>OY288275.1:82075267-83277505 GCA_958450335.1 Hibiscus tridactylites | reverse complement strand
TGAAAAATAAGTGCCTAATGTATGCATTGTTTGAACTTTAGGGTGTCTAAAGTATTTTTTTGTAAAAATAGGTGCCTAAAATTTCAAAAGTTATAATTTTAGGTGCTTGATAGTTAACTACCGTCGTCAACGGCGGAGGAAATCGATGAACGGTGTGCCAGCTGAACATTGAACATCGAACATGAAATAATGTTTGATTGGCACATCGTTCGCCAGTTTCTGGCAAAGGCGAGTGAGGGAAAATGACCGGCTGGGTCTGGCGATCGAACGAGTGGGGTTGGCGTCGGCAGCCGGCGTCGATCGAACGGTGAGGAATTAAGATTTAGGATTTAGGGACTGATTTAAATATTTTTGTAAATTTCATGATTTTTTAAAAGAAAATTAAATTTTAAAGTTTTTTTTTTCAAAAATAATTAAAAAATCGATATTCTTGTCATGCGTCGCGTTTTAAATGGATAACGATTTTTTTAACGGCCAAACACTTAAAATTATAGCTTTTGAAATTTTAGACACCTAAAGTTTAAAAATGATATACTCTGGGCACTTATTTTTCATTTAAGCCATCTCTAAACCCTAAAATTGAAAAGCTTATGTATCAAAGTATTTTCCTTGTTTATATATTTCAAAAGCACACGACCTTAAACTCAATAAGTATTCTAGTGAAAAAACAGATGATGTTCATCTTAAAAGACACGAGTTCAAATCGATTTGTCTACATAATGTATGCACATTATCAAAGAATTAAAAATATATATATATATTCCGAAACTAACTTGTAATCAACTTTAAACTATTAAAAAAACCACACCACCTTTATTTATAGGGCTTTCATTATTATAGATTATATGAATGTGAATTTCAAAAAGTACAATACAATAAATATGAAAGGTGAAGAGTTAAGGGGATGAATATGGACGTCCATTTAATAAATGGGTTTAGAACATATATTAAAATTTATACATGATAAATTTATTATTATACAATTATTATAGAATATAGGTTTAATAAAGTGTGAATTCTTGTTTTAGACTAAAGTTTATTTTTTTTAATCAAAAGTGATTTTAAAGTTTCATTTCTCATCACTTCTGATCCACTTTTATGATGGCGTTAGGAAAAAGGGATCCTTCCAATCAATTGATTAGTGACATGTGGATGGTCAAAATAAAAATAAACTATAGTTGAAGTATCAACTTGAACTATAGTTTATTCTTGACTCGAGTTTTATATTAAAATTGTTGTCATCATTTTCTCAACTCTAAATTATCACTAAAAAAATAACTTCTCAAAAACCACAAAATCAAGACTTGTTTTTGCAATACTCATACTCTGGCCTCTAAATCTGACAGTCAGATCAAACAAAAAACTTCATTGTGGTCAGTCCATGTCCTTAAATAGCAAACGAGACAATAGATTTTGCTTCAAAGTCTAGTCAAAGTGAGGTAGCGTTCAAAATTGACTTCCAAAATGCATACGATACTGTCAGTTGGGACATCTTAATTCGAATTCTGAAAAAATGTGGCTTTGGTGAGAAATGGTGCAGGTGGATCTTAAAGTGCATCTCGTTCGCTAAAATATCAGTGTTGGTCAATGGTTCACCCACGGAAGCTTTCTCCATATCCAGAGGTTTAAGACAGGGTTGTTCATTATCTCCACTTCTTTTCAATATAGTTGGAGAAGCCATGAACCTTATGCTGAAAAAATCAGTCCGACTGGGGTTATTTTCCGAATTTACGATAGGGAGGAGGAATGAGACAATGTCAATGTCTCATCTGCAATTTGTAGATGACTTATTGATTTTTTGTGGTGCATCCGAAATTCAAGTACGCAATGTGAAGCGTATTCTCAGAGTGTTCGAGTTAGCCTAAGGCCTTAAACTCAACTTGAAAAAAAGTAAGCTTTTGGGAATAAATGTTTGTGATTCCTTGCTACAGTCCTGGGCAAGTTCAATTGGTTGCGTGGTCGAGAGTTTCCCTACTAGTTACCTCAGCTTACCTTTGGGTGCAAATCGGAATAGTTCTGCCATTTGGGAGCCGGTCATTCAAAAATTTTCCCAAAAACTTGAAGGCTGGATACCCAGGTTCCTATCTTTTGGTGGAAGATTAACGCTCATTAAGTCAGTTTTATCATGTCTGCCGGTTTATTTTTTTATCTCTTTTTAGAATGTCAGTTTTGGTCTCTAATCGTTTGAACAGATTAATGTCTTCATTTTTTTGGGGAGGAGATGCTAAAAAGTCTAAAATTCATTGGTACGTTGGGACTTGTTATGCAAATTGACTCATGAGGGAGGCCTTGAAATTGCCAATCTGGATACGGTTAATAAATCATTACTAGGTAAATGGATATGGAGGTATGAGAATGAATGCAATAGTCTGTGAAAGAAGGTAATATCGTGTAAAACTCCCAGGGATGATTCGGGATTGATCCCTACTTGTCCCAATCCTAGAAATTTCTCTTGGATTTGGAACAGTATTCTCAAGTCCTTTCATGGCAATGACAATTTTGGTTCTTGTATTCGTGCGAATCTATCACTCAGGGTGGGTGATGGCAAGTATATATCCTTTTGGGATGATGTGTGGTTGGGCAAATCCTCTCTTAGGGTGTCTTTCCCACGCCTATATGCGTTGTCACTGAATAAAAAGGGTAGGGTTGCCGATTTTGGGAGTCGATGTGGCTCGATATGGACTTGGTTTCTATCCGAAGAAATCTCTTTGACCGTGAGACTCCGAGTTGGGAGGAAATGATGTCACGTCTTAACAATTTCAGATCGAGTGAACTGGACCATGATTGAGTGTGCTAGTCGGGCTCGAGCGACGGCTCCTTCTTAGTTAAATCATTAAAGAAACTGGTCTGCGGCCCCATTCCAAGTTCAAGTTTTTGGAATAATTTTGTATGGATTGGATTCGCGCCTCCGAAGGCTGAATTGTTCCTTTGGTTAGTTCTTTCAAAGCGTGCTCTGTTAAAAGCGGAATTAATCAAAAGAGGGATTTCCATGGTCACAAACGACATATGCCCCTTCTGTTTAAGTTATCAGGAATTAGTTGAACATCTGTTTTTAACCTGATGGTACAGTTGGAGAATATGGATGATTTGCTGCAGCTTGTTGGGTATTTCAGTAGCATTGCCAAACGACCCAGGTGCCTTATGGAAGCATGAAGGATGTTGAGTCGACCTTCAGTGGACAATCTATGGTCCCTTATCCCTTTCGCTATCATCTGGACCATATGGTTATTTAGAAACGATATGGTTTTTAATAACAAGGTAATTGACTGGTCCTAACTCTTTTTTATGGTGAAATTTCGGTTAGTCTCTTGGCTTAAAGCTAAGTTTGGTGCATGCCAATTGTCGTTTGATAGTCTCATGGCTGATCCACTTTTGGCCAAGAATCATTGTCTTTTACAAGCGAAATCAGTGAAGAATCCTAGTTGGCTCCCTTCTCCTTTGGGGTTTGTGAAATTAAATGTAGATGGTTCTCTTAACTGTAAGGGTTACAAAGGTGGAGTTAGGGGCGTGTTGAGGGATGATCGGAGTAGGATTCTATTTCAATTTATATAGTCTTGCGGCAAGGGTCCATCGTTTGTATTGGAATTATATGCGCTAAAGACATGCATGAACATGTACTTATCATCTCAGTGGAGTTCGAGGTTCAGGCTAATAGCTGAAACAGACTACAAAACGATTGTGGATTGGGTGAACCAAAATACCAACCCACCGGTGAACCTGGCTTTCGAGGTGGGCACCATAGTTGATCTCACCAGGGAACATGGTATAGTGGTCAGGTGGGTCCCGTGTTGCTGCAACATCCTTGCAGATTCCCTTGCAAAGGCTGAAATCGGTTAACTATGTCGTGTAAGCTGGCTGTATGGCCTTGGTTGGAAAATTTCCTTGTTGGGTTGTAACGAGCTCTTTTTGGTTTTAAACATTCGTGTAATGATTATGATCAATAAAATTGGGTTTTCCCCTTCCTAAGTTTAGTGAGGGGTTTAATGAGACCCTTCAACTTTTCCAAAAAAAACATCAAAGCTTTTTAATCTATAGAAATACGAAAAAAATCATGAAGAGAGGGAATCGTAAAAACAAAACTAAAATGTAAAATATTTTTAGACTTATTTTTAGTTTGACCCTTAAATTATAATTTATTTCTTGTTTGACCTCCACCTGTCGTGGATTAATGATTAAAATATCTAAGGGTGAGTTTTCGATCAAGTCGAGTCTAGTCAAATTTTTTTGATTTATTCGAGTTAACGCGTCATATTTTACAACTCAAACTTTATTTGATTCCAATTTAACGACTTTCTCTAATCATATAAGATATGCATGTATATTTCATCATATTTTTTCATATGCGACATATATTTTTTCATATTTTTTATATTGGTATATATATATCATGACAATTTGAGGAACTCGACTCGACTTAAAAATCCACCCATTAATTACTAAAAATTCCGAATTATTCGAGTTATTTGAATTTCTATTTTACAACTCGAACTTTATTTAAAATTTTTTCGAGGCGAGTCAAGTTAGAATAAGTTGAGTTTTTTCACCTCGAGTCGAGTCGAAAATTTTAATTTTTTTAGTTGAGTCGAATTTTGCCCACCCCTAAAAATAGCCACATCCTATTAATATCTTTAGCAAAAACGACCAAAAGTGATAACAAAATAACACTTTAAGGGTCACTTTTGATTCAAAAGTCAACTTAAAGTGCCACAATAATAAGTTAGATATAATTCAAGGACCAATTTTCTATTAATCTAGCAATATATAAATACAAATAAATACACGTGTTCAGTTTTATAAACTTGACTAAGGTTTATTTCGTCTGCCAAACGTTCGTTGGGCTACAAACGCCCGTTGACAGAAATTAGATTTTTTAGTCATCGTTGGCTACTTAGGCGTTAAATAGTGGTGGACAAACGTTCATTTAGGCCAAATTAATCCCTTCTTGAGACTAAATTACGACGGTAACAAGTTTGGGATTGCAAAATGCAACCAAAGACGAAGTCTTTAAAGAGGCGTTAGGAATTTGAGTCGCCTTTGTGGTCAGGTTTGGAACGACGATGGTAAGTATGGTTTTAATGGCCGGTGTTATACTCTTGCTTCACTCATTTCTGTTTTGCAGGATCAGGTGGGAAGCTGGTTCTTCATGGATTGGAATAGTAAGGAGGTTGAAGAGGATTTTTTTAGATGGTTTAAAGGATTTGGGTAATTTTAGGGTTTCTTGATTTTATTTTATTTTTGTTTTTCTGGGTAATTTCTGTAGCAGAGGTGTTCGATGAAAATCCTGGTTCAAGGAAGAAGGCGATAGGAAGATGGGATTTGAGGTTGTCGGGTGAGGGGGAACATGATCGGAAAGCAAGGCAATTATTCGCACCAACTACCTCGTATTGGTGGCTCCAATGGGTGTGGAGCGAGGTTTTCTGTGCGTCAGAAAGAATGTCAGGAGTTAGTATCGACACGAGGCAAATATGGGACCTACATGGCCAACGGGTATCTATTTTAACGTTTTATTATTATTTACTGCGAAACGCTCTGTTTCATTAATTGGGGGAATTTCTTTTCTACCCTGAGCATGAGGTTAAATGAAGACTCGATGTTGGGGTCTTTTTGGGGTTTTAAAAATTGTCACCTTAGGAGACAGGAACGCACGGTTTTGTTAAAAAGGGGAATAGTCAATATTATCCTTAATCCCACAATGTATCACGGCTCGATTGCAAGGATCTTTCAGTCTTTTTACAGGCTAATTTGTTCAAACCTGAAAAGAGTTTCAGCTAGGCATCTCCCCCTTACTTAGGAAGTTATCACGAAAGGCAGCCGCTGGTGTTTTTCTTTGGTATAGTGAAGGTTTTTTCGATTTTAAAAAGTTCATTTTGGCACAATACTGGAAGTGAAAGCTGAGAAATACGAGTAATATGGAAGATAAAGTTGCTAAGATGCTGGGTGAGCTGAAGTTTACAGATGAGGAAATGCAGGATTTGGAGGAAGTTGAAACGATTTTGGGGAAAGAGGTTCCTGGTTCAGAGAAATGGCTGGTGGGCAAGCTGTTCTCACCAGCAATTGTGGATGGTCCGATGCTAATTCGAGTTTTCTTGGCTGCTTGGAGAGACCAACCTCTAGTTGATACTACTGAACTTGGCCCAAATATGTTCCTCTTCAAATTTGGCAAAGCCGAGAAGAGGGACTTTGTTCTGAACCGTGTTCCTTGGACCTTCAATGGCGAGTTGTTGGCATTGAAGGCTTTTGATGGTAAGCTTAGCCCCTCTGAATATGATTTTTCCCTTTGCCCATTTGGATTAAAATCTATAATTTGCCTCTAGTTGGAATGGATTTGGATATAGGAAAAGTCATAGGAAATAAGTTTGAGAACTGTATGTCTGCTGACTTTAGGAAAGGAGAAAGGAAACTAGGTGAATTCATGTCTGTTAGGGTTGAGATTGACTCCTCTAAACCTTTAAGAAGATATGTAATAGTTAGAAAATTCAGTGATGGCTCTCCTCGGGTATGTATGGCAAAATATGAGAGACTCCTTAGATTTTGTTTTTAGTGTGGGATTATAGGTCATGAACTAGATCTTTGCCCTGTAGCTCCAAGAAAAATGAAGAAAGATCAGTTGCAGTTTGGGGACTAGCTTAGGGTAACTTTCAAACCAAAAAGTGTCTCTTTGGGAGCTTCTAAATCAAGATTGGTTCACTTTAATTCTATGAATGTGGGATCTGAAAAACATAAGAACATGTTTGAAGTGGTTGAAGATAACACCATCACTGTGGAGAATGTTTCAGCCAGATGAAAGAATGTTGTGGTCTCAGCAACAAAAAAATAAGAGCTCGAAACGTGCTTTACAAGGAAAGTATGAGGTTAACTATCTTGTTGGGTCCAAGAAAACAAAGTATGTGTCTGCATCAATTTCAAATACTGAGGAATTAGGTGTTGAAGCCCTTTCCCCTCTTAAAACTCCTGAATTAATGGTGGAGACTAAGGCTCAGCCCCGTCGAGAGCCATGAAAACACTAATTTGGAACTGTCAAGGGCTTGAGAACCCTAAGACAGTTCGTTTCTAGGGCAACTTGTTGCTTCAAAAGGTTCCAATTTGGTTTTCCTTTGTAAAACAAGACTGAATAAAGTAAAAGTTGAAAATGTGAGGAGAAGAATTGAAATGGTTGGTAATTTGGTGGTGGAAAGAAGTACTGATTGTCCCGGTTTGATGCTGTTGTGGAGTGAGGATATTAAGGTGGATCTACTATCCTTTTCAAAATCTCACATAGATGCCGTGGTTGTTAAAGGTGAGGAAAAATTCAGATTTACAGGATTATATGGGATCTACTATAGAGTTAGGAAGAGGGATGATTGAGATTTTCTAGATACTCTTAGACCTAAATCAGACTTACCTTGGCTCCTGGGAGGTGATTTGAATGACATCATGGACTTAAGTAAGCAAGATGAGGGAGAAGAAAACCAAGAATTGAGATGGAGGAGATCATGGCTGCTTTAGATAGAAATGGTCTGTGTGATATTAAACCAAATGAAGAATGATTTACCTGACATAATGGGCAAATGTGAACTCAATGGTCAAGGAAAGGTTGGACAGATATGTTGCTAGCATTCCCTGGTTAGACAAATATGGCCTGTACAATGTGGTCTCTGAATTTCCCTCATTCTATGACCATCATATGTGTTACTGGATACTGATCCTCAGTTTGGTCACTACAACAGATCAGAGGACCATTTTAGGTTTAAAAATTGCTGGGCAGAAGAGAACTTTTGTAAAGAAACTGTTAGTAAAGTTTGGGAATCTCCTGGGCTAACTACATTATCAAAACTATGTACTATTAGGAATGAACATAATGGTTGGCAAAGGCACAGAAGAAGAATTGCAACTAGGAGAAAGAAGCTGTTACTGGATAAGATTGAAAGAATCATAAATGAGGCTATTCCTGATCAGAATGTTAAGGAACTACTGGCTGCAAAAAGAAAGCTCAAAATCATTCTTGATAAGGAGGAAGTGTACTGAAAACAAAGATCCAGAGACTTTTGGTTAAGGAGTGGGGACAGAAATACATGCTTTTTTCATGCTAGAGCTAAGGGAAGGAAGAAGAAAATTGGATCAAGGGGCTCATGGACAGTGATGGGGTTTTACAGATTAGGGAGGAGAAGATCTATGAGATTGCTAGAAATTTCTTTGTTGATCTATTCCAATCCAATGAAGGACCTGTTTCAAGCTTGATCCTGAAAAACGTGGAGAAGTGCATCTCACCAGCTATGAACACCATCTTATGCTCTGGATTCACCATAGGGAAAGACAAAAAAAGACTTTTCTTTCAATTCACCCTTCAAAAGCTCTAGGTATGGATGGATACCCTTCATTCTTTTTTAAAAAATTATAGATTGTAATTGGATCTGATTTCATTAATGCTTGCTTTGATCTGTGGAATGGTAATTTAGACTTAACTAATGTCAATAAAACAGTCATAGTCCTTATCCCTAAAGTAGATGAACTTAATCTCATTAAACAGTTAAGGCCTATTAGTTTGTGTACAATTATTTCAAAAGTTCTTGTTAATAGGCTTAAATTTGTCATGCCATTTTGCATCTCTAAAAACTAATATGCCTTTTGTAAAAAATAGACTGATTTTTGATAATGTGATGATTGCTCATGAACTGTTACACTATTTGAAAAGCTTTAGGAGTGGGACAAATAAGGGGGTTGCAATTAAATTAGATATGAAAAGACATATGATAGGGTTGAGTGGCACTTTTTGAGAGATGTAATGTTGAAATGAAATTTAACCAGAATTGAGTAACCTTGGTGATGAGATGTGTATCCTCTGTGAGTTTTCACCAAAGGATAAATGGAAAGCTTTCTGAAATATTTAAATTAAGTAGGGGGCTTAGACAGGGGATCTTCTATCCCCATATTTGTTCCTCTTTTGTGCTCAAGGCTTGTCTGTAACTTTAATAAAAGAACGGATTGCTGGAAGAATCAGGGGTCTTAGAGCAAGCATTCATAGTCCTAGGATAAACCACCTCTTGTATGCTGATGATTCTCTATTATATATCAAAAACTCTTCTAGTAAAACCTCTAGAGTTATGAAAGTTTTGAGATTGTATGAGGAGTCTTCTGGACAGAAAATAAATCTTAAATTTATTTTAGCAATGGGATGGGTGATAATCATAAAAGTACCCTTCAGAACATCTGGGAATAAGGGAAGAGGAAGACATAGGAATTTACCTTGGTTTGCCACTGATATTGGGGGAAAACAAAACTGATATCTTGAGGGTTTTTTTTTTTCAAAATGTGGATAAGAGAATGAGGGGATGGAACAAATTTTTTTTTGTCTTTTGGGGGTAGAGAAGTCATTCTTAAATATGTTGCCTAAGCCTTACCTTCATATGCTATGAGTTGTTTCCTCCTCCAGATTGTATCCTAGATTATATAGTTTCATCTATGAGAATTTTTTGGTGGTCTGGTAAAGTTGAGGAAATGGGCTGGGCTTACATAACTTGGACAAAACTGTGCAGACCTAAAAAGTATGGTGGAGTTGGCCTATAAAAGATTTGAGATGTTTTAATCTGACTTTTCTTGCAAAACAGGTCTGGAGGTTGTTAACTATGAAAGATTCTTTGTGTTTTAAAGTACTTTCTGCAAAATATTTCCCCAATAGGGATATCATCTCTTCCAAATCCCATGACAAGCCTTTCTTTATTTGGAAAGACATTTTTAAAGTTAAAGAGTTGTTTAAAGACTAATTTCATTCTAGAGTTGGTATAAACAACCCTACTCCTTTGTTACAGGGCAAGTAGGGAGGTGACACTGTGGTCAATTTTCAAAGAACCTATGTGGACAATAATGTTAATATTTTGACTTGTGGGGAGTTTATGATCCCTGATGTGTAACATCCCAAAAATTAGCCTAGAAGTATTAGAGGTTTAACTTAATAATTAAGTGATTATTAGATTAATTTCTTAGACATTCCAATCGAAATAGGTTCATTAGTGACCAAATTGAATTTTGAAGAATGGTTCAACAAGGGAATTCGGGTAATTGAACTAGTGATCAAACCGAATAAAAGGAAAAAGGGAAGAGTTGCATGCTAAGTTTAATTTTCTGATTTGTGCCTTGTTTAAGTGATAAAAAAATGGCATAATTGAGGTATATTGGAGACATAGTAGTTGAGACTTTGACAATGTGTCAATTCTCATTAATATGTCCCCTCCCCTCAACCGGTTACCCCAAACCATCTTGGCTAAGCAACCAACTCTTTCACACACTCAAACATCAAATAAGAACTTAGAGAGGGCTGAGAATCGGTGAAGAGGAAGAAGCTTGCATGGAAGGGAAAATCAATTAGAAAATTCAAGGAAAAATTATAAGTAAGTAGCTCTCTCTTTATAGTCTCTGAATATGTAAAAATTCATGGAAAATCAGTGGCTTTAATGTGTTTAGAAAATCTTAGAAGTATTGTTCTTGAGCATAGTTGCTGGAAATTCAGAAATGAGTATGAATTCTTAAAGATTAAGAGTCTAAAATATGAACATCATGCATGCAAAAGAGGGTAGTAACAGATTCGTAAGTGTTATAACTTGTACCTTTGAAAAATCATAGAAAATAATAGGATAAGAGTTTGGATCTGAAATTTTGATAAGATTCACTCTAATATGTCTAGAATCAAAGAAAAATGTTAAATCAAGATTTTAGAGGTTGTGGTAAAATCTGGAAAAAGGTAAATGTGTCAGCATGCAAAACTGTCCAGCACAAATTCGAGCTGGACAGTGAACTTTGAAAATCTGTAGAAAATAAATTACTGGGCGGTTTGATCTGAAATTTTGATATGATAAAATTGGACATGTAATCTAAAATTAGAAACAAACGGCATCTGATTTGGATTTGTATACAAGGAGAACGAAGGGTGTCAAGTTGGGTGGTCAGAAATGAACAAAATTGGAAAAGTAAGAAAATTAGAATTGGAATCGGTAAAATTGGCCAAATTGAAGCTTAATAAGTATTATTAAGTCGAGTTTTATGTTTAAGGATATGAAATCTAGTAAAATCTAAGGTCAATTTGAAGGTTTTAAGAGTTAATTAAAAGAATTAGAGTATTTAGCAAGTTGTCGAATTGGATTAAATAATTTAGGGACTGTTTCGATTAAATTGAGAAATTCAGTCTTAATTTGCATGAATTGCATTCTGAAAATGTGTTATTTGTTTGTATTGAGTATCCTAGATCTTAGAAGTGAAAGGGTAGAAGAAGAGGCTACTCCGGGATCAACTACGGATCGGGCGAAAGGCGTACGAATTACGAACTAGCTCGGCGAATTGTGAGTGAAACGAACCTTAGAGTTGGAATTAGAGTTCCAACTACTTAATCTGATTTTTGATGATGATAAGCATGAAATGGATTAATTAAATATTCGATTTAGTAAGGGAAGAAGGAAATAATGGAAATTGGATTTTTGGTGTTATGTTATGTTATGTGATTTTGAAATGTATGAGATTAAATTGACTTGGTAATTGATATGATTGACCTTGGATTTGATTACCTGCCTATTGTGCTGCTTATATGAATTTAGAACTTCTGATTTTGGTTGCTATGATGTTTAAGTATGTGTGGATGCCATGACATTGAGTTATGAATATGATTATATGATGACTATCCCAAGTATGATTAAGTTGTTGTGTTCAATTGTGTATTGAGTTTTGTAATGTAAATCTGATTTATGTGATATGAGCTTGGGATTATATGCGAATTGATTTGAAGTATGCAATTTAAGCATGTATAATTGCCATATGAATGTGCATAATCACATGTTATTTGGAAATTGAATTATATGTAATTAATCGAAAGGATTAATTAAGAATTCTGAAAATTTGATTGATTATGCATCTGACTAAATTAAAGATTTAAATGCAAAGCCTTTGGTGTGTACAGTCTGTTTAGGTAGTACGGCTAGCCTAGAGTCTGAGCTCAATAAGAAAATCGGTACGTTAGTGTACTCGATATTGTGGTACGTAAGTGTACCTACTTGTTTAATGTCTGCGGACATTATAATATGTAATATGTGATACGAATTGGTACGTGGTACCTTAATATGGTGAATTTGATTCACAACCTCTGTTATACGTGACTTGCTTACCTATCACACTATACTATCCAAGGCATTGCAAAATCGATAAATTGACCGATTAAAGAATCGAAATCTGAAATTTGAAGGAGATTAATGAAATTAATTATAGAAGCATTCGAATGACATGCTAAATTGGTGATTTTGTGATACTTGATATGCATGAACCTTGATTTGTGATAATATGATACTTAGAAATTAAATTAGGTTTCATGGCTTGTATGTGTATATGACTTATGAAAAATGTATATTTTGTGGCATGTGTTCGAATGGAAATTTCTTGAATTCTTTGTATACATGATCGAATGATTGATATATGATATGGATTATGATGTGGTCTATTTTACTTAGTTCATTCGATGGAAATTACTTGAATCCTTTGTATATATGTTCGAATGGTTGATGCTTGATTATTGATAATGTTGCTGCTTATTTTGATTGTCTCATTCGAACGAATTAATGTGCAAAGAGAAACTAAAATTGTTTGATCACTATGTAAATTGGAAACTGGATAGAATAGGGTTTCCTCACTAAGTACAAAATGTACTTACCACTCGAACCCTCCTGCCTTCCCATAAATTTCAGGTCCTAACATCGTCAACCTCAACCCGAGACCTTACCGTACGCAATTTAAGTATGATATTCCCTATCTTTGTCATACTCATGGTGGGTGGCTTAGCGTTTGGCATGTTAGTGCAGTTCGGCTTGTTGTTCTTGTTTATGAACTACTATTTCGGTTCTATGTAGACTTTTAAAATGTTTCCCTATATTTTGTTATGTAAGTAAGGGGGTAAATATGGGGTATAGATAGCCCGTTTATATTTTAGGGCTCGATTCTTTTTGTTGATAGTCACGTTTTGTATAGGCAACCATTAGGTTAGCCGTTTGATACCCCGTTTATTTTGTAAAAAGGGAAACTAAATGCTATGGATTGTATGAACCAACTATGATGCTTAAATTATATATAAGCATGATGTATGTTTCGGCTAAGTATGATTTTGGTATGCTATGTATGCTATTCGAACGGTTAATTGAGAGAATTAGAAATTATAAATCGTATAAATCGAATGGAATTGACTATGTGTTATTCGAATGAAAGAGAACTTAAAAATGGTTGTAATTGAATAGAATAGCATTGTAACATAGTTGGTTAATTAAATTGAATTGAACTTACATGTATGACATACAATTCGACAAAATATGTATGGTTTAATTTAAGTTAGTTGTAGTTTTTGATCTTGGAAATGAAATGAAAATATTATTAGAATGGATCATAAATTTTGGATGTTGGCCGAATGGTATAGGCTAGTTAGAAATGAGTATAAGGTATGTCTATGTTTGATAATGATTGTGTATTGTATTCGAAGTGTTTAAAAAAAATATCACACGAATTTGTTAACCCTTCCGCTGTGCCTTCTAATATGAATCTGTTTAAGTTAATATAACGCTCCTTGCCCCTAATCCGGGTGAGGGGTGTTATATAAAGTGGTATCAGAGCTTTTTAGGTTAAGTCCTAAAAACTTTAATCGAGTCTGCATACATCTGCATCATTTAGGTTTGCCACCCATGTATTGTATGACAAGATATCTGTTACTGAGCTTTCTGACCTTCTGTGTTTAACTGAATGATAGAATATGACGGACCCAAAGGACCCAAAGAATGGGAGCTCGCACGAATCTTCTAGCGAAGGTGAAAGTGTGAGATTGGGTGATCATTCTCCTACTCGAACTGAAACTCCGAGAAAGGAGAGAAACAAAGAGCCTGCTCAGACTTCCGAGCAAGTTGCTAAAAAGCCTGCTCAAGTCACTGAACCCGTTCAGAACATTGAGCAACCTGATAAAGAACATGTTCAGAACACCGAACAACCTCCACCTGAGAACCCTATGGTTCAGTCTGCTCAAAGAGAATGTCTCCTCAGCATGAAGGAGATGTTCAACCAACTCCTGACAAATCTGAAACAAGAGCAACCTGCTGTTTCTGTCCCTACTGCACCTAGCAGAGCTCCGATAGATAAGCTTTCTCAGCATCGAGCTTATACCTTTACTGGTGCTAATGAAGAAAGGCCAGAAGATGCAGAGTACTGGCTTGAAAATACCATCAAAGTGGTAACCAGACAATTACAGTGCTCCGATGACCACAAATTGGAGTGTGCTGTAGCCCTGTTAGCTGACGAAGCTATGAATTGGTGGGAAACCACTATTCTTACTGTTCCGGATGAACTGGTGACATGGGAATTCTTCCTCGAAGAGTTCAAAAAGAAGTACATCAGTGAACAGTACTTAGCTGAAAGAAGAAAGAAGTTCTTGCACCTTAAACAAGCCAACCGTCCTATTGAGCAGTACGTTGCAGACTTTTGCAAGTATTGCAAATACGGTGCAGAGTACATCAAAACTGAAGCTGATAAATGCCGAATGTTCATTGAAGGCATGAATGATGAACTAAGTCCAATCTTCACTGCTTTGGGAATCAATGATTTCCAAAATCTTGTTAATCGGGCTATTGCAACCGAAGCTAGAATGAAAGCTGCTGAAAAGCGAAAAGGGGGCAATAAGCCTGACAAAAAACAGAAACGAGATGACAAGTCTCAATGGCAGTTCAAGAAGCCCAAATTTCAGAAAGAAGGGTCTTCTAATTTCACTTCTGCTCCGAGGAGCAATTACACTTCTAAACCAGCTACAGTGATCAGATCCTCAGTACCTACTATGTCTGTTAATAGTACGGGAAATTCTGAAAAGATGTCTCCTTGCAAGTTTTGTCAGAAACCACATCGAGGTCAGTGCAGACTTCAAGCAAATCTTTGCTATGCTTGTGGTGGTGATGATCATTACATCAAAGACTGTCCTCAAAAGCTTGGACCTATGCCAGCTCGTAACACTGCAGTTCCTAGTCCGACATCCTCTAATCGGAATAGGAATGCCAAGTCAGCCCAGCCTAGTTATCAGAAGAAAGGCAAGGGTACTCATTCTAATGCTACCACTCATCAGGAATCTCGAGCACCTGCTAGAGTTTACCACATTCGTGGTAGAGATGATGAAGAGTCTCCTGAAGTGATTGCAGGTACTGTTGAGCTAAACTCACATCCTGTTTATGCCTTAATAGATTCGGGATCCACTCATTCATTCACATGTTTATCTGTTGTAAAAAGGTTGAATTTAGAACCTGAAAATGTGAAAACAAGTCTGATAGTCTCAAACCCTTTAGGAGGAACTTCGAACATAAACCTAATGTGTAGAAACTGTTCATTGCATATTAGCAATTTGCCATTCCTTATTGATCTCTACATATTACCCTCCTGTGAATTTGATCTAATTCTGGGTTTAGATTGGTTAAGTAAGCATGAGGCTTGGGTAGATTGTCAGAATAAAAGATTGTATCTTCAGGGTTTAGGAAAAGAATCCATACTCTTAATTGATAAAAAGCCCACTTCCATTTTTGCATCCATGGTCTTACGAGATCAAATTGAATTTGGAATGTCTGAAATGCCTGTTGTTTCTGAATTCATTGATGTTTTTCCCGAGGAACTACCTGGTCTTCCTCCGACTAGAGAAGTGGAATTCGGGATTGAAGTACAGCCTGGCTCAAATCCGGTGTCTATCACTCCGTACCGGATGACACCTCTTGAGTTAAAAGAATTGCAAAAGCAACTTCAAGAACTTCAAGACAAGGGTTTCATTCGACCCAGCACTTCTCCTTGGGGTGCACCTGTTCTTTTTGTAAAGAAGAAAGATGGAGCAATGCGTCTTTGCATTGACTACCGTCAATTGAACAAGATCACAATCAAGAACCGATATCCGCTCCCAAGAATAGAAGATCTGTTTGATCAACTTAGGGATGCTTCGGTATTCTCAAAGATCGATCTGCGATCTGGGTACTATCAAATGAGGGTCAAAGAGGAGGATGTATCCAAAACAGCCTTCCGAACTCGTTATGGCCACTATGAATTTCTGGTAATGCCTTTCGGATTGACAAATGCTCCGGCAGCATTCATGGATCTCATGAACAGAGTGTTCAAACCTTATCTTGATAAATTTGTCGTCGTCTTCATTGATGACATTTTGATCTATTCTCGCAACAAAGAAGAACATGTTGATCATCTCCGCATTGTCTTGCGAACTCTCCGGGAACGCCAGTTATTCGCAAAATTTTCCAAGTGCGAGTTCTGGTTATCGGAAGTATCTTTCCTTGGTCATGTAATTTCTGCAGAAGGAATTAAAGTTGATCCGAAGAAAATTCAGTCAATCATGGATTGGCGACCTCCCAGAAATGTCAGTGAAATACGAAGTTTCCTTGGTCTTGCTGGTTATTACAGAAGGTTTGTCAAAAGGTTTTCCTCTATAGCCTTACCTTTGACTAAACTCCTTCGTAAGGATCAACCATTTGAGTGGTCTGACAAGCAGCAGAGAAGCTTTGACCAACTCAAAACAGCTTTGACTCATGCCCCAGTTTTGATCCAACCAGAATCGGGCAAGGATTATACTGTGTACAGTGATGCTTCACATGCGGGTCTTGGATGTGTTCTAATGCAAGGTGATAATGTGATTGCTTATGCTTCACGCCAATTGAAATCTCATGAATTGAACTATCTAACGCATGATCTCGAACTTGCTGCGATTGTGTTTGCTCTCAAAATCTGGAGACACTACTTGTACGGTGAAAAGTGTTATCTGTTCACTGATCACAAAAGTTTAAAGTATCTCCCAACTCAAAAAGATCTGAATCTGAGACAACGCCGATGGATGGAGTTATTGAAAGACTATGATTTAGTCATTGACTATCATCCAGGAAAAGCCAATGTGGTTGCTGACGCCTTGAGTCGAAAACCGACATTGGGTAAAGTCTTTAATCTCTGAATCTTAAAATTTTAAAATGTTATAATAAGAATTTGATTAAAAAGTGGTATTTTACTCTTGTAGCTCCAACTGCTATCAATGCTCATCTTCGAGTATATCAGAAGCAAGGATTTCTGTTCGAACTTCAAATTCAATCCAGTCTAATCTCAAGGATTGAAAATCTACAGAAAGCTGATCCAGAACTTCAGGATATTATTTCCAAGCTGGATACAAAATCTGGTGAAGGATTCCGTATTCACACAAACGGTCTCCTTTACTTCAAAGATAGAATCTGTATTCCAAATGATGAAAGTCTGAAAAGAGATCTTCTGGAAGAAGCACATCAGAGTTCTTTTTCGGTCCACCCTGGATCGGTTAAGATGTATAAAGATCTCAAATCTTTGTACTGGTGGTCCGAAATGAAAGCGGCCATCAATGATTTCGTATCTAGATGTCTAAATTGTCAGAAAGTTAAAGCTGAACATAGAGTTCCCACCGGACTACTCCAACCACTAGTACTGCCACAGTGGAAATGGGAACGAATTACTATGGACTTCGTGACTGGTCTTCACTGTTCTCCCAGAAAATATGATGCTATCTGGGTGATTGTTGATCGATTCACCAAATCGGCACATTTCATTCCTATTCGTATTAATTACAGTTTGGAGACCTTGGCCAATCTGTACATCCAGGAAATAATCCGACTACATGGAATTCCTATCTCCATTGTCTCTGATCGTGACCCAAGATTTACTTCTAGATTTTGGAGAACATTACAGAGAGCTATGGGAACAAAATTGAATCTAAGTACAGCTTTTCATCCGCAAACTGACGGTCAATCTGAACGAGTGATTCAGATTCTTGAAGATATGCTTAGAGCTTGCATAATTGACTTTGGGAAGAATTGGGAGAAATCCCTACCCTTAGTTGAATTTGCCTACAACAATAGCTATCAGTCGTCTATTCAGATGGATCCTTTTGAAGCATTGTATGGCAGAAAATGCAGAACACCTCTGTGTTGGTCCGAACTTGGTGAAAGCAAAGTTTTGGGACCCCAATTGCTCAGAGAAACAGAAGAAAAAGTTCAAATCATTCATTCTCGTCTAAAGCAAGCCTTCGATAGACAAAAAGCCTATGCTGATCTGAAACGAAGAGATATTCAGCATAATGTGGGAGACAAAGTCTTTCTTAAAGTCTCTCCATGGAAGAAAGTATTTCGGTTCGGAAAGAGGGGAAAACTCAGTCCTCGCTTTATTGGACCTTTTGAAATCACTGAAAGAATTGGCCCAGTGGCTTATCGACTTGCACTCCCCAGTGAGTTTGATAAAATCCACAATGTCTTCCATGTGTCAATGCTCAGAAAGTATAGATCCGATCCTTCTCACATTTTAGAGCCGGAAGATGTAGAACTGAATCCTAATTTGTCCTATGAAGAATAACCAGTGCAGATTCTGGATAGGGAAATCAAAAGACTTCGGAATAAAAATGTTGCACTTGTTAAAGTCTTGTGGAGAAATCACAAGATGGAAGAGGCAACATGGGAACCCGAGGAAACGATGCGAAATCAATACCCTCAATTGTTCGAATCAGGTAAGAATTCGGGGACGAATTCTTTTCTTAAGGGGGGGAGAAATGTAACATCCCAAAAATTAGCCTAGAAGTATTAGAGGTTTAACTTAATAATTAAGTGATTATTAGATTAATTTCTTAGACATTCCAATCGAATGAACCAAGTACAATGAGTCACCATATAATCCATAACAATATTAGTCATTTGATCATATATATATCACAAATTCAATAATCTTCCATTCGAATACATGTCTCAAATATACAATATTCATATAGATTTCCAGATTTCCAGCAACCACACTCAAGAACATTATCTTTAATATTTTCTAATCACCTTATAACACATGATTTCTTAAACCAAATACCATAATCGGATTGAGAAGAGAAGGATCTACTTACTTCCAATTTTCTTCTTAATTTTCTAGGAACATTTCAATGCCATGCAAGCTCTTCTTCCTCACCACCGAAAGCTCCCAAATTTTCTCTCAAATTTTGTGTTTGTGATTTTGGTGTGAATGAACAAATGACTTAGGTGGTTTTGGTTTGGTGTAACCGGTTAAGGAAAGAAAAGAGAGAGAAGGGAGACAATTTTAATGAGATATGACCAAGGGATCTTCTATCCCCATATTTGTTCCTCTTTTGTGCTCAAGGCTTGTCTGTAACTTTAATAAAAGAACGGATTGCTGGAAGAATCAGGGGTCTTAGAGCAAGCATTCATAGTCCTAGGATAAACCACCTCTTGTATGCTGATGATTCTCTATTATATATCAAAAACTCTTCTAGTAAAACCTCTAGAGTTATGAAAGTTTTGAGATTGTATGAGGAGTCTTCTGGACAGAAAATAAATCTTAAATTTATTTTAGCAATGGGATGGGTGATAATCATAAAAGTACCCTTCAGAACATCTGGGAATAAGGGAAGAGGAAGACATAGGAATTTACCTTGGTTTGCCACTGATATTGGGGGAAAACAAAACTGATATCTTGGGGTTTTTTTTTCAAAATGTGGATAAGAGAATGAGGGGATGGAACAAATTTTTTTTTGTCTTTTGGGGGTAGAGAAGTCATTCTTAAATATGTTGCCTAAGCCTTACCTTCATATGCTATGAGTTGTTTCCTCCTCCAGATTGTATCCTAGATTATATAGTTTCATCTATGAGAATTTTTTGGTGGTCTGGTAAAGTTGAAGAAATGGGCTGGGCTTACATAACTTGGACAAAACTGTGCAGACCTAAAAAGTATGGTGGACTTGGCCTATAAAAGATTTGAGATGTTTTAATCTGACTTTTCTTGCAAAACAGGTCTGGAGGTTATTAACTATGAAAGATTCTTTGTGTTTTAAAGTACTTTCTGCAAAATATTTCCCCAATAGGGATATCATCTTTTCCAAATCCCATGACAAGCCTTTCTTTATTTGGAAAGACATTTTTAAAGTTAAAGAGTTGTTTAAAGACTAATTTCATTCTAGAGTTGGTATAAACAACCCTACTCCTTTGTTACAGGGCAAGTAGGGAGGTGACACTGTGGTCAATTTTCAAAGAACCTATGTGGACAATAATGTTAATATTTTGACTTGTGGGGAGTTTATGATCCCTGATGTGCCTATATAGAATGAAACTCTAGTTAGAAGTATCTTTTCTGGCTCTGGTGTAGATGCTATCTTGAAATGCCCATTACCCCAGTAGAATGTGACATTATGTTATGGGATCATCATTCTTTAAAGGTGTATTCTACTAAATCTGATTATGACTGGCTTTTGTGAAACAACTAGATTGAAAGAGACCTTTTTCCTATTTAGAAAACCCTTCAAAAAAAATGAAAACTCTGCCAAAGATAAAAAAAAATTATTTGGAGGTTATGCTATGATGCCCTTCCTGTCGGAGAGAAATTGAGAGTTACTAACATTGGTTCTGAAATTTACCCCTGTGTAATTTTGATCTAGAATCTGTGTTATATGCTTGTAGAGACCGCCTCTATGTTAGGGAGTTATTTGATGCTTGTGCCCTTTCAAACATGCTTCCTTTTATTCTTGTTGACTCAGCTAGTTCTTAGTTGGAACTGTGTTTCAAAAATCTTGATTCTGAGTAATTTTTTTTCTATGTGTGTTGTTATGAAATGCTTGGAATAGAAAAAACACAAAAATACATAAAGGGGTCCTAATCCCACCTAGAGCTGCTATTGATTATGTTCAACTGCTTATTTCAAATTTTCAAGATGTTGAAAGCTTACCATTTGGCCATGTTTCAGTTTGCAACAGATCTTGCAGATGGACTTGTTCTCCAGCTGGTTTTTTTAAAGTGAACGTGAATGGGGCATTCATGATCGAAATTGGCAAAGCTTCTATTAAAATTGTTACAAAAGACAAATATAGACTGATGATCGATAGAGCAGCTTATGTCCTTGGAGGAATCTTCACAGGTGAACTGGTTGAGGCAATTGTATTTGTGGAGGGCCTGAAGATGGTAGTCTCTAATGGCTGGGAATAGGTGTTGTTTGAAGGAGACTCCATAGGCATCATCAACAAGCTTCTCTCCAGTGATCCGAACTTCTCTCTGGTAGCTTTTGTCCTTGCGGAAGGCAAACAGATTCTCAAAGACCACTCGAGCTTAATTGTTCTTCATACTAGTAGAGAGGCTAATCGTATTGCTCATTCCTTAGCACATTAGATTTTCAGTTGTAATGAGGCTTTTATTTTCGATTGTAATATTTTTGTTTGTATTGAGTCGGACATTGTGGACGATGCCATTTTCGGCCTTTAATTAATATGTTTGGGTGTTTTTCTCAAAAAATAAATAAATAAAGAGGCGTTTGTCCAGTTTTTCTTTGCTGAACAACCAATGGTTGGCCACTGAATGAGAGCTTTTGCTGACAATTAAATTTTTTAATTTTCAAAAACAACCGTTACAGCCCCAACAGAAGTTTAAGCGCAACATTAAAAAACGAAGTCTGAGATAGTTGGAATTTTTGCAAGATAAGAGTGAGTTGTAAAGACGTTAAAATTTATATTCTAAAATGCTTTTTTAATATTTAAGGACCAATTTAATTAAAATATAATACAAAATATGAGATGATATATATGAATAACGTAATTTAATATTAAAATAAAAACAAATTAAAATTTAATATTAAAATGCAATGAGACAAATTCGGATCAGATTATCTTTATATTTAAATTTTTTAAGTTCAAATCGATGCGAGTCTAGATGAATTTTAACATATTTAGAATATTTGAAAGTTCTATAAATAATAAATATTTTCATCTCAAATATGACAATTGAGTTTTACTTTTATATGATAAAAATATAATTTAAATTCAATATATGAAAAGGGAAAAAGGTATACTATATGATTTTTGGTTGTAATAGATATTTTTTATATAATATAATAAAAGTGATTATTATATATGATATGTATATGGGTCTTGTATATTTTAATTATTATTAATAAAAGATTCAATAATTGTAATCTTATAATGTATATTCTTTTACTCAAAGCGATTCGCTTTAGATATTTTAATAATTTTTTATGTGGTATATTTTCAATGTAACCTTTAAATTTATTAATATAGCCGCATTTATAATGTAAATACATTTTTAAATTAATCTTATATCTCTATCATTCTAATCCATAGTTCTCTCACATGTAAATGTTAAGATTTCTTTATATATATTAAATATGAATTCACTTGAAAATTCACAACATGATGTATATAAATATAACATGAAATATAATGACTGTGTTATTAAAATATTAACCGTGCATATTTTTGAAGTGTGTAAAAACATTCTAACTTATAAAATAAATTGACCTATGTCGAAGAACTCGGTTGAGACAACACTTCACTCGGAGACTTACTTGATTGTCGACTTCTCAACATAAATCAATTTGTTATATAAGCCCAATAATAAATATATACAAGACATGAACAAACTAAAATTTATTTTTTTGCATCAATAATGAGATACATATATACAAAGATAAATTTCTCTAATTGGTACAACAAATTCTCCTATAGCTAATGTTTCGCCCAATAACCCCCAAAAAATCTACATAAACAAAAAAAGGGGGGCTAAACCAATCCCAGAATCTACAAAATCTTGACAAATAATTTACATCAAGGGCAGTTCTGCTCTCTACAGCATCTTTGTGAATTCATGGTCATGGAGACTTTGATCTATGTCAAGGCCATCAGGCCATTAGTCAAGGCTTCAGAATTGTTTCAGCCTACCAGATTTGAGACTCTTTCAAGTCTCTAGGGGCAAAACTAAAGGTAGCAACATCGAAGCTGGAGGAGGAAAACTTGTCTTCGTCCTCATGATGGACCAAGCTGCATGCAAAAGCAGAAAAAACAAAATCATGTAAAACCTAAAACCAACCGGACTCTGTGAATGCATGTGTAACTTTCCACAAACAAATGCTCTGCACAAAATACAATGAGGAAGTTCTCAAGGAAACTAAACTGATGACAAAAATGTACCCATTGTTGAAGGATATTTTTCATGTATCTTAGGATATGATGTATAGCTAATATGTTGTGATAAAAGTAGAGTCCAGAAAAATGTTTCTTCTGAAATCTGACCAACACTTGCGAACAGACATGATCAACAAGGAGATATAAACATATGGTAAGAGGAAAATGTATTGTTTACCTGGTCACTTGTTGCAATTTAGTTTCAAGGCTGAACATTCAAAACCGCCGACCAATATGAGGAGATGCTGAGCCTGAGTGTGTTGGAAGAGTCCTCTTTACAAATGGATGCTGTAATAGTACAGCAGCAGTTGGCCGAGCATCAGGATTGACTTGTAAGCATTGCAAGATAAAATCTCGTGCATCTTTTGACAAAGAATCAGGAACTGCTGGTGGCTCACCTCTGCCAATTCTAAACAATGCTTGCATCTGTTTCAATTTTACACCCAAGATGTCATTAACAACACAGCAATTGCACAAGAACGAAGAGTATCAAAACTAAAATCAACAATAACGCTTCTGCATAGCTCTTGTAGGAGGAAAATATAAGCAAAACTGTTGTTTGTGTCAGGAAGAAGAGGTACATACGCATTCCAAATAATAGTATGGAATCTGACGAGTTAACATCTCCAACACAGTACAACCAAGGCTCCATATATCCGCAGGAAGTCCATATCCATGACCCTTCTGATTGACAACCTGTAATTCAACAGTTGATAATCAAAATTCAGGAATTCTAGTCATCATTGGTAGTCTGTGTCACAAAATATATAACTATTGCAGCAAATGCAACAAGAACAGTGTGTCTATAGAGAAAAATGCACTGGAATCCGTCCTACAAGGAACTCAAGATTTCAGGTGTGATTTAAAAAAGGGACAGTAGTGTTTCAGAAAGGGAGAACTGCCATTATCAAACATTAGCTATCAGTCAATGAAAATTGCCTAGCCAAATACTACTCTGCTAGTTTGCTAGGCAAGTTCTGGTGGCCTAAAAGATAAAAGGGGAGGTGCTCATTGTAAGCTAAATGTTAAGATCAAAGGCAATGCACGAAGCCTAAGAAAAATTATGATGGATCAGCAAGAGTGATTTACACCTTTTGTCCACTCCACAGATATATCTGCAAAGGTCATCATCCTTTTCACGATTGAGTACTCTGATAACTAGAATACCTAAAGTAGTCTCTTATATAGAAGAGAAATATTTACCAAGAATGTATGCCATCGTCTCTTTGTCAGAGTCATGAGTCAGTATACCTATGCTATACAAGGTCAAAGCCAGAACTTGCTTAGCAAACTAGCAGAATTGAATTACAAATTTTGAGGATGGGGGTGAAATTTTACCATTGTATTAATTTATAACTTTGCAATTTCTGCATGGACTAAACCTTAATTTTACCCATTTTTAGTGTGTGTGTGTGTGTGTGTGTGTGTGGGGGGGGGGGGGGGGGGGGGGGGGGGTACGCAGTGCACCGCCCCTGCCCAAGCAGTATCTCTAATACAGAAGATATTGATATTCTACACAAATCAAACAGCGGTTATCACTTCTGAAAGGAAAGAATAGAAGCAAACCTCGGGGGCCATCCAGAATGCTGTCCCTTTACATGATTTCACATCATTCAACTTGGTTGCCTGAAAACAAGCACCACCAATACCTTTGATTTTGACCATCTTAAAAGCTACAAAAACAAGAAAGATGACCAAAGTCTTAGGAATAGATAAAAACCTTTGCCAACCCAAAATCTACAAGCTTTACTGATCCAGTCGCATCAACCAATATGTTTGCACACTTAACATCCCTGTATCACCAAACAAGCAAATGAGCCTTGAGAGCAGAATATTCAAATTTCAAAGTGTCTGGTGACTTAGGTAGAACATACTAAAAATAATTTTACTTTATGTTTCATAACTCTTAACTATAACAGATGCCACATCAGGGAAGAGAACTGAGAAAAAACGGACACCAAACCTTAATCTTAAAGTGAAAATAAATACAATATAATAAGTAAAAATGTAAAATGCCGAGAGAAAATTCTACAATCAAATTACATCACATTATTGACTTTAAATGTCTTCCAGGAAGATAATATGCATACAGATTATGATTCACTACAAGTCTACAACAGGTCCCGATAGAACTAAATATTGAAACTTCAATCTGTTAAGTGAAGAAATGTTCATATCATTTTTCATATTTGGCTAGAGGAAAAAACATAAGTTTTAAGTGGTACATAAACGTGATAATATAAGGTCACTTGACTTACCTGTGAACCACATTTCGGTCATGAAGATATTTCAATCCATGCAGAATCTGCCTTGTATATGCAGAGACTTGAGAATCTCTGAGATGATACCTCTGATATAGGTTTAAAAGGGAGCCTTTGGTTACAAGCTCAAGAAAGATGAATAATTTGGAGTCATCCTGCAAAGACCATAGAACCAAAAGAAAACATTAGACAATAAAGAAACAAAATTACAAGGTCTATTAAGCCAAGCTAAATGTCAGAAGTTAGTACCTTATCTGTGCCATAATACTGAACTATGTTTTCATGTTCAAACTGACTTAAAAGAGCAATCTCCTGAAAAATAAAGGGAATAAAGAAATTATATCAGACAGAGAAAAGAAGATGGATATTTCAAGAAAATTAACATTTAAGGAATTAAAAGACAAAATCTGACTTACATGTTCAAGTTGGATAATACTTTGCTTCCCCTGACTTCCTTGATCAAGTAATGAAACTTCCTTCACAGCAAAAAAGAATCCATCGCTACAAGGAAATGAATTAAATAAATAATTAGTAAAGCATAACTAAATGGAAAACATCTCTTTTCTAAATAAAAGCATGACATAATCTATTAGACAAGTAGACAACAAATTAATTGCTAATAGGATAAATGGGTTTTTCCTTGCAATTTTGGAAATATTACTAACAGTAATTCCTTCTGTCCCTGAGAGAAGAAAAGCCAACAAACAGCATAGATGCCAGAGCCTTAGATAATCCAAAATCTCAACAAGTAACTCCATATCTCAAAGATCCTAGTGCAATGTGCTTCCCTAGATTTCTTTTTCCAATCTAGAACAAACTAAATTCATACCAACTAAGTGCTAGGTCAGATTTTATGCATGTTATTGGTAGACTCCTAGAGGTTGTGGGTTTGAGAAAGCTTATGCACGTAATGTCCTCCACAGGTGTGTTAAGTAGATAACGGTTGTGAGGGTTAAGAGTACATTAGGAACTTTGACAGAACAACTAAATTCGTCATCTTGAAATCAGCTATAGAATCCAATGAAGTGATGAACTAGTTCCTAACCACATAGGATCACTGGAAGCCATAGACTCTGTAAGAAGCACAAGCCTTCATGAGTAAAAGTAATTGATGGACTTAATTCAGCATTCATCATAGAGAAAGGAGTACATAAATTCACAAAATGCCTTACATGAGTGTATCAATTATGTAAAACTTCAAGCAGAAAACAAGGTAACACTTAAAGGCAGATGAACCCGAAGGATAACCCTCATCAACCCCTTCAAAGTTTAAGACAGAACACGAAATGTCCTAATAGCAGCCTCTATTGGTGTAAACTATATTAATGACATCTAGTAATCTTAAGATGTAACCCCGAAACATGTAAAACAGTGCTCTCCAAAGAATTAAGGGACAAAGGATTAAGGGGCAATAGACGGATAAAAATCTTCTGCCCCTTTTCGGTGTCATAAACACTAAAAAGTTAAATTCTAAATCTTAAACTATAAACCCTAAAAATATACTTACCCCTAATTCTCTAAACCATTACCTTAAACTTTATCACTAAACCCCAAATCTAGTTGTTGTTTTTTTAACGTGGGGCATAAAAAGGGGCACCGAAAAGGGACAAAGGATTTCTATTCGCAATAGACACTAGGCTGAGGGGGAAAATAGAAATGCCTTTCTCGGGATGCCTAACTAACACCAAGAACACCTCTTAACCCTATGTGCTTGCTTTCTAATCTCTAAAAGAGTGCCGCCCCAAGTGACAAAATGATGACTGTTGCACTTAAGGTGGTTCCCAAACGAGTTTGCACATATCAAAAGATAAATTAAATTGTTTTTTTCTAAATAACTACCTATAAGCATTTAATCAACCTGGAAATGAAGTTGGACAATATATTAAAGGCCGTATTTCATCACTTACTCAGAAATCCCTTCGAAAACTGACCCAAATGATCCACGCCCTAGAAGCTCACCTTTCTCCCAATAAGTAATTGTTCTTTTGAACCTACCATTAGGGGAAATATTTGATGTAGGCTCTGTAGTAGAACTTGATGAATCTTCATCATTTGAAGTTGTACACAAACACGACTCGGAAAGCGCTGCAGTCTCTCCAATCCTCGTTAAATTCTCCTCCTCCTTCGCATTTTCTTCATTACCCCCGCCCTCCTCTCCTTTAACTTCTTCTTCATCGGAAGAAGAATGTAATTGAACAGGAGCCATACACCCTTTGTCATCTTCGGGGGCGAAATCCCTAAATAGATCCCAAGTTGAGCACGCGTTATCGATTACCGGTAGCTTCATCACCGGCGGCGGCTTTATAACCGGTGGCCTAGTCCCTTTAATTCCATTACTCCCTCCGCCATCGACAACATTCGAAGCCCAACACGCGTGTGACTTCAATTCAGTTGTAGTAGCAACATCCACCAAATTTCTATCGGCACGGGAGCAATCGTTTAACTTTAACTCGGGCGAGTCATCCTTGGTCAAATCCGTGGCCAAAACCCTATCGGCTAATTCATCGACTATTACTTGAGTGCCATCTTTTATCTGGTTTATCACTTCCTTAGGACTATCCAGCCGGTTCAATTGGGACAGAGGCAAAACATCCAACGACGACGACCGAATTTTACGGGCCTCCCAAGCGGCGGCTGGAATTGAAAAATCTTCAGGCCCGGAAAGGCCCAAGGTCCGACAAATAAGGTCGAACTCTCCGTCGGTTCCTTGGATACGGAAGCTGGTTTTATCGGACAAATCGAACGATCGCGTGATTAGAGAAGAAGAAGAAGATGAGGTATCATCGAG
Organism: Hibiscus tridactylites; assembly: GCA_958450335.1. NCBI lineage: Eukaryota > Viridiplantae > Streptophyta > Magnoliopsida > Malvales > Malvaceae > Hibiscus > Hibiscus tridactylites. The sequence continues at coordinate 83,249,472 of OY288275.1, read as the reverse complement.
AGACGAAGAAAACGACGCCGCATCATAGTCGATGTGCTTCGCTGCATTGCGGCGATCGAGTCTCGGCTTTCTTCGGCCGCCCTTCGAACTCATTGAGCTTCTATAACTAAAGAATCAAGGTAAATGATGCATATGGATCCAAATCCATCTAAAATCTCTACAATTGAAGTAATATGGGGTTTCCGAAATATGATTTTAGAAGGAAATCGTAACTTTCTTTTCTTCTCAACTTTCCTGGGGAAAATTGAGAGATAAATATTGGAGCGAAAAGGAGCCAAGTCGAAGAGAACGAGGGAGAGAAGGAAAAAAGAGAGAGGCTGAAATGGGAGGCAAAGAGACCGGTAAACGCCGTCGCGAGTGAGAGAGAAAGATAACGAGGTTATACGCGGTGCCACGTGGAAAATATGAATTTTGCAAAGGATTCTTTCGTTTGGCTTCAGGTGGGGCCATTTATTCCAACTCTGCAATCTGCATGTTTTTCAACGTAAACATGTTTTCCCAACAAAAAAAAGGGTACACAATGATACGGATCTATGAAACATCAAATGTATTAATGTAACTTGTTCGAGAAAAATAATGTATTAGTGTAAAATTCACTCTATGTAGAATTAGATAAATGAAATAATAATAATATTTATTTTAAAAAATTTTAATTTAAATAGTTTTATTTGTAAGTTTTATACATTATCAAATAATTAAGAAAAATAAAATAAATATTATCTTATAAAAAGAGACAAACACATGGGTGTTGAGAGTAGCCGCACCCCTTACAAATTTTATGTTCCTCCATATTTTGTATATTTCTTTTATAATTTCTATTAATAATCTAATTCTACACCGTTAAAGTCTTGTAGTTTTATAGCCCAAATTTTTAATATAGTTTCTTGACTCCGTTCCTGTTTATAAACATCTTAATACTTATAAAACATAACATAGATCATTTGATTGTTGTGTGTTCCAATTTTACTATGCTTTAGATCTTAGTCGATTCCTCTTTTATTATCTTGTCCCGTTGTTTTTGCGGTGGACTTTATGATTGAGGAATTTTTTTGGGTACTGCTGAATAAAAATATACTCCATTTTTTAAAAACGATATAGGAATATTTAGTTTATTTTTAGTTTAGATTGTCTTTTGCCTTTACTTTTTAGTTTTGATTTATGTTTTTTTAGAACTTTTACATGTAGGATCAGAAAAATGATTGAATGTTAGTGATGTTCTATTAACGTGGTCCAGAATTTAATCCCCATATGCTGAGAATGTCAGATTACTTAATACTTACACTCATGTTGAAACAATTATCATTTGCTATTTAATCCCCATATGACATTTCTCTTTCATTTGTTATTGTTGTGAAAAATAATAGACAGCCAAGAGCGATTCAATATGTCGTTTAACAAGACGGTTTTGTTGCATGTGTATTCATATATTATTATTTTGAGCCACTTTTTTCTTCCTTATAAAAAAAATTGTAATGAAGCGTGTAATTAAGATTGCGGGTGAGTAAAACTTCACTTTATTCGAAAAAATGAAATTTTCGACTCGACTCGAAATTTCATAAACATGACTTGAAAATTTTTGAATAAAGTTTGAGTTGTAAAATAGAAATTTAAATAACTCAAAATTTTAGTAATTAGTGAGTTATTTTAAAGTTTAAGTCGAGTCCTTCAAATTTTCCTGATATATATATCTATATATAAAAAATATGAAGAAATATATGTCACATATGAAGAAATATACATGTATATCTTATATGATTAGAGAAAGTCGTTTAAATAGAATCAAATTGTATTGTAACATGATAAATAATTATAATTAAATTTGTATAGGAACTCAAAAACTCGACTCGAATAAAAAAATTCAAATAAAGTTTGAGTTTGAAAATATGACATGTCAACTTGAATAGTTTGAAATTTTTTGACTCGACTCGATCGAATGCTCATTTCTAATTAGAATAATAATAATAGTAATAACAATAATTACAGATTGGTAGTTTGTAGCTTGACATGTATGATTTGATGTGTTCGTCTTTGGTTTGAGATGTTGATTTGATAATATACTATTATTCTGTATGATCTAAGAGTGTTTGTTGTTCTGTAACACTTTTTCAATAAAATTTTATTTACCGATAAAAAAGACGTTATTGTTTTAACACCCATCGCAATTCATGTTAGTAAATAATTTTTTGTCTTTATCCTAAGAGTACATTCATTTAAAACTAAACCAAATCAATGACAACAAAGGTCCAAAACCAATAAAATCTCATAACAGAACTCAAACAACAACAGACCTAAGGGGGCCAAAAACCCTAGTTGATAAAAATAAAATGTCGTAATTTTTTTAAAAATATATAAGTTTAATTTTTTAAGATGATATTATTAAAAGGGAAAGACATGAAGCCTACACATGAATCATAAAATAGAGTTATAATATACCGATAAAATATTAACATTGTAATTTTCTAAAAGTTCTAATGTCGTAATTTATTTTTTTAATTATATTCTTAACTGAGTTAAAAGACACCAAAAGTGATCGACAAAACTAACTTGGTCTTCTTACTCACAAAAAGGTTGTGATGATAAGTCTTTAGTCAAAAGACGGCTGCGATCAGAGGCGAAGTCATGAATTGAAAGTTAAAGGACCAAAAAAAATAAAAGATTAAAAAATGTAATCTATAAGATTACATTCATTGACTTCAAATAAAACAAACTTAAATTTTCTTACGAGCTTTACCACTAAAATAAGAACTATTTTATATATGTGTATAAATAAAATAAAGGGTAAACTTGAATATGTGAGTCGAAAATACTACTATGTTGTTAACTCCTAACGCCCATGTTAAGTCAAAACGGCGTCATTTTTTATGCGACTGTTTTGAAGCCTAATTTAGCCCAAAGTGATATCATTTTGCTGGAAAAAAATATATATATTAAAACCATGCGTTTGGAGTGTTTTGAACCCAAAGCCTTTAGGAGAAAGAGCTAAGCCTTAACTAGAAAAACAATATAATATTATATAATATTTTACCACAAATATTATATATCTCAAACTACTTCAAATTAATTCAAATTATTTTATAAAATAAATAATATTAACATATAAATATATAAAATACATATTATTTACGCATATATATATATATATATATCAATATATATATATATATTATACATTATTAATAATATAAATATATTATTTTAACAAACCCCAAATATTCATAAAATAATATATAAAATTCTAAATCCTAAATTATTAACCCTCGAACTTAAATTCTAAATTTTAGAATTTAGGGTTCAAGAGTTTTTTAGATATGAATTTTATGTTTTTAAAATAATATATTTATATTATAAATAATATATAAAAATATACAAAAATATTTTTATTTAAATTATATAAAAATTTATCCATTTAGTTCAACCAAATTATTTTATAAACAATACAAAATACATTATTTTTACGTATATTAACAAAAATATATTATTTTAAAAAATAAAAAATATTCATAAAAAATAATATTATTTATATTATAAAAAATATATAAAAATATCATAAACCTCAAACCTCAAATCATAAGATTTAGAGTTTGAGATTTGGGCTTTGTATAAGGTTTAAGATTTAGAGTTTAAAGTTTTTATATAATATTTATAATATAAATATAAATATATTATTTTTATGAATATTTTAAGTTTTTTTAAAACAATACATTTATATTTATATTATAAATATTATATAAAAAAATAAAAACAATACACTTTTATTTATATATTTTTTATATATACAAATAATATATTTTTATATTATTTATAATATTATTTTTTTATTAAATAATTTGAATTAATCTAAAGTAGTTTGAGATATATAATATTTGGGGTAAAATATGATATAATGTTGTGTTTGATCAGTGGTTAAGGCTTAACTCTTTCTCCTAAAGGTATTGAGTTTAAAACCCCAAAATGTATGGTTTTAATTTTTTTTTAGCAAAACGATGTCGTTTTGGGTTAAATTAAGCTTCAAAACAGTCGCACCAATACGACGTCGTTTTAATTTAACAGAGGCGTTAGGAGTTAAAGGCATAGTGATATTATCGACTCACGTATTAAAGTTCAGTGATAGTTTTAAACAAATTTAAAGTTTAATGACATTTTCAACTTGGGAACTGTAATTATGTAATACGTAGTGTAATTTACTTTAAAATAAATTATAATTTTAAATTCTACGGGACGAAACTAAAAATAAAACTGACCGTAGGGGTAGGCCGTAGGAGCCAGGCCCCATGTGGCTTTGCCTATGTTTGAGACTAATTCAACCGTTTGAAAATTAACCTGCAACTTTTGGCCTCTGTTTGATTGTATCCTACAACTGCTTCAATAATAAAAAAATGTATGACACCAAACCCCTAGTATCTTAACATAGGACACCTCACTTTCAAATTTTAGTTTAAAATACTTCAAATTATGATGTATTCCATTATTATTTAAAATCCAATAGATATTTGTAATGTAAAGAAGCTGCGTTTTATCAATATTATAATCTCAATGTAAAGTTGGTCAATTCAATACATATTTGTTTTGTTTTTCAATTTCAATATAAGAAGCTTCAATTCTGACCACGATATTATAATATATTTTTATGAAGCTTGAAATGATTTAAATATATATGGATTTGGTAGTCAAAATTTTGAAATTTTGAACCAGATTTCATTTCTCTGTATTTTGAGCCACCAAACAGGAAAATATTGAAAAAGTTTTTTTTTGTTTATTCCCCCTGTGAAATGAACCAGTTTAACGTATGACATAATTAATGTTACATCTATAGTTTATTATCAAGTATGAATTAAAATAAGATGGTTTAATCGGGTGAAGAAAAAGTATGACATTTCTCTCTTCATATGGGTACATATGTTTCATGTGATAAATTGTTAGAGTGCATAAATAGAAAGAATATTATTGTAGTATTTTTTTTATTAAGTAGAGTGTTATTATATTTTTAACGTAAAACGTTAAGATTTGAACTCATGTAAGGTGGGATAATATAAACATCTTTAGTCACTTGATTGATTAGTAGATTTTTAGTAATTTTTTGTTTGAATTAGAGATGTTTAAACACGCTTGAACTCGTAATTTTTAATAAGTTACAATTGATTTAAGATTCAATTGATCTTAGCTTGAATTTATTCTTTAAATGAATTTTATATCTTTTAAAATTTTAGGAGATGACAATTGAGCACTTAAAGATTAACTAGTATAGTAACCAACAACTAATTAGTTAGAGGTGGATCTTGGCAATCTAGTTTGAGGGTGCATGTTAATTATTTTTAAAAAAAGAGTTATTAAAATTTTCAAAATTTTTAAAGAGTTTTACATTTAAATTTTTTCATAAGAATTTATGTGTTTATTTTTTAGATATACTTAATGAAAATTTTTAAAAGTTTTAAGAGATAATTTAATTAAAAATATTTAAAATTTTAGATATATAATAGTAACAGTTTTTAAATTTTTGAAGGGGTAAAATTAAGTTTTAAAAGGACTAAATGTTAATTTATTAAAAAATATTTTTTTTTGGGTGGGGGGTGCACCAGCTCTTATATTGACGTGACTTTGTAGTTAGTTTAGTGAGACTGGATGAGACGGATTGAGAGGGTCGACCCATAATGAGTCTCTAAAATATTTAATTTAATTTAATCAACAAATTTTATAGTATTGGTAGTTATAAAAAAGAAATTAGTATAGTACTTTATAATAACACATCTACAATACATTTTGGATGTAAAATATTATAAAGAAAACATGTCTACATTAAAATAAATAACAGATATATACTCTTAAGTATTTACTATAAAAATGATATTGCCTTGTTTGGTAAAGAGAGATTTGAGTAAAAATTAGATGTTTGAGGTATAATTAGAGATTTGACCAGTTAAATCCGCTAATATTATTGTTTGGTAAACATCGGATTGAAAGAGCGGATTGTGGTGAAACCGCTAATTTTGAAAAAAGCTCATAATAGTAGCATTTTGAGATTAGATGTTTGATATTAGAGTTGTAAAGACTCTTTTACCCTTACCAGTTACCAAAAATCTCAAAATAATCTAAATTAAATATTTTCTCACTCTATTTATAAGCTAATCCTATTTACTTTTTTCTTTTTATTATCACATATTTATATGTGTATTTAAATTTATTAATTAATTAAATTATATTAAAATAATTATATAAATAATAAATTAATATATAAATTATTCAAATATGTTTAGAAAAGTTATATTAAAAATAATTTGATAGATCTAATTAATATTAATTAGATACAAAATATTGATAACTAATAAACTATTTAAACAAGTATTGAATATAATTGTGTCCTTATATGTCATTTTACTTGTTTAAATAATCTAATAACTATCAGCTATCAGTTAATTTTACCAAACACTTTTATACAACCAGCTAATACAATTCGCTAGTCAAATCAACTAATGCAATCAGCTATCAACTAATGTAATCTGCTATCCGCTAATTGCTAAACAAGACCAATAACTTTGAAGTATAAATCAAGATATATTACAGAAAATAATATTGACAAACATAAATATATGAATCTAAAATATATAAAATATTATGAATATTTATCTATGTGGATGTCTATCACGATTAGAACTTTATCAAAGGAGTTTGATTTATTTATTATTAGGAATATTATCTCTATGAATTAGAGTTTATTGTATTATGTACTTCTTATGCCTATAAATAGATGATTCATTGAAGACATTGTATACAATTCTATATTCGAGAATAATACAAATCTCTCTCTTTCTCTCTCATCTCTTTGATCTTTTATTCTTGTTCGTTGTTCTTCGTTATTTTATTCACAACACGTTATCAGCACGGGTTCGCTCAAAAGATTTTGGTGCTCTTCGTTTGAATCCCAAAAGAATTACTGAAATAAATTCGCTTCTACGTTGAACCAAAGATAAGTTTTTATTTACCTTTAATTTTTTTTGTGATTGTTTAACAAAGATGGGTAAGCAGTAAGCTGTGTTTGATTGTATTTAATTCTAGTATGCTTCTCTATTTTTTTTACATTGCTTAAAAAAATCGCGCCCAATTTTTTTTCGCTAGCGGGATAATTGAAGGAGAAGCCATTGTTGCTCACAATTTGTGCCTAATTTTGAGAAACGAGATAATTGCTCTATTAAGTTTTTTAAGTTTTTCGTTTATTCAGTTTAGTACCCATATACTTTCTTTAATTCAATTTTGACCTGAAATAATATATGTATTTTATAAACAATTACAAATTTATTGATATTTGTTTATTTTATTCTATTGATAATAGTTATGTTTTAACCGTGTTTTAATTTTTACATGATATGTTTAATGGCGTGGTAAGAGACAACGACATAAAGAGATTATGAGAAGTTGTTTTGGTCGTTTGCTATGTCTCCATTGTTCTCACGAGGAAAACCAATATCGGTAAATTCTAATTTCATTTTTTCCCTTTAAATTATGATTTTAATATTGATAAATCATGGTGAATTTCAATCTATAAAAAGATTGTTGTAAAGTCTATATTTGCTCGAAAGCAACATTTCTTCTTTGTCGAAAAACTCGACCATAGACTTCTCCCAATTTCAACTTACAAAAATTCGTCTTGATCCAAAAAGTTTCAGGGAATGCAAGCATGATGTTTATTCCATGCGATTATTGGAACTGTTTCATTCACTGAAGTGAATGCAAACATGATAAATCATTATTCAATTAGAGACATAATTTCGATATAATCTAAGTATATTGGCTGAACATCCCGTTCTGCGAGGCTACTGGTCTCAAAGGAGGTTTTTAAAGGACCTTGTGGACATGTTTAACAATGCCGCGTACGAGGATTAAATCTTTGTTCTCTGTGATAAGGATATGTGAAAAAGGTTTTAAAGGCCCGTTGGCTCTACTCCATTCCCTGAAGTGAATGTGAGATTATATTATGGAAGAAATAAAAAATCACATTAAAAGTTGTGGTCGTGGTTGAGGCTATGAATATACACATGAAAAATATAGTCGTTTTAAGAATACTTCTACCCGCTGGTAGCGAAGTTATAAGGATGAAAAGAGTGATAAAGATCATTCTAAGGAAGTGAATTCATTTTACCAATGTGATGTTATAAACCATTGGTTTCGTACTTGTCAAACGACAAAGTATTATGGACTTTATCTATAATCATGAGTGATAAATGAAATAAAATATAAACAAAATTTGTTTATGGCGAAAATAATTATGGCGTTATTGGTCCAACTCAATTTGATATTGTTAATTTTCTCATAACCCTTGAAGAGAATAATTTACCATTTATTTTATTTCTCTTAGAACCTCTAACAGGAATAATTGATTTTTTTATGTTAATTCGTTTTATTTATTATTTATTTGTGTTAGTTTGCTTTATTTATTTATTTCACATATTATTTATTTATGCTTTATGTTAATTTATTATTTGAAGAATGTGATTACTTCCAGAATAAAATATACAATGAATTGTGGCTATTTGTGCATAGAATTGTGGCTATTTATGCCTAGCAGATAATGCAAGTACTCATATTGTACTTAAGCATAAGAAATATTTTTCTCATTTAAATACAAGGGGAAATATGAGTAATATTTCTCAAAGTACTAAAATATCAATGCTTCGGAAAAGCACTTGAAAGTTTATCTCTGATAGATAATCGACTTGATATGATGTGCTATATTTTATATTTTTCATTCCTCGAAATGAATGATATAAAGTACATATTTTCATTACCTGAAGTAAATGAAACAAAGCACATTTTGAAAGATGCATAATTATGCAATTCTCGATTAAAATGCAAGAGAATAAAGTGAGTACTATATCCGGAAGTACTAATATCACAAAAGGCTCTGGTTGAGCAAATATGTTATTGTCAGATGGAACTTTATTCCATATTCACAGTGCGTTATACTCTCAAAGTCATAAAGAGAGCAATATGAGTTCGCAAACTATCCCTTTGGAAATTATAGATAACATATGTTATTAATTGGCATTTAAAATAAGCCAGTATGGATATAAGTTCTGGTAGCCAAAAAGTCAGTTGAAAGCTCTAGAAGAGCTATATATTGCTACCAAAAGATAATTTCAATTGAAAGCCCCGAAAGAGCTAAATATATTCCTATTTAAAGGAACAATTTTGATGGTCGCACTAGACATGTACGAGTGAGATTGAATTACATGTTATGGTAAACAAGAAGTTTACAAATTCAGAGATATATACACATATATATATATATATATAGTTGGCATGATCGGTTAGACCATCCTGATCAATAATGATGCATAAATTATTGAGATTTACATGCACGTGTATTAAAAGAACCTGTAGTTCTTGTGGTGCTTATTCTCAAAGAAATGGATTAAATTCCACTTATTAAAGAATGTGAAGTTCTTGTGTTGCTTAAAGGAATTGATTAAATTCCACTTACTAAAAGAACCTGAAGTTCTTGTGTTGTTTGTTCTCAAAAGATATAAATGATCTCACTTACCAAAAGAATTAGAACTTAAAGTTCTTGTACTGAAGTTGAGATTGTATGTCTTGCATATCTGAATGAAATATGGGCCCATATGTCCACAAATGTGGAAAGTTTTATATGATTTTAGTAGATGCATCTACATTGTTTTATCGACTTACAACCAGAAGTTGTGAGATTGATTCTAAAAAGATTCAGATTATGCAATTAGACTATTCGTCTTGAAAAGCTAGTGGGTTTATATTTTAGGCTATATCGGTTGTTACAAAGCCTATTGATTATGAAAAATGCGGTTTAGCAAATTTTTAATTGGATGCCTCATATTTAATATCTAAATCGTGAGAACAAAACATTTAATATTTATATGGTATTTCCATATAGCAACACTTATACGCATCAAGCCAACGAGTTATAATAAACTTCCCGTTATGATTGGTTTTTGGTCAGAAACCATACATTTCCCATTTTATGATTTTTGAATGTGTGATATGAATTGCTCAACCACAACGCACAAAATGGGTAAATAAAAGGGGTTAAGAATATATATTGAGTACAAGTCTCCTTTTATGTTTAAATTCTTAAACATTAATTGGAGAATTATTTATGGCATGATTTTTCTCAACATCAAGGGAGATAATAATCAGCTGGATAGAGGAAAATGAATTATCATTATCTAGATCCTCGTATATGAACTAGAAGTTCATAAGATAATTCATGTTATTACATGTCAACTGCCAGACATATTTACTGACCCAATGAGAGTAATTAAGTCTCATATATCAGCTGAAATGCTCTAAGTTTAAATTATATGTTAGAGCGAGAGAATGTAAATCATGCCTGAAGCATGATAGTTGAAATGGTTCCAATGATCAAAATTCTCGTAAATAAAAAGTAATATGAGATGGTCATATATTGGAGGCGGGTGCTCCTGAAGAGACCCAAGACATAACAAATAATAAAACTCTATAAGAGTTTCATGTACCTGAAATAAAGATTGAAATCTTGAAGAGATCTCGATAAGTTATGTCATTACGAGAATGGAACCAGAAAATTGGAAAGTTGTCGACAACGATTTTACAAACAATTTTACATAAAATACTTCTATATAAGTATAGAAACAAATCAAGGATCTTGTATAAAATCTATCCAGAAGTATAGATATTGAATTGGCCAATGTTGAAAGACGCTTTGAACTTCTAAAATAGAAGTATTTGGACCAGTAGTCCAAACACCTAAAGGTGCAATGCAAGTGATGCACAACTAAGTAGTCGTAAATACGACTTGAACTATGATTTATGAAAAGTTTTAGGATAAAGTACACAGACGATCACTAAACTATACCCGAAAAAACAAAATGGTAACCAAACTTTCAAAAATCACAAAATGGCAATTAAATTTTATGTTTTATAACAAAACGGTAACTAGACATTAAATTCCGTTAAGTTTCTGTTAAAACTTTGGTATAATAACACATTTAGTCCTTCATATTTATACAGTCAATAAATTTAGTCCTAATTCGAAATAATTTACTAAATTTAGCTCTCGTTATTTATGCATTCTTTCAATTCGGCCTTTAAAGCAAAATTTCAAAGTATGGTAACATGATAAATAATTACAATTAAATTTTATAGGAACTCGAAAACTCGACTCGACTCGAATCGAAAAAATTTCAAATAAAGTTTGAGTTGTAAAATATGACGTGTCAACTTGAATAACTCGAAATTTTTTTACTCGACTCGATCAAACGCTCACCTCTATCTTAAGATATAACGTGTTAACTCGAATAACTCGAACTATTCGAATATTTTAAATTATTTTTTCTTTTAAATCGAATATTTTTAAAATAGAGCATTTAATGTTTCATATTTAAATCACATTGAATATTTAATAACTACTTTAAATATTCGATTTAATTTAAAAACATTCAATTTAAAAGAAAAAAATTGATTTAAAATATTCGAATAATTAATTAAATTTTTATAGGAAGTCGAAAACTCGACTTGACTCGATTCGAATCGAAAAAATTTCAAATAAGGTTTGAGTTGTAAAATATGACGCGTCAACTCGAATAACTCGAAATTTTTTTGACTCAACTCGATCGAACGCTCATTTCTATCTTAAGATATGACGCGTCAAATCGAATAACTCGAAATATTCGAATATTTTAAATCATTTTTTCTTTTAAATTGAATATTTTTTAAAATAGAATATTTAATATTTGCATATTTAAATCATATCGAATATTTAATAACTTTTTTAAATATTCGTTTAAAAAACAATAGATTTAAAATATTCGAATATTTAATAACTACATTAAATATTTTTCTTTTAAATATTCCAATATTTAATAACTACTTTATATATTCGAATATTTTAAATTAATTTTTTCTTTTAAATCGAATATTTTTAAATTAAATCAAATATTTAAAGTATTTATTAAATATTCAATGTGATTTAAAAGAAAAAAATAATTTAAAATATTCAAATATTCGAGTTGGCGCGTCATATCTTAAGATAGAGGTGAGCGTTCGATCTAGTTGAGTACAAAATTTTCGAGTTATTCGAGTTGAAGCATCATATTTTACAACTCAAACTTTATTTGAAATTTTTTTATTCGAATCGAATCAAGTCGAGTCGAGTTTTCGAGTTCCTATAAAAATTTAATTAAATATTCGAATATTTTAAATCAATTTTTTCTTTTCAATCGAATATTTTTAAATTAAATCAAATATTTAAAGTAGTTATTAAATATTCGATGTGATTTAAATATGAAAATATTAAATATTATATTTTAAAAAATATTCGATTAAAAGAAAAAATGATTTAAAATATAAGAATATTTCGAGTTATTCAAGTTGACACGTCATATCTTAAGATAGAGGTGGGCGTTTGATCGAGTCGAGTCAAAAAAATTCGAGTTATTCGAGTTGACGCGTCATATTTTACAACTCAAACTTTATTTGAATTTTTTCGATTCGAGCTAAGTCGAGTAGAGTTTTCGAGTTCCTATAAGAATTTAATTGTAATTATTTATCATGTACCATACTTTGAAATTTTGCTTTAATGACCAATTTGAAAGAATGCTTAAATAAAAAGGACTAAATTTAGTGAATTGTTTCAAATTAGGACTAAATTAATTGACTGTATAAAGTTGAAGGACTAAATATGTTATTATACTAAAGTTTTAACAGAAACTTAACGGAATTTAACGTCTAGTTACCGTTTTGTTATAAAACATAAAGTTTAATTGCCATTTTGTGATTTTTGAAAGTTTGGTTACCATTTTGTTTTTTCGGGTATAGTTTAGTGACCGTCTGTGTACTTTACCCTTTTTAATTACTTCATGGTGGATGCAATTACTTTGGCAGTTTTGAAAATTTTACATGTGTCTAATTATTTGTGGATCCATATTTATCCTTGAAGGATCTAAAATGCTATAAGCATTTGGAAATTTCTGAGGAAATTTATTTAGACATGTCTCATGAATATTTTGGCGCATTTGGTATAATCGCCTTAGTGAATACTAATTGAGAAAATACTATAAGAATGATCAGATTTCCTTATGTATTTTATTATAAAGGAATTTGGATCATTATGATAATTTTAGAACTCCTGAAGAGCTTCAAATTGGAAACTCGTGAAGTATTTTCAATACAAGTACTTGAATCTTGACATCAAGGTTATCTCGATTTGAAGATCGAGCATTTTTATATATTTCTTTTGTCTATGAATAGACATAAGTTGAAAGAATCTTAAAGAAGATTCAATATGAATAGAGCATATCTATTGAGTATCTCAATAGTTGTAAGATTGTTGGATGTGAATAAAGATAATTATATCTTTTATTGGTCTTGAAGCACTATATATTAGTTGGTCAAGAAATATCTATGAATATACAAAGATCATTACATTTAGATCTTCAAACATTCGTTGATGCCTCCTCAAATGTCGTAGAAATAATTGTTATGCACGAGGCAAGCCAAAAAATGTGTTTGACTAAGACTATTGACCCAACATATCCAAAAGATATGTGAATTTACTTTTACAAGATATGATAAAAGCTATCTTGTGTGAAGATAACGCAAGATGTATATCTCAGTTTGAAAGTGGATAATCATGGAACATATTACTCCAAAGTTTCATCCCCCGCGATCTTTAGAAAAATGATATTCAAGACTAAATTATGAAGATTCAAAGATCTTCTGTGATGTTTGCATGAGGGGGAGTAAATACGCGTTGCACTCTTTTTCCCTTAACCGAGGTTTTGTCCCAATGGGTTTTCCTGGTAAGGTTTTTAATGAGGCAACATGTTATGCGTATCAAAGATGTGTGTACTCTTTTTCCTTCACTAAAGAATTTTTTTCCCACTGGGTTTTTATCTTAGTAAGGTTTTAATGAGACACATTATCTTCATAGACATCCAAGGGGGGGTGTTATGAATATTTATCTATGTGGATGTCTATCATGATTAGAACTTTATCAAAGGTGTTTGATTTATTTATTATTAGGAATATTATCTCTATGAATTAGAGTTTAATGTATTATGTACTTCTTATGCCTATAAATAGATGATTCATTGAAGGCATTGTATACAATTCTATATTCGAGAATAATACAAATATCTCTCTTTCTCTCTCATCTCTTTGATCTTTTATTCTTTTTCGTTGTTCTTCGTTATTTTATTCACAACATAAAATACAAAATACCAATTACCCATATATGAATGTTTTGTAATTCCACTTTATAAACTTGAAAAAATATTATATACCAGTTTTTTTTTGTGGGAGGTGGGGAGGGGAGGGGCGGGCATGTGTGTTATACATGTATATCTGTCCCTTTTTATCATTTAATAATTTTTTATTTTTTTCCAATAAAATTATTATTTTTATTTAATATAAAAACAGTTTAAATATATAATCTTAGATATTTTAAACATTAAGGGGGCGTTTGGTTCGTGGAAAAGATTATTACCTGGGGGAATGATCTTTTCCGGAATCACATACCCACATTTGGTTGGAGAACATTCCCTCCAAGGGGTAATTTTACATTCCCAACAGTAGCAGTTTTTCATTAATGGGTGGGAATGTGATTCCCTTGAATTTCTTAGGTATTTGTCAATTCCCTCCCCTTTGGACCATATTACCCTTATGTTAATAGATTTTGTTCATATAGATCCTTTGTAAAATTTAATTAGTTGATTAAATATGTGTGGTGTAAATTAATTAATTTTTTTTATTTAATATTAATTTAATATTTAAATGGTGTTACAAATATTTAATGTATTTTTATTAATATTATATTTATGATGTTTATAAATTATATGTTGCGATAGCATATTGCTTAAAAATTAATAAGTTTAGAGTTGATGTTTTTAATTTTATTTTTATGTTTATGACCTTGTAAAATATTTTAGTAGGTTAAACTTATTATATAAATTCTTATCAGTATTATACAACTTTTAGATTTATTTTATTATTTACTTTAATCTGCTTGACATGTCACAAGTAATAAAAAATTAAAATTTTGAACATATTAAATTTCTAGCATTTAAAAATTTACAAAATATTTTAGTAGAAGATAAATAGGGTAAGTAAATATAAAATATTTTTTTAATTAAAATTTTTAACATATTAAATTTCTAGCATTTAAAAATTTACAAAATATTACTAGGGTAAGTAAATATAAAATAATTTTTTAATAGTCTAAAGGTGATTACAAAGTAATATATACAAAGTGATTGAACCCAGGTCTTCTAGAACGAACTTCATCCATTTTTCCACTGAGACCACTTGTTGGGTTCTTTTAAAGAATAGTTAATATAATAATTATATTAAATATGATAAATATATAATTTTTACAAATTTTAGATAGTGTAACAAAAATAATTCTATTAATTTTTGTGCATGTATTTTTAAGTTAATATTGAAAGTTTAACATGTTAAAAAGAAAATATAACATATAGACAATTTAGTAAATTTTACTTCCAGATAACCTTATATACCTCCAGTCAAACACAATAATCTTACATTCCTATACAATAAACCAAACAAGGTAATGTCACATTCCCAGTAATGTGTCAAGTAATGTTAAATTTCGGGAATCTTATTCCCAAAGGTAATCTTACATTCCGTGAACCAAACGCACCCTAAAGAAACTCACATCATAGTTCGAATAATTAATGTAAATCAAACATAATACAAATATTTCACTATTTATTTACATAAATATTTTTTTTCAAATGATATTAATAAGTTTTAATGTAAAAAATAATAGTGTACCATTATAAGTCAAAAACATAATATATAATATTACATTTACTTTTATCTTTGATTAAAAAGATATTCTATTTTTGTATATTGTCATTAAAATATAAATCGATACTTATTGTTTAAGTAACCATTGCTTTAATGTTAAAATCTTCATTTTTATCTTTAAAAGGGTATCATGTTTTTTCGAACACAACAAGTGGTCCCATTAAAAAAAACAGATGATGTTTATCTTAAGAGAGTCAAGTTCAATCACTTTATCTCCAAGATGAACGTACTTTATCTAAGGGTTTATTAAATACTATTTGAAAAAAATTATCCACCTTTTCTCTCTCGTATTTTATTAAATACTACGTGATTAAAAATATCAAACTAATGAATTATATTTATAAGCCTAAACATTATTACTTTTAATTGATGTATAACTGTACTTTAAGTGATAATTAATCTTGAATAATAATTATAATTCATTTGATCTATATAATAATTTTTAATTATCAACGAGCAATAAAAAGTTTTATTCATTGCGTATAAGAGTTCTATCAAGGTGTATACACGGATATTTCTACAATAAATGTCATGTATTGCAATGTACCACTATTTATATGTAACACAATGTACCATAAATTGTTTTAATTAGTTTTGAAATTCTAAGGACCGAAAGTGTTATTATCCCTTTTAGAATATAATCTTAAAAAATAATTTTATATTATTTTTTTCAGATTTTTTATTTATTTTTTAATTCAAAAAATAATTAAATTTTTATTACTATAATAATTCCAACATTCACTTTGATTTAAGGGTAAATTTCACAAATAATCATTAAACTTTGATCAATTATTCAAAGTAACCACATAAAATTCATTAATATAAGATACAACTTCTGAGTTAATTTGTTTGAGTAATGTTTATTTTTTTTCTTTTTATTTCATATTTTTAATATATATTTTCAAATATTTTAGATATATTACTTTTATTATGAAAAATAATACATATAAATAGACATCCGAATAAATTTAAATGAATGAATTACAAAACATTCACGAACGAACGAACTCTTTATTCGTGAACGAATATCGTTCTGTTTATTTAAAGCTCTATTTGTTCCCGTGGTGGTGGTGGTGTTGCCTCGAATTAAATTTTACACTAATTCTTCGAATCTCAACGGCGCACAGGCCTAGATCTGTTGCAAGAAAAACATAATTCCTTATTCATTGACTATTTTTCTTTCACGGCAAAGTTATTGTTAACGTTAGTCAAATCTGAAACATAGTTCCTTGTTCTTATATTCTTCTCCATGAAACTATTAAAACAACAATTGTATGAAGATTTTTTTTTCTGATTTTTGACTTGAGTTTTTTCCTTTACTTTTATTAGATATATTATCATCACGTGCTTTTTCCACACGTGTTTCTTAGCTGGTTAACAACTTTCATTTAATAGGTTAGTTATTAGGGTTTTAGAAAGTTAGTTAAACTTGTATAAAAATGTGATCTTTCTCTAGTTTGTAACTCAACTTTTTGATTCTAAATAAAAGATTCATTTCCTTTTCTTATCATTAAAGCTCTCGTTATATGGTATCAGTTGTTTTTTTTTCTTTTGCGCACTAACAACAATAATAAATATTATTAAAATTTAGCAACAATAATCGGTTCTTTCCGAGTAACTGATAATGGCAACACACCTTATGCCATTCATCAATCTGACAATCTCATTTTAATATTTTCAGAATTAACATTTTCAGAAACATCATTAAGATTCAAAGGATTATTTTAAGCAGTAATACTAAATTTTGGATGTTAAGGTTAATCATGTCTACAAATATTCTATGAATTCACTTGTAAAGATAGGTCATATCAGAGGGTAAATTAGATTTGTTCTTTGATTTTATTCTTCATATGACTGTGTTTTATTTATTTTTTATCAGGATTAATTGATTCTTTTTTTTTTATGAAAGAATAGGTTATTATCATGTGCCTTGTTAAATGATAAAGTTTAAAGGATAGATTGGGTATGACTGGGATTGAGATTAGGAGGGACAAGATAATATTAGTTATAATTGAAGGATTAAAATAAAATGTTAAATTATCTCTAATTAAAAAAAGGGTCAAATTGAAATAATGAGGGTTAAATTTATTATTTCTTTCGAATTATGACTAAATTGTTTGAACGTGTACACTTGGAGGATTAGATGTGTTAATATACAAAATATTTTAACAACCACATCACCCTTTTAATAAATGTTAACGGGTAAGTGGTCAAATTGAAACAAAATTAAAATTTTAATGATAATATTGAAACAATTGAAGGTTTAGTTACCAAATTGAATAATTGATTAAAGTTTAGTGACCATTTATAAGTTTTGATTTTTTTTTTAAAATTTAATAGTAGGCTCCTAATAACAAATATTTAGAAAATAGATTTTAAGAGTAGACCTAAACAAATATTGAAATTTTTTAATTTTAAGAGTAAGTATCTAATAATGTTGGGGAAAACGAGTCTATAATAAAAGCATTGAAAAAATTAAACCCTAAATAACAAGTATTGAAAAAATTGGAGTATAAATAACAAATATTGAAAAAAATTAAATTTTAAGAGTAGATCCCTAAAAAAAATATCAAGAAAAATTGGGCATCAAATTATATGTATTGAAAAAATTGGCCCCTTAATAACAAATATTGAATTTTTTTTAAAAGTAGCTCATAATAACAAAATATTGAGAAAATTGAGCATCTAGTAACAAATATTGAAAAAATTGAACCCAAATAAAAAGTGTTGAAAAAATGAATTTGAACTTGAATAATATGTCCCTAATAATAAATATTAAGAAAATTTTGGCCCCAAATAACAAATATTAAAGAAAAAATTGGACGCCTAGTAACAAATATTAAAAAAATGACTTTTAAGAGTAAGTTCATAATAATAAATTTTGAGAAAATTTTGAGACTCTAATAACCAATATTAAAAAATTTGAGCCCAAATAATAAGTATTTAAAAAAATGGATCCCTAATACTAACTATTAGAAAAAAAAGCTATAACTATTTAAGTAGTAAAAATTTAAAAAAGAAGTATTTCTATCTAATATTATAATCAAATTATTATTTCATTTACTTATCATTTATGGTCTAAAGTGGAGACATCTATCTAATATTATAATTAAATTTTAGATTTTTTCTATTATAATTTTAAGTAGTAAAAGTAAACCCTGAACGGTCGATCGATTCAACCTGCCTCAAGACTGACTGGCTTTGTCTAAAAGGTATGAAGTTATTTTTAAAAATTAAATGATTTTTTTTATCTAAAACAATATAGTATTATTACGTTTTATCCAAAAAAAAAATTAATATCACATTAGTAATAATATGATAGAAATAATCTGGAATAAGTAGTTTTTAAAGAATATACAATTTTTTTTTACCAAAAAAGAATATACATTTTTTATTAGGAAAAAAAAGAGAAACGAACAGAAAGAGAATTTGCGCCACCGTCTTTGAAACAAACTAAAGAAACAAAACCCTAATTTTTTGGGAAAGGGACATTCCTAAAACAAATAACCTGACATTTTTGCTTCTACATTGTCAATTTCTTCACTTTCACTCCCACTGAAACTCTCTCTCGATTTCTTTCTCATTATCTTATACCGTAATTATCCCTTTTCATCTTTCCTGGGAAAATAAACGCGTTATTTGGATTGGTATACCGTTATTTAAAAAAACGGTTACTAAATAGCCCAAATCGAAGCGGAGGCTAGGGTTAGGACTCTCACTTTTCTTTATCTGCTCGTGTCATTTTGTCTGGAAAATTTTCCCAATTTTTCTCTTTGCCCATTTCTGTTCAAACTCTAGCGGTTGGGAACATAAAATCGAAATTTTATGTAGGGTTCTTAATCTTACTCCAAATTCATTGTTATTTTTCTAATTAAGCTGTTTTATGAGTGATTATTTTGGATCTTTCTTTTATTGGAAAATATGAGGGTCGTTTGAAGCCGGAAATTCAGCAATCTGCAAATCCATCTTTTAATCAAAACGGTGATACAGGGAGAGAGTTAATTAAAATATAACTTCCTTATTTTAATGTCTTCAAACTTATGTTAAAATTATGTTCCTTTTGATCAAACAATTCATTATCATCCGTTTGTTGATTAACCCATTGAATCCTTTTAAAGTTACTGGAAACCTTGGTTTAGTTGAGTTGAATGACCAGGGACAGAGTTGAGAGTTTGTGATTTTTGTACGAATAAAAAATAATTTGGTGGGTTAGGGTTTGACGAAGCTTGAAGAAGGTTTTTCCCCTGATGATTATGTTCAGTGTCCGTTATGGAAAGAAGTGAACCGGAATTAGTTCCAGAATGGTTGAGAAGTACTGGCACTGTTAGTGGGGGTGGCAATTCATCCCACCATTTTGCTTCCTCCTCTTCTCACTCAGGTACCCTTGTAAATATCCATTGCGTTTCTCCTTCCATTTATACTTGATTGCAATGTTACTCTTGAACATGTATCTCCTATATGCACGGTTTCTTTTCATTTTTATGCCCTATGTCTTTTTCATTGCATTAAGACTGGGTAGTTGTGTCATTGTAGGAACTTTTGTATTTGTTTTTGGGGATATATAATGACTGCATTCTTGTTGTTATATTAGATGTTTCTTCATCGGTGCATCATGGGAGAAGTAGAAACTCTAGGGATAGTAGTGATTTTGATTCCCCTCGTTTGGCATTTTTGGATCGAGCATCTTTGTCGAATTCACGGAGGGGTTCTAGTAATGGTTCTTCAAGGCATGCTTATAGTAGTTTTAGCAGGAGTCACCGTGATAAGGATCGAGAAAGGGGGGATAAGGAGAGGTTAAGCTTTGGCGATCGTTGGGACCGTGATTCTTCTGACCCTTTAGAGAGTATTTTAACAGGTAGGATTGAGAAATTAGGAGGTATCTCGACCTCTAGATTGAAGAGAGATACATTTCGGCGGTCTCATTCTACAGTCTCTACGAAACAAGCTGAGCCTTTGCGGCAAAGGACTGCGGTGGACTCAAGAGACAACGGTAATAGTAGCAATAACAATGACAATGGTCTGGTTTTTGGGGGTGCTATTGGGAGTAGCATCCACAAGGCTGCATTTCAGAAAGATTTTCCCTCTCTTGGAATTGAAGAGAGGCAATCGGTGCCTGAGATAGCTAGACTTTCATCTCCTGGTTTGAGCTCAGTTTCTCAGTGTTTATCTGTTGGCAATTCAGCTTTGATTGATGGAGAAGGATGGACCTCTGCTTTGGCAGAATCACCTAGTGTGGTTGGAAGTAGTAGCACAGGTTCCTTGCCTGTCCCCCTAACTGTTTCCACCTCTGTTTCTGGGACTCCGAGTGTCACGTCTTGTCTTAATATGGCAGTAGCACTAGCTCAAGCTCCTTCACGAGCATGTACTGCTCCACAGGTAACTGGCTCAGACAGTTCTTATTGCACACATATATATATATATATATTATAACTTATATTTGTGATTAACTAGACAATTGCATTTGATACAGTTATCTGTCAATACTCAAAGGCGTGAGGAGCTGGCCATTAAGCAATCAAGGCAACTAATACCAGTGACACCTTCAATGCCTAAGGGTTCGGTAAGCTATTTGCCTCCACTTTCAGAAAAACTATAGTTCTCTTGCCCTGTTTAATTTGTAGTTTTACTCCTATTAAACAATTTTGGTTCCCTTCCCTCTTCCCTTCTGCCTTTTCATTTATATCGACCAGTCATTGTATACTGTATATTTATTTATATCTAATGACTGTCTATCTGCATTAGGTTCTATATGTTATGTGAAAACTTTATTTTGGTACTTCTGTGCTGGACTATCATTCTTTGATCAAGTTGTCAGGCAATATCACCAAAATTTTGATCAAACAAAAAAGATTCATGTTCTTTTTGTTGGTCATACTAATTCACTTTTTTAATGGCTTGATGAAAACAATATTCCTGACAACTAATTCTGTGCTGGACTATAGCCTCTTTTTTTTTATATAAAAACAAAATATTCTTTTTGTTGGTCATACTAAAATCTTATTGTTTTCATCAAGCCTTTTTTAATGAATCGTACAATGTACTATCCATATATATTCGTGAGAATATATATTTTTATTATTGGCAATTCCCCTCTTATGTTTGAATTTTGTGTATTTTTCAACTTACTTTTTTTTATTGAAGTGTACAATGTACTATCCAGATATATTTGTGTTTTATCTGATTTAGATTTTTGGTTGATTTGACAAAAGTTCCATAATGCTCTGAATGTTCTTAAAGCAACAGTTCATGAGAATATATTTCAGATATATGATGCTGCAAATTTTTATATTGGGTCGATATGGAATTACAGTATTTGTCTTATGAGTATGCTGAGATTGTTGATCTTGATTACTTTCTCTGATCACCATAGAATGAAAAGAATAAGTCCAATGCAATTTGTTTAATCAATATCATCAATTAAACACAGTCAATTGATGAACAGTACAACTTTTCAAGGACCCTAGTCACTATCTTCTTGATGGATTAGAATTTAAAAAGAAAAAGGTTATGCTATCCATCCATCACCTAAGCAACCCATGTCTTTTCAAACGCTGGTTTTTTGTTTATGATGGATGGTTTGAAGTCCATGAGAACTTCTCTTTATCATCTGAATATTCTGATATAGACTTGTGCTGCTTTTATACATTTTCACAGGAATTTTAAATGCTAAGATTGACCAAAGTGCTCTATTTTCCCCCTTGCATTACCTGTATACTGCATGGATAAAAGAACCACTTATTAACAGTTAAAATTCCAGGGAATAGACATTCAAAGTGTCAGATAATAATTACCTAATTTCTGAACAGGTTCTCAATTCGGTGGATAAATCGAAAGCCAAACCAGCATCAAGAATAAGTGAGGTGAATATGGCTGTGAAGAGTGGGCAGCAGCAGCCTTCTATTATTCATAATGGTAATCAATCTCCTAATAGTGGACATGTCAAGTCTGACATGCTGAAGACATCCGGTAAGCTTTTGGTTCTCAAACCAGGATGGGAGAATGGGGTGTCATCACCTACTCAAAAAGACATTTCCAGTCCAACTACAATTGCAAACAGCAGAGTTATTACTAACCAACATGTCATTGCTCCTGTTTCATCGGCTGCTGCAAGAAACTCAAACAACTCGAAGCTTTCTGTTGGGGAGCGCAAGGCTGCTCCGTTGAATCCAATAACTGGGTTCACTGTGGAAAAGAGGCCTTCTTTGGCTCAAACCCAGAGTCGAAATGATTTTTTTAAACTCCTGAAGAAGAAGACCTCATCAAACTCTTCTGCTGGTCTCTCAGATTCAGACCCTCATATTTCATCTTCTACCACAGAGAAATGTCAAGTTACGAAGGAAGTAGTCAGTGCTTCTGTGACAGCTCATGCTAATGGGAATGGTACTGCAGCAACTAGCAATGGTGATGTCTGTCAAGAGCCTCAAAGATTTTCTAATGATGATGAAAAGGATTTTAGCTCCTCTGATATGGTCTATCCAGATGAAGAAGAGGCTGCATTCCTTCGATCTCTTGGATGGGAAGAAAATTCTGCGGAGGATGAAGGCCTTACAGAGGAGGAGATCAATGCTTTTTACCAGGAGGTAAGATACTTCTTTCTTCTTTTTTGCTGTACCTTCCCTTAACTTATATAACAGGTTTTATTCAATAATTTTTTCATGGAAGTTACTCTGAGTTGTTTCCTAGTATTATTGCTCCTAATGATCCTTGAAGCATATATACCAAAAATTATATGGAGCTGGTCATGATCTATCTATTGGATGGTAAACATAATTGAATGTGTTTTTCTTTATAGCCATTGGATAGTTTATATGGAGCTGGTTGATCTATCTACTGGATGGTGAACATAATGGAATATGCTTTTCTTTATAGCCATTGCATGGTTTTTATGGAGCTACTCGGTGTTATATAAAATAAGTAGTTAAGAAAATATTCCTATGTCGTTTGCTTATTTTGGCTATTAATTTGGTTTTTACAGTACATGAAACTGAGGCCGTCTATGAAACTCTGTCATGGCATGCTGCCAAAGCTGGCTGAATCTTTTGCGACCAAGTAGAATGGAGCTTCTTCTGAATCAATCTCATCTGACTCCACATCTGAAGCTTGATTTTTTTGTGTCCTTGCACAGTAAATCCAAAGAAGTTCCGATTTTTTATGGCAGATGATTAGGTCCTCCCCTCCCCCTCTTATCTCTCTTTCGATGTCTTCTAAGGTTGGTTGGGAGAAAGGACTGATCAGGGGCTATTTGTGCTGAAAAAGTTATATTTTGGAGGGATATTTCGTCCTTTTCTTCCTTTGTTTTCAAGAGGGTTCTATATCACAAGAAATAGCTTTGTTGCTGTTTTTGATCAATTTTACGGAAAGAAAAAAAATCATATCAAAGGTTCCATTTTTAGTTTGGTTCATCTTACACATTCATTTTTTCATGATTATCTTTGTGTTTCGAGTGCATTCCTGGTTCCTGGTGTATGGCAAGTGAAACATTGGCTGCATTGATCTTTCCCCATGAGTCATAGTAAGCATTAACCGTAGCATCAGGCAGACTTATGGTGCTTCGGTTTAAGACAGATTTGTTTAGACCCAAAAGCGTCTATACAGATGTTCAGAACATTATGCTTAACTGGAGTCTGCCCGACAGAAATGCGGCAATATCCTACATTTCGGCAAATTTGGGGCAAAAACCCCTTTTTAATAAATATATAGGGTTTTAGCTCCCGGAAAATAATCTCCAAACTTGTCACGTCGGTTAACCTCGTGTTTTGTAGGAAGCGAGATTTGATATCACGTTCTGCATAACGCGAGTTCTGTGCAAACTTGGGCTGAAGAACTAGGAAAAATAAGGGTGGGTAGGCCTGTTCGAGCCCAATTTCGGGCGTGTAAATCGTATACTTTTAGTGAATATTCATTTTGGGGTTGTAGTACTGGAAATTCTCTATCGTATGACACCAACACGGTTAATTTTCGTCCATTCTAAAATGGTTTATGAAGCCTTCGAAAACCCTATGCTATCATCATTTTTTAAATGAAGTTCCTTTTTTAAATGAAGTTGCCTTTAATGAACAATTGAGAATTTCGGTTTAGTAATCGCATAAAATTAATTAAAAACTGAAATTAAATAAATATTTTAAAGTTTAATTATAATAGATAAATAAAATTAAAATACGACATTATAAAAAATAAATGTCTGGAATAAAAATATTAGAAACATAAGTACATATCAATTAAAAAAAACTAATGATGCCTATGTCCACCCGTTCCGCAGTTGGGTGGACGACGATCACGATCTGGATACCTCCGAATATCATGTGCTGGGCCCTGGTCCCCATCATCGCCACCATCGTCTGCGATACGCGGACTTCTGCTGGGCCCAGGTGGGGAGTAAAACAAGCTACCCAGCGACGTTTGCTCCACAATGCTAAAGTCATATTGAGATGCCAACAGTGGAATATCGATAAGCGGAAGGCCACTCGTCGGCATATGGGGACGGTAGGAGTCGAACTCGGGTGGAGGCCTCATCTGCTGAAAATTCGAAGGACCGCTAAAAGTATGAAATGTTGTTCCAAAAGATGAGGCCCATGCAGTGTCATGTCGTGGTCTCGGACCGCGCTGCCTCGACTGGCTCTAGCTCTGGCTCGCTCGACGTGTGCCGCGTGGGCGTTTTTGGGGAGGTTGGGGAAGCTCTTCCTCGCGCTCATCCTAAGTAAGGATATGTTGCTTCCCATTGACATATGTTGCTTCCCATTGACCCCATACCACTGAAAGTAATTGGAATCGATCGAATCGCCCCCTTCCATAATGGGTCGGAGAAGGGGTGGGCGGTGGGCAAATCGATTATCCTAAAACGCTATCTAGTCAGCGTGGTAAAAGGACCAGTCAACCTCCGTCTTCCCCTGGCGCGTCAGATGGTGGAATTGGTCCATATTTTGTGGAGTCAGGAGTGGAATATTTTGGACGAACCCGAACTGTCGGAGAACCCTATCCGTAGCATGCCACACGAGAATTTTGTAGTTGATCAGCGGCACTACAGAAATCCATACTTGCTGCTCACGCAAAATCTCGGGTGGAGTAATATACTGAATATCCTCTGAAGCGTAGGGCCTCCACACGAACTAAAAAAATGAAAACTTTTCTAACGGTTATATGAAATATTATTGGAAAAAATAGTATGAAAAAAATTCAAATTAATTTTCGAATTACTTGGTCGTGCCTCAACTTATCTAAAACAAGCATGTATTCTTTTTGGTTGTTCGGCAGACCGTGGTGGGTCAGTGGTTCGCTCCACCTATCAGTAATGAAAAAAAACAATTCGTTAAATAAAATAATTTAAAAATAGAAAAAATATAATAGATTACGTAGTACCTCCGTAGAAGCGAAAATGTATAGGCGGTAGGCTGTCTACGCTGCGGGCTTAAAAAATGCATCCGAAACCAAGCCTAAGACTGAAGGAGTAAACATCTTCCTCCCATCGCTGATCTAGATGCGTCCACGTTTCTACAGAGCTCTCTATAAAGAAATGCCAAGACAGCTGCTCCCCAACTTTTTCCTCTAGATTCATCGAAATTTGTAAGATGAAGAAGCCACATTACGTGCACCTTGGTGCGGGATTTGTCTGGCATTAATATCCCGCTGATAATGCGCAAGATGTGGGCACGCACAAACCGCTGTGAAAATAAATATTTAATAAAGACATCCTAATTTTTTTTAAAAATATTTGTAACTTCATCCTAAATTTAATAAAGGCATCTTAATATTCAAATAAATATTTGTAACTTCATCCTAAATTTAATAAAGCATCCTAAATATTTAATAAAGGCATCCTAATTTTTAAATAAATATTTGTAATTTCATCCTAAATTTAATAAAAGCATCCTAAATATTTAATAAAGGCATCCTAATTTTTAAATAAATGAAATATATTAAAAATATATAAAATAGTGAAAAAATCGAAAAAAATACCTGCAGTGTAACTACATCCCCATTGGGGGGAGGGTTTGCAAATTCAGCCTCCAAATAAGATAATTCTATTTACCCACCGTCTCACACATCCTCTGAGGCATCACTCCCATTTGTTCAACAAATATAGTTGGCCAATGCCCCAACGCGACACACATAATAATGTTGTCGTCTGTACGCAACCCTAGATGGTAGGCAACATCCTTCAGCGTTATTGTTGCCTCGCCTATCGGGAGATGAAACGTGTGCGTCTCTGGCCTCCACTATTCTATTAGTGCGCTAATCAACGATGGATTACACTTCACCCCATATGATCCTTGCTACGTGGCCAAAACCAGCGCGATCAATCCACGTCATAACAACAGGAACTGGTGTGTTGTAGATACGGTTAAGGTAACATTTTAACCGACGTTCGTATCCCTTTAAAAATAAAAAAAATAAAATAGTTAGCAAAATGCATGTAAAATAAAAAAAATAAAAAAGGAAAAAGTAATACCTCTGGATTTGTTCTCCAATAGTGACAACAGTGATTCGCCTCGTTGCGTAGTAAGCTCTCCATCATATCGAATGTAAAATAAGGATAATTTGTTGTAAAAAACTAAAGAACTCGCGTTCTGTGGTTGATATGGGGTAGGGCCACCAATTTATAGAAGATCTTGGGCCATTTGGGATGCGATGTAAATGAACCTCGCGTTCTGGAAAACGCGATATCCTTATACCTCACGTTATGTAGAGCGCGAGGTTCATTGAAAAGTCGCGTCACGAAACAGACGCGAGAACTGAACGAGCAGAAGTGACCTCGCGTCCTGTAGAACGCGAGTTTCCAAAGACCTCACTTTCTACAGGACGCGAGGTCGTGGAAATTTTTAAAAGATGACTTCCAAGGCGGGAAAGTCATTTAATAACATATTAAATATATATTTATTAATATTATTATTATTATATATTTACTATTATTATTATTATTATATATTTACTATTACTATTACTATTATTATATGTTTATTATTATTATTATTATTATTATTATTATTATTATTATATACTCAAGGGAACGTATATATGCAACTACAAATATCAACATATCGCAATATTCGGGAAATTTGTTTGAAAAAAAATCTCAAATACGCGATATGTTGCCATTAGTAGCTGCAATTGAAAATTGCTGACGTGGATATGGTGACGTATATACGCAACTACAAATAACAACATATTGCAATAGTCGAGAAATTAGTTTGAAAAAAAGTTCCCAAATACATGATATGTTGCTATTACTAGCTGCGATCGGAAATTGCTGACATGGATATGGTGACGTATATACGCAACTACAAATAACAACATATCGCAATAGTCAGGAAATTAGTTTGAAAAAAACTTCCCAAATACGCAACATGTTGCTATTACTAGCTGCGATCGAAAATTGCTGACGTGGATATAGTGACGTATATACGCAACTACAAATAACAACATATTGCAATAGTCGGGAAATTAGTTTGAAAAAAAACTTCCCAAATACGGGATATGTTGCTATTACTAGTTACGATCAAAATGTTAAGTTTGATGAGGTCAACGCCGACGAAGGTAGTACGTCTGTACTCGGACAACCTGCTCCGAACAATGAACACGCTCCATCTTCACCGGATGTTGATGCGGATGCCGACGAGCTGCAGCTTTTTATGTACAGGCGTAGACAAAGAAAACAACAGCTAATCGAAGAACTAAACCTAAGTTCAGACGTGTCCACTGACTACGATGATTCAGATTAACCATAAAATTCTGAAATCATCATCCAATTATGTTATATGACGCCTTTTTTCATCCTTTATTAATGTTCAAGGGACCTCGCGTTATGTAGAACTTCTAGTATTCAATTAGATTACAAGACTACAATTGTCTCAATTATTCAAACAGAAAATGAGTACACAATACGAGTTTTATTAATTCTGGCGGAATCTCTGTCTCAATATATATAAAGGGACCTCACGTTATGTAGCACTTGTAGTATTCAATTACATTACTAGACTACAATTGTCTCAATTATTCAAACATGTACTCAATTATACAAACAGATAAGGAGTACACAGTACAATTATTATTACTTCTGACGGAATCTCTGCGATAATAGAAATAAAAGGGACCTCGCGTTATGTAGACCGCGATATTCAAAAGAACTCGCGTTGTATAGAACGCGAGGTCATGCTTATCGCGTTGTGTAGAACACGATTTTCTAAAGCCTACCTCCCGGTATAATAATTTCCCTTACACACCAGATTCTCTGAGATTTCCTGTGTCAATAATAAGCCATAAGTGTCTCCTTATATGAAGCAGAACCATAAACCGTAAATATATGTTTGAATTGCCAAAACAAGTCCTCAAAATTTTCAAGTATTAAAAATTCACAAGTCTTTGACAAAATATTCAAATGGCGAGACGATGAGGAGTTACTACTCTAGTTTACTACGATGGGCAGGTATTCAACGATCCCGAACTTGACGTCGTTTTTCACTGCGAAGATCCAATAACGCTAAAGATTCTGAGGAGATTATCGTTCAAGAAGTTGGTTAAAGAACTGGAGACCAATGTCCCGCATTTCGAAAACCACCGTTTGTCCGACGTGAAGTATCAACTGCCAACATCTATAGCCCCTTTAATGTACTATGTATGTAGCATTGCGAAAACTACTGATGTGGAGATGATGCTGGCTACCCACTTGGACTATTCATTAGGGGGCCCCTAGAGCCGTATGCATCGTTCTCGGAGTCTAATCCTGCTATCGAAATACCAAGCTGGGGTCGGGCGAATTTCGACTTCGATCCAAATGCCAACGTTGATAGCCCGACCACAAGTCTACGACATGATTTTAACCTACTGTGCCAAGGCAACGAGTTTGGTGCATCGTCATCTGCCGTGCCAAGACATTCGTGCGTAGCTAGTATCAGGTTTGACCTGAACCAACCCCCAAACGATGTATTCGATACACCAACAAATACATCGTACAATCCATACAATCTGTATAGTTTTGGAGGGGAGGGAACGTCGTCTACTTACATTGCGCACGGCCATGAAGCATTATATGACCGACACTCAACGTATGTCCCTGGCACGGACTACGTTCAACCATCTATGGGGAGACATTCTTCTTTTGAAGGGGAGGGAGCGTCGTCTTCTTACGCTATGCACGACCATGATTCCTTATATGGACGACACTCAACGTATGTCCCTAGCACGGAGTATGTTCAACCATCTATAGAGAGACATTCTTCATATGGTGATCTTGATTTTGGTCTTGGAAATACGGTTTGTGAGCTATCTCGTGAGAGGTCTCGCGATCGTCGACCCCCATCCTCGCCTCCAAGGGTAGTGATCGACGAAGCTCTACTATTCCAGCTCCCGGAGGATGCTTCTGACGAAGAACCGATTAGAGAACTCGGGCTCGACGGAGACGAGCTGGGGCCATTCTATGATGAACCATAAGACTTGACAGTTCCACCAGAAGACGATACCGTTCCACCACCATATTTCGACGAACAGCCGACAGCCACCAACTTTCCTGTAGATGCAACACCAATTTCTATGTTCCAGCCACCATCCCACTTCACAACGGTTGATATGGATGCCATGGACGTCCCTGATTTTTCGCATGACCACACAATAGACGGCAGACTCAACCGTTCTGATGGTGAATTGAGAATTGGTATGACGTTCTTGACAAAGGAAATTGCGGTGGCAGCAGTTAAGCAGTACAACCTTCGCCAGGCTGTTGAGACGACGGTAAAGAAAACCCAAGCGAAATACTACAAGGTGCACTGCACCCAAAAGGATCACAGCTGTAAATGGAAAATCCGTATATCACAATAGAAGAAGGCGGGCGACCGTTGGTGAATAACAAAACTTGAAGGGCCCCATACATGCACCGTTGCTAGCCTTAGCCAGGATCACAAGAACCTTGATGCAAAGTACCTCGCCGACATCTTTATGCCACTGGTGAAAGCAAATCCCACAGTGTCGGTCCCCACATGCCAGGCTGCAGCTCACATTGTCACCGGCTACCGTCTTGAATATTACAAAGCATGGTATGCAAGGAGGCGTGCCAAACAAGAAATGTTTGGCCGATGGGAGGAATCTTACAAAGAGTTGCGCACGTGGCTAAATCTCCTACAGAAACACATCCCCAGAATGATTGTCAAACTTGATACGGTTCCGGCATACGAAAATGATCGTGTCGTTCGAGGTGTTTGTCAATTCCACCGGTTATTTTGGACTTTCCCCCAGTTCATCAACGCATTCAAGCACTGCAAACTGATAGTCCAAATCGACGACACATGGTTGTACGGAAGATATACACAGACCCTACTTCTAGCTATTGCACAGGACGAAAGTCGAAAATGCGTTCATGTTGCATTCGCAATCGTCCAAAATGAGGATTTGGAGTCTTGGATGTTCTTCCTTCGGAACCTACGAAAATATGTCATTGATCCTGTAATACGATCAAGGGAAGGAGGGGTATGCGTTATTTCTGACAGAGGCATAGCGCTGTTGTGGGCGCTAGAACATTTTGGGTGACTATTGGAAGCCTTTATACTTGGAGAATAGAACTTGCCTATCCGTTCGGGCACTTGGAGAATGGAAATCTGTAAAAAAAAAACTTTTTGTCTACCTGTTTGGGGCTTCCGGAGGGAGAACTCATGATTAGAAGGCGTTGGGAAGAGGAGTTGCTTGGGATCACGTGGCTGCTTCGGGGAACGAACCGTCCAACAGGGAAGTAGGACAAAATTAGTGCTTATGGTCTTTGCTTTATTCTTGTTTCACAAGTATAACCAAAGAGGGGCAGCTGTAATCACTAATTTTGTCCGGACCTTGAACCCCCTTTAGCTTATGTTTATCTGGGCATACATCGGGCTATTATGTAAATTAAGACTAAAAAAAGAAGAAAAAAAGGAAGAAAAACAAAATATATATATATATATGTCATGTCTTGTTGTAGTCACATTATCTATTATTATCTATTAGTGTAATACCTACTATTGGCTACTATTATTAATTATTAATTATTATAGTTACCCTTACCCTTGCCATTAGTATTATTATTATTTTAGTTCTCACTATCACATTTATTATCTTATTATTATTATTATTATTATTATTATTATTATTATTATTATTATTATTATAGTATGTATTATCATAACAATAAATAATAATGTAAACATGAATAAATGAAAGCCCACTTTGATTAAAAAAAATATAAGTCCATTAATAACAATCCATTACATAAGAAACCAAATAATAATATTAGAGTCCAAGCCCAATAAGCCCATACAAAGTAAAAACCCTAATCCCAATCTGGTATCTGGCAGCCGCCACCCAATATCGACCGCCAGATGAGGAGAACATCCAACGGTTCGGATCAGTGCAGGGAAGGTTCCAGAAGAGTGCACGCGCCCACGCGCATTGTTTGGCGATCCCGACGCGCGCCTCCCGAGCTTCCCACGCGCACGTGGTGAAACGCGCCCGCCCTTTCGACTCTACTGCCCCACGCGCCTGAGCCGTCTGACCTCTCACCTGCCACAAGCACGCGTCTGTCGCGACCGTCTCCTGCAACCGACACGCCTCTCTTCCTGATCGGGCATCTCCGGCACACCTCAGACGAAAAAAACTGTCATCAGAAACCCAAAACAGCAACAAAAAAACAATAAAGCGAAGGCATTTAATCAAAGCAAAAAGGACAGAAGAGGAGAAGTCAACCCTTTTTGTCTTTCTTTCAAATGTAATTCGGATATAAAATCCGAGAATGAACCAATGTGAAAGAGAGCTTTTTATACAGAGAGAAATCAATAGAAAAAAAAAACCTTCTAAGGTACTCTTCTATTCTTCCAATTGCATGCGAAACAATCGAAACCAAAAGAAAAAATAATAGGGGAAAGTTTGTTTTTTTACCTTCCGAGAGCTCCATCTCCTCTGGCTTTCGAGTCGTGGCGGCGATAAACCCTTGACTTTCGTCGGGAAGTTCGACGGGTGAGCCGTCCGGGCCTCAATTGGGAAGGCTTTAGGGTTCCGTTTCGAATTTTTTAAAAGGGGATGGGGCTTCCCTTTTGGGGTTTGTTCTTTTCAAAGGTTTTTTGAGTGTCTAACGGTGTTTCTGGCTTGGTGTTTTGGGAAAGGGAGTCGATTGGTTCGTTGCCGTTGCCGGCTAGCGGCAACCGGCCGTTGGGCCTAACGAGGGTGGACGGAGAGGAAGAGAGAAGGGCACTCTGGTTTTTACCCGAAATGGACAAAAAGGGGGTGAGGATTTTTAAAAAAAGCATTTATACTCCCTTAGCGTTTTAAAAATGGCCAAATTCCGTTTTAAGCCCTCCCGCGTTTCTAAAATACCACTGCAGGGGTCTCCGCGTTTTGTAAATACCATCCCTGGTCACTATTATTTTAAAGTTTTTTTCAATTTCGCCCCATAATTTGCATCAGTCGACACTGAATGGTTTAATAACCATTTCGGTCCCTACAGATTTCAGCGTCTTTAAAATTGTTCCTTGTTTTGACGATTTAACAATTTTTTAATGGTTTATTTCCTCTATCAGTCCTTGGGGTCCGTCCCGAGTTCTATTTTAACCCCATTTCAATGTGGTGTTTCCCTTATCTCATGCATCTTAATTTTTCGTTTCGTGTTTATGCTTATTTAATTTCAGTCCGTGTTTTATTCTATATGTTTTGCACATGCTTGGTTAATAATATGCGAGTAATGTGATATGTAATCATATATTATATGTTATGATTTAGCATGTGGATTATGATTTATAGCATTGCGGAATAGAATACATGCATATTTGCTTAATTTATGTTTTCCCGCCTTTACTTTATGTTTATTTATCTGTTTTATGTTCCGCTTATTTTCTAAGTTGCATTTCGGTTTATAAATTGCAATGCAAGCGTCTTTTTATTCGGGAACGAACGAAGCCAGTACCAGTCATAGTGGTGGTGGTTCGGACGTTCTTTCTCGAATATTAAGACCTTTAAAATTTACTCGCTCGTATAACCAAATTTCGATACGATTCGTCACTTTAATTCGCGAAGTTTAATATAATTGAGCGGTAATGTTTTTGGTACCGATTTTTGGGCACGACGGGGGTGCTCATCCTTCCCCGCGTGTAACTGACTCCCGAACCCATTTTCAAAAGAAAAATCTCTGGTTTTATTTCGGTGTCTGGTCTACCATTTTTAAATGGCCAGTGGCGACTCCTCTATTTTTAATAAAATCCGACTGGATTTTTCAAAAACTAATTTAAAACCCGGTTCGTCCGAGCGACACCCGAGGTACTTTGTATTTTTTGAATTTTTTTAGTCGCAACACGGGGAATGCATTGATCCGATCAAGGAAGCTAAGGCCCATTACTACATCAAAATCGTCAAGGGGAATCACCTTGATTATTTCTTTGCCGGACCAGTCACCAATGCTAAGTTTCACCCCTCTTGCTAACCCGACAATTGGAGTCTCTTTTGAATTTACGGTTTTGATGAATTCGTCCGCCTTCTCAATGCGAAGGCCAAGCTTCTTGGCAGCTTGTTCTGATAGAAACAAGTCTGAGGCCCCAATGTCCACCAATGCACTCATCTTTTGGCCTGCCATATTGATGTCTACGAACATCAAACCCTTTTTCTTTGAACCTTTCTTGACTTCCATGGAGCTAATAATGGAACCAAGTTTGGGGACTTCTTTTCCAACTTCTTCATCATCATCTTCTTGGATGTCATTCGCCTTCTCGAGTTGTGGGCAGTCCCTTTTCATGTGATTGCCCCCACAGTTGTAGCAACTGAAATTGTTATTTTTCTCCCACGGCTTACGAAGTTTGAAGTCTCCGCTAGGTGCTTTCTTTGTCCCATCCTTGTTATACACCTCTTTGCCTTTCCCGCCGTTGCCTTTGTGCTTTAGCTTTTGTTTTGGGGTGTCTGACTTCCTGTATTCAAAGTCTGCAAGGGAGTCGGCCAAGTCCAAGGCTTTGGAAAGATCTTGGACTCTAGCTCGATGTAGTTCCATCTTGGCCCAACGGTGTAACCCATTTTTGAAGGTAAAGAGGGCGTCGGCTTCGCTTATCCCTTGGATTTGAATCCTAAGTTGCATGAACTTGTTGACATACTCTCGGATGGAGCCGTCGTGCTTTAATTGTTGAAGCTTTTCCCGGGCTTCTTCCTGAGCATTCTTTGGATAAAAATGCTCTTTAAACTCAAATTGGAATTCCTTCCATGTTTTGATGGGAAACGACCCATCTCTTGACTGAGAACACCTATGTCGCCACCATAGAAGTGCGGCATCAACTAAGTAAACAGAGGCAGTGTTTACCTTTGTGCTCTTATCTTTGATGCCCGAGAGTCGAAAGTACTGATCTAACCCCCAAACGAAGTTGTCCACTTCTTGGGCGTCCCTTGCCCCTTTGAACTCCTTCGGTTTCGGCACATCGATCCTGGGCTTGGCTTCAGTTGTCCTGCCCATCATGTCGGTTAGTACGGCATTCTTGTAGAGGGACAGCTCGGCATTGAGCTTTCCGATTTCCCTCAACAATTCCCCTCTCATTGCTTCCATCGCAGTTTGAAGGGAAACATCCTATAGGTTTAGTTTCTCGTATGCTGAGTCGAGAAGATTTTGAACCTCTTCATAGACTTTATCTTTGGAAACGAAGTTGGCTTCTAATACTCCGAGTCGATCGTTAACAACATCGAGGGACTCCACCGTCTCCTTTGCGTCGGTCTTGAGTCGATCTATCTTGTCCTCGAGCGATGTTAATCGATCCTTTGAAGCGGCCCTCTTCTTATCGGCAGCTTTGTCGGGAACTTTCTCGGTGCCTTTGTCGGTGGCTTTTTCAGGGGCTTGGATCTCCGCGGGTTTTGCTGGTGCGTTGGTCTCGTCTTTCTTGGCCATCTCGAGCAAATTCCTTGCTCTAATACCACTTGTCACGTCCTTAGAAACCTGGATCGGGACGTGCGGCCTTAGGGCCCTTCGGGAAGCTTGTGGCGCCTAAGTAAGCCTACTTGATCTAAGTCGGATGGCTTAGATCGATGCGGAAACAAGATGTCGGTGAGATGAAAAAAAGGTGCGAGACAAGGAGTTGAGCAGAATGCCCGAGAGTTTTATTAATTCGAAGGGAAAGAAATAAAGTTGCCTAACAAGCCAAGCAACTTGAAATCCTAAGGAAAAAAATAAATAATGAGGTGGGGCTAAGCCTCCTTAAATAAGCCCCTCTAAGCCCTAATCCTACTCTAACTAGGATGACTAATATCCTACTCCTTCAAGGAGAGGGAATCCTTGTCCTAAAAGGATTTGTGGTCCCTAAACCCCTAAGAGGGCGTGGTGTGCGCGGAGGCCAGGCCCAAGGCTTTGTGCGGACCCGTGGGTGCGTCCTGATGGCCCTGTCCGGCCCCTCCGCGTGCGTTGCTGTCGAGCTCGTGGTGATGGGCTGTTGAGACGACGGTAAAGAAAACCCAAGCGAAATACTACAAGGTGCACTACACCCAAAAAGATCACGGCTGTAAATGGAAAATCCGTATATCACAATTGAAGAAGGTGGGCGACCGTTGGTGAATAACAAAACTTGAAGGGCCCAATACATGCACCGTTGCTAGCCTTATCCAGGATCACAAGAACCTTGATGCAAAGTACCTCGCCGACATCTTTATGCCACTGGTGAAAGCAAATCCCATAGTGTCGGTCCCCACATGTCAGGCTGCAGCTCACATTGTCACCGGCTACCGTCCTGAATATTACAAAGCATGGTATGCAAGGAGGCGTGCCAAACAAGAAATGTTTGGCCGATGGGAGGAATCTTACAAAGAGTTGCGCACGTGGCTAAATCTCCTACAGAAACACATCCCCAGAATGATTGTCAAACTTGATACGGTTCCGGCATACGAAAATGATCGTGTCGTTCGAGGTGTTTGTCAATTCCACCGGTTATTTTGGACTTTCCCCCAGTGCATCAACGCATTCAAGCACTGCAAACCGATAGTCCAAATCGACGGCACATGGTTGTACGAAAGATATACACAGACCCTACTTCTAGCTATTGCATAGGACGAAAGTCGAAAATGTGTTCATGTTGCATTCGCAATCGTCCAAAATGAGGATTTGGAGTCTTGGATGTTCTTCCTTCGGAACCTACGAAAATATGTCATTGATCCTGTAATACGATCAAGGGAAGGAGGGGTATGCGTTATTTCTGACAGAGGCATAGCGCTGTTGTGGGCGCTAGAACATTTTGGGTGACTATTGGAAGCCTCCATACATTTACCACCGTTTTTGCTTGCGGCACATAGCCGCAAACTACATGCAGCAATTCAAGAACCGTGATAAGCGTGAAATGGTGCTCACAATGGGTACGTCCTTTATGCCATTTTCATTTACTATATTAATTGTTGCTCGTTTTCATTTACGACCTTTTTGCATGTGTTTTTCGCCCATAACTATTCAACTGTCATCCCGTAGGCAACTCGCACTACAAACAAGAGGTGGATGAGCTGCTCGAGGAACTGAGAGCGAGAAACAAACATGGCGCAGAATACCTTAAAAAAATCCCGAGGGAAAAATGGCTTCGATCGTATGACGAGGGTAAACGCTATGGTCACATGGCAACGAACTTGGCTGAGGCAGTGAACTCATCATTGAAGGGAGTGTGGCAGTTTCCTATCACTTCCATTGTCAAAACGACCTATTATCGTTTGGCTACCCTATTTGCAACATTGGGAAGGCAAGCAACTGAGTACATGGCAGGTGGACACATAGTCTATCCGGATTTCCGCACAAAACTGCATACTCAATTAGGCCAATCAAGACAGATGACTGCAACTCTCTTATCGCGAGAAGGACACAAGTTTCGTGTTTCAGAATTTTCAAGGCGGTTGGAAGGCATTCAACACAACGCGTACGTGGTAAATCTGAGGGCAAGAACCTGCGAGTGTGCAATTTTCCAAACATTCAAATACTCGTGCGCACACGACATTGCTGCTTGCACAAACCAACAGATACAATACATGCATCTAGTTGATATGGTATACTTACTCAAAACGGTGTTTAAGGTTTACAAAAAAGAGTTTCCTCCAATTAGAAATGAGGTTGATCCGAATGTCGTGGACACTGAACCGACCATGCGCCCAGATCCAGCACTACAAGAGCCAAAGGACGTCCACGGTCTACAAGAATACACTGTGTCGAGGATATGGTCAAACATCGAGAAAAAACCGGACAAAAGAAGCATTGTGGTGTGTGCCTAAATACTGGACACACAAAGCCTACGTGTCCTAATCGCTCAGCCCATCGTCTTAATTAATTATTTGTAATTTGTTTATGCGAGTTCGCCCATAACAATCGAATCAATAAAGTCAGTCTAATTCGATTTATATAGTAAGTCATCTTATATTTCAATCATTCAAAAAAATATGTTATGATAGCGTTTTCGAAGCGATTTTAGGTCAGTGTAGAATGGACGAAAATTAACCGTGTTGGTGTCATACGATAGAGAATTTCCAGTACTACGACCCCAAACTCGATGTTAGCTAAAAATTTACAATTTATACGTATGAAATTCTGCTCGAACATGCCTATCGACATTTGTTCAAAGGCAACTTCATTCAAAAAAGGATGATAGCATAGGGTTTTGGAAGCCATTTTAAATCAGTGTAGAATGGATGAAAATTAACCGTGTTGGTGTCATACGATAGAGAATTTCCAGTACTACGACCCCAAACTCGATGTTAGCTAAAAATTTAAAATTTATACGTATGAAATTCTGCTCGAACATGCCTATCGACATTTGTTCAAATGCAACTTCATTCAATAAAGGATGATAGCATAGGGTTTTGGAAGCCATTTTAAACCAGTGTAGAATGGACGGAAATTAACTGTGTTGGTGTCATACAATAAACAATTTCCAGTACTACGACCCCAAACTCGATGTTCGCTAAAAATATACGATTTACACGCCCAAAATTGGGCTCGAACAGGCCTACCCACGCTTGTTTTTCCTAGTTCATCAGCCCAGATTTGCATAGAACTCGCGTCCTGTAGGACGCGAGGTCTGCGCGATATATTCAACCGCCTTTTCAAATTCTCGGGAACCCCGCGTTCTACACAACGCGATATTCTGTAAAATCGTTAACCCAAACAACAAGGCCACGTAGACTGATATCGCGTTATGCAGAACGCGAGGTTACCCGATGTGGCAAGTTTGTGAGTCATTTTCCCAAATAAAAGTTGGAAAGAGCCAAAACCCTATATATTTATTAAAAAGGGGTTTTTGCCCAAAATTGCCCTACATTTCATTTAGTTTTGAAAAATATGAATTTGCAGTTAACTATAAATAATCAAGTTTGATGTCGAGTACAGGAATAACGACTTTTTATTAATAAACTTGTTAAACTTACACACGGTGTCTATGTGTCAAACAACGGTGACATTGTTGGTGGTCATCATAAAATAAATATTAGGGTAAACTATTCCAGTGACCACTAAACTATTAAAGTATACTTATTTTGACCATTGACCACGTCAATTAGATTATTAAACTTTGTTAAAATACTAACGGATGAGTGACGTGACAGTTAACGGCGGTGGTCAAAATAAGTCAATTTAATAAATTTGGTGGTCTGGTTGGTCAAAATAGGTACGTTATAGTAATTCGATGGTCTTGTTTACACTAAATATTAAGTACATCGAAAAAAAATAAGTTATTAGGTTAAATTTTGGTAGGTTCAAATTAAAACTGAAATCTCCGTTTTAACTTTGAACTTGGTTTGAAATGATTACTCTGATAAGCTATACTAATCAGAGCCTATGTTTAAAGCACAAAGTAATTCTAAAAAACACAAACAAATAATTAATAATATGATATCTATGAATTGATTGCATAAGACCCTTTTAAGACAAAAACAAAAATCCCGTCCCATGAATGGGGTATTTAATAAAACTTCAAATTTTGTCAGATTCATGAGTTGTTTTGTTATTTCTTTTAAGCTTTTACTTTAACGCAGATTCCACTTATATCTTCACGCCAAACAGAATACCAGTAATACGTACAGTTTAACACGGAACCGACTAAAAGATAAAATAATTTCGTTATAATAAGTCGTTTTTGACTGTTCTATGGACTCAATACTTGATATGAAATTATAAAGACAATACTATTAAACCAATGCATTTTTTATTTATTAAAATCTCTTTATATTTGTACAATGGATTGAAGAGCCAACAACAATATTTCAAAATCACCAAAATGGATAAACAGGTTGCATATTGGGGTAGAAGAATCCGAAATTCTGCTCAACTGCACTTGGCTTCAAGTCTTCGTTGAACATCTCGAAGAAAAACACCGTCATTATATATTGAGGCTTTTTCGGACTCCCGCTTTGCGTCACATGATTCATCAAGTTCTTGTTATAAGTTTGGGCATTTTGGACACTTGTGTAAGGCTCGTTGCCTACCGTCGGCCATCCCGTTTCGGCTACGGCGATGTTTACGTTGCCAAAGTTTATCTTTTCCAGGGCAGAGTTGAAAGCATCGACCATGGCGTCGAAGAGGTTGTAATAGTCTAAGCCTGCATCGATCACCACTGGTGTTGTTGATTCGAACAAGGCATAGTCGGCTGAAATGTGAGTGGGGTCTGAGGCGTAGGCAAAGTAAGGATACAAATTGGCCATGAGGGGTGCACCCTGTTGGGCCAGAATGGCCGCGACAGCGGTCATAGTCGGCGCAGCATCGCTCGAGAATGCGCCCGCTGAAGGTGGATACGAGGCACCTAACGCACTCCCCGAGACCACAGTCGTGACCATAACTTGTAGTCCGGCCGTTGCAAGAGCATTCAAGATGTTGTTCATGGCACCAGGAACAGAAGAGGCCAGTGCTCCCGGAATGACTTCGTTGCCGATGGTGATCCATTTGAAATCAACATCGTC
Organism: Hibiscus tridactylites; assembly: GCA_958450335.1. Taxonomy (NCBI): domain Eukaryota; kingdom Viridiplantae; phylum Streptophyta; class Magnoliopsida; order Malvales; family Malvaceae; genus Hibiscus; species Hibiscus tridactylites. Next base: position 83,208,762 of record OY288275.1, on the reverse strand, counting down.
CTTGTAAGGGACGATGTTCGTGTTAACCCAAGCATTGGCAGCATTTTGGTCAACCGCGAGGTTTGGAATGTCGTTATTCAACGGTCCAATGGCGACGGCTAACCCCGACCCCCGTAATGCTTCGAGCACTTCGGGGTAAGGCTGATACAACCTGAGGTTTCCTATTTGACTAGATTTGTAAAGGTTAATTACATCCGTCGGAGATGGAAGATTGTCGCCGTTCAAACCATAGCAAACGCCAATATTGCTGTCCCCTGCAACATAAATGGTAGCTCGGTAATTAACATTAAAAACAAAGCAAAGTAGAGACAAAATGGATTGGAGATTGTTGATAAAAGTTTTGTTTTACCTGTTACGGAAAGGAACTGAGTTAACAACACCATTGCCGAGACCAACAACCCAGAAAATCTTGCACTCATTTTCACTGTCTTTCTTGCTTTATAGATTCAAAAGCTGTGCAGACTTTGAATAGATTTTCTAGCCTTTTTCTTCTTGAGACGTCAACTACTGGTGCACATCTCCTTGTGCACACTGCCGGCCTTATATAGTGTAAATTACACACTAAATGTGGACCCCTTGGTTAAAAGTAAATATAGTAAGAAATTTAGAATCATTATTACTAATTAAAATGGTATCTCCCTAAGGTAAAAAAATTAAAACAGAGTGGAGCAATTATAATACTTAGGCCCTTCTTAGATGAGACTAGACAAATTACGAGCTATTTGAGTCTGATTCGGTCAAAGTTTTCGGCTTGAGTTATTAACGAGTCGAGCTAGTTGATACCCGACTCGAAAAGCCTACCTATTACTGGTGCACATCTTCTTGTGCACACTGCCGGCTTTATATAGTGTAAATAGTGTAAATTAAACACTTGTGGGGGATAAAAACCCTACCTATTCTTCAACACTAAAAAATATAATAAAATTAAATTTTAAATCTTAACCTTAAATTTTAAACCCTATGCCCTATACCCTAAAAATACACAATACTCTAAATTTCATCAACACTACCACTAGACCCTAACCTAAAACCTAAATTCTAAACCTAATTTTGAGCGTGGAACGTAAATAAAAACACCAAAAAAAGTAGAGTATTTCCATCTCACTTGTGGACCCTTTAGTTAAAAGTAAATATAGTAAAAAATTAAAAATCATTATTATTATTAATTAAAACTACCCTAATTCCCGCCTATCTCTCCAAGGAAACAAATTGAAACAGAGTGGAACTCAGTAATTACAATAGTTACCTAAATATATCTATTTTATGAGAAATTATTAAATAGACCCGACTCACACGTCATCTATAGTTTATCCAATAACACGCTATCTATAATTTTAAGTAATTATTTAATTTTTTTGTTAAATGTACGAAAGAGGTGAAATTTCACCTTGAAAAAAAAAACAAAACAGAAAAATTTCATTAGATGAGACAATAGATGACGTGGTGAGTCAAACTCATCTAATAATTTTTTTAATTTATATAATCACAAGCAATTATATTAAGATTCAATTATTTAATGACTTTCCAAACACACTCTAATTATAATGTGAATTAAAAAAAATGAATATCTCAAAATATATACAACATAAATTATTAAGATTTAAAAATAAAATACATTAAACATAACTATAACATAATTGGTTGGCTCAGTAATAAGCAATTATATTTAATGACTTTCCAAACTGTCTTCCATCGTGTAATATATTTCTGGTAAAATTCCCTTTTTCTATCTATTTCATATAGAGGTGGCAAACGGGTCAATTGGTTCGGGTTTGGTTCGGGTCATTTCGGTTTTGGGTCTGATATTTTCAGTTCAGATTCAGTTTCGGTTCGGTTTGGTTTTAGTTCGGGTCTATTGTGTTTCGGGTCATTTCGGGTCGGTTGATTTTCGGTTCGGTTATTTTCGGTTCAATGAGAGATCAGTCGATTTTAATCAAATTTTTAGGTTGGCCTAATTTTTACACCCTATAAATGACTTTATAAAAACAATATATTTGACATTTTAGTGACTTGTGCGGCTATTCATATTTTATCTTTCTTTATTTTTATTAATCGGGTCCATTCGGTTCGGGTATATTCGGTTCGGGTCCATTCGGTTCGGTTTATTTCGGGTTTTGGATCAAATTTTGGATCAGATTTTGGGTTGATTTTCGGTTTCGGTTCGGGTCTGGGTTCGAGTAATTCGGTTCGGGTTTAAATCTTGTCTTCTTAAAATTTAAAATTTTTATGTATTTCATGTTGAAAATTTATTTTTGTCTTCTTAAAATTTTATAAATTTGTCTGCTAAAATTTTATAAACTCGACTTTTAATATAAAATTTTGCGTCCGTCTTTAGTGACAAGTAGACCTGGCAAACTTGACCCGAAACCCGAACCGAAACCTGATTTTGACCCGAACATGATGATTCGAAGTTAACCCGAACCGAATCGAACCGAACCGAAATTTTTTGTTGAACCGAAATGGACCCGAACCGAAATAGACCCGAACCGAAATAGACCCGAACCGAATGGACCCGAACCGAATGCTACCCGAACCGAAAACTGAACCGAAAGCTGAACCGAATATCGACCCGATTTTAACCCGATTTTGACCCAATTTTGACCCGAATATCTATTGTTAACAAAATAATAAATAATAAAACAAGTCAATCGGTTCGAGTTTGGTTCGGGTCATTTCAATTTCGGGTCTGATATTTTCGGTTCAGATTCGGTTTCGGTTCGGTTTTAGTTCGGGTCTATTGTAGAATTTTCCTAACATAATTGTTTGGCTTAAAGACAAACAGAAATTTAATTAAGAATTCGTGTTATAAGATTGATAATATAATGGATAGTTCTTCTACGCTCGACGAGCACCACTATTGACGAGCACCAATGAGTACCGATAAACTAATTTATAAATTTTTTAAATCCAAAGTACTTAATGCGTAATTATATTTTTTTTTTAAAATTAAAAATGCAATTTAATTAAAATACCTATGATTCTTTGATTTTGGGATAGATTATTTTGATTAATAATGTTTAAAACAAAATTTAAATTAAGAAAATATATTTTAATTAAATTACACTTTTAATTTTTTTAAAAATTATAATTATGCATTAAATACTTTAGATTTAAAAAATTATAAATTAATTTATCAGTATTCGTCAATAGTGGTGCTCGTCGATGCTCGTCAAGCGCTGTAGAATTTTCTTAATATGATACGTGAATTTATATATAAATATATGTACATATTCAGTAATATAATCGCCAATTGAACAAAAATATTAGATGAACTGGCTTTCCAACCTTATTATTTAATTGCATTAATGAACCTATTAATTTACAGTATTTACTGTGAGGATTTATATATCTATTAAATTCATATGCTCATTTCAACTAATTATAATTTTTATTAAGTAAAAGACAATTATATTTTAAAATAAATGTCGAATTTAAATTTATATAAAATAAAATAATATGAGTATTTTTTATCACTCGATTTATTAATAAATCTTAATTAATTATCATTTATTTCCTCGGTTGTTTGAGACTTTGTGCTCCCACCATTTAACTTTAGATTTTAACATGGTTAATACTCCTTTAAATTCAAATAGTACAAATTTTATTGTGGAGGATTCTTCCAATTTAATATGATCATAATATTAAGTTTTGAAAATTTTAAAATTAATGAGTATAATTTTTACAAATCAGTTTTCGTGAGTCATAGTTTAGACCTTAAAATTTGAAAAATTATATATATATATATATATATATATATATATATATATATATATATATAAACATCAACATAATAATATGGCACTAATTTGAGTCATGAGAACCGCATAATAATAGTGGTGTGCAAAAAAACTCGGTTATTTAGTCTTGGTTTTAGACCTGGTAGGACTTGATATATCTTTATCCGAAACTGGTTTTGGTAGGATCGAGACGAGATTTAAAATTTATGTCCTGATTGCTACCGGGACCGAGACTGGATTATAGTTTTGTGGACACGATATCAAGTGGGTATCCAATTGGACCGGGAATCGTACCATGTACCCTGTAATGGTCTGTTAAGACCACTTTGTGTTGATGCTTTGGTGGATGTAGACTTAGAGTTCTTTAGTTTATTCTTTCTTTTTATGTATGAATATTATGAGTATGACTCGTTTTAAAACTTCAACCTTCAAGCCTACAATATTCTAACTTTGTTATTTAATTATTATTGGTGGTTAGAATTTTCCTCATGCTGCTCAAATTTTCTTAATAATAGACCAATTGGCCGGATACCCGATACTGGTATCGGTTTCTACTAGTATCGGAATTAGTTCCTGGAATTTGGGACCCAGTCTGACTGAAACCGAGATTGGTTCCAGTTTCCAAGAACTGGTGGCTACTAGGACCGGAACTGAGACCAATTCTAGGTAAACTGATCGGGTAACCGGTCATGCCCAACCCTACTTAATAGTATAATTGACTAGTTGTGTAAAAAAAGGGGCTTAAGTGGCAATTAAGTGCCTAAAGTATACATTTTTTTCTAAATAGGTGCCTAAAGTATTTTTCGGGCCAAATAGGTGCCTTACGTTTTTAAAGTTACTCAAATAGGTGCCCGCCGTGACTGTCCGTTAAAAAAAGTTCTGTTAACCAATAAAAGCATGACACATGGCAGAATTAAAAAAATATTTTATTTTAACTAATAAATCAGAATTTTTAAAATATCCAAAATTTTTCAAATAATCCCAAAATAGTCCTCAAATCCCTAACCCCAAATCCAGCCACTATCACAGGCATTGGTCGTGTTTCCGGTGACGGACTGAAGCACCCTCCCCTTGCCGAACGACCCACACATCGTTCATCGCCCGTTATGCCGCCGTTTGTCGCGAATTATTCGAATAAACCCTTTGACGATTTCAATGTTTAGCATGGCGTCGATCGATTTTCGGTGACGGGGTGATGGAGTAATGCTCGTGATGGTTCGGCGACATATGTTGTGGGCGGCGGTGTGGCAATCGGCGACGAAATCAAGTCAAATCGGGATTTGGGTTTTGGGTGTTGGGGATTTCAAATTTTGGGGCTAATTTGTGAAATAAAGAAAACAATTTATTTTTTATTAAATTTTAAATATAATTTTAAAATTTTAAGAAGTTGATACGTGTCATTTAACGGTAAAAATTAATGGACGTTGATGACATATATCTATTTAAGTAACATTGAAAACGTTAGATACCTATTTGGGAAAAAATACTTGAATTTAGCTAGTTACAGGCGGACTTCGACTAAAATTGAGGTGCATATTCGATCAAACTTGGACATAGACACCTGAACAAAAAAAATTGGACATAGACAAAGTGTTATAACCACGTGTAAAAGTTCGGTCCGCCCATAAACACGTATATTGTGTACACAATTATTTAATTTACATAAAACTGTATGTATCACTATTGTCACGTCCTTAGAAACCTGGATCAGGACGTGTGGCCTTAGGGCCCTTCGGGAAGCTTGTGGCGCCTAAGTAAGCCTACTTGATCTAAGCCGGATTGCTTAGATCGATGCGGAAACGAGATGTCGGTGAGATGGAAAAAAGGTGTGAGACAAGGAGTTGAGTAGAATGCCCGAGAGTTTTATTAATTCGAAGGGAAAGAAATAAAGTTGCCTAACAAGCCAAGCAACTCGAAATCCTAAGGAAAAAAGTAAATAATGAGGTGGGGCTAAGCCTCCTTAAATAAGCCCCTCTAAGCCCTAATCCTACTCTAACTAGGATGACTAATATCCTACTCCTTCAAGGAGAGGGAATCCTTGTCCTAAAAGGATATGTGGTCCCTAAACCCCTAAGAGGGCGTGGTGTGCGCGGAGGCCAGGCCCAAGACCTTGTGCGGACCCATGGGTGCGTCCTGATGACCCTGTCCGTGTAACACCCCAATTTTGGGCTTAGAAGTTTTGGGTTCGAACTGGACCGGTCAGATTTTCGGTTCGAATATAAAAGGTGGTTTTAAGGAAAGCCTAGTTCGGGATGCATTAAAAATATGGAAAAAAATATCCAAAAATCCTCTTTTAATATATATAAGAGAGTGGTGAAATCAATATTACAAAATGGGGTTTGGAAACATGAAATTTCAAGTTAGTGACTAAAATGTAATTTTTGAAAAGTTGGTGACTGTTTTAAAAGGATTGAAACTTTGAATCTTTAAGGATCTAATTTACCCAAAAAGAGTTTTCTCCAAATTTTTCTTAATATTAAAGATTTATTAAATGCTATTTAATCAAAGGAAAAATGGGAAATAGATATTTTTGGATTTCATAACTAACTTTTGTCAATTTTTCCCATTTTTTCTCTCAATTTTCCTTCAGCCAAACACATTTCCCCAGCCACTTTTTCTCTAATTTTCAGATCTAAAGTTGAGATTTCAATCTCTAATTGATTTCTTATCATTCCTACATCAAATCATCATCATTTGCTTATTGAATTTTCAAGAATTTTGGCTCTAAACAAGGAGAAACTCACATTTAGAGGTATGATCGTCCTTCTCCTCTAAATACTCAGTTCTTTACTGGAATTCTCAAGTTCTCAATCCTTGATTTGAGTTTTATTAAAGGTTTTGATGTTGTGATCTTGATTTTGGCTTAAAATGCAAGATTTGGATTTAATTTTGAAGAAATTCGTAATAATTGATTGGGCTCTGTTTTGAGATGTCTTTTTGATGTAATTTGGATGTCTAAATGATGTATAATTGAAGTTTGATCAATGCAATCTCGAAGAGGTTGATTTTCCTAAGTTTTTACTTGTGAAAATGGTGGTTTTTGGGGTGATCTTGGTGTTTTGATAATGCTGGGGGTTTGAGGACGTGTTTGGGATCATTTTGGATGTTAATTGATGTTTAATAATGGTTAGAAGTGATGGATCTTGGCTGGGTTAAGTCTTGGAAGTGTTTGGAGGTGATTTCGGTTGTGTTTGGTAGCCGAAATGTTGGATTTGCAAAGAGCAGCGAGTTTAGGTGTGTTGCTGGTGTTTTTAATGAATAATGATGCATTAATCCTTTGTTGTTATGTGCTTGAAACAGGGGAGAATGATCCGTGAGCAATAAAGGAGGCGTTGAAGGTTTCGGATGCTTGGAAGGCTTGTTGGCTAGCCTAGTTTTGTGTATCGGTGAGTGAAGTTGGGTTTTCAGCTTTAAAACCAATGTTTGAAGGTTTTGGGAGCTTAGTTTAAGCCTAAACAACTTAGCTAAGCTCAAGAGTAAGTAAATGGAATTTCTCTCTTGGTTTGTGTTATGAATTGGTTTTTAAAGCACTTGTGATTGTTGGATGTAATGCATGTGTTTTGCATGTTTAGATTCTGTTTTGAAAGCATATTTTAGCATGGATTAATGCTGGTTTTGAAAGTCATGTGTGAAGGATGCTCAAGGTAAGAGATCCTTGGTTTTGTACATTGGAATTGTGGAATTGATGCATAGTGTTGCATGTTGTTTAATGGCTTTGTTTAATACTTCAAAACAGTGAAATGATGATGGTAATTGTTGGTTTTGGCATTTTGGTTATGCTTATAAAAATAATGGATTAATGAGGTAAAATGGTTATATTGGCAAGTGATGTAAGTGGTTTTTGGTTACTTTAATCGAATATAGTTAGCCGGCTATAGGATTGGGTGCACCGTGAATTGAGTCGCCTTGGATGTCGAGGGGGTTGTAATTGTACCGTAAACTCCATCCAAGAATCCTAGCGATTGAGGCAATTGGTGTCACCACGATGGAGGTTGGCTCTCGTGAGTGGGCTTGGTTTAGTGCCACTATGATGGAGGTTGGCTCTCGTGGGTGGGCTTGGTTTAGTGCCACCACGATGGAGGATGGCTCTCGTGGGTGAACCGTGTTAAAAGTCACCATGATGGAGGTTGGCTCTCATGGGTGGACTTTTTTAAGCGTCACAACGGTGGAGGGTTGCTCCCGTGTGTGAGCTTGGTTAAGGTGATTACAATGGTTGTGGTAGCTTCCATGTGTAAGCCTTGTGATGTGTCCCAGCTCTCGCTAGTGTATTATACAACTTCAGATGAGTGATGTTGAGGGGTTGTGATTGTACCGTTAAACTCCATCACGGGTGTTGAGGGGTTGTGATTGTACCGGTAAACTCCACCTTGTGTTGTTCGAAAGTGTGTATGAAGCGTGTGGGACAACGCTTGTAATCCGCGTATCCGATTGTGTCTTGTGTTATGATGGTTTGTGAATTATCACTTGGAAGCCAATATAATGTTCTTGAAGGTAGTGAAGCATGAGATGCTTGAAATGATGCATGGTTGCATGAGAAGTGTGTAATGTTCTATGTATGCATGTTTTACTTGTTAGCATGAACAAGTGTTTATCTTCTATTGAGAATGTTGCATTGTGTGCATGGAATCTCTTTGGTGCATTGAAGTCTTGTGAAGGCTTGTTTTAAAAATGCATGTAATGCAAATGTTGATTTTGTGGTTCATGTATTGCATTTGTTTAATGCATGAGATAGAATTGAGGGTGTAAGTGGTTTTTAAAGGTTTCTTACTTTGAAATGGTTTTCAAGTATGAAAAAAGTATAATGTGAAGTGGAAGTGTTTTCCAAGGATCTTGTATTTAACTTTGCATATGATGTTAATGCATGGAATGGTTAAATTGATGGTTTGGCAAGGTTGTGCTTTGAAGTGAATTACTTAGCTTTTCTAAGCTAAGGGTTGGTTTTCATGTTTGAGCAATGCATGATTTAAAGCATGTTGTTAAAAAGGGTTTTGAAACATTGCTTTGGTTTATCGAATTGTGTTTACTTTTAAAAGAGGTTTTATGACTCGCTGCATTGATGGTGTTTTGATTTTGAGCATTCCTCACTAAGCATTATGTGCTTACGCTTCTTTTTGTCCATCAATGCAGATTTTTGAAGTTGGGACAGCGAGAAGCAATGGATTCAAGGAGAGCTCCACTTGAGATGTATGTCTCGGTTAATAGCTATAGATAATAAAGGCAATGGGGGGAGAATCTTTTATGTTGATGTTTAATGAGATTGTGTATGTTGAACAAGTTTGGTTTAATGCTTATGATGATGTTGGAACATGGAAATGGCCACTTGGTATTTGTTTTGGAGTTTTGATGATTGCTTGCTTTTTATCATAAGATGCATGCCTTTAGACTTGTGGCTTTTTTTTGTTTGAGGTCGTGGTTGAGCTTTGATGATGCAAATATGTTCCTTTAATGTTTGATGACTTTTTGGCATGTTATAGAGGTCTTAAAAACATGTTTCGTGGGTCAAAAGAGTGAAAAACAAACTTTTCTGCTGTTTCTGGGTAGGGTGTTTCGGAACACCATTGCCTGTTTCGAAACAGGGCCTTGTTTTGGCCTGGGCGTTTCGAAACGGGTAGAGGCGTTTCTGAACACTTTGGCTACTGCCAAGGGGTGTTCCTGAACGGCCTAGACCCGTTTCGGAACACTTGACCGTTGGGCATATTTTTGAAATGTTTTGAGGTTTGCAAGCTTTACGTTTTAGTCCTAATTTTTGTATCTGCAATTGCTTGAGTTTGAGATGTCCGTTTAAGGTGAAATTTGGCAGAGAGGCTTGAAACATGACTAATTTCATAATGGTAACTTAAAAATTGGTAAAGTTCTCTTAATTTTCAGAATTTACAAATTGGTCCCTAAATTCGTATTTTGTGCAATTGGGTCCCTTATTGTTTTCCGATTGCTGTGATTTTTGAGTATGCTTATCTCAAGAGTATGCCTAGGTTTAATGTGCATCTAGACAAGTTTAAAAAGAAAAAAAAAGGGTCGTTAATCAAGGTTGACTTTGGGGTTGACTTTGGTTTTCCCCGTGTAATCTTCGTAGTTCGGGTCAACCGTCTAGGTCGGGCTAAGGGGGTTACATTTGGTGGTATCAGAGCTGAGTTGCGGAAGCTTGGGGGAAATGGTAAATTGTTGTAATAAGTGTTTAATGTTTATTTTGATGTGTGGTTGAAAGTCGGTTGGAAAGTATGTCTTTGAGCGAATTGTTGATGTTTTTAGCATGCTTTTTTATTACGAATTTTCATTGAGCTAATGTGGATTTGTATTGATGATATGCTGGTGATGTGAGCTGATTTTATGAATGATGAAAGTGTAATGGGTATGATATGTTGATATTATGCTGTTGTGGGTGAATGTTGTTTGATGAGAGCATGATCGAAGTATGTTGATTGATATGCTCGATGTTGTGATATCCATGTTTTTATTGACTGTTATGTCATGTAAAAGGGGAGAATTCGGGATACCCATTGCCTTATTATTATAGCTATTGTGTTATTTTGGAGTTGGAGTTTTAAATCCTTGCTTAAAGTTGGTCTGATCGATTTGTTTGTTTTGTTATGATTGTTTGCTGTTGATAGCATGGTGAAATCGATGAGAGAATGTCAGTTGGGTGAGATGGTTGCTGCTTTAGAGCAGGTTGTTAAGGCGTGGAATTCACCTTTTAATGGAGGTGTTTCGTCTCAGTCTTTAGTGCCTGGAGTTGAGGTAGTAAGGCAGGAGGAAGAAGTTGGTTCTGTGATGAAGAGTTCATCACCTATAGTTCAAGAGGTGTTGGGAACATCTCAGGCTGGGGCAAAAGTAAGGCCTGTAGACGTGCCGGCTGTGGGATGTGCGGGTTTGTCGAAACATCGTTTACATGATTTGGGAGCTGTGGAGTATCATGGTTCGACACCTGAGACGTTCGAGGCCTGGTTGGCCAGTGTAATTCTGATTTTGGATCAGGAAGGTTGTGACTGTGCCTGTAAGCTGAGAAGTGTTGTCTCATTGATGTTGGAGGACGCTTGTGCCTGGTGGACATCTGTGGCGGTGGCATCGCACATCCACGATATAGATTGGGACTTCTTTGTGTCTGCCTTTTGTGAAAGGTAGCTTGGAGAGAAGTTTCCCAGGGTTAAGCGACGTGAGGGTGTGGTTTCAGCTTATGAAGGTGAGAAAAGTTTAAGCAAGAGAGCTGTGGGTACTGACCTCCGGAGTAGTCGGCGTAAGAGGCTACGTGATAGAAGGTTTTGCTTGAATCGAAGTCCGGGTGGTGGTGCAGATGTAGGGCAAGTGCTACATGATCAAGGAGTGGTAGCTCGGTTGTCGATGTGTGACCGATATGGGAAGTGTCATGTTGGAGGTTGTTGGGGCGCAGGGGTTTGTTGGAACTGTGGTTCTAAAGAGCATGTGAAGTAGAATTGTCCTCATGTGGTGAGATCAGCTTCTGTGGTAGCAAAAGGGTCTCTGAAGGGTCGTGGGCATGGCCAAGACAAGGTTCGAAGGTGGCAGGAAGGGCAGAAAGGTGTGAGGAGCTTGCAGAATGAATCTTGTTGGAATTATGGGTCTGTTGGACATTTGAAACGAAATTGTTTGATGTTGGTTGGAGGTAGTCAGGGTTCTTTACCGCAGGGAGATGATGATGACCTTAATGTGTTAGCTGGTGCTGCAGCAGTGCGGCTGGAGGATGATGGTTCTGCGAGGAATAGAGCTCGTCTGTTGAAGCTCCAGGGCAGTGAGGTGTTTACAGGTAACCTTGTTAAGTAACCTTTGCTCTAGTATCTTAGTTTGGTTTCAGTTGGTATTTCCTTGCATAGTGGGTATGGTCTCGTTGCTAGCATGTTTGGGGGTAGTAGTTGGTGTTGTTTTGAAAACAACTTTAGTGTGAAGAGGGCATTAGTGAGTATCTTGTGGATAATGGGTTGTTAGAATGATGGAGTTGGTCAAGTTGGAAGTGAGGTAGGAGGTTGTTTTTTGGCGGATTCTGAGGATGTTATTGGTGGGTGTGAACCGACATACAAGCACAGTTAAAATCATTTGTTAATGCTATATTATATATGTACTGGTCCATGCATACATGTGACATGACATTAGAGGTTTTGCATACATGTACACAGGCATTGATAGGGCATATAGGTGACCATGCATACGAACGTTCACACTCGCTAATAGCTAATCGAGTCTGTTAGTGTTGTGATAGGATTAGGTTGAATGATGGGTTTTAAAAAAAAGTTGTTTTGGTGCTAGGAGAGTGTTAGAAGTAATGGAGGGTGTTAAGCGAGCTGTCAGTAATAGTGAGTGCGATATAGCTTGTTGGCAGAAGGAAAGTGTTTTGGCGCTTAAAGCGTTTAGTGGTGTGGTGGTGAGGAGATTACCGGTTGAAGATAGAATCGGTCAAAGTGGTTGTGAATAGCTGGAAGAAGTGGTAGTTCTTGGTGTTAAGTGATGTAGTAAGTTGAGGATGTGTTTCCAGAGTGCTGAGGTAACTTGGCATTGATGTAGTAGTAGAAGGGTTGTTTATGTAGGTGATGGTTCATAGCAACCTTTAAGGAGTTGAGAAGAGGTTTTGTTGTGGGTTGTAGAAAAGGGTTAGCCTGGGAGAATAGGAGTTTTGTAACCTAAATATGTATGTATAGGTTGAGCGATGTTCTATTAAGGCAAGTGTGTAGTCAAAACTTGAAGTGGAAAGGCAATGTAAGATCAAAGGCCACTGTTGGTTGGACGGGTTCTTGTGAGAAGTGGTTGGCTGGTTGTGAATAAGTAAATTTCGTCTGAAGACAGCTGGTGGTGTATGGAACGGCTGGCGGAGTCAAGGTTGGGGTTTTGTGATGTGATTTTCGGATGTTAGGTGAGTAGTCCTGGTGAATCGTTATGGTAATGATAGCGGCGAATGTAAAGGAATGTCAGCAATACGTTGAGAAGTTTGGGTAAGCAGTTGATGCTTAAGAATTTTTGCTTGTTGTGGTAGTCTTTGAAAGAGGTTGAGTAGTTTTGCAAGGAGTTTTAGAGGCAGTGAAGGTTGTGGGTCACATGGTGGCTGAACTGGATTGGTTGGTGTCACTGTGTGAACAAGTTTTGGGAGTTATGAGTTAATGTGGTGTATGCTGTAAAAGTTGGAGGTTCTTCAGGTTGTTGTTGGGGCTAAGTGCAGTCCGGAAGTGTGAAAGGTTAAGACGTGGTTAACATTTGAGTGTTCTGGAATTCGTGAGCAGTATGTGGTGGTGTTGAGTTTGGGTGGAGTTTTGTGAGGAGAGTGTTCAGTGGTGGTTAAGTCTCCTGTGTTGCCTTGTGTGTTGCTTTGAGAAGTTTGGTTGTGCTTTATTTTTGCCGATAGAAATTTCGAGAACGAAATTTCCTAAGAGGGGGAGAGTTGTAACACCCCAATTTTGGGCTTAAAAGTTTTGGGTTTGAACTGGACCGGTCGGATTTCCGGTTCGAATATAAAAGGTGGTTTTAAGGAAAGCCTAGTTCGGGATGCATTAAAAATATGGAAAAAAATATCCAAAAATCCTCTTTTAATATATATAAGAGAGTGGTGAAATCAATTTTACAAAATGGGGTTTGGAAACATGACATTTCAAGTTAGTGACTAAAATGTAATTTTTGAAAAGTTGGTGACTATTTTAAAAGGATTGAAACTTTGAATCTTTAAAGAGCTAATTTACCCAAGAAGAGTTTTCTCCAGATTTTTCTTAATATTAAAGATTTATTAAATGTTATTTAATAAAAGGAAAAAGGGGAAATAAATATTTTTGGATTTCATAACTAACTTTTGTCAATTTTCCCATTTTTTTCTCTCAATTTTCCTTCAGCCAAACACATTTCCCCAGCCACTTTTCCTCTGATTTTCACATCTAAAGTTGAGATTTCAATCTCTAATTGATTTCTAATCATTTCTACATCAAATCATCATCATTTGCTTATTGAATTTTCAAGAATTTTGGCTCTAAACAAGGAGAAACTCACATTTAGAGGTATGAACATCTTTCTCCTCTAAATACTCAGTTCTTTACTGAAATTCACAAGTTCTCAATCCTTGATTTGAGTTTTATTAAAGGTTTTGATGTTGTGATCTTGATTTTGGCTTAAAATGCAAGATTTAGATTTAATTTTGAAGAAATTCGTAATAATTGATTGGGCTCTGTTTTAAGATGTCTTTTTGATGTAATTTGGATGTCTAAATGATGTATAATTGAGGTTTGATCAATGAAATCCCGAATAGGTTGATTTTCCTAAGTTTTTACTTGTGAAAATGGTGGTTTTTGGGGTGATCTTGGTGTTTTGATAATGCTGGGGGTTTGAGGACGTGTTTGGGATCATTTTGGATGTTAATTGATGTTTAATAATGGTTACAAGTGATGGATCTTGGCTGGGTTAAGTCTTGGAAGTGTTTGGAGGTGATTTCGGTTGTGTTTGGTAGTCGAATTGTTGGATTTGCAAAGAGCAGTGAGTTTAGGTGTGTTGCTGGTGTTTTTAATGCATAATGATGCATTAATCCTTTGTTGTTATGTGCTTGAAACAGGGGAGAATGATCTGTGAGCAATAGAGGAGGCGTTGAAGGTTTCAGATGCTTGGTAGGCTTGTTGGCTAGCCTAGTTTTGTGTATCGGTGAGTGAAGTTGGGTTTTCAGCTTTAAAACCAATGTTTGAAGGTTTTGGGAGCTTAGTTTAAGCCTAAAAAACTTAGCTAAGCTCAAGAGTAAGTAAATGAAATTTCTCTCTTGGTTTGTGTTATGAATTGGTTTTTAAAGCACTTGTGATTGTTGGATGTAATGCATGTGTTTTGCATGTTTAGATTCTGTTTTGAAAGCATATTTTAGCATGGATTAATGCTGGTTTTGAAAGTCATGTGTGAAGGATGCTCAAGGTAAGAGATCCTTGGTTTTGTACATTGGAATTGTGGAATTGATGCATAGTGTTGCATGTTGTTTAATGGCTTTGTTTAATGCTTCAAAACAGTGAAATGATGATGGTAATTGGTGGTTTTGGCATTTTGGTTATGCTTATAAAAACAATGGATTAATGAGGTAAAATGGTTATATTGGCAAGTGATGTAAGTGGTTTTTGGTTACTTTAATCGGATATAGTTAGCCGGCTATAGGATTGGGTGCACCGTGAATTGAGTCGCCTTGGATGTCGAGGGGGTTGTAATTGTACCGTAAACTCCATCCAAGAATCCTAGCGATTAAGGCAATTGGTGTCACCACGATGGAGGTTGGCTCTCGTGAGTGGGCTTGGTTTAGTGCCACTACAATGGAGGTTGGCTCTCGTGGGTGGGCTTGGTTTAGTGCCACCACGATGGAGGATGGCTCTCGTGGGTGAACCGTGTTAAAAGTCACCATGATGAAGGTTGGCTCTCATGGGTGGACTTTGTTAAGTGTCACAACGGTGGAGGGTTGCTCCCGTGTGTGAGCTTGGTTAAGGTGATTACAATGGTTGTGGTAGCTTCCATGTGTAAGCCTTGTGATGTGTCCCGGCTCTCGCTAGTGTATTATACAACTTCTGATGAGTGATGTTGAGGGGTTGTGATTGTACCGTTAAACTCCATCACGGGTGTTGAGGGGTTGTGATTGTACCGGTAAACTCCACCTTGTGTTGTTCGGAAGTGTGTATGAAGCGTGTGGGACAACGCTTGTAATCCGCGTATCCGATTGTGTCTTGTGTTATGATGGTTTGTGAATTATCACTTGGAAGCCAATATAATGTTCTTGAATGTAGTGAAGCATGAGATGCTTGAAATGATGCATAGTTGCATGAGAAGTGTGTAATGTTCTATGTATGCATGTTTTACTTGTTAGCATGAACAAGTGTTTATCTTCTATTGAGAATGTTGCATTGTGTGCATGGAATCTCTTTGGTGCATTGAAGTCTTGTGAAGGCTTGTTTTAAAAATGCATGTAATGCAAATGTTGATTTTGTGGTTCATGTATTGCATTTGTTTAATGCATGAGATAGAATTGAGGGTGTAAGTGGTTTTTAAAGGTTTCTTGCTTTGAAATGATTTTCAAGTATGAGAAAAGTATAATGTGAAGTGGAAGTGTTTTCCAAGGATCTTGTATTTAACTTTGCATATGATGTTAATGCATGGAATGGTTAAATTGATGGTTTTGTAAGGTTGTGCTTTGAAGTGAATTACTTAGCTTTTCTAAGCTAAGGGTTGATTTTCATGTTTGAGCAATGCATGATTTAAAGCATGTTGTTAAAAAGGGTTTTCAAACATTGCTTTGGTTTATCGAATTGTGTTTACTTTTAAAAGAGGTTTTATGACTTGCTGCATTGATGGTGTTTTGGTTTTGAGCATTCCTCACTAAGCATTATGTGCTTACGCTCCTTTTTGTCCATCAATGCAGATTTTTGAAGTTGGGACAGCGAGAAGTAAGGGATTCAAGGAGAGCTCCACTTGAGATGTATGTCTCGGTTAATAGCTATAGATAATAAAGGCAATGGGGGGAGAATCTTTTATGTTGATGTTTAATGAGATTGTGTATGTTGAACAAGTTTGGTTTAATGCTTATGATGATGTTGGAACATGGAAATGGCCACTTGGTATTTGTTTTGGAGTTTTGATGATTGCTTGCTTTTTATCATAAGATGCATGCCTTTAGACTTGTGGCTTTTCTTGTTTGAGGTCGTGGTTGAACTTTGATGATGCAAATATGTTCCTTTAATGTTTAATGACTTGTTGGCATGTTATAGAGGTCTTACGAACATGTTTGGTGGGTCAAAAGAGTGAAAAACAGACTTTTCTGCTGTTTCTGGGCAGGGTGTTTCGGAACACCCTTGCCTGTTTCGAAACAGGGCCTTGTTTTGGCCTGGGCGTTTCGAAACGGGTAGAGGCGTTTCTGAACACTTTGGCTACTTCCAAGGGGTGTTCCTGAACGGCCTAGACCCGTTTCAGAACACTTGACCGTTGGGCATATTTTTGAAATGTTTTGAGGTTTGCAAGCTTTACGTTTTAGTCCTAATTTTTGTATGTGCAATTGCTTGAGTTCGAGATGTTCGTTTAAGGTGAAATTTGGCAGAGAGGCTTGAAACATGACTAATTTCATAATGGTAACTTAAAAATTGGTAAAGTTCTCTTAATTTTCAGAATTTACAAATTGGTCCCTAAATTCGTATTTTGTGCAATTGGGTCCCTTATTATTTTCCGATTGCTGTGATTTTTGAGTATGCTTATCTCAAGAGTATGCCTAGGTTTAATGTGCATCTAGACAAGTTTAAAAAGAAAAAAGGGTCGTTAATCAAGGTTGACTTTCGGGTTGACTTTGGTTTTCCCCGTGTAATCTTCGTAGTTCGGGTCAACCGTCTAGGCCGGGCTAAGGGGGTCCCGTGGTGCTGGGCGTGATCGGCTGGCTTGGGCCTGTGGTGTGCGGCGTGATCGGGCCCCTAGGGTGCGTCCGGCTCGGTCTGCTCGGTTGCGATGGGCTTGGCCTGCTCGGTCCTTGGGCGGGAGCTGCTGCTGGCCCCTTGGTGGGCGGTTGGAACGGACCCTAGGGTGCGGTCCGTGACATTCTCCCCCACTGGTTCTGGCGACGCCCTCGTCGCTCGGTTAAGGTGATAGCGGCTGATTTGGTCCTTGAATTTCCATAGATCCAAGGATGGTTCCCAGCTTCCTTTGCTTTTGGGAAGTCCTTTCCAAAGGACGAAATACTCGTGCCTTGGTGGATATCACACTCGTCCAATGGATCTTTCCGCTTGGATGTCCCGAACTTCATTCTCATAAGAGACTTTCACTCCGACGGGTGCTTGGTGTGACACAGCTCATTCCGGGTCTGACTTATCTTGATGGAAAGGTTTGAGTAAACTTACGTGGAATACCGGATAAGCTCGGATGGTTGTGGGAAGTTCTAATCGATAGGACATAGTTCCTACTCGTTTCACAACTTTGAATGATCCCTCGTATCTCCGCACAAGTCCCATGTGCACTGTTGGTTTGCGTAGTATCCCGGTTAGCTTTGCAAGAACTAAGTCCCCAACTTGAAAGCTTATGTCCCTACGTTTTGTATCGGCCCACTTCTTGGTTCGTTTTCCCGCCTTGTGTAGACAAGCTCGAGCCAGGTCATGGTGCTCTTGCCATTCCGTTGCAAACATGTGTGCTGCTGGATTGGGCCCCTCATACTTGGTTGCGACCGTGTTGGGTGTTAATGGCTGATGTCCCGTTGCGATTTCGAAAGGGCTTTGCTTGGTCGCCTCACTTCGATGTAAGTTTTAGGAGAACTGGGCCACGTGCCCACGTCTAGAAGTTTTGGCCATCACACGTTCAGTTTGTCCATCGGTTTGGGGGTGGACGCTTGTGGAAAAGTTCAAACTTGATCCCATGAGTTTGAATAACTCGGTCCAGAATCTGCCTGTGAATCGTGTGTCTCGGTTGTTGATGATTGTCTTTGGCAATCCCCAATACTTCACAATGTGTTTGAGGAAGAGGCGGGCTGCCTCCTCGGCTGGGCACACATTCGATGCCGGAATGAATGTCTCGTATTTAGAGAATATGTCGACAACCACCATAATGCTGGACAGACCGTCGGTGTTGGGCAAGCCGATAATGAAGTCCATGGATAGACTCTCCTATGGACGTTCAGGAATGGGCAATGATTGTAATAGCCCAGCGGGTTTCTTTGTCTCGATCTTGTCTTGTTGGCATACAAGGCAAGTCTTCACATATGCTTCTATATCTTCGCACATGCGGAGCCAATAGTAGATTTCGGTAATCAAAGCTAGAGTTCGGTGTATACCTGGGTGTCCAGCCCACTTAGAATCATGGCATTCCTTCATGATTTCCTTGCGTAGTTCCTCGAACTGAGGTACGTAGAGATGATGGCCCCGGGTATAGAGTGTGTCTTCTTCGAGCCAAAACCTTCGGGTTCTTCCTTCCTTGGTAGAATCGATGAGCATTTTGGTTTTCCGATCACGTGCTAGTTCTTCCTTGATGCATTCTAGCAATTGTCCCTTGGGCAAGCTAACAAACTCTATGTTGTACCTTCAGCTTAAGGCGTCAGCGACTAAGTTGACTTTTCCTGGCTTATACTCCGTGTCGAAATCGAATTCTGCCAGAAACTCTTGCCAACAGGCTTGTTTAGGAGATAGCTTCTTTTGGGTAAGGAAATAGCTATTGGCAACGTTATCCATGTAGACCACGAATTTGGACCCTAGTATATGGTGTCGCCAAGTCCGCAAACAATGTACCACCGCGGTCATCTCCTTCTCATGAACCGAGTATCTCCTTTCGGTGTCATTCAGTTTTCGGCTTTCGTATGCAATAGGATGTCCCTCCTGCATTAAGACTCCTCCGATGGCTGTGTCCGATGCATCCGTATAGACTTCGAAGGGTTTGGCATGATTCAGTAATGCCAGCACCGGCTCACTCGCCATGGCGTGTTTCAGTTCTTCGAATGCTTGTTGGCAGCATTGGTCCCAATTCCACACCTTGTCCTTCTTTAGTAACTCGGTCAAAGGGGTGGCGATTCTTGAGTAGTTCTTGACGAACCTTCGATAGTAGTTGGCTAACCCTAAGAAGGATCTTAATTCTGTTACTTTGGTTGGTGGCTCCCATTCCATTATTTCTTGGATCTTTGCCTTATCCATTCGGATTTTTCCGCCTCCTATGATGTGGCCGAGGAACGAGACTTCTTCTTGTGCAAAGGAGCACTTTTCCTCTTTGACGTACAGCTGGTTTTGTTGCAAGGCTTTGAACACTTTTCGTAGGTGTTCCACATGCTCCCTTATGGTTTTACTATAGATTACGATGTCGTCGAGGTAAACTACAACGAACTGATCAAGAAAGGGTTGTAGTACCTTGTTCATGAGGGTGCTGAATGTGGCAGGAACATTCGTGAGGCTGAACGACATCACAAGGTATTCATACGAACCATAGCGTGTTACACAAGCAATCTTTGGTTCGTCTCCTTCGGCAATTCTTACTTGGTAGTATCTAGATCGCAAATATAACTTGGTGAACCATCTTGCGTCTCCAAGCTGATCGAACAAGTCGGCTATCAAAGGAATCGGGTACTTGTTCTTGATGGTGAGCTTATTCAAAGCACGATAGTCGATGCACATTCGAAGTGTTCCGTCATGCTTCTTCTGAAAAAGTATTGGTGCTCCGTAGGGCGCCTTAGATGGTCGGATATATCCGGCGTCGAGGAGTTCCTTCAATTGTCTGCATAGCTCTTCATGCTCGGGCGGGGCCATCCGGTAAGGGGCTCAGGCTGGTGGCACCGCGTTTGGAACAAGTTCGATCTTATGGTCGACTTCACGCTTTGGTGGAAGGGTTTTGGGCAATTTTGGCGGCATCACATCTTAGAATTCGGCTAGGACTTGTCCTACCTTGATCGGAACCCTTTTGGTTGTGGGTGGCTCGTCATTTACTAGTGCCGCTAAGAATGATGGTTCCTGTTTATGCAACCCTTTGTTAAACTGAATGGCCGACACTACGTTGGCCTTTACTCCCAACTGTCGGCTCAAGGGGACCATACATCGACATGTTGGGTCGAGTATGCACAAACAGTTTGCGAATGGTACAAGGTGTAATCATTAATTTTGTCTGGACCTTGAACCCCTTTTAGTTTATGTTTATCTGGGCATACATCGGGCTATTATGTAAATTAAGACTAAAAAAAGAAAAAAGGAAGAAAAACTAAAAAGAAAATATATATATATATGTTTGTGTGTGTGTGTGTGTGTGTCATTTCTTGTTGTGGTCACATTATCTATTATTATCTATTAGTGCAATACCTACTATTGGCTACTATTATTAATTATTATTTAGAGTAAACTACACCGGTGGTACCCTAACTATGCCTGTATTCCTACTTTGGTCCCAAAACTATGTTTTTCGGCAAAAGAGTCCCTTCCGTTACATAGTTTTCCTGTTTTGGTCCCCCGACGTTAAATAACTAACGGTTTTGCTGATGTGGCATTTTTTAATATTTTTAAGGCTGACGTGGCATTTTTAAATATTTTTTAATCATTTCTCTCTCCTCTTATATATTATTTTTATTTAATTTTATTCACCCAATCATGTTGTGACACGTGTCACTACACTATTAGGTGAAAAAACCACCCAAATATCCTAAAAATCAAAAGTGGTGCTGCTGGGATTCAAACCCAGGACCACCAGCCCACCAAGCATGCGCTTGAACCAACTAGGCTAGGATGGATATTTGATTCAAATCTACTAACACTTATATTTAAGCTGTACCAACGCATAAGGCATGCTGGTTTGTGGCTGCCCTTGCCGTCGTCCTCATAGCCGTGATCTTATCTCTCATGCAAAATCTGGGTTTGGAAAAAGAGATGGTTTATTCCATTTTCAGAGCTTTTCTTCAGCTTTCTATTATTGGGTTCGTTCTTCAGTTCATTTTTAACTAGGACAACAGTGGGTGGATCATTCTTGCTTATTTTTTCATGGTTTGTCTTTTCAACTTTCTTGCTTTTAGGTACTGTGAACTGTGAAGTATGAGATTTGAATGTTGAATTTTCTGCTTTTCTCTACTTTATTGACCATTTGAGTTTGAATTCTAAAATCTGCAGAATTCTTGGTCTTTTCTTAACCATCATTCTTTTGGGATTTGAATATTGAATTGTATGTTTATTTGTTATTTCAAATTTGATGGACAGATTTATGCATATGGTTTGACCTAACACAGATTTATGCTTGGAAACATGAATTACAGGGGAGAAACAATTTCGATTCGAATCTTAACATGTACAATTATTTCGAATATTCGATTGTCAGTTCGATTGTGTATGCAAGTACTTATAGGGGAGAAACAATTACTTGCTCAATGTCACGTTCAGAATTGCCAGAACGAACAAGATCTGCCATTCCATTTAAGAAAATCGAAAACTCGAAGAGGCACAACAACAAGCATCAGACGTCGAAAACTCGAATCACATAATGTACTTCTCCTAATCTCCATAGATTCATGAGCTTTCTGCTTCGGCCTCTCATCAACAAATCAATCAAAGCTCCTTTCCCTGATTACCAAATTGAAAAAGAAAAGAAACCCAGAGTTCCAAATTGGAAAATGAAAAAAGGGTTATGATTTGTTTCTGCAGATCAGAAGGAGAGAGTGAGAGAGAAGAGGCGAAACGAGAGGAAATGTTTTCAAGGAGAGATTTGAATCAATTATGTTTTTAGGTTTTTTTGGGTTAATTTGTACAGCTTAAATATAAGTGTTAGTAGATTTGAATAAATTATTCAGCCTAGCCTAGATGGTTCAAGTGCATGCTTGGTGGGCTGGTGGTCCTGGGTTCGAATCCTAGCAGCACCACTTTCGATTTTTAGGATATTTGGGGTTTTTTTTCACCTAATAGTGTAGTGACACGTGTCACAACATGATTGGGTGAATAAAATTAAATAAAAATAATATATAAGAGGAGAGAGAAATGATTAAAAAAATATTTAAAAATGCCACGTCAGCCTTAAAAAATATTAAAAAATGCCACATCAGCAAAACCGTTAGTTATTTAACGTCGGGGGACCAAAACAGGAAAACTATGTAACGGAAGGGACTCTTTTACCGAAAAACATAGTTTTGGGACCAAAGTAGGAATACAAGCATAGTTAGGGTACCACCGGTGTAGTTTACCCTATTATTTATTATAGTTACCCTTGCCATTAGTATTATTATTATTTTAGTTCTCACTATCTGTTGTGAATAAAATAAAGAAGAACAAGAATAAGAACAAGAAGAACAAAGAGATGAGAGAAAGAGGGAGATTTGTATTATTCTCAAAAATAGACTTGTATACAATGCCTTCAATGAATCATCTATTTATAGGCATAAGAAGTACATAATACATTAAACTCTAATTCATAGAGATAATATTCCTAATAATAAATAAATCAAACTCCTTTGATAAAGTTCTAATCATGATAGACATCCACATAAATAAATATTCATAACACTCCCCCTTGGATGTCTATGAAGATAATGTGCCTCGTTAAAACCTTACTAAGATAAAAACCCAGTGGGGAAAAAAATCTTTAGTGAAGGAAAAAGAGTACACACATCTTTGATACGCATAACATGTTGCCTCATTAAAAACCTTACCAGGAAAACCCATTGGGACAAAACCTCGGTTAAGAGAAAAATAGTGCAACGCGTATTTACTCCCCCTCATGCTAACATCACAGAAGATCTTTGAATCTTCATAATTTAATCTTGAATATCATTTTTATAAAGATCGCGAGGGATGAAACTTGAGTAATATGTTCCATGATGTATCCACTTTCAAACTGAGATATACATCTTGCGTTATCTTCACACAAGATAGCTTTTATCATATATTGTAAAAGTAAATCCACATATCTTTTGGATATGTTGGGTCAATAGCCTTAGCCAAACACATTTTTGGCTTGCCTCGTGCATAACAGTTATTTCTACGACATTTGAGGAGGCATCAACGAATGTTTGAAGATCTAAATGTAATGATCTTTGTATATTCATAGATAAAAGAAATATATAAAAATGATCGATCTTCAGGTCGAGATAAACTTGATGTCAAGATTCAAGTACTTGTATTGAAAGTACTTCATGAGTTTCCAATTTGAAGCTCTTTAGGAGTTCTAAAATTATCATAATGGATCTTGATCCAAACTCCTTTATAAAATACATAAGAAAATCTGATCATTCTTATAGTATTTTCTCAATTAGTATTCACTAAGGCGATTATACCAATTGCGCCAAAATATTCATAAGACATGTCTAAATAAATTTCCTCAGAAATTTCCAAATGCTTATAGCATTTTAGATCCTTCAAGGATAAATATGGATCCACAAATAATTAGACACGTGTAAAATTTTCAAAACTGCCAAAGTAATTGCATCCACCATGAAGTAATTAAAACTTTTCATAAATCATAGTTCAAGTCGTATTTACGACTACTTATTTGTGCCTCACTTGCATTACACCTTTAGGTGTTTGGACTGCTTGTCCAAATACTTCTACTTTAGAAGTTCAAAGCGTCTTTCAACATTGGCCAATTCAATATCTATACTTCCGGATAGATTTTATACAAGATCCTCGATTTCTTTCTTTACTTCTATAGAAGTATTTTATGTAAAATTGTTTGTAAAATCGTTGTCGACAACTTTCCAATTCTCTGGTTCCATTCTCGTAATGACATAACTCATCGAGATCTCTTCAAGATTTCAATCTTTATTTCAGATACCTGAAACTCTTATAGAGTTTTATTATTTGTTATGTCTTGGGTCTCTTCAGGAGCACCCGCCTCCAATATATGACCATCTCATATTACTTTCTATTTACGAGAATTTTGATCATTGGAACCATTTCAACTATCATGCTTCAGGCATGATTTACATTCTCTCGCTCTAACATGTAATTTAAACTTAGATCGTTTCAGCTGGTATATGAGACTTAATTACTCTCATTGGGTCAGTAAATATGTCTGGCAGTTGACATGTAATAACATGAATTTAAACTTAGATAATGATATTTCATTTTCCTCTATCCAGCTGATTATTATCTCCCCCTGATGTTGAGAAAAATCATGTCATAAATGATTCTCCAATTAATGTTTAAGAATTTAAACATAAAAGGAGACTCGTACTCAATATATATTCTCAACCCATTTTATTTACCCATTTTGTGCGTTGTGGTGGAGCAATTCATACCGCACATTCAAAAATCATAAAATGGGAAATGTATGGTTTCTGACCAAAAACCAATCATAACGGGGAGTTTATTATAACTCGTTGGCTTGATGCGTATAAGTGTTGCTATATGGAAACACCATATAAATAATAACTCTTTTGTTCTCATAGTTTAGCTATTAAATAGGAGGCATCCAATTGAAATTTTGCTAAACTATATTTTCATAATCAATAGGCTTTGTAACAACTGATATAGCCTAAAATATAAACCCACTAGCTTTTCAAGACGAATAGTCTAACGGCATAATCTGAATCTTTTTAGAATCAATCTCACAAACTTCTGGTTGTAAGTCGATAAAACAATGTAGATGCATCTACTAAAATCATATAAATCTTTCTACATTTGTGGATATATGGGCCCATATTTCGTTCAGATATGCAAGACATACAGTCTTAACTTCAGTACAAGAACTTTAAGTTCTAATTCTTTTGGTAAGTGGGATCATCTATATCCTTTGAGAACAAACAACACAACAACTTCATGTTCTTTTAGTAAGTGGAATTTAATCAATTCCTTTAAGCAACACAAGAACTTCACGTTCTTTAATAAGTGGAATTTAATCCATTCCTTTGAGAATAAGCACCACAAGAACTACAGGTTCTTTTAATACATGTGCATGTAAATCTCAATAATTTATGCACCATTATTGATCAGGATGGTCTAACCGATCATGCCAACTATATATATGTGTATATATCTCTGAATTTGTAAACTCATTGTTTACCATAACATTTAATTCAATCTCACTCGTACATGTCTAGTACGACCATCAAAATTGTTCCTTTAAATAGGAATATATTTATCTCTTTCGGAGCTTTCAATTGAAATTATCTTTTGGTAGCAATATATAGCTCTTCTAGAGCTTTCAACTGACTTTTTGGCTACCAAAACTTATATCCATATTGGCTTATTTCGAATGCCAATTGATAACATATGTTATCTATAATTCCCAAAGGGATAGTTTGCGAACTCATATTGCTCTCTTTATGACTTTGACGAGTATAACACAATGTGAATATGGAATAAAGTTTCATTTGACAATAACATATTTGCTCAACCAGAGCCTTTTTGATATTAGTACTTCCGGATATAGTACTCACATTATTCCATTGCATTTTAATCGAGAAATGCATAATTGTGCACCTTTCAAAATGTGCTTTGTTTCATTTACTTCAAGTAATGAAAATATGTACTTTGTATCATTCGCTTCGAGGAATGAAAAATATAAAATATAGCACATCATATCAAGTCGATTATCTATCAGAGATAAACTTTCAGGTGCTCTTCCGAAGTATTGATATTTTAGTACTTTGAGAAATACTACTCATATTTCCCCTTGCATTTAAATGGGAAAAATATTTCTTATGCTTAAGTACAATATGAGTACTTGCATTATCTGCTAGGCATAAATAGCCACAATTATAGGCATAAATAGCTACAATTCATTGTATATTTTATTCCCAAAGTAATCATATTCTTCAAATAATAAATTAACATAAATCGTAAATAAATAATATGTGAAATAAATAAACATAAAGCAAACCAACATAAATAAATAATAAATAAAACGAATTAACATAAGAAAAACCAATTATTCATGTTAGAGGTTATAAGGGAAATAAAATAAATGGTAAATTATTCCCTTCAAGGGTTATGAGAAAATTAACAATATCCAATTGAGTTGGATCAATAACGCCATAATTATTTTCGCCATAAACAAATTTTGTTTATATTTTATTTCATTTATCATTCATGATTATGGATAAAGTCCATAATACTTTGGCGTTTGACAAGTACGAAACCAATGGTTTATAACATCACATTGGTAAAAGGATTTCACTTCCTTAGAATGATCTTTATCACTCTTGTCATCCTTATAACTTCGCTACCAGCGGGTAGAAGTATTTTTAAAATGACTATATTTTTCATGTGTATATTCATAGCCTCAACCACGACCACAACTTTTAATGTGATTTTTTATTCCTTCCATAATATAATCTCACATTCACTTCAGGGAATGGAGTAGAGCCAGTGGGCCTTTAAAACCTTTTTCACATATCCTTATCACAGAGAACAAAGATTTAATCCTCGTACGTGGCATTGTTAAACATGTCCACAAGGTCCTTTAAAAACCTCCTTTGAAACAAGTAGCATCGCAGAACGGGATGTCCAGCCAATTATACTTGGATTATATCGAAATTATGTCTCTAATTGAATAATGATTTACCATGTTTGCATTCACTTCAGGGAATGAAACAGATCCAATAATCGCATAGAATAAACATCATGCTTGCATTCACTTCAGGGAATGCCCCATTATTGATAATTGCATGGAATAAACATCATGCTTGCATTCACTTCAGGGAATGCCCCATCATTGATAATCGCATGGAATAAACATCATGCTTTGCATTCACTTTAAGGAATGCCTCCCATAAAACTTTTTGGATCAAGAAGAATTTTCGTAACTTGAAATTGGGAGAAGTCTATGGTCGAGTTTTTCGACAAAGAAGAAAAATTGCTTTCGAGCAAATATAGACTTTATAACAATCTTTTTATAGATTGAAATTCACCATTATTTATCGCGCATTAAAATCATAATTTAAAGAATATAAATAAAATCAGAATTTACCGATATTAGTTTTCCTCTCGAGGAAAATGGAGACGTAGCAAATGACCAAAACATCTTCTCATAATGTCGTGTCTCTTTCCAAGTCAGTTAAATACATGTAAAACTCAATATATGGTTAAAATATCAATATCATCAAATAAAATATTATAAACACATATCGATCTTAATACAAAGTTCAACCATTGTGTCAAAAATAAACATATATGAAACTATAATAATAAGATCTATATGTATGGGCTGAATTGAATACATTAGAAATCAGAGGATCTATGTCATAATTCTCACTTTAAAAAAAAAACTAAATCAACAAAGGTGTTTCATTAATGTATTAAAACTATAATAAATTATTGTACAAATCTTTGTTACTAAAAAAAAACCTTAAACCTAGAGTACGTATTTTAATGAATTTATATGAAAGACTACCAAAGTTCTATGTACATAACTTTGTTATTCACGATTATAAAGTATAGTCAGTAAATCGAACATGCTTTACATGCACCGTCATCAAACTTCATGAATTTACAAATATACAAACACAAATAATATTAATCAAGTATGAAAAGCATAAGCAGTTGAGTACTAAAAATGAAAACCCACAAATACTTTCGCTCTACAAACCTTAATCGATTTCATCGATCCGTAATTTACACCAAACGCAACATCTTCATCTCTGTCGATTCGTCTTTTGGTTTGTGAGAAGCCACAAATTTATCTTTTTTCAATGTTCGAATAAAATCAAACATACTTCCAAACTTTTCAAAAAAAATAATAAATAGTTAAGTTAAAATATAAAGAAAAAGACCATCGGTAATTTAAAAGAATGAAGAGAGAGAGAAAAAAAAACTTATCTTTGGTTTATCCTAGAATCGAATTCTTTCCAATAACTTCTTTTGGATTCAAACCATGAAGACCTCAGTTGATTAGAGTCGTGCTGATAACGTGTTGTGAATAAAATAAAGAAGAACAAGAATAAGAACAAGAAGAACAAAGAGATGAGAGAAAGAGGGAGATTTGTATTATTCTCAAAAATAGACTTGTATACAATGCCTTCAATGAATCATCTATTTATAGGCATAAGAAGTACATAATACATTAAACTCTAATTTATAGAGATAATATTCCTAATAATAAATAAATCAAACTCCTTTGATAAAGTTCTAATCATGATAGACATCCACATAAATAAATATTCATAACACTATCACCTTTATTATCTTATTATTATTATTATTATTATTATTATTATTATTATTATTATTATTATTATTATTATTATTATTATTATTATTATTATTATTATTATTATTATTATTATTATTATTATTATTATTATAGTATGTATTATCATAACAATAAATAATAATGTAAACATGAATAAATGAAAGCCCACTTTGATTAAAAAATATATATAAGTCCATTAATAACAATCCATTACATAAGAAACCAAATAATAATATTAGAGCCCAAGCCCGATAAGCCCATACAAAGCAAAAACTCTAATCCCAATTGGGTATCTTGCAGCCGCCACCCAATATCGACCGTCAGATGAGGAGAACATCCAATGGTTCGGATCAGTGCAGGGATGGTTCCAGAAGAGTGCACGCGCCCACGCGCATTGTTTGGCGCTCCCGACACGCGCCTCCTGAGCTTCCCACGCGCGTGGTCTGAAACGCGCCTGCCCTTTCGACTCCACTGCCCCACACGCCTGAACCGTCTGACCTCTCACCTGCCACAAGAACGCGTCTGTCGCGACCGTCTCCTGCAACCGACACGCATCCCTTCCCGATCGGGCATCTCCGGCACACCTCAAATGAAAAAATAGTCATCAGAAACCCAAAACAGCAACAAAAAAACAATAAAGCGAAGGCATTTAATCAAAGCAAAAAGGACGACAGAGAAGAAGTCAACCCTTTTTGTCTTTCTTTCAAATGTAATCCGGATATAAAATTCGAGAATGAATCAATGTAAAAGAGAGCTTTTTATACAGAGAGAAATCAATAGAAAAAAAACCTTCTAAGGTACTCTTCTATTCTTCCAATTGCATGCAAAACAATCGAAACCAAAAGAAAAAATAAGAAGGGAAAGTTTGTTTTTTTACCTTCCGAGAGCTCAATCTCCTCTGGCTTTCGAGTCGTGGCGGCGATAAACCCTTGACTTCCGTCGGGAAGTTCGACGGGTGAGCCGTCTGAGCCTCAGTTGGGAAGGCTTTAGGGCTCCGTTTCGAATTTTTTAAAAGGGGAGGGGGCTTCCCTTTTGGGGTTTGTTCTTTTCAAAGGTTTTTTGAGTCTCCAACGGTGTTTCTGGCTTGGTGTTTTGGGAAAGGGAGTTGATTGGTTCGTTGCCGTTGCAGGCTAGCGGCAACCGGCCGTTGGGCCTAACGAGGGTGGACGGAGAGGAAGAGAGAAGGGCACTCTGGTTTTTACCCGAAATGGACAAAAAGGGGGTGAGGATTTAAAAAAAAAGCATTTATACTCCCTTAGCGTTTTAAAAATGGCCAAATTCTGTTTTAAGCCCTCCCACGTTTCTAAAATACCTCTGCAGGGGTCTCCGCGTTTTGTAAATACCATCCCTGGTCACTGTTGTTTTAAAGTTTTTTTTCAATTTCGTCCTTTAATTTGCATCAGTCGACACTGAATGGTTTAATAACCATTTTGGTCCCTACAGATTTCAGCGTCTTTTAAAATTGTTCCTTGTTTTGACGATTTAACAATTTTTTAATGGTTTATTTCCTCTATCAGTCCTTGGGGTCCGTCCCGAGTTCTATTTTAACCCTTTTTCAATGTGGTGTTTCCCTTATCTCATGCATCTTAATTTTTCGTTTCGTGTTTTTGCTTACTTAATTTCAGTCAGTGTTTTATTCTATATGTTTTGCACATGCTTGGTTAATAATATGCGAGTAATGTGATATGTAATCATATATTATATATTATGATTTAGCATGTGGATTATGATTTATAGCATTGCGGAATAGAATACATGCATATTTTCTTAATTTACGTTTTCCGGCCTTTACTTTATGTTTATTTATCTATTTTATGTTCCACTTATTTTCTAAGTTGCATTTCGGTTTATAAATCGGGAACGAATGAAGCCAGTACCAGTCGTAGTGGTGGTGGTTCGGACGTTCTTTCTTGAATATTAAGACCTTTAAAATTCACTCGCTCGTATAACCAAATTTCGATACGATTCGTCACTTTAATTCACGAAGTTTAATATTAATTGAGCGGTAATGTTTTTGGTACCGATTTTCGGGCACGACGGGGGTGCTCATCCTTCCCCGTGTGTAACTGACTCCCGAACCCATTTTTAAAAGAAAAATCTCTGGTTTTATTTCGGTGTCTGGTCTACCATTTTTAAATGGCCGGTGGCGACTAATCTATTTTTATTAAAATCTGACTGAATTTTTCAAAAACCAATTTAAAACCCAGTTCGTCCGAGTGACACCTGAGGTACTTTGTATTTTTTGAAATTTTTTAGTCGCAACAGATGGCGACTCCGTTGGGGACAAAATTTTTGTTTTCAAAAACAAAAAAGAGAGTCGAGCCAAAAAAAAACTTTACCGCTTAATTAACATTAAAAGTTGTGAATTAAAGTGACCGAGTCGATCGATATTTGTTTATAAGTGCGAGTTTATTTTAAACGCATTTAAAATTGGCATTTAAACCCGTTCGTTTAAGTGGGGGGAAAACGCTAGTGCTTTCGTTAGGATATTATTCCTCCGTGTAGGCCTAGCAAGTACCTTCGGGGCTCGAATACCCTATATCTTCGTTGGAATATCGTTTCTCCGTGCAGATATAGCTAAAGGGTCCCCTCGAATTGAACTCGGTTGAGAGGAGTCTATAATGGGTGATGATCGGGGGCCTTGCTACCCTTAGAAGGGGACATCGAGGACAGTTCGAGTACCTCCTAGAACCAAAATTGAATTTAGAGAACTAGAATGCCCACCCCTGTTAGAGCCATGCGAACAACCTAGGTTTATTAGACGGGATAAATAGGGTTGCTTGCTTTCCTGCTTGCCTTATTTCTTTTATCATGTTGACCGCGTTTATCTGACACTAACGATCTTTCTTATGATCTTTTTGCATTTATTCTCGCATGCATTCCATGACATAAAGGTGTTGAGTCAAGGTGGTTTTACCCAATCAAGGGCTATCATTATGGACGGGAGGTTGCTAGAAAGGATGGTGTCAATTAGCAAGTCCGACATCGGTCAGAGTTGAATTAGAAAGGATAAGGGAGCAGCTTACCGAGCGAACACACAGTGTCAGATCTAAGGCCCGCCATTAAAGAAGACACAACCCTTCTCCATCCCGAGGAAGTCAAGCAAGATCGGATCTACTCTGAACATCCAAAGTCACGAAACTACCCGACCGAGTGCAAAGTGAAGGCCGAGAAGAGCGTGACGACCGGGAACGGTACGGATTAAGTCAAGATTCGGCTTCGAGGAAATAGATTGTTTTCCGAGACATGATACCAGCAGTTTTAGAGGGTCTTGAATTGCTAGAGAAGAAAGAAAATCTGGCCTCGGCTACCTCGGTCGAAACCTTCATTTCCTTGAGCACAGTTCGGAGATCCGAAGAGCATTCGTAGGACTTTTGCTATGACCATCCTACGACGAGGAACCTTCTTTATGTCCAAATGAAGGTTTACATGAGGGGAATCACCTAAATGACCAACACCTTTGACTTGCATACATTTGTAGCATTTGTTTCATCTATCATTTCAAACCAGCATTAAAATTGTCAATCATGCACCCATCTCATGATCATGCATTTGTTAATTCGAGTCCATAATACATCTATCATTAAAACTTGCTTAAGGCATTTCATCGCATCATTACTAGTTGGGGAGAACACTCATCCGAGAGAGAGAGAGAGAGAGAGAGGGGAAAGAATGGACAAGGGAACGATTTCTAGCCAGTGCAACTTTAGAAGCATGAATGACCTAGTGGCTAGGATGGATAAGCTCGAATAGCTTCGAGAACATTTGGTTTACAATAAAATGGAGATAATATCATATAGGAGGAGAATAAATCCTTTACAAAAATCCAATTTCCATGATTGGTGAAAACTGATTGTACCCAGGGGAATGGTACAACTAGCCTGGAGCAAATGACTACCGGTAAAGGCAATTCAAATCCGTTAGTCCCTGTGCATTTGGGGAAAATGCAAGTCTCGATTCAAGAAAAGTGAATTGGAAACATTACATCATTTCATGAAAGAAGAAGCGATGTTTGGGCAAGTCCGACAAAAATGTTGGCACAACGTGCTTAAATATGGTGAAGTTTAAGACAATGGATAATTCAAATGCCCATCAAAAATCTATTTTCACGAATGGTCAAAGGAAAATAAATCCTTTGCAAAATTCCAATTCTCATTATTGGTGAAAACTGATTGTACCCAGGGGAATGGTACAACTAGCCCGGAGCAAACGGCTACCGGTAAAGGCAATTCAAAACCGTTGATCCCTGTGCATTTGGGAAAAATGCAAAGGAAATAAGCTAAGCTGTAAATTTTTTTCATAACGAAAGTTTCATTTTGTTATTTAGAAAATATTTTGGTATTTCTTAATTCTTTAATCATTTCATAAGCTTACTCTTGTTTTCCAATTACACACGTGTATACTTTTTGAGATTAACTTTAATTCAATTAAAAAAAAGAATTTTTTTTCTAAAAGACCGAATGTTGTGTGGACGCTATAAAACCCTATGCTCTACTTAGGCCAAGGTAGGAATGACAATGAGTGTTTAGGAATAATGTGCCACTCCCATTGAGTGAATTTTCCCTCTCGGGCATTGTTGTTCAAGGTCATTGAATGAAGCGATAACCCCCAAAACATCGCCCCCTGAAGACCAATTTTGATATCTGTGTATAGGAGGACATTTGGCATTCCTTCAATACCCTTCACATAGAAAGAAAATATGAAAATATCCGTTGTTGTCCCCATTTGAGCATTTTAAATTTTTCTTCTAATTGAACCCAAACCAAGGATCACCCTTATACCGGAGGCAATAGAGGTAGAAATTTATGGACAAGTAATTGACATCGGATTCTGATTATGCTATGAGGATGATGTCTTGTGAACAAAGGGGCATTAAAAGAGAACAGATTCATTGGATACACTTTCAGTTTGAGCAGCCAAAAACATCAAAAGGAAACAACGAAAGAAAATTCGGTTCTCAAAGAGCTACCCAAATCAAGTCGAAGGCTACTGACATAAAAGTTGAAGAAATCAAAAGCAAAAGCACTAAAGTGAAAAGTGCAATTTTGTAAAAGGAGAAAAACGGATAAAGAAAAGGGACAAGAGGATTCCCTATGAATCTTTGCTTAGATGAGCCTCGAAAGATTGTTCACCTTTGATTGAAAGCATGCACTAATTCAATGCGAAGGTGCAAATGGATTTGAAACTACACTTGATGAAAAGAAATGAACTCTAGGGTGAAAACCCCAAAAAGGGGGCAATTTAGAGCGATCCAAAGAAATAAGAAAAGAGATAGCATTTCATCGGAGCATAATCGAGAGACTTCCAGTTGGAAAAATTGATCCTTGGTTTCAGCACCCTTAAACACTTGTTTGGGCTTACTTACCCTTTCTTTTGTAGTCGCAAGCCTTAGCCTACATTGCAAGCCATAAAAGACCATTTGGACCATACGCGGACAGATAAATTCGTCTTCAGATCACATCCCGCCTATTGGGGTTAACCTTTCTTCAAGGATTGCCACACTTCTAATGCCTAATTGAGATCAGAAAAGAGGGAAGGATAAGGCAAGGTGAGTTAGTGAGGTAAAGAGAGCCACCTTTAAATTGGGTAGAAACTAAGTATGGGAGTCGCTCCTCTCGGAAGCCTAATAGCCCAGAAAAGATTTCATATGTGCATCCCTGCAACATTCAGAAAATTTCACTCGGGTCAACCTTTTTTCAAAGACCAAAAAACTTGATTTTCTTAAATATCACTTGTCAATATTCTTTAAATGTATATTTATACAATGAGATTATTTTTACCCTATCATTTTCATAAGTCTCCTACATTGGAATGAACAAGCGGACTAACTGTGACTCGTGGTAAAGCCAGTAGTACTCGAGAGGGGCATCATTGTCTGTGGGTAACAAGGGTTTTGTACATAAGATTTTGAATCAGAATAGATGAAAGCTAGCACAAGGCTAGAAAAAGAGTGTAGACGAAGATTCTAGATATGACCGAGGTCACTCGACTCGAATATTTGAACGAAGAACGAACGACGAAGTATAGGGGCCAGTTTTGTCAAAGACACGGGATTGATGAGTGGTTGTAGTCCCAAGATAATGACCACTGAACCTAGATAACAAAGACAAACTAAATCTATGCATCTTTGCATTCTCATGAACACATGCATCTTTGCATCCTAAAATATGCTCATACATCATCGATAGCTAGGTATGCACATGTTAAGAGCTCATTAATTCATATTATCATAGCATTTTGTTTTCTTTAAACAAGCATTTGAAAATCGGTAAAAGAATGGATCTACAGCTTCAAGAGAGGAGAAGCAGATCTCACAAGAATCATGAGTCCTTCGACTTGCATAATTTGGATTTCCAAAATCCTTCCAACCCCCAGTTGTAATCTTCCTTTGAGATGTTTTTCTTAAAACTCAAGTTTCTCAATTTCAATCCTTCCAAAAGGTTGTTTTCCTCGAAACTTAATTTCTCAATTTTATCCTTCCAAAAGGATTTTTTCCTTAAAACTCGAATTTCTCGATTTTATCCTTCCAAAATGATGTTTTCCTTAAAACTTGAATTTCTCGATTTTGTCCTTTCAAGAGGATGTTTTTCTTAAAACTCGAATTTCTCGATTTTATCCTTCCAAAAGGATGTTTTCCTTAAAACTCGAATTTCTCGATTTTATCCTTCCAAAAGGATGTTTTCCTCAAAACCCAAGTTTCTCAACTTTATCCTTCTAAAAGGACGTTTTTCTTAAAACTCAGATTTCTCAATTTTACCCTTCCTAAAGGATGTTTTTCTTTAAAAGATCAAAATTTCTCAATTTTATCCCTTTTAAAAAGATGTTTTCCTCAAAACTCAATTCCTCAATTTTACCATTTTCTAAAGGATGCTTTTCTTAAAAATATCAAAATTTCTCAATTTTATCCATTCCTCAAGGATTTCAGGCGAAAGATTTCAGACTCGCCACTCCATGATTTTAGGGCGAAAGAGGCAGAACCCCAAAGCCTAAGAATGTCAGAGCAAAGGAGGCAGATACCCGTCGCTCAAGGATGATAGGTGAAACCTTTCATGTTCACCACTCAATGATTTCAAATGAAAGCTTTCAAGCTTGCCGATAGATTTCAAGATAAAGGATCCTACAGAGAAGGGGTCCAAACAAGCTCTATATAGGAGGAACTTGCGACTTCAGGATCTCGAAAGTGGAGGGTCCTATGGAGAGGGGACTTGTAGATCCTTAATTTCAAAGAGGAGTTCGATAGAGAATGAACTACTACTCGAAGAGTACGCTAAGGAAGATGAGTTCTATGAAAAAGGAACTCATAATCCTAAGGCTTCAGAATCTCGAAAGCGGAGGGTCCTACGGGGAGGGGACTTGTAGATCCTTAATTTCAGACGAGAGTTCTATAGAGAAGGAACTACTACTCGAAGAGTACGCTAAGGAAGAGGAGTTTAGTGGAGAAAAACTCAGAATCCTAAGGCTTCAAGATCTCGAAAGCGAAGGGTCCTATAGAGAGAGGACTTGGAGATCTTTAATTTCAGAAATACGAGGATGAGAGTTCTATATAGGAAGAACTGTCACTCGAAGAACATGCCAAGGAAATGCGTTCTATAGAGAGAGAACTTATATTCTTAAGGCTTCAAAGAGAAAATTACTCGGTGTAGCGCGTTGCAGCTCCAGGAGAGTCAATCATCCAACAGGGAAGTTGGACAGATATAGTTATGACCATTTTGCTTTACGACCGTGAAGGGAAAGCAAATCCACTTGGACGCTCAGGTTCGCCTTTTGACCGCGAAAGGGAGGCAAAAATGTTAGGAGTTTCAGCTTGCTTTTTTACCGCGAAATGGACAACTTGCTTTTAGACCGCGAAAGGGAAGGCAAGGTTGTTTGAATGACCAGCTTGTTTTTTTTCGAAAAGAGAAGAGAAAGATATTCGAAATCTGCTCATCGATTGGGCACTTGGAGAATAGAACTTGCCTATCCGTTCGGGCACTTGGAGAATGGAAATCTGTAAAAAAAAAACTTTTTGTCTACCTGTTTGGGGCTTCCGGAGGGAGAACTCATGATTAGAAGGCGTTGGGAAGAGGAGTTGCTTGGGATCACGTGGCTGCTTCGGGGAACGAACCGTCCAACAGGGAAGTAGGACAAAATTAGTGCTTATGGTCTTTGCTTTATTCTTGTTTCACAAGTATAACCAAAGAGGGGCAGCTGTAATCACTAATTTTGTCCGGACCTTGAACCCCCTTTAGCTTATGTTTATCTGGGCATACATCGGGCTATTATGTAAATTAAGACTAAAAAAAGAAGAAAAAAAGGAAGAAAAACAAAATATATATATATATATGTCATGTCTTGTTGTAGTCACATTATCTATTATTATCTATTAGTGTAATACCTACTATTGGCTACTATTATTAATTATTAATTATTATAGTTACCCTTACCCTTGCCATTAGTATTATTATTATTTTAGTTCTCACTATCACATTTATTATCTTATTATTATTATTATTATTATTATTATTATTATTATTATTATTATTATAGTATGTATTATCATAACAATAAATAATAATGTAAACATGAATAAATGAAAGCCCACTTTGATTAAAAAAAATATAAGTCCATTAATAACAATCCATTACATAAGAAACCAAATAATAATATTAGAGTCCAAGCCCAATAAGCCCATACAAAGTAAAAACCCTAATCCCAATCTGGTATCTGGCAGCCGCCACCCAATATCGACCGCCAGATGAGGAGAACATCCAACGGTTCGGATCAGTGCAGGGAAGGTTCCAGAAGAGTGCACGCGCCCACGCGCATTGTTTGGCGATCCCGACGCGCGCCTCCCGAGCTTCCCACGCGCACGTGGTGAAACGCGCCCGCCCTTTCGACTCTACTGCCCCACGCGCCTGAGCCGTCTGACCTCTCACCTGCCACAAGCACGCGTCTGTCGCGACCGTCTCCTGCAACCGACACGCCTCTCTTCCTGATCGGGCATCTCCGGCACACCTCAGACGAAAAAAACTGTCATCAGAAACCCAAAACAGCAACAAAAAAACAATAAAGCGAAGGCATTTAATCAAAGCAAAAAGGACAGAAGAGGAGAAGTCAACCCTTTTTGTCTTTCTTTCAAATGTAATTCGGATATAAAATCCGAGAATGAACCAATGTGAAAGAGAGCTTTTTATACAGAGAGAAATCAATAGAAAAAAAAAAACCTTCTAAGGTACTCTTCTATTCTTCCAATTGCATGCGAAACAATCGAAACCAAAAGAAAAAATAATAGGGGAAAGTTTGTTTTTTTACCTTCCGAGAGCTCCATCTCCTCTGGCTTTCGAGTCGTGGCGGCGATAAACCCTTGACTTTCGTCGGGAAGTTCGACGGGTGAGCCGTCCGGGCCTCAATTGGGAAGGCTTTAGGGTTCCGTTTCGAATTTTTTAAAAGGGGATGGGGCTTCCCTTTTGGGGTTTGTTCTTTTCAAAGGTTTTTTGAGTGTCTAACGGTGTTTCTGGCTTGGTGTTTTGGGAAAGGGAGTCGATTGGTTCGTTGCCGTTGCCGGCTAGCGGCAACCGGCCGTTGGGCCTAACGAGGGTGGACGGAGAGGAAGAGAGAAGGGCACTCTGGTTTTTACCCGAAATGGACAAAAAGGGGGTGAGGATTTTTAAAAAAAGCATTTATACTCCCTTAGCGTTTTAAAAATGGCCAAATTCCGTTTTAAGCCCTCCCGCGTTTCTAAAATACCACTGCAGGGGTCTCCGCGTTTTGTAAATACCATCCCTGGTCACTATTATTTTAAAGTTTTTTTCAATTTCGCCCCATAATTTGCATCAGTCGACACTGAATGGTTTAATAACCATTTCGGTCCCTACAGATTTCAGCGTCTTTAAAATTGTTCCTTGTTTTGACGATTTAACAATTTTTTAATGGTTTATTTCCTCTATCAGTCCTTGGGGTCCGTCCCGAGTTCTATTTTAACCCCATTTCAATGTGGTGTTTCCCTTATCTCATGCATCTTAATTTTTCGTTTCGTGTTTATGCTTATTTAATTTCAGTCCGTGTTTTATTCTATATGTTTTGCACATGCTTGGTTAATAATATGCGAGTAATGTGATATGTAATCATATATTATATGTTATGATTTAGCATGTGGATTATGATTTATAGCATTGCGGAATAGAATACATGCATATTTGCTTAATTTATGTTTTCCCGCCTTTACTTTATGTTTATTTATCTGTTTTATGTTCCGCTTATTTTCTAAGTTGCATTTCGGTTTATAAATTGCAATGCAAGCGTCTTTTTATTCGGGAACGAACGAAGCCAGTACCAGTCATAGTGGTGGTGGTTCGGACGTTCTTTCTCGAATATTAAGACCTTTAAAATTTACTCGCTCGTATAACCAAATTTCGATACGATTCGTCACTTTAATTCGCGAAGTTTAATATAATTGAGCGGTAATGTTTTTGGTACCGATTTTTGGGCACGACGGGGGTGCTCATCCTTCCCCGCGTGTAACTGACTCCCGAACCCATTTTCAAAAGAAAAATCTCTGGTTTTATTTCGGTGTCTGGTCTACCATTTTTAAATGGCCAGTGGCGACTCCTCTATTTTTAATAAAATCCGACTGGATTTTTCAAAAACTAATTTAAAACCCGGTTCGTCCGAGCGACACCCGAGGTACTTTGTATTTTTTGAATTTTTTTAGTCGCAACACGGGGAATGCATTGATCCGATCAAGGAAGCTAAGGCCCATTACTACATCAAAATCGTCAAGGGGAATCACCTTGATTATTTCTTTGCCGGACCAGTCACCAATGCTAAGTTTCACCCCTCTTGCTAACCCGACAATTGGAGTCTCTTTTGAATTTACGGTTTTGATGAATTCGTCCGCCTTCTCAATGCGAAGGCCAAGCTTCTTGGCAGCTTGTTCTGATAGAAACAAGTCTGAGGCCCCAATGTCCACCAATGCACTCATCTTTTGGCCTGCCATATTGATGTCTACGAACATCAAACCCTTTTTCTTTGAACCTTTCTTGACTTCCATGGAGCTAATAATGGAACCAAGTTTGGGGACTTCTTTTCCAACTTCTTCATCATCATCTTCTTGGATGTCATTCGCCTTCTCGAGTTGTGGGCAGTCCCTTTTCATGTGATTGCCCCCACAGTTGTAGCAACTGAAATTGTTATTTTTCTCCCACGGCTTACGAAGTTTGAAGTCTCCGCTAGGTGCTTTCTTTGTCCCATCCTTGTTATACACCTCTTTGCCTTTCCCGCCGTTGCCTTTGTGCTTTAGCTTTTGTTTTGGGGTGTCTGACTTCCTGTATTCAAAGTCTGCAAGGGAGTCGGCCAAGTCCAAGGCTTTGGAAAGATCTTGGACTCTAGCTCGATGTAGTTCCATCTTGGCCCAACGGTGTAACCCATTTTTGAAGGTAAAGAGGGCGTCGGCTTCGCTTATCCCTTGGATTTGAATCCTAAGTTGCATGAACTTGTTGACATACTCTCGGATGGAGCCGTCGTGCTTTAATTGTTGAAGCTTTTCCCGGGCTTCTTCCTGAGCATTCTTTGGATAAAAATGCTCTTTAAACTCAAATTGGAATTCCTTCCATGTTTTGATGGGAAACGACCCATCTCTTGACTGAGAACACCTATGTCGCCACCATAGAAGTGCGGCATCAACTAAGTAAACAGAGGCAGTGTTTACCTTTGTGCTCTTATCTTTGATGCCCGAGAGTCGAAAGTACTGATCTAACCCCCAAACGAAGTTGTCCACTTCTTGGGCGTCCCTTGCCCCTTTGAACTCCTTCGGTTTCGGCACATCGATCCTGGGCTTGGCTTCAGTTGTCCTGCCCATCATGTCGGTTAGTACGGCATTCTTGTAGAGGGACAGCTCGGCATTGAGCTTTCCGATTTCCCTCAACAATTCCCCTCTCATTGCTTCCATCGCAGTTTGAAGGGAAACATCCTATAGGTTTAGTTTCTCGTATGCTGAGTCGAGAAGATTTTGAACCTCTTCATAGACTTTATCTTTGGAAACGAAGTTGGCTTCTAATACTCCGAGTCGATCGTTAACAACATCGAGGGACTCCACCGTCTCCTTTGCGTCGGTCTTGAGTCGATCTATCTTGTCCTCGAGCGATGTTAATCGATCCTTTGAAGCGGCCCTCTTCTTATCGGCAGCTTTGTCGGGAACTTTCTCGGTGCCTTTGTCGGTGGCTTTTTCAGGGGCTTGGATCTCCGCGGGTTTTGCTGGTGCGTTGGTCTCGTCTTTCTTGGCCATCTCGAGCAAATTCCTTGCTCTAATACCACTTGTCACGTCCTTAGAAACCTGGATCGGGACGTGCGGCCTTAGGGCCCTTCGGGAAGCTTGTGGCGCCTAAGTAAGCCTACTTGATCTAAGTCGGATGGCTTAGATCGATGCGGAAACAAGATGTCGGTGAGATGAAAAAAAGGTGCGAGACAAGGAGTTGAGCAGAATGCCCGAGAGTTTTATTAATTCGAAGGGAAAGAAATAAAGTTGCCTAACAAGCCAAGCAACTTGAAATCCTAAGGAAAAAAATAAATAATGAGGTGGGGCTAAGCCTCCTTAAATAAGCCCCTCTAAGCCCTAATCCTACTCTAACTAGGATGACTAATATCCTACTCCTTCAAGGAGAGGGAATCCTTGTCCTAAAAGGATTTGTGGTCCCTAAACCCCTAAGAGGGCGTGGTGTGCGCGGAGGCCAGGCCCAAGGCTTTGTGCGGACCCGTGGGTGCGTCCTGATGGCCCTGTCCGGCCCCTCCGCGTGCGTTGCTGTCGAGCTCGTGGTGATGGGCTGTTGAGACGACGGTAAAGAAAACCCAAGCGAAATACTACAAGGTGCACTACACCCAAAAAGATCACGGCTGTAAATGGAAAATCCGTATATCACAATTGAAGAAGGTGGGCGACCGTTGGTGAATAACAAAACTTGAAGGGCCCAATACATGCACCGTTGCTAGCCTTATCCAGGATCACAAGAACCTTGATGCAAAGTACCTCGCCGACATCTTTATGCCACTGGTGAAAGCAAATCCCATAGTGTCGGTCCCCACATGTCAGGCTGCAGCTCACATTGTCACCGGCTACCGTCCTGAATATTACAAAGCATGGTATGCAAGGAGGCGTGCCAAACAAGAAATGTTTGGCCGATGGGAGGAATCTTACAAAGAGTTGCGCACGTGGCTAAATCTCCTACAGAAACACATCCCCAGAATGATTGTCAAACTTGATACGGTTCCGGCATACGAAAATGATCGTGTCGTTCGAGGTGTTTGTCAATTCCACCGGTTATTTTGGACTTTCCCCCAGTGCATCAACGCATTCAAGCACTGCAAACCGATAGTCCAAATCGACGGCACATGGTTGTACGAAAGATATACACAGACCCTACTTCTAGCTATTGCATAGGACGAAAGTCGAAAATGTGTTCATGTTGCATTCGCAATCGTCCAAAATGAGGATTTGGAGTCTTGGATGTTCTTCCTTCGGAACCTACGAAAATATGTCATTGATCCTGTAATACGATCAAGGGAAGGAGGGGTATGCGTTATTTCTGACAGAGGCATAGCGCTGTTGTGGGCGCTAGAACATTTTGGGTGACTATTGGAAGCCTCCATACATTTACCACCGTTTTTGCTTGCGGCACATAGCCGCAAACTACATGCAGCAATTCAAGAACCGTGATAAGCGTGAAATGGTGCTCACAATGGGTACGTCCTTTATGCCATTTTCATTTACTATATTAATTGTTGCTCGTTTTCATTTACGACCTTTTTGCATGTGTTTTTCGCCCATAACTATTCAACTGTCATCCCGTAGGCAACTCGCACTACAAACAAGAGGTGGATGAGCTGCTCGAGGAACTGAGAGCGAGAAACAAACATGGCGCAGAATACCTTAAAAAAATCCCGAGGGAAAAATGGCTTCGATCGTATGACGAGGGTAAACGCTATGGTCACATGGCAACGAACTTGGCTGAGGCAGTGAACTCATCATTGAAGGGAGTGTGGCAGTTTCCTATCACTTCCATTGTCAAAACGACCTATTATCGTTTGGCTACCCTATTTGCAACATTGGGAAGGCAAGCAACTGAGTACATGGCAGGTGGACACATAGTCTATCCGGATTTCCGCACAAAACTGCATACTCAATTAGGCCAATCAAGACAGATGACTGCAACTCTCTTATCGCGAGAAGGACACAAGTTTCGTGTTTCAGAATTTTCAAGGCGGTTGGAAGGCATTCAACACAACGCGTACGTGGTAAATCTGAGGGCAAGAACCTGCGAGTGTGCAATTTTCCAAACATTCAAATACTCGTGCGCACACGACATTGCTGCTTGCACAAACCAACAGATACAATACATGCATCTAGTTGATATGGTATACTTACTCAAAACGGTGTTTAAGGTTTACAAAAAAGAGTTTCCTCCAATTAGAAATGAGGTTGATCCGAATGTCGTGGACACTGAACCGACCATGCGCCCAGATCCAGCACTACAAGAGCCAAAGGACGTCCACGGTCTACAAGAATACACTGTGTCGAGGATATGGTCAAACATCGAGAAAAAACCGGACAAAAGAAGCATTGTGGTGTGTGCCTAAATACTGGACACACAAAGCCTACGTGTCCTAATCGCTCAGCCCATCGTCTTAATTAATTATTTGTAATTTGTTTATGCGAGTTCGCCCATAACAATCGAATCAATAAAGTCAGTCTAATTCGATTTATATAGTAAGTCATCTTATATTTCAATCATTCAAAAAAATATGTTATGATAGCGTTTTCGAAGCGATTTTAGGTCAGTGTAGAATGGACGAAAATTAACCGTGTTGGTGTCATACGATAGAGAATTTCCAGTACTACGACCCCAAACTCGATGTTAGCTAAAAATTTACAATTTATACGTATGAAATTCTGCTCGAACATGCCTATCGACATTTGTTCAAAGGCAACTTCATTCAAAAAAGGATGATAGCATAGGGTTTTGGAAGCCATTTTAAATCAGTGTAGAATGGATGAAAATTAACCGTGTTGGTGTCATACGATAGAGAATTTCCAGTACTACGACCCCAAACTCGATGTTAGCTAAAAATTTAAAATTTATACGTATGAAATTCTGCTCGAACATGCCTATCGACATTTGTTCAAATGCAACTTCATTCAATAAAGGATGATAGCATAGGGTTTTGGAAGCCATTTTAAACCAGTGTAGAATGGACGGAAATTAACTGTGTTGGTGTCATACAATAAACAATTTCCAGTACTACGACCCCAAACTCGATGTTCGCTAAAAATATACGATTTACACGCCCAAAATTGGGCTCGAACAGGCCTACCCACGCTTGTTTTTCCTAGTTCATCAGCCCAGATTTGCATAGAACTCGCGTCCTGTAGGACGCGAGGTCTGCGCGATATATTCAACCGCCTTTTCAAATTCTCGGGAACCCCGCGTTCTACACAACGCGATATTCTGTAAAATCGTTAACCCAAACAACAAGGCCACGTAGACTGATATCGCGTTATGCAGAACGCGAGGTTACCCGATGTGGCAAGTTTGTGAGTCATTTTCCCAAATAAAAGTTGGAAAGAGCCAAAACCCTATATATTTATTAAAAAGGGGTTTTTGCCCAAAATTGCCCTACATTTCATTTAGTTTTGAAAAATATGAATTTGCAGTTAACTATAAATAATCAAGTTTGATGTCGAGTACAGGAATAACGACTTTTTATTAATAAACTTGTTAAACTTACACACGGTGTCTATGTGTCAAACAACGGTGACATTGTTGGTGGTCATCATAAAATAAATATTAGGGTAAACTATTCCAGTGACCACTAAACTATTAAAGTATACTTATTTTGACCATTGACCACGTCAATTAGATTATTAAACTTTGTTAAAATACTAACGGATGAGTGACGTGACAGTTAACGGCGGTGGTCAAAATAAGTCAATTTAATAAATTTGGTGGTCTGGTTGGTCAAAATAGGTACGTTATAGTAATTCGATGGTCTTGTTTACACTAAATATTAAGTACATCGAAAAAAAATAAGTTATTAGGTTAAATTTTGGTAGGTTCAAATTAAAACTGAAATCTCCGTTTTAACTTTGAACTTGGTTTGAAATGATTACTCTGATAAGCTATACTAATCAGAGCCTATGTTTAAAGCACAAAGTAATTCTAAAAAACACAAACAAATAATTAATAATATGATATCTATGAATTGATTGCATAAGACCCTTTTAAGACAAAAACAAAAATCCCGTCCCATGAATGGGGTATTTAATAAAACTTCAAATTTTGTCAGATTCATGAGTTGTTTTGTTATTTCTTTTAAGCTTTTACTTTAACGCAGATTCCACTTATATCTTCACGCCAAACAGAATACCAGTAATACGTACAGTTTAACACGGAACCGACTAAAAGATAAAATAATTTCGTTATAATAAGTCGTTTTTGACTGTTCTATGGACTCAATACTTGATATGAAATTATAAAGACAATACTATTAAACCAATGCATTTTTTATTTATTAAAATCTCTTTATATTTGTACAATGGATTGAAGAGCCAACAACAATATTTCAAAATCACCAAAATGGATAAACAGGTTGCATATTGGGGTAGAAGAATCCGAAATT
This sequence comes from Hibiscus tridactylites, assembly GCA_958450335.1. NCBI lineage: Eukaryota > Viridiplantae > Streptophyta > Magnoliopsida > Malvales > Malvaceae > Hibiscus > Hibiscus tridactylites. Next base: position 83,163,838 of record OY288275.1, on the reverse strand, counting down.
CTGCTCAACTGCACTTGGCTTCAAGTCTTCGTTGAACATCTCGAAGAAAAACACCGTCATTATATATTGAGGCTTTTTCGGACTCCCGCTTTGCGTCACATGATTCATCAAGTTCTTGTTATAAGTTTGGGCATTTTGGACACTTGTGTAAGGCTCGTTGCCTACCGTCGGCCATCCCGTTTCGGCTACGGCGATGTTTACGTTGCCAAAGTTTATCTTTTCCAGGGCAGAGTTGAAAGCATCGACCATGGCGTCGAAGAGGTTGTAATAGTCTAAGCCTGCATCGATCACCACTGGTGTTGTTGATTCGAACAAGGCATAGTCGGCTGAAATGTGAGTGGGGTCTGAGGCGTAGGCAAAGTAAGGATACAAATTGGCCATGAGGGGTGCACCCTGTTGGGCCAGAATGGCCGCGACAGCGGTCATAGTCGGCGCAGCATCGCTCGAGAATGCGCCCGCTGAAGGTGGATACGAGGCACCTAACGCACTCCCCGAGACCACAGTCGTGACCATAACTTGTAGTCCGGCCGTTGCAAGAGCATTCAAGATGTTGTTCATGGCACCAGGAACAGAAGAGGCCAGTGCTCCCGGAATGACTTCGTTGCCGATGGTGATCCATTTGAAATCAACATCGTCCTTGTAAGGGACGATGTTCGTGTTAACCCAAGCATTGGCAGCATTTTGGTCAACCGCGAGGTTTGGAATGTCGTTATTCAACGGTCCAATGGCGACGGCTAACCCCGACCCCCGTAATGCTTCGAGCACTTCGGGGTAAGGCTGATACAACCTGAGGTTTCCTATTTGACTAGATTTGTAAAGGTTAATTACATCCGTCGGAGATGGAAGATTGTCGCCGTTCAAACCATAGCAAACGCCAATATTGCTGTCCCCTGCAACATAAATGGTAGCTCGGTAATTAACATTAAAAACAAAGCAAAGTAGAGACAAAATGGATTGGAGATTGTTGATAAAAGTTTTGTTTTACCTGTTACGGAAAGGAACTGAGTTAACAACACCATTGCCGAGACCAACAACCCAGAAAATCTTGCACTCATTTTCACTGTCTTTCTTGCTTTATAGATTCAAAAGCTGTGCAGACTTTGAATAGATTTTCTAGCCTTTTTCTTCTTGAGACGTCAACTACTGGTGCACATCTCCTTGTGCACACTGCCGGCCTTATATAGTGTAAATTACACACTAAATGTGGACCCCTTGGTTAAAAGTAAATATAGTAAGAAATTTAGAATCATTATTACTAATTAAAATGGTATCTCCCTAAGGTAAAAAAATTAAAACAGAGTGGAGCAATTATAATACTTAGGCCCTTCTTAGATGAGACTAGACAAATTACGAGCTATTTGAGTCTGATTCGGTCAAAGTTTTCGGCTTGAGTTATTAACGAGTCGAGCTAGTTGATACCCGACTCGAAAAGCCTACCTATTACTGGTGCACATCTTCTTGTGCACACTGCCGGCTTTATATAGTGTAAATAGTGTAAATTAAACACTTGTGGGGGATAAAAACCCTACCTATTCTTCAACACTAAAAAATATAATAAAATTAAATTTTAAATCTTAACCTTAAATTTTAAACCCTATGCCCTATACCCTAAAAATACACAATACTCTAAATTTCATCAACACTACCACTAGACCCTAACCTAAAACCTAAATTCTAAACCTAATTTTGAGCGTGGAACGTAAATAAAAACACCAAAAAAAGTAGAGTATTTCCATCTCACTTGTGGACCCTTTAGTTAAAAGTAAATATAGTAAAAAATTAAAAATCATTATTATTATTAATTAAAACTACCCTAATTCCCGCCTATCTCTCCAAGGAAACAAATTGAAACAGAGTGGAACTCAGTAATTACAATAGTTACCTAAATATATCTATTTTATGAGAAATTATTAAATAGACCCGACTCACACGTCATCTATAGTTTATCCAATAACACGCTATCTATAATTTTAAGTAATTATTTAATTTTTTTGTTAAATGTACGAAAGAGGTGAAATTTCACCTTGAAAAAAAAAACAAAACAGAAAAATTTCATTAGATGAGACAATGGATGACGTGGTGAGTCAAACTCATCTAATAATTTTTTTAATTTATATAATCACAAGCAATTATATTAAGATTCAATTATTTAATGACTTTCCAAACACACTCTAATTATAATGTGAATTAAAAAAAATGAATATCTCAAAATATATACAACATAAATTATTAAGATTTAAAAATAAAATACATTAAACATAACTATAACATAATTGGTTGGCTCAGTAATAAGCAATTATATTTAATGACTTTCCAAACTGTCTTCCATCGTGTAATATATTTCTGGTAAAATTCCCTTTTTCTATCTATTTCATATAGAGGTGGCAAACGGGTCAATTGGTTCGGGTTTGGTTCGGGTCATTTCGGTTTTGGGTCTGATATTTTCAGTTCAGATTCAGTTTCGGTTCGGTTTGATTTTAGTTCGGGTCTATTGTGTTTCGGGTCATTTCGGGTCGGTTGATTTTCGGTTCGGTTATTTTCGGTTCAATGAGAGATCAGTCGATTTTAATCAAATTTTTAGGTTGGCCTAATTTTTACACCCTATAAATGACTTTATAAAAACAATATATTTGACATTTTAGTGACTTGTGCGGCTATTCATATTTTATCTTTCTTTATTTTTATTAATCGGGTCCATTCGGTTCGGGTCTATTCGGTTCGGGTCCATTCGGTTCGGTTTATTTCGGGTTTTGGATCAAATTTTGGATCAGATTTTGGGTTGATTTTCGGTTTCGGTTCGGGTCTGGGTTCGAGTAATTCGGTTCGGGTTTAAATCTTGTCTTCTTAAAATTTCGGGTTTAAAAATTTAAAATTTTTATGTATTTCATGTTGAAAATTTATTTTTGTCTTCTTAAAATTTTATAAATTTGTCTGCTAAAATTTTATAAACTCGACTTTTAATATAAAATTTTGCGTCCGTCTTTAGTGACAAGTAGACCTGGCAAACTTGACCCGAAACCCGAACCGAATTACCCGAACCGAAACCCGATTTTGACCCGAACATGATGATTCGAAGTTAACCCGAAACCCGAACCGAATCGAACCAAACCGAAATTTTTTGTTGAACCGAAATGGACCCGAACCGAAATAAACCCGAACCGAAATAGACCCGAACCGAATGGACCCGAACCGAATGCTACCCGAACCCAAAACTGAACCGAAAGCTGAACCGAATATCGACCCGATTTTGACCCGATTTTGACCCGAATATCTATTGTTAACAATATAATAAATAATAAAATGAAGTACAGAAATTTGAGATCTTGGTGACCAATTTTATAATTTCATCATAAAATATAGCATAAAATTGAAATTGTAGACTAAATTGACAATTTGGAAGTGGAGAAATTTGAGAGTACAATGATCAATTTTGTAATTATACCATATAAATAAATAGGGGTCAATTTTGGCTAAAAATTAAATTTTTGAAATTAAAATGAACGAAAATATCAATATATTAAATTAATAGACTAAATTACAAAGATTAGTCAATTTCAACTAAAAATAAATTTTTAGAGACTAAATATCACTACGGGGAGGGGATTTCTATATCCGAAGTCTAAACCGTGGGAATACTTGTGACTAAATTAAATTAAACTAAAACTTAAAGTTGACTAAAATGTAACATTTTAAATGCAACATGACCTAAAAAGTAATTAATCTCTAGCTTAAAAAATTGGTGGCTTATTTCCCTCCAAAATTTTATCTTTTCTCTCTATTTTTTCAATTGTCTTTTTTTTCAATCTAGCTTAAAATATTGGTGGCTTATTTCCCTCCAAAATTTTGTTTTTTCCCTCTCTATTTTTACCAATTGTCTTTCTATTTTTCTTGATTTAATTGAGTTTCAATTTAGATTAATTTAATTGAAATTTCAGATTTAGTTTTAAAATTATTTTAATTATGGCAGTGATTTATGCTTTTAGATTTTAGTTAGTTCAATTAGATCCTAAGTTTAATAAATTAATTCATTTCAGACATTATTATTATTATTATAAACTTTGATTCAATATAATTAGAGGTGGCAATCGGGTCATTCGGTTCGGGTTCGGTTCGGGTCGTTTCGGTTCGGGTTCGGTTCGGGTCGTTTCGGTTCGGGTCATTTCGGGTCTATCGGTTCGGGTTCGGGTCGGGTCGTTTCGGTTCGAGTCATTTCGGGTCTATCTAGAATCGGTTTAGATTCGGTTCGGGTCGGTTCGGTTTGGGTTCGGGTCTAATTCGGGTCTGTGATGAGTCGGATTCAGTTCGGGTATTGGATCGGGTCAAAATCGGATTGGTTGTTTTCGGGTCGGGTCAATATCGGATCGGTCGCTTTCGGTTCGGGTCAAAATCGGGTCGTTCGGGTCGCTTTCGGTTCGGGTTAAAATCGGGTCAATTTCGGGTCGGGTCAACATTTAAATTTTCAGGTCAAATTTGATTTGAGTTGGGTTAAAGGTTTGAGGTTTAGTATTTATGGTTCAGTTTAGAGTTATTGATGTATGAGATTAATTCTGATTCAACTTGTCAATCTATGCATTTGAATTTGATTAAATATTTAAATCAAAGCTTCATGTATCCATATAATTTTTTTGTATAATTATATTGAATCAAAGTTTATAATAATAATAATAATAATAACTGAAATGAATTAATTTATTAAACTTAGGATCTAATTGAACTAACTAAAATCTAAAAGCATAAATCATGGACATAATTAAAATAATTTGAAAACTAAATGTGAAATTTCAATTAAATTAATCTAAATTAAAACTCAATTAAATCAAGAAAAATAGAAAGACAATTGGTAAGAATAGAGAGGGAAAAAACAAAATTTTGGAGGGAAATAAGCCACCAATTTTTTAAGCTAGATTGAAAAAAGAAAAAGAAAAAGACAATTGGAAAAAATAGATAGAGAAAAGACAAAATTTTGGAGGGAAATAAGCCATCAATTTTTTAAGCTAGAGATTAATTACTTTTTAGGTCATGTTGCATTTAAAATGTTACATTTTAGTCAACTTTAAATTTTAGTTTAATTTAATTTAGTCACAAGTATTCCCACGGTTTAGACTTCGGATATAGAACTCCCCTCCCAATAGTGATATTTAGTCTCTACAAATTTATTTTTAGTTGAAATTGACTAATCTTTATAATTTAGTCTATTAATTTAATATATTGGTATTTTCGTTCATTTTAATTTCAAAGGTTTAATTTTTAGCCAAAATTGACCCCTATTTATTTATATGGTATAATTACAAAATTGATCATTGGACTCTCAAATTTCTCCACTTCCAAATTGTCAATTTAATCTACAATTTCAATTTTATGCTATATTTTATGATGAAATTATAAAATTGGTCACCAAGATCTCAAATTTCTATACTTCATTTTATTATTTATTATATTGTTAACAATAGATATTCGGGTTAAAATCGGGTCAAAATTGGGTTAAAATCGGGTCGATATTCGGTTCAGCTTTCGGTTCAGTTTTCGGTTCGGGTAGCATTCGGTTCGGGTCCATTCGGTTCGGGTCTATTCGGTTCGGGTCTATTTCGGTTCGGGTTCATTTCGGTTCAACAAAAAATTTCGGTTCGGTTCGGTTCGGGTTTCGGGTCAACTTCGAATCATCATGTTCGGGTCAAAATCGGATTTCGGTTCGGGTTTCGGGTCTCGGGTCAAGTTTGCCAGGTCTAAATATAATTATACAAAAAAATTATATTGATACATGAAGCTTTGATTTAAATATTTAATCAAATTCAAATGCATAGATTGACAAGTTGAATTAGAATTAATCTCATACAGCAATAACTCTAAACTGAACCATAAATACTAAACCTCAAACCTTTAACCCAACTCAAATCAAATTGACCCGAAAATTTAAATGTTGATCCAACCCGAAATTGACTCGATTTTAACCCGAACCGAAAGCGACCCGAACGACCCGATTTTGACCCGAACCAAAAGCGACCGATCCGATATTGACCCGACCCGAAAACAACCGATCCGATTTTGACCCGATCCAATACTTGAACCAAATCCGACTCATCACAGACCCGAACCCGAACCGACCCGAACCGAATCTAAACTGATTCTAGATAGACCCGAAATGACCCGAACCAAAACGACTCAAACCGAACCCGAACCGAATGACCCGATTGCCACCTCTAGTGACAAGTGCAAATGAACCGGCATTTTCAACCTTATTATTTAAGGGTTAACTACTGGAATAGTCACTTATGTTTTTGCTCAGTACAGAGTTGGTCACCGATTTGGAAAAACGACCAGTAATGTCATTTACATTTTCGGGGCGTAAACTTTTGGTCACTCAGCCGCTTGTTTCCGTTAAACACTGACAGATTGCTGACCTGACAACGAAAAAATAAGGGTAAATTACTACAATGGCCATTAAAGTTTATCTCATGTACATTTTTGCTCCCCAATTTTAAAAAATAAACATTATAGTCACTAATAAAAATATTTCTTTATAATTTCACCCTTAAATTTTAAAAATTCATTTCTCAACCCTAAAACTTTACAATCAATTAGTACAATAATATTATAAATGCTTAGATGAAAAAATAGGTGCTCAAAGTATACTCTTTTTAAACTTAGGTGCCCAAATTACTCATATTTAATAATTAAACTTTCAAATTACCCCTATTTTTTCACTATGGATTTTATTATTATTATTATTATTATAACATGTCATATCATTTTTATTATTTTTAAAATAAAAATAATTTTAAAAAATAAAATTATTTTTATTATTATTAAATTTAAAATATTTTAAAAAAATATTAGCTTTTAAAATAATTTAGGTGTCTATAGTATTTTTTGTAAAAATTGGTGCCTAAAGTTTCTATAGTTACAATTTTAGGTGCCCGTTTGTTAAATGAGTGTTAAAAAATGGTCAACCAATCAATGCTTGACACGTGGCATTAATTTTTTTAAATAACGGAAAATACTCAGAATTTTCAAATTATTATAAAATCTTAAAATTTTACAAGCTTCACAAAACAGTCCTTAAATTACTAAAAATTTCCAAATTTCCATCGTCGAGTGCCGCTGCTTCCGCCGTCGGTCACCGTCGATGACCACACCCACTTGGTTGCAAGACCAAGGTGACAATTTCCCCTAACACCGCATCGCCGGAAACGCCCAACGACGTACAACCGAACACCAAACATGAACGTCGATTTCGTGTTTGATGTTGGTTGTACGTCGTTGGGCATTTCTGACGATGCTGTGTTGAGAAAAATAACCGCCTTGGTCCGGCGACCAAGTGGGTGTGGTCAACGACGACAATTGGTTGCATAAGCGGCGGCAATCGAGGACAGAAATTTGAGAATTTTTAGGGATTTATAGATTGTTTTGTGAAGCTTGTAAAATTCTGAGATTTTATAATAATTTGAAAGTTCTAAGTATTTTCTATCAAAAATTAATAAAATTAATGCCACATGTCAAGTACCGGTTGGTTGACAATTTTTTAACACCCATTTAATAGTCGGGCACCTAAAATTGTAACTATGGTAATTTTGGGCACCTGTTTTTACAAAAAAAATACTTTAAACACCTAAATTATTTTAAGAAGTAATATTTTTACTAATATTTTAAATTTAATATAATAAAAATGATTTTATTTTATTTTAAAATTATTTTAAATTTAACAAAAATAAAAAATGACATGCCATGTTACAATATTATTAAAAACAATCCATAGTGAAAAAAATAGGAACAATTTGAAAGTTTAGTTATTAAATAGGAGCAATTTGAGCACCTAAATTTTAAAATGGTATACTTTGGGCACCTATTTTTCATTTAAGCATTTATAATATTATTGTACTAATTGATTGTAAAGTTTTAGGGATGAAAAATGAATTTTTAAAAATTTAAGGGTGAAATAATATTATAAATGCTTAAATGAAAAAATAGGTGCCCAAAGTATTTAACGGCCATTGCAATCAATTAGTACAATAAATTTTTAAAAATTTAAGGGTGAATTTTTAAATTTAAGAGCAAAAATGTACATGAGATAAACTTTAACGGCAACAAACGACTGAATGACCAAAAGTTTACGCCTCGAAAACGTAAGTGACCTTAATGGTCGTTTTTCAAAATCGGTAACCAACTCTGTACTTGGGTAAAACATAAGTGATTATTCCAGTAGTTAATTCTACGGTAGATTTACTATGAAGAATTGTATACCTATTAAATTCATATGCTCAATTCAATTAATTATCATTTCTTCTTCTTCTTCTTCTTCTTCTTCTTCTTCTTCTTCTTTTTATCAATAAACTTGTACGATTTTATTAAGAGAATCATACAAGAGCGAGTATTCACATAGGCCTCATTAAAAACCTCTCTAAACCTATTGGAGGAAAAGAGTACCTATGCGAACACAAAACAAAAGAACAATAAACACAACGCCAAAACCCGAAACACACCCAACCCAAGCAAAGACCGGGCAACACAAACCCCCTAACGCACAAGGCAACGCCGCACTCCACCTAACACCAAACTGCCATGTCGTGCCAATCCATCCCTCAGCATACTCGTGCCAATTCAGCCCTAACACGCCCAACACTGCGCGACTCCCTTGTCACTGACTCGCACACACACCTACCAACCATCACAAAATATACCAATGTGATCTACTCTTTCCTTTGCAAACGCATCAGCCAAGCCATTACCCTCACAGAAAGTATGCGTAAAGCACACACACGATAACGCCTCCGCGTGAGTATCAATTAATACCAATATTTCCCAAAATTTTCAAGGTCGTCGATCCTTATGGGCAATCCAATTCAAAGCCACAATAGTATCAAATTCAACAATCAAGCTCACCCCCAACGCCATCGTGAACCAACAAACAAATGAAATGCGCATTCCACATCGCGCAACTCAGCCTCATTAGACTCCATGATCCCCAAAGAACCTGAGAATACCGCCAAAACGATACCCTCCACATTACGTAAAACCAGCGTGACCCGACTTTCCTCGCTTCGAACCATATGTGTTCAACTCTAGAACCCCAAAAGAAGGTGGTGACCACAACACAATATGCTTAACATGAATCGTACCAACCACCAAAATGCACTACCTTAGGCAACCCCACCATTGCGATTCATAATAACACACTTCTTTCGGTATCACCTTCACCTAGTAAAACGATTGAAACTTGATGAGAAAAAAAACCTCCTCTAACGCCATCTGTTTACTGTTGAACACCAAATCATTTCGTGCCAACCAAAGCTGCCAAAGAACTGACGCTACACAAACCACCCACCGTTGCTTCAATTGCCCCGTGAAGGAATAATGAAATCCCAAAAGAAGAAACGCGGACAACAAGCGCATGAAAGGAATGCATACTCCCCACCAAGACAATAACCAATCTCACACGGATTGAATCATCGGGCAAGCAAAAAGTAAGTGATTCGCCTCATCCGTCGGTCCTGCACACCACACACAACGGTCTAGGTCCTTCGAGAAATAAATCCCTCGAGCTCGCATAAAGCTACACGTGGGCAACTGGTCAAGCCAAATAAACCAAAGGAAAGCTTGTAATTTTGACGGAACCATAACCTTACATAAAAAGCTCACCCTGACATCTCCATCGCCTAAACGATCCGCCAACATAAGTTGAGTAAGTCTTATAATTGAGAATTGTCCCCTCTCATATGGTTTCTATATCAAAGTATCATGCAAAGTTGGCCTCAAAATAACCGGAAAAATTAAATTCACTAATTCCCGCAAGCTCTGTCCCTCAAAAACTCATAACTCCCTGTAGAAAAAAATCTCCAAGACCCATGATCAAAGCTACCATCCACCGTATAGTTGCAAACTAACGCCAACTTGTTATTCACCAAAGAGAATAAGCAAGGGAAAATCACTTTTAGTGGATGTTAGATGCATCACGGGTCTCACCAAAACATAACCTTTGAACCATCTCCCACCTTCAAAAAAAAAAAACTAGAAATTGACATAGCCGAACCTACCTCCACACAAGATGTGGATTGCAGTATTTGCTTCCAAACTATGAACATAGAATTCAATCGTGAGGTGTCGAAATGACACCACAAAATGGCTTCCCCATATTTAATGACAATCAATTTCCGCCACAAGAAATTAGGACATTGCGCATATCGCCACACCCACTTAGATAATATTGTGATGTTCCGAACACGTAAGTCAACAATCCCAACACCCCCTAATTGCCAAGGGCGACAAAATTTATTCCAGTATACCCAACTCATCTTTCTTTGCAAGGCCACACCACCCCCACAAGAAGGCCCTACAAATCTAATCTATCTTCGCAATAACTCCACTTAGGCACCATGAATAAACCCATATAATAGATAGGTAACGCGGATAACACATAATTAACAGGGATTATCCTCACTGCGAAAGACATCGATGTTCGCTTCCAACCTGCCAATTTTGTTCTAAACTTCACTATTATCGGATCCCACATCTCCTTACGACATGAAATTGCTCCTAAGGGCAACCCGAGATACATCAATGGCAATGCCCCTTGTTGATAACCCAAAACCAGTGTTGCTTTCGCGAAACAACGCCTATCCACCACAAAAGCGAATAACACAGACTTCTAGAAATTTATTTTTAGACTTGAACAAACTTGGAACGTTGCCAACAAGTCTCGAACAACACTAACGCACTATGTTGATGCCTCAAAAAACAAAACGGTGTCATCCGCAAACTACAGATGTGAAATACAGGAAGAATCAATAATGGAAATAACATGAAGAACACCCTCCCTAGTCGCATTTTCCAACAATTGATGTAACGCCTATGCGACGATCACAAATAACAGAGGCGACAATGGATCCCCCTGCCTCAGGCCACGAAACATATTGAATTCCTTCATGGTGTTGTCATTCAACAATACCGATAAGCTAGTTGAACTGAAACAAGCACGCATCCAACTACACCATCGCTGGCCAAAACTCATCCGCAACATAACATTCTCCAAGAAATCCCAGGAAATGCAATCATACGCTTTTTCAAAATTCAGTTTCAAGACAAAACCTCCTAATGATGACTTATGCATCGAGTGAATCACCTCGTTAGCCAATAAGATCCCATCCACTATCTGACGACCCCGTATAAAAGTTGATTGTGTATCGCTAATAACAATATCCAAAGAACCCTGTAACCGAGCTGCAAGAGTTTTAACAAGAATTTTATACATCAGAGTTGATTAAGCTAATAGGCCTATAATCCCCTAATACTTTAGGCTCGAATTTCTTTGGAACAAGTACAAGGAATGCTGAATTTGAGCCTTTCGGTAACCTTCCCATCTCATAGAAATTCTGCATAAAACTCATCACGTCTTCTTTAACGAAATTCCAACTCTTACGGAAAAATTCAAAGTTAAATCCATCCGGTCTAGGTGCTTTTAAACAATCACAACCCCAAACTTCTGCTTTAACTTCCTCAACCGTAAAAGGAACGAGTAACGCATTCACATTCCCTTGCTGCAATTGCACAAAATTAGCCTCAAATTCTCAAACACAAAAATGAGCTTCCTTCGAAAAATGTCGTCAAAATTCCCTCACCACATAACAGCACAAACGACACGGATCCGATTCCCACTTATCATTCATTCAAAAACCCGAGATAAAATTTCTAGAAGCTCTCAACTTTGGCGTTCTATAAAAGAACGCAGTATTTTTGTCACCTTCCCGAAGCCAAGTACGCCAAAGTGATTCTTTGCGGCGCGTAGCCTTCCACAACGCTTGTATCCAAAGCCGTTGTTCTCCTAACAAATCTTCTCCCACTCCACCCGCCGCCACTGCCATGTCTAACCCCTCGATCTTAGATTGGACATCAAGAATATGTTTTTCAACATCACTAAAAGCTGAAGTATTCCAATCCCTCAAAAATATCTTTAAGCGATCTCAATTTAATCATGATGTTCTCCTTACCAACCCCAATAGTAGAAAGTCTGTGCCATTCTTCCTCAATTTTCCTCACATTACTAGGGCTATCAACCCACATATTCAAAAAACGAAAAGGCCTTGGCCCCCAATCCTGAACATCATTTAATAAAACAATCGGACAATGGTCAGAAATCGAACGAGGTAGAGTTATCTTTCTTAATTGCGCAAACTTATCCATCCACTCTCCCGACACCATAAATCGATCCAATCGACTGCAGTCATTTCCGGACCCAAACCATGTGAATAACTTCTCAGTCACTGGGACATCTAAAAGGCCAGCTTCATCAATAAACCGACCAAAATCCTCCAAAACATTAAGCGTCAACGAGCATTCCAACCTCTCCGATGCAACTTGAACTACGTTGAAATCCCCACCCACGCACCACGAACCCTCAAATTCACGCATCACATTCACCATCTCACCCCACAACACTACTTGATCCGCCACATACCTCAGTACATACACAGAAATCACACAACAATCGAATCCTCTTTACCAACTCTAACCTGAAGGCCAAAGACGACAAACCACATCCCCGAGACAGCTTCTAATTTACTCTCTTGGAATAAAACCATCTCACGACCTAAGAATATGTCCATACAGACCTGCAGAATTGGATAAAGGATCATTATTAAATATTAAGAACATTCTTATTATTTGTTAATGATTAAGGTAATTAATATTGTTGAGTTCTGGGCCCGTTTAGTGCTGCGAAAATTTGTGGGACCCAAATACGCTTTACTTAAAGAAAGAACACTGTGGGCCGAAGCCCCAAAAATATTTTCTTCAACCCTTCTTGTATTGCTGAGCCCACTCCAAGGCTGAAACCCTCTCAAACCGACACCATGGGTTCCATAGACACGCCGACGATTACGGAGAATGGTTCAACGCAGTCCCACGCCGCTGTAGAGCCGGCCGGCGACGGCCAGAATCCTCCGGCCTCCTTTAACGGAGCGCCGGAGCAGATGACGCCGGAGCCTGAGGCAACGAAAAAGAGGAGGTCGAGTATACTCCCTCTAGAGGTGGGTACTCGCGTGCTGTGCCGCTGGAGGGACGGCAAGTATCATCCTGTCAAAGTCATCGAACGCCGTAAGATGCATTTCGCTGAGCCTAATGATTACGAATATTACGTTCATTACACCGAGTGTGAGATTTCTGCTCTCCCTAGGGTTTTTAATTAAAGTTCATTCTTTTAGGTTATTTTATAATTGAATTGAAATTTTTGGAATTTGATATGTTTTTTTTTGTTATGATAATGATATTGAAATGATAGTTAATAGGAGGCTAGATGAATGGGTGAAGCTTGAACAACTTGATCTTGATTCCGTGGAAACAGTTGTTGATGTTAAGGTTGAAGACAAGGTAAACTTTCTTTTACAATGCCGAAAATTACCTTTCAGTTTCTTCTCTATTTGTGTTTTGAGGGTGTATTTATTCGAAGAATTTCTAATGGGGTTCTCAGGTTACAAGCTTAAAAATGACACGCCACCAGAAACGTAAGATTGATGAGACACACGTTGAGGTTGTAAGTAAACTCACACCTTTTTCTCGGTGACGTGTAAAGATTGGAGGCTAATTCAAAATTTCTACCTGTTGCTTTTGTGAAATTCTGTTATATGTTACTTTCTTCTCTGCAGGGACATGAGGAGCTAGATGCTGCTAGCTTGCGGGAACATGAGGAATTCACAAAGGTGAAAAATATTGCAACTATAGAACTTGGAAGATACGAAATTGAGACATGGTACTTTTCCCCCTTTCCACCAGAATATAATGACTCATTGAAGTTGTACTTTTGTGAGTTTTGCCTCAACTTCATGAAACGCAAAGAGCAACTTCAAAGGCATATGGTGAGCTTCGCCTCAATGTAGTAATATAATTTTTCCCCATACAATACTTGGGGTTTCATTAGTTTATAGTAGTTTTTTATAATGAATATAAGTTTTGTTTACAACATTTTTTTGTTGTGTATGTTTTGGGTGAAAGTAACTGAGTGTCATTTGATTTGATAAGTGACACCTGACATTTCTTCCCTTCATGTATGCTGCGGGAAGAAGTCAATGATCTTGGCTTGACAAGTGATACTTCTCTAGTTGCTGCTTCACTTAATTTTTGTCTATAAGACGAGTTATCCTTATATCCATCCTCTAGTACTATACAAATTATGTAGGTGTAGAACTGTAAGTAGAGGTTTTCCTCATTTTCTTTTCTTTTTTGGCCTAATTGATTAAGATAAAAACAACTGTGGGATGTGTAGTTTGCTTACTTAACTGCAAGTATCTGGTTCTTATGTATGATTGATTATCAATATATATATTTTTCTTTTTATGCATGGAAATTGCAAAAACTTGGGTTAATGGTGCTGGGAGTTATTCTTCTTTTGTTTATCCAATTTTCTTTAGCTACCGTATTGGTTAAGAATGGGCTTGTGTTTTAAGATCAATATATCATATATGGCGGGAATAATCTCTTTTTTTCTCCATGTCCTCTGTTAATATCTTAAACTGCATTCCCCTGTAGTGTAATTGCCTATCTTATGCCTTCATTTATATTATGTTTCATTACTTCCTTTATCAAGTCAGTGATAGGATGGAATGTGGTATGGGTATAGGATATTGCTGCCTTGAAAAATGGTTTTTGGAACTTTTTAGTGAAATATGTGTGTGTGTGTGTGTGTGTGTTCTCATTGACTTTTTTCCTTCGTTCAATTGCTTCAAGATACAAATGGGGAAGAATCAATATTAACTCTATTTTAATGCTACTCTGTAGAGGAAGTGTGATTTGAAGCATCCCCCTGGGGACGAAATATATCGAAGTGGTACCCTGTCAATGTTTGAGGTATATTCCTGAAAGCCCTCAACTCAAAAATGAAAAAAAAAGAGAGAAGTCTTTACTCATTCTAGTAAAGTAAAATCTATATGATTTTGGTTTTCTTTGAACCCACATTATTGTTTTTGCTTTTTGTAAATTCAATTTGCACAGCTCTTTCTTTGTGTATAAAATCAAATAATCATGAGATTTTAGAAGATACTTTGAAAATAAAAAGTGGTGTATGATTTTTTTTCAACTTTTGCTTACGAGTACAGAAATATTTTTCACCATTTTCTTCTTTATCCCTATCCGTTTGTTATGTTTGCCTGCTAAAAAATGTAATGTTGTAGAACGCAGCAGATCTTTAACCATTTTTGACATTCATATTCCTTTGTTCAATTTTTTTTTGAGACAGGTTGATGGCAAAAAGAACAAAGTTTATGGCCAGAATCTTTGTTATTTGGCGAAGTTGTTCCTTGACCACAAGACCCTTTATTATGATGTTGACCTGTTTTTATTCTATGTTTTGTGTGAATGTGATGATCGAGGTTGCCATATGGTTGGATACTTTTCCAAGGTAATTTCTACTCTGTTGTTGTTGCTTATAATTTGATGTGGTGCAGAGTTGTAAGAAATCTTCACATCATTTCTTGACTTTTTAGCTTCATTTAGAAGATTTGAATTATAGAATTTATTGTCTATCTGTGTATTTTGGGTCTTTCAGTTGCTTATTCAACCCATTACCCATCGTGTGTTAGTTGAAATTTTCCGTAGTTTTTATATCTGGCTTGCTTAAAATGTTGTGAATCTTCTTTTTTTAATTTTATACGCATTGTTATTTCATTGTTTACAGTGTTTTAGACCGTGTTACCCTAACACCAACAAATATCTTAGCATTTTGCATCTAATCATGCAGGAAAAACATTCAGAGGAATCCTATAATTTGGCATGTATCCTCACCCTTCCTCCATATCAAAGGAAAGGCTATGGGAAGTTTCTGATTGCATTTTGTAAGCTCTGTGCTTGCTATTTTATTTTATGATTTTTTCCTCGTAATGTCTGACTTCTTAAAGTAAATAGCTAGATACTAGCAGCTTTATGTATATTGGACATAAATGCTTCTCTGTATATTGTCCTTTTGCATTTCTTCCTATGGGTTATTAACTTGAGCTTTGTTGTTTATTTGTCTTCGTTATGGAGCAGCATATGAACTCTCAAAGAAAGAAGGTAAAGTTGGCACACCTGAAAGACCACTTTCAGACCTAGGGCTGTTGAGCTACAGAGGGTACTGGACAAGGGTTCTTTTAGACATCTTGAAAAAGCATAAAGGAAATATTTCCATCAAGGTATCACTACTGAAGCTTTATTTAAAGTCTAGTGGGCTGTGATAAATGCAATTCCCTCTACTTTATCCAAAGTGAACTTTAATTCCATAATAAATCCTAGTAAACCTGCTAGGTGGTTGGTCACTGAATCGATATGACTATTTCCTGCATGAACCTATTCTCTCCAGGAACTTAGTGACATGACAGCCATAAAGGCCGAGGATATATTGACTACTCTTCAAAGTCTAGAACTGATACAATACAGGAAGGGGCAGCATGTTATATGTGCCGATCCCAAGGTGTTGGATCGTCACCTAAAAGCTGCAGGCCGTGGTGGTCTCGATGTTGATGCTAGCAAGTTAATCTGGACACCGTATAAAGAACAGAGTTAAATCTACATGCCTTTGGAGTTTTTATCTAGTTAGTTGCTGCTTACTAAGCAATTGTAACTTGTGTTTGTATAAAAGTAGAGGGTAGAAATCAGAAGTCAAATATAGCTTCGTGGTAACTTCATCTCAAGACGTGCAACAAGCTAACCCGTGCATGTATTTTTTTTAACCATGAGATAGTGATGACTCATTTGCTCTTAATTTACGTGAGAGGTTGTTTGTTTGTTTTTTCAACAAAAGATATCTTAATTTGGTATAGGAGAATTGCAAATGTAGATATTTGAATTTGGATATAAGGATATGGTTTTAAGAGTCAATTACGTTTTAGTATTTAATGTGGATGATGTCTTTTTCTGTGATTATTTCGATGTCGGTGCTGACTGGGTGTTTGGTTTGGAAGGTGAAAAAACATTAGAAGTAGCATCGATTGGGTATAATCATTGAACGTGAGACTTTGTTGCACCCACCATCACTTGGTTTGACATTTGAAACCCAAATCTTTGAAGTATATAGATCGTTGATGTCTTGTTAATGTTCGTCTGCCTGTTAATTTGACAGTTGCGTTACCAAGCTTATCAATGTCTACAATCAAACTCTTTACTGCCCATAGCCCATGTTAGCAGGCTGCGAATGATAAACAGTTGCGTTGCCACTCTAATCACAGATGTGAAAATAATCTGATCCCACACTTAAACGCATACTGTTGGATGCATGCCTAGGAGAGACAACCAATTATTTCAAAGAGGATCTTGAGTTCTTGACCGGCATCATCACATAATTCGATGCCTCTTATCGAAATACACAAGTGAGAGCTACAATCTCCAAAATTTGGAATTTGAAAAGCAAATATACATTACCTAACCTTGTACGACCTTTGTTTTGTCTCAAACCGTTGTCGGTTCTACCTGAATCTGTTGAAGTTGCAAGCTTTCCAACGAAACTCCACGAGATCTCCTCTGCCAAATAGTGTTCCCATCTCCTTTCTCACCTTGTTTTGGAACTCTCTTGATCACCGGCAAAGGGGGATCCATGTTTTCAACGCTGATCGAACTCGAACCGCAATTCTCTTTCCCGCCATTTTCTAACCCTTCCTTTCTCCTGCTATAGTTGCCAGAAAACAACTTCTTGAGCTTGAAATACTTGATGTTATTACTTTTATTAGTATTGCAGCCGTTGATCTTGGCGGCGAGATCGAGTGCAGGGAATCCGACAATCCTGTTGTTCCTCTTCACTTGTCCCATGCAACTGATCTTTGGAGACAGAGGGTCACCGGACGACTTGTGTTCCCATCTGGGAAGCCTCACCACCACATCCTTGTCAATGGATGTTTTTGAACACAACATTGGCAGAAAAATACTTCCCTTGCTGCTGTGACTAAACTGCAGTTTCTGACGGCGGTTTTGTGTACTTCCCATGTTCTGTCACCTCCTTTGCTTCTTGTAAGAAATTTGAAGACCACCACAACAAACCTGAAAAGAAAGATATAGAGGAGCACAACCGCACAAGTTTTGGTCGGGGAGTTTCTGAGTTTTTGTGTCAAAACTCAAAATATGAACAATTGAACATAGTCCATGTTAATGCCATTTTAAATAGTAGTAAAAATTGAACCTTTGAGCCGAATTTCAAATGCAAAAATAATTATCTTTTTCGAGTTGTAAGCAACTGAAGAGAACAATACATGTCAGACTCGGAGATTGGGTTGGTCTTGAAAGGCATGCTTTTGTCGGTGACTCATCCATGTGTGCCTAAACCATGTTCCAAGCTTTTATATTTACTATAAACCACATACTAACAAAGGTTGGGTAGTAGTAAGCGTCTCTCGAGCAAACAACTCAGATTTTTATTCTTAAGACGATATTGTTGGAAAGAACAACACGAGAGAAGCAAAGGGCATTTATCCTACGTCAGGAAGGAAATGGGAAGTCCAGTATGATTCGAATAAAAAAAAAAGATCCAGATCACCCAACCCTAAAAAAAATATAAGAAACTGTTACTTTTTCTGCAAGTACATGATCAGTGATCAATATTCAATATAGCGTTGCCAGAGATTGCCTACGGAATCAAAGACATGCTTATCTGTCTCCTTACCCTCCAACTGTACACAATTATTATGAATAAAATACTGTTAATATTAAGAAAGAGTTTTGTCTAAACTATTATATTTGCTTGTCATTTCTATTTGGTTTGTATCAGCTACTTACTGGGGAAAATCAGTTGGCTTCATAATTGATATTCTCCATCCAGTGGTTGGATCATGCCTCTGAGATAAGAACAATCTGCATCGAATTGTAGACTTATTGGTGTTTTAGAATCTGTCTTCCGTTGTCTTTCGATTCGATTTGCTAAAGCAGCAGACTTTTTTCCAGATACAGAGGAACATTGAAATGCCAAGATATTTCGAATATGAATATCTTCACAATCAGCTGTTGTTCGAAGGTTTCGTCGCGGTTGTTCCCAATCAGTTGGTTTCGTCTGACGCCAGATTATTGGACAATTTTCTGAGCTTAGATTCAGTAAAGATTCATTTTTACTTAAATGTGATCATACATTAGCATTTGGAGGTTTTGAAACTCCATTTTACAACTCTCTTACACATCACATTTCCGTGAGAGCATAATTGAGTCATCAAAATACATACTAACTAATGAAAAAGGCCTAGTTTGCTTTCCATGTTTCTAAGCAAACGGTGAGATTAAATCTATTTGCAATTGTTGTTATCTCGTACCTCTGATCAGCGAAAAACTGTTCTTTTCCCTCCACCATTGATCAACCATGAATGTTCTGATCTTGTTTTCCCCCCAAGAAAACCTCTATATTGATTTAGATTAACGCACTCCAAACTACAGCGTCCCCTTCGCCGCACTTTAGATGAACGAGTTGCATCCTCTCCACCGATTTGCAGATTCCGCTGCAGCTCCAATCAAATGATGCAACACAGGTATTACCTTCTTGTGTCTTCCGCTCACAATCTGCAACGTAATGGAAACAAACATAAAAGATATTTCAACAATGATTTTGGCAACAAGTGCGCTTGTTTCAATCTGGTATAGCATTACGTAGACATTTGATTAAATTACCTCTATTCTTAAAGAGCGTATGATTCGCTGGTGTCCTGCAGCACATGCTCCTATCATCTACGTGCTCAACCTCGAGGCCGATAAACCATGAACCGAGGGACACATCTTCGTTGGCATATTTGTGCAATATAGGCCTGCATTAGTCAGAATCACTCTGAATATTATTAGCCATGCCTTTCTTTCAAGGGAGACTGTCATCATTGAAGAAGATCAAAGTGCAGTCACTAGATCAAAACAATATACAAATCCAATGGTCTGAGTTGGCCATTTAGCCCTAGGATATAGATTTAATCAGCATTTAAATGGTCTTGGGAGGTTTAATGGCAAACCAATAAGAGGTAACTCTCAGACAAAAATCGAGAATCTCACTGATTTATGGCAATGTAGTCTGCAAGATCATTTGAAATTGCATATATTTGCCCGGTTGCGTGTCGAAAGTATTTGTTCCCCACTTCTCCAAATTTCCAGTACTCTGGTTCACGGTACTTGACATATCTAATGAACATAAAAGATTTCAAGGAAAAGTTATATAACACAATTTGCAGAAGGGAACAAAGCAAATTGGAGAGTCATATTATCAATGACGAAAAAATAGCAGGATATTTACTTTTTAGAAAGAACCGGTCCGGATTTCATGCACCCTATATAGACCCCGGGCTTGTAACGGTGACGGCCAAGAGTTGCAGCTAGCTTACCTATGGGAAAACATACACAAGAAATTCACTAACGAGACAATCCAAGACTTCTTCAGCATTCTTTTGGGTGCTAAATATTCCTAAGATTAGAGATGACAAACCTACCAAGATTAACATGGACATCATCGTCCACCTTGACGTAGAAATCGGCATCCCATTTAGTGACTGCGGTAGAAAAGTAAGTTTTTGTTTTTGCAGATAATTCATGATATCCTTCAACATGCTCCTGTATTAGAAAATTTAAACCAGTTATTGGCAAGAAATGACATACTGTCTTATAAGAGTTTTCGACATTATCGTGGGAACTCTTGTCTAACCAGTCTAAGGAAGTCCTTATGCTCAGCATCCTCTGAATCAATAGCTCTGTCTAAAATGCTGTTGGATGTTGCACTGGAGCACAAAAATAATGAAGATATATGCATATGTCAGTTCAAATTTCACACCTAGTCAAATACAAGGACTGTTGCCTAAATCTTCATAGCAATTAAAAGAATTGAATTTCAAACCAAAGTTGTGTCATATTTATGTACTGAACAATGAACTGAAAACCAATTTTACCTATGGCCAATCATAAACCGGATAACAATCCCCTTCTCACGCTCCAACTTAGCAAGTTTGTTCCCTGTTCATACATAAACATAAGAATTCATTTCAGATATAAAATACAAAGAACAAACTAATCAAGTACTCTATAAAAGACCTTGTGGCATCCAAGTTTCTCTGATGGAATCACGCCGCTTCCTACTACTAAAAGCAGTGTTAATCCCAATGACCATGAACACTTTCGGCCTACGCGACTGCGAGCCATTATGAGCAAGAGCCAAGGTTGAGACGACACCGGTGGCATCCAAGTTCTTCATTTCCTGATTTCTGCGCGAGACCGCTAACTTCATCTGAAGCATTGCAACTGTCTTGTCCAGAGATCTAATATCAGAATTGCAAATAAATTATCAGGGAAGAGAGGAGACTTTCCGAGACAAAAAAACATGAATTTTGCACTCACTCAATTGCTTCGTGGGTTTTCAAAACTTGACCCATTACATCATTATCTGCTGGCTTCTGTGACAAAAATAAAGCTTTGTTTAAAACAAAACAAAACTTACAGCTAAACTGTCATTGAGAACATAACAGAAACATACTTTCTTATTGTCACAATCGTCTGAGCCAATCTCCTGTTCACGCCGATGTTTGGAGACGAGCGGATTGTTGGATGTAGTTGCAGTCCAGAGCCTGAAACCAAAATCCAATATCCATTAAAAAAACGAACTCACCATAACAATTAACGACCCAAACCCAAAAATAAAAAGGTAAAAAGAGAGGGAATTTGACACCATTTCATCAATCAATAAAAAAACAAATAAAAAAAGATTCAAAGAAAGAAGGAGAGAGAGGGACCTGTTGCCGAAGAGAGCTCCGAGGGTGAAGAAGGAGATGCAGAGAAACAGGATCCATTTAAATGAGATTTTCGACGTAGTACTAGTACGGTTCTTCATGGCGGAGAGAAGGGGAGGAGCGAGGCGGAGCTGGAGATGTGGAAAGGGAATGAGATCATCTATGAACAAAGTTTTGATTTTGTTGAAGAAAGTCTCGTAAGGGAAATTTGGACGGGATTTTAGGCGCGCTGGAGCGACATAACAGAATTTTGACAACAGTTGGGAAACAAAGGATAACCGCATTTATGTTTGTGGAGTTTGTGTATGCGTCGTGTCCTGTGATTTGTCTTTTATTTTAGGTCTAATTCGGGATTTGGTCTCTCTAATATGTTCAAGTTTGATATTTAGTCCCTCTATCTTGATTTGTCCTTACTTGGTTTTCTATTTTTATGATATTATCAGTTAGTTTAAATATTTAACGTTGTGAATTAGTTTTTGCTGAAATGTTTACCTGAATTTTTTTTAGAGTACCCTAATACAAAAGAAATGATGCTTACATTTTAAGGGAAAATATACAATGTAACTAAATAACGATAATATAAGAGTTGAAGATAAAAATATTCAAAACTAAAGTGTAGAGCTTAACTTCCAAAATGTAAGCATAATAAAATGATCACAACTATAATTTGTAACCTTTATTTTATCATATTTCAATCCAAACCCCCGAAATTTCTTTGCTCAATTTGAACCGTACATTTTTATGTCATAAATGAATTAAATGGTCGATTGGAACATTTTTTTATTTTAAATGTTTTTATTAAATAGAGATATTACATTTTCATGCGAAATTCAAATCCATACAAAATTGAAAAACAAACAAATATTAAAGACTTTTTTGCTATTGTACCTTCTTCACTCGAATCATAATTTTATTTTGAATGGTTGAACTCATTTTGTAGTATTAATTGTTTGTATGAAACATGTTATTTGAATGATTAAAACATATAAAATTTAATTAAAATAAAAATAAACTAAAAGAAGTGTGGGATTATGAATAAAAAAGTTGTGAATTATATTATAATATTTTTATGTTTTTTAGTAGTAAAAAAATCAAATTTTCTATTTTTAATCTAGTTTTTCTTTGAAATTTAGTTTTTTTATCTATAGCTTCCATAAGCTTTTTTTTTTTTAATTTTTTTTTGCTTAATCACGTGGCAACTAATCTTAATATTGGTTGTTGACCACCGATATTGATTATTTTCTTTCTCTCTAATGTTTTTCTTTAATTTTTAATAAAAATAGATTTGCTCTTGTTTCACGTGTTTCTTATACCCGGCATGCTTTTTATTCGTTTTGTTATTCGTTTCATCTGCCGTTTGGCATAATTTCAACATACCGTAGCGGTCATTTGATGCTCGTGTAAAGATCCTCACGGTGCTAGCTTTCTGATTTGATTCTATCAGTGATCATAGAAAAGATTGATCCTCACTCGTTTGATGGTTTGTTAGTCGATGTAATTAGAACTGTGTAGCGGAATAATATATTTGATAGTTTAATTCGCTCACTACTTTTTTTCGTCCCGTAAAATGTCTCGTTTGGCTAAAGACAAAGAGATTTATGGAGGTTTTTGGGTTTTGATGTTATGTGAATCTCTATGGAATGATTTGTTTTTCTTTACACATTTATATGAGATTTTTAGTGGACTCGTCCCTTTTCTCTCTTTTTTATATATATATTATATTTTTAATATCTTTCATGTGATTAATAAATTCAATTTTTATTGTTAAAAAAATAGGAAAAACTACACCGGTGGTCCCCTAATTATTATTGTTTTTTTATTTTGGTCTCAAAATTATATTTTCGGCAAAACTGTCCCTTATGTTACATAATTTTCCTGTTTTAGTCTCCAACGTTAAATAGCTAACAATTTTGCTGACGTGACATTTTTAAATATTTTTTAATCGTTTCTCTCTCTTTTTTCCCTTCTATGGCCACCTCAGTTGAAGAAAATGAAGAAGAAGGCCACCTCAACTATTCTCTCTCTTTCCCCTTATATGGCCACCTCAACTCTTCTCTCTCTTTCCCCTTATATGGCCACCTCAAATGCTCATATAATCTCTGGCAGTTTTCCCTCCCTGTTGTTTATCATCCTGTTCTTCAGACAAAAGTAAAAATTTTAGTTTTTTTTTTTTAATGTCAGAAGTCCATAATTGAGGTTAACTATAAACACCCATCATCTGTCTCTTGTGAAAAATTTGAATCTGAAACATGAAAAATGAAGGGGACCATGTATTCAAGAATGGTGAAGGAACAAGCAGCAGCAGTAGCAATACTCTTGATCCTCCACTTCAAAGGGTACTTTTTTCTTTTCTTTTGTGGCTTGTTAAAAATCATAGCTTTTTGGGGTCAATTTTGAAACTTTAACTGTTGTTGCTCCAAATGGTTTGATGGGGAATTCTTTATTGCATAAAATATCATGGGTTTCTTCTGATTAAAAAAAATTATATTTTTTAAGACCTAAGCCTTTAGGGTATATCTGTTTCTGTTACTTTTAAAAGATAAATTTTAAAGAAAAAAGAGTTTTAACGTCAACCGTGAGCTTCCTAAAGATCACTTATATAAATTTTATGGAACCTTTTCCTCTTTATTTCAAGCACACAAAAGGTTTCCGTATGAGGCTTGGCTTTGGCCTTTGCTGCAGTCTGCAAATTATAGAGAGAAAAAAATGTCTAATTGCAAGGCTTATGGAGGTTTATCTGGAATTTTAACAAACACTAAGCTTTCATAAAGATTAGGACTAAGCCATGTTTGGAACTTGCGATTCACATATTTTTAAAGAGAGAGATTATATGAGCAAGTGAAAATGGTGGGTAAAACAAAGAAGATGAAGAAGAAGGGAAAAAGAGAGAGAAATGATTAAAAATATTAAAAATATTTAAAAAAATGTCACATCAACAAAAGCGTTAGCTATTTAACGTCGGGGGACCAAAACAAAAAAAACTATGTAACAGAAGGGACGATTTTGCCGGAAAAAATAGTTTTTGGACTAAAATAAGAAAACGATAATAGTTAGAGGACCACCGGTGTAGTTTTCCCAAAAAATATTATTATGATTTTTATTTATTTGGATAATATTATTTTATTTTTAAATATTAAGATTCAAACTCACACAAAATAAGATAATATGACTATTTTTGTCAATTTAACTAATTAATAGATATTTACAATAATATTATATTATACTTGAATTAGAACTAAAAAAACAACCACGGATTTCGTAATATATTTTAAAGTATTTTATTACTCGATTTACTTTATCAAAGTACAAATACTAACATCTAAATTCTGAAACCAACCTTTATAAGTAAAATTTTAAATTCTTCAACTTTTAACCTAAACAAGTTTTATAATTTTACAAACTTTGATATTTTTCTTTTTTTCTTTTCTTTTGAATGTTAACAGTAACAGATTCAAATTTTCAGGTTTTCTATTTAAAATAAACAATATAAGAAAAACCCTAAAATAGAAACTGGAATTAGAATTAAGGACAATAATGTAATAAAATAAGTCTACTTGAGAATAATTAATACAAGAAAATTCAAGTTGCTGAGTTTGCCCTAGCTTTTTACATATCTCCTCCTTTGCGTATATAAATTTGAAAGCTTCTCCATTCTTCTCCACAATAAAATCCCCAATATCTCTTTACCGTCGGAAATCTCCTGCCTCTGATTTTCTTCCAAAATTCGTAATCTATCTCATACCATATTTTTCTTCATCTCATAAAGGTTTGATTCTTCTATTCCCGGTTTCATTCTTACTTTTTCGATGAATATGTTCGATTTATTTACTTTGTTATATAGTTTGTTTAATCTTTCGTTCTTTGACTCGTAGCTAGAATTTTTTTTTTCTTTTGGTTTATCGTTGTGGATCTGTTTATGTTTTCAGTGCTTATTGTTTGATTTAGTTTTGATTTTGGATTATATTTTTATGATCCGATCGATGACCAGAGGGTCTATTTTCTATTTCGTTGATTGTGTTTTTGGGATTTGGATGATAGCCATGCATATATTGATCTATATATGCTTGAGTAATTCATACCGATATTGTGCTACTTAATAATTATTTACTGAATTTCTTTTAGTTGACCTCTTTTAAAACTTTTTTATTAAATACTTTTTGTATGGTAAGAAATTTGGAATTGAGAATTCATTCATTTATTTCAAACGATCTGTTTAATTTATCCTTTAACAAAAAATATATTTATTATTTTCTCTACATTTTTATTTTTATTGCTATTGTGAACTTATGAATTAATAATCTAATCTTGGTTTCGATTAATACCCAAGTTTCATGATCTAATGTTTGAATATACTGAAAGCTTTAAGACATTTTTTTTGTTAATTCTATGCTTTTATGGGCTTACAAAATTGGACATATGTTTAGTTTGCGTAATTCTTCGTGCATAAATTTAGATTTAATCATGGAGATTGTAGTGTTATAGGTTTATTTTGTTGGTGTAGCAATTTTCATGTTCTCCTGATTTTGATTGTTTGTATTTTCATTCTCCATTTTAATTTGCCGACAGTTATTGATATTCTGTGCTCTGATTTTTTTTCCTGAATTAACTCCATTCTTTCAGGAAGTTGGCAGTTTAATCTGCTGTGCTTGCAGATTGTCAAAGTGGAGTTCGTTACTTTTGAGTCATCTTTTATGTCTGAACGGACCTCTCCCTCTTTGTCATCAATTGGATTACTCGGAGAGTACTGTCCTGCGTCCAGAAAAAAGACTAGAAGTTCCTCTTCTGGAATTGGCTGCATGCATATTGAGGCCAATCATACACACAGTTTGGGTTTCTGTTTTATGCAACATTTCCCAAGAGCAAGGAGGCTGCCTAGTATAGGATCTCGTTCCACGATTGAAAACACCAGTATCTGATCTGTCATTTCTGATTAACAGTCTCCCACAGTGTGATCAAGATGGCTTTGCAAAATATTGGTGCTTCCAACAGTGATGATGCCTTTTACAGGTATAAGATGCCCAAAATGATAACAAAGATTGAAGGGAGAGGGAATGGCATCAAGACTAACGTGGTTAACATGGTCGATATTGCAAAGGCTTTGGCTAGACCTGCTTCTTACACCACAAAATATTTTGGTTGTGAACTGGGAGCTCAATCCAAGTTTGATGAGAAGACTGGAACGTCTCTTGTAAATGGGTCCCATGACACTGCCAAGCTTGCAGGGCTTCTTGAGAACTTCATTAAGAAGTATGTTCAGTGCTATGGCTGCGGGAACCCTGAAACTGAGATAATTATTACTAAGACACAGATGATTACCCTGAAATGTGCTGCCTGTGGGTTTGTTTCTGATGTCGACATGAGAGATAAGCTTACAACTTTCATTATTAAAAACCCACCCGAAGCAAAGAAGTCGTCGAAAGACAAGAAGGCAATGAGGAGGGCTGAGAAGGAAAGACTCAAGGAGGGTGAGGCTGCTGATGAAGAGCTGAAGAAGGTTAAAAAAGAAGCAAAAAAGAAAGGTTCCTCTACTGCTTCAAAGGCTACTGCTCCCACCAAAGGTGTAGTAACCAAGAAGAAAAACAAACATTCTGATGAGGATCACTCCCCAGCGCACAGTCAGGCTGATGAGAACGAGCAGGTTGCCGATGATGATGACGATGATGTCCAGTGGCAAACAGATACTTCACTGGCAGCTGCTCAACAGCGTATACAAGAGCAGTTGAGTGCTGCTACAGCTGATATGGTAATGCTTTCCACCGATGAAGAAAAGAAGTCAAGGAAGAAGTCTCCGGAGCGAGAGGTTAAGGCTCATGAGAATGGTGTCAACCCCCATGAGAAACTAGTTGAAGACATGAAGAAATACCTCAACAAGGGGTCATCTGCAACTCAGCTTAAGTCCTTCCTGGGTTCACTCTCTGGGAGCTCCCAAGAAATCATGGATGCCCTTTTTACTGCACTCTTTCATGATGTTGGTAAGGGGTTTGCAAAGGAAGTAACGAAAAAGAAGAGCTACCTTGCAGCAGCAGTAGCCAAAGAAGAGGGATGGCAAATGGTGCTCCTCAATTCGATCGAGTCTTTTTGTGGCAAGGCAAGTCTTGATGCAGGGAAGGAGGTGGCTTTGGTTCTTAAAGTGCTGTATGACAATGACATCTTGGAAGAAGAGTTTATCACTGAATGGTATCAGAAGGGTGTAGCCGGTGGTAATAAGAGCTCTCAGATTTGGAAGAATGTCAAGCCCTTCATTGAATGGCTCCAGAATGCCGAGTCTGAGTCCGAAGACGAATGATTCTGAAGCTCTTGATATTAAGCATCTATTGTGCCTTTATGGCATACTATTTTAAGTACAATAAGTTTCTCTAGCGTGGCTATATAAGTTCCAGTGTTCCGCTCTTGGTCGTGTAATTCAAATAAAATACAGTGAGCTTACATGGCTCTCTGTTGTGTGTGGTTTTCATGGTTGTTCTGTTTTGAGTCTGGTTCTCTGAGTTGTTTCACCCGACTTTGTTCTTGGTTGCTTAAAACGTTGAATTGAATTGAGTTCTTTTGAGTTTCTTATGTTTTCCTTTCCTCGAGTTTCAATTTCAAAGCATTAAATTTGTATGTTCCATGCTTGAACTGGATTGCCCTGACTTAATCGATCTAATACACCCTGTTCATTATTAAATAAATACAATCCTTGTAATGTGTTTAGCTGGATTCCGATCCTGGTCTTCTGTTATTACCATTTCGTTGCAGGTTTATGGCTTTGTTCGTTTCTGATGAAGATTATCTAGACTGTTTGGGAGCTTATGGGCGTCCGGTAACTTGGATCAGATTAAACTATTCTCACTCATAATTTTACTTTATCATCTATAATTTGAAATAGACTTAACCGTCAGGTTTATATATATATATATATATATATTGATTTGGTGCTTGATGTTTTTTAGGGTTACTTAAGTGTCTAATGTTTTATTCTGTAATTTCAATCAAATTTTTTTCGTGACCGATGTTAACAATTTTTTGTTATCAAATAAGAACACACATTTTTTTTGGCATTTTTTAAAAATGAGAAATTCTTTAATTTTATATAAAAAACTAAAATTTTTATTTTTTTTAAAACCTCAAACCCTAAATTCTTCTCCTCCCACCACTAATTCAACCACCACCATCCACTCTTGCCTTTGTCGGCCTCCCATAACGAAAACCTTTATCATCCCTTTGTTGAAAACTGACGAATAAACTGTCGATTGTTTCATCGATGAACATCCAACAATAAAGAAAAAGGGACCGATTGAGCTTCTAATCGACGTCTAGAGGGTAGAGAATGTTGAACGGTGAGGTACACGTCGCTTGGATGGTGAACTGTCGACGTGTGGAGATGCCAGGCGGCGAGGGAGATGTGATTTCAGGGTTTGATTAAAAGAAATTAAAACTTTGGGGCTTTTTTAAAAAGTTTATATTTTTAAAGAAATTCAGAAAATAAACAAACAAATAAAACATGCCACGTGTCATGTTTTATTGAATAATGAAAAAAATTAATGACCGTTGACGAAATTTTTTTAATTTAAATTATGAAATAAAACGTTAGGCACTAAAGTGATCCGGAAAAAAAATTAAACGTCAAATTAGAAAAAAAAATGTATAAGTTGGATATTTTTTTTGACTATTAACCCTTTTAAATATAAAATTTTACGAGAACTTACCATTACAAAAATAATTTAGTATTTTTATAGGTTTTTATCCTAGTGTAATAAATTATACTTAATTTTATACAAATTAGGTTTGTAAAAGTACTCACGGAGTAATTTTATATTTTCTACCTCAATTCATCACACACATATATAGTCAACATTAATTGTTTCAATTAATTAAACACTCAATAATACCTTGATAAAAATTAAGATTCGAATATCATCAACTATATATAAAAAATTATGTATTTTAAGAATTAAGCGATTACCTTATTGAATAATTTATTTATTTTTTATTAAATTAAAATTAAAACTAAATTAATAGATTGTATAAATAATAGGGACCAAATGTGTAATTTTACTATTTTTTAACAGTTCTGTCAAACTTTTCGTTTTTTAACGCCATGTGATTATATTGGAACCACTTAAATAGTTATGTGATATATTTGTCAAAATTAAAAGTATAATAGTCAAATTGACACCAACCTTATAATTAAATGGTCACTTATATAGTTTACCCTTTAAAATATATATAAAAAACTATAAACGCCCGAGATTAATTATTTGGGTAAAGTACACATACTCATAGGATCTAAATACATGCAGGAGGGTTTGGATCTCAAGGATGTTTTGTGCTTGCACTCTGAACTAGTTTCGTCCAAGCTGTTTATGAGGAAATGATATTGTTCTTTTCGAATCTTTCTAAGGGTGAGTATATTGTTTGTTTTTTCTCTCTCAATATGTGTAAGACATATAGTATTATTAGTATTACATATCACAAGTATATGCTTGGCTCAGTGGTAAACTTGCGCGTGCAACACCCTCAAGGTATTAGGTTCAATTCCTATTAAGGGCAGTTCCTTGGCTTTTATTTTTCCTACTCCAATCAGGGTGACATGTGTCACCATCTTATAAAATAATTAATTTATTTTATTAGATTAAAATTAGGACTAAATTGATATATTGTATAAATGTAGAGGACCAAATCTGTAATTATACCATTTTTAACAGTTCCGTCAACTTTTTCGTTTTCTTTAACGGCGTTTGGCTAAAATGGAACCATTTAAATAGTTGTGTGGTGCATTTGCAGCAAAAAATAATATAGTGGTCATTTTGACACCAAACTCATAGTTTAGTGGTCATCTATGTAGTTTACCCTAAATTTTTTTACGAGAGAAAAAAGAGAGAGGAAATTTTACAATGTTCGAGAAGAGAGCAATCTCATTGGATTTTTGTTTCTCGGCTTAAACGTCAGATAGGTGCCCAAACTGTACCTTTTTCTCCAGTTAGGTGTCTAACGTTTTTTTCGGGCCACTTAGGTGCCTAACGTTTCATTCTGTAACCCATTTAAAGTTTTAGCCGGACGTTAAAATTTTCCGTTATCCAATCATAAAGCGACACATGACACATTTTTTATTTTTCTGATATTAACCAAAATAAGAAAAATAAAATAAATTAATTAAAAATAAAATTTAACCCTGGGTTAAATCCCTTAAACCCATTAACCCCTCTTCTTTCTTTTCCATAACCCTAATCGCTAGATCTATCCGTATGTCCCTCTGAAAGTTTTTTTGTTGAACGTAGACTCGGGTCAATTGTCAGTGTTGAACCGTCTTCTTAATTGAAAATTTTACATAGAAAGTTCAATTATTGTTCTGAATTTAATTTCTTTGCCTGCAACTTTGTTTGCTGTTGTAGACAGAATCCATGTCTCATTTCGTTGTCGAGTAAAAGTTAGTAAATGGCAATGGAATGACTTAATTTGATAAAGAAACTTGGCTCTTTGTTTCTATAAATGAATGATAATTGTCATGAAATGGCAGAGATGGTGCATTCATTCTATAAAATTTCACTGTAACAAAAAGATGAAAAGGCTAGTTTGTTTTAATTCCAATCTTGTGAATTCATCTTTTAAAATTCCTCTGCCAATCTCTCTCAACTATTCTCACAAACCACCATGGTCTTCCACTCGTGAATACGATGTATTCCGTGCTCAGTCCCAACACCACTCCACACCCATAGCCCATCATTACAGGTTTCCAGATAAAGGCTATTGCAGAAACTTCATCTCCCCGCCATGGTTTGATGGGGAAGCATGAAAAGAAAGAAGAAGGGTTCTCATCACCGATTCAACTATCACTAACCACTCTTTCATTTATTGGACAACCATAATATAAAAATTTATCATCATGTCGTCAAAAAACAAGAAATGAATCGTCGACAAATATTTAACAATGAAGAGAAAAAGGTTGATTGGGTTCTCATCGGCGGTTAGAGAGCGGAAAAATTCAAACGGTGAGGTACGTGATGCTTGAGCAGTGAATCACTAACGTGTATAAATGTCGGATGACAAAGTATATGTGATTTATAGGTCAAATCGAAAGGAATTAAAATTTTGAGATTAAAAAAAACAAAAAAAAAACATATCACGTGTCATATTCTAATTGGATAACGATTTTTTTTAACGATTGACAAAAAAATCGTATTTAAATAACAAAATAAAACATTAAATATTTATTTGACCCAAAAAATAGTTTAACAACTAATTAAAAAAAGTATAATTTAAACCCTTAGTTTGCTATTAATTTTTTAAGTAATTATAAGCAAATAGAAGCTTAAATCACGAAAAAAATATGAAAGTTTTGAGATACAAATGAAATTACAGGCAGTGAACCAGGCGGAATTAGGGGTGGCAACGGGGCGGATCGGGGACGGTTTTGCATTCCTTACTTCGTCCTTAATACTTGCGGTTACAATTTTGGAGAATCTCCATTAAACATTTCAGGGATTTTTCCATCCCCATACCCGTCCCTTATAGATCCTGCGGTTTTCGGTTAATCCCCATATCCAAAAAATATAAATTAATTTATAAAAAAATACTCAACATTAAATCTCCAAAATTACAAACATAAAAGATAATTTTAGTTTTGTCAAATAACAAACAAATAATTTCAAAACTATAAAACATGACTTAAATATTAACCGTTTGAAACATGGCATCTTGAACTACCTTTAAAAGAAAATATGTGATTAATAATTTATAGTTTCAAATAATGGTATGTTTGTTCTAAAAGAAACTAGATTCTATAATTTTTCCAATCATATAAATTACTTCTTCTAATTTTACCCGTACGATTTATGGTGAATTTTCGAAGCCATTGTTATTGTTGTTTTTATAAACAATATGTTGTCTTTTCTTCTAACATTTGTGTAATCACTAATTTTGTCCGGACCTCGAACCCCTTTAGTTTGTGTTTATCTTGGGCTTATTAGAGGCTATGGGCTAATTACGCTTCGACCCTTCCGACTTTTTAAAAACCATCTCGCAGTCCCCTACCTTAGTAAAAGTTCATCCTTTAGTCACTGCCTTGATGTTATTTCAAAATTCCTAGTGGTCAAATTACGTCCGCAGTCCCTTGGACGTTTCAATCTCTCGCAATTACACCCCTTCTTAATTAACCGGCCCATTTCCTTTCTTGGGATAATCCCGTTCAAACTCTCAATTCTTTTTTATTTTTTATTTTCATCCCTAAGTCAGTGGTATATTCACGTAATTAATCCTGAAATGTGTGTAGGTTTAGATTTTAACTTACCTGCTATTTAATCTAATCTAGTTTTACTTTGTTTTTTTTTTTATTTTTGCGAATGCATTAGTGCATGTATTAATTCCTTGTCATTGCATGTTATTTGTTTTTTTATTATTATCTAAGATTATGTGATAACGAATTTGCATACGCATGTAATATATAGTTTTCATGTATCCTTGTTCATGCATTTTAAATACCATGCTTAGATATTTGTTTCCTTTTTACGCTCTGTTTATTTGTACGGATTTTTTTGGGCTTCGTTTATTTATTCTTGTATATTTCTTAGAGTGCATCTCGAATCTTAAAATGCAATGCGAGCGTCTTTTTTTTCGGGAACGAACGAGGCCAGTACCAGTCGTAGTGGTGGTGGTTCGGACGTTCCTTCTCGAATATTAAGACCTTTAAAATTTACTCGCTCGTATAACCAAATTTCGATACGATTTGTCACTTTAATTCGAAAAATTTAATATTAATAAGCGGTAATGTTTTTGGTACCGATTTTCGGGCACGGCGGGGGTGCTAATCCTTCCTCGCGTGTAACCGACTCCCGAACCCTTTTAAATCTCTGGTTTTATTTCGATGTCCGGTCTACCATTTTAAATGGCCGGTGGCGACTCCTACTTTTTACAAACCCGATTAAATTTTTCAAAAACAATTAAAACCCGGTTCTTCTAAGTGACACCGGTATTTTTTAGTCGCAACAAATGGCGACTCCGCTGGGGAAATTTTTGTTTTCAAAAACAAAAAAAGAGGGTCAAGCCAAAAAAAACTTTACCGCTCAATTAATATTAGAAGTTGCGAATTAAAGTGACCGAGACGATCGATATTTGTTTATAAGTGCGAGTTTATTTTAAACGCAATTAAAATTGGCATTTAAACCCGTTCGTTTAAGTTGGGGAAAACGCTAGTGCTTTCGTGTGGATATTGTTCCTCCGTGTGGGCCTAGCAAGTACCTTCGGGGCTCGAGTACCCTATATCTTCGTGAGAATATCGTTTCTCCGTGCAGATATAGCGAAAGGGTCCCCTCGAATTGAACTCGGTTGAGAGGAGCCTATAATGGGTAATGACCGGGGGCCTTGCTACCCTTAGAAGGGGACAGCGAGGACAGTTCGAGTACCTCCTAGAACCAAAACTGCATGTAGAGAACTAGAAAGCCCACCCCTTTTAGAGCCATGCGGACAACCTAGGTCTATTAGACGGGATAAATAGGGTTGCTTGCTTTCATGCCTGCCTTTTTATCATGTTTATCCGACACTAACGGTTATTCTTATGATCTTCTTGTATTTATTCTCACATGCATATCATGACATAAAGGTGTTGAGTCAAGGTGGTTTTACCCAATCAAGGGCTATCATTATGGACGGGAGGTTGCTAGAAAGGATAATGTCAATTAGCAAATCCGACATCGGACAGAACGGATAAAGGGGCAGTTTACCGAGCGAAAGCACAGTGCCAGGTCATTTAATGCCCACCATTGAAGAAAGCACAACATTTCTCCATTTCGAGGAAGTCAAGCAAGATCGGATCTACTCCAAACATCTCGAGTAAAATTTTGAACCGTCTATCGGATCAACATCTTTGGATTACAAGCGGAAGCATATTTGTCAAGACTTTGCTATGACTGTCTCGTAACAAGGAACCTCCTTCACGTCAAATGATAGTTGACCTAAGGGGAATCACCTATAGGGCCAACACATTTCATCCGCAAACACATGTGTACATATTTCATTACATCATATGTCCATACATCATGACATGCATTGACCAACTAAATAACGAATTAATATTGAAAAAAATATTATTACAGTGGTGAAGTTTCCAATCTACAACCATTTCGCGTTCGTACGACACTCGTTTTCAATCACGAGCAATGGAAGAAAGGATGGCCAGAGTTGAACAAGGTCAGAAGGACCTCGAGGGCCGATTGGATGGAATCGAGCAAAACATTAAGGATCAGATTGCGCAATCACAAACCACCATCATCGCTCAGATGACCGAACTGCTTGAGAAGAAGTTCAGTAAAGAAGGAGGATCAAGGGGCAATTCGAATGAGAGGGGAGTAGGTGAGACTACGTCGCATATCCAACAAGGAGCGCCGACCACCGGGAAGAGAGTGCATATCAACCTTGAGGGAACGCCCGCTAATCGTCCTACGGGGGCACCGGCTAGCCGTCACTTGGACCAACCTGTTGAATTAGGGGAAGATCTTGAGGTTGAAGTACCAGATCTAAACATGTTGAATGAGGCAGAAGAAAGGATTAGAGTCGAGGTGGAAAAGAAGTACGAGGAGAAGTTTCGTCTCTTTGAAGAAAAGTTCATGGCCTTGCAAGGAATGGATAAGCAAGGGAATGATGCCAGTGATTTGAGCCTTGTAGCAGATTTAGTTTTACCTCCGAAATTCAAGGCCCCCGACTTTGATAAGTACGACGGGACTACTTGTCCTTCAGCTCACATCACCATGTATTGCCGAAAGATGGCGGCTTTTATAAAAGGTGAGAAGCTACTTATCCACTGCTTTCAAGACAGTTTAACTGGTTCCGCAACCCGTTGGTATACTCAACTTAGGCGAGTCGACATCAAGTCTTGGAGCGATCTTTCGAGGGCTTTTGTGGGTCAATACAAGCATGTAACTGATATGACTCCGAATCGGCTCATGCTACAAGGGATGGAACAAAAGCACGGTGAGAGTATCCGTGAGTATGCCCGGCGTTGGCGAGACGTAGCAGCTCAGGTGCAGCCCCCACTTTCGGAAGGTGAAAGCATTCCTTTGTTTGTTGACACTCTGAAAGGAGTCTTGTACGATCGCTTGATAAGCAATCCCTCCAGCAGCTTTGCGGACATGGTCTTGACGGGAGAACGTATCGAGGACGCCATCAAGAAAGGGAAGATAGTAGATCCCTATGGCGCAACCGCCCACAAGGGGCATGGGTCCCAAGTTCACATGGTGGGTTCTCACTCGAACAACCAGTCTTCTGGCCGCTACCATAATCAAGCATCCGGGTCTGCAAAGCCTCAAAGTGATCTTCACCCAGTTCCTATGTCGTACACCGATTTTCTCCCAATGCTTATTGAGAAGAAGCTTCTATCTCCGGTTCAGTCCAAACCAAAGGATCCTCCCTATCCCAAAGGCTATGATGTCAATGTCGTTTGCGACTACCATGTGGGAAGCATAGGCCACACCACGGAGAATTGTGGGGCACTGAAAAACAAGGTGCAAGCTCTGATCGAGAACGGTCACTTGACATTTTGAAAGGAAATATCGGGATTGTGACTTTTGGGGTGTGCTAATGCCCGACCATCTTTAGGAGTTTTGTATGTTGCATTTTTCTCTCGAAGTAATGCATAGAACAAACGTTGCTATCCTTTGCTCAATATAGCAATGATTTCTTTAAGGGCACTTGTTATGTTCACAATTTGACGTTCTAATGAAATGCACTTCTTTTTTAACATACAATGACCTTGAAATCATGTATATGCATATATCTCTCCATACCTCCGTAGGTCCTCGGATATCATATGCATGATGTGGCATTGATTCTACTCAAAGAGATCGAATGTTGTGAAAACGATGAAGTATGATGTCCCGCTCCGTCCGCTCCGATCGGTAAAGCGAGAGAAGAAAGATCACTATTCCTTTGATGATGTTCGATGATAAGGGAATCTCCTAAGAAAGCCCAAGTAGAGTTACTCGAATGTGCAAAAAAAAAGGAAAGAGAAATGAAATGAAAAAATATATATTGTTTCAAAACAAAATAAAATTTCAGAGCCTGGTAATAGGCATTAATCGAAAAGCACTCCAATGTTCGAAACCTGGTAATAGGCATTTTCGGATACGAGTGTGGAATTCTTGGGGCACTCTGCTGAAGCCTGAAACCCTTCGCTTCATGAGTGATGGTAATATTTTCAAGTCGTGACTATGCCGAGTAACTCGGGGTATTGTTGTATGCTCCATCAGTATCCTCAAGACAAAGGACTGTGACGATTTGAATTCCCCTAGGAAAAAGAAACGAATGAGCAAACTGAATAAGTCTCGGATGTGAATCCTTGAGGACACTGACACAATACTAATTGTAATCAGAAGCACATGCTTACATTTAAAATTCGGGGAGTGACATTTTCTATTCAATGGGCTAAATTTTTTTGAAAGCATACGGAGAAACATTATGAGAACTAGAAGGAATAGTAATCGAGCCAATTAAGCAAATACCATAATCATGAGGATGAACCGAGCGATTTGGAAAAGGTTTCACAACTTCGCATATCGCCACAACATTCAGAGTCTCCATTGACTCAAGCTGATCATCAGAAAGTAGGATCTAAGACGCTCTTGCATTTGATATCCGGGGCATCCTATTCTATTTTTTTTAATTAGAATTTTGACTTCAAGGTTCTGTATGGTAATAAAAAAAGGCATTCTTCATTAGAATGACAATCCATAAACTGGTACTTTTTAAACCAAGAGATCTCTCTGTATTACTTCGGAGATAAGTGCATCAGCAAGGCCCAAAGGTTGAGGGGCACGACGTGAGGAGGAATGATGAAGAGTCATGTGAGGCTAAATTGACATGATGGGGCACCATTGTTCGTGGGGAAACTAAGATTTTCACGTAAAAAGGTTCAAACCGAAGTATATGAAAGATGGCACAAGGCCAGAAAGGATTTATAGTAGGACCGAAGTCACTCGACTCGAATATTTGAACGAAGAACGAGCGACTGAAGTTTGGGGGGCCAGATTTCTTAAGACACAAGATTGATGGATGGTTGTAGTCCCAGGATAACGACCACTAACCCTAAGAAATGAAGACAAACTAAATCCATGCACCTTTGCATTCTCATGAACACATGCATCTTTGCATCCTGAAATATGCTCATGCATCATCGATAGCTAGATATCACACATGCTAGGGGCATGCTAAATCATATCATATCATTTTGTTTTCTCTAAACATATATTTAAAGATTGGTAAAAGAATAGATCTACAGCTTCACGAGAAGAGAAGTGGATCTCACAGGAATCAAGAGTCCTTCGACTTGCGTAATTCGAATTTCTAAAATCCTTCAAACCCTCGGTTTTAATCTTCCAGATGGTTTTCTTACAATTCGATTTTATCCTTCCAAAAGGTCGTTTTTCTCAAAACTGAAATTTCTCAACTTTTATCCTTCCAAAAGGATGTTTTTCTTAAAACTCAAATTTCTCAATTTTTATCCTTCCAAAAGGTCGTTTTTCTCAAAACTCAAATTTCTCAATTTTTATCCTTCCAAAAGGTCGTTTTCCTCAAAAATTAATTTCTCAATTTTATCCTTCCAAAAGGATATTTTCCTCAAAACTCAATTTCATCCTTCTCAAAGGATATTTTTCTTAAAAGTCAAAATTTCTCAATTTTATCCTTCCAAAAGGATGTTTTCCTCAAAGCTCAATTTCTCAATTTCATCTTTCTCAAAGGATATTTTTCTTAAAAGACAAAATTTCTCAATTTTTATCCTTCCTAAAGGATATTTTTCTCAAAAAAGATCAAAATTTCTTAATTTTATCCCTTTACACAGATTTTTGAAAGACAACTTGAATACCTCTCGGGACGAAGAGAAAACGATAAAGTGAGAACTAAAAGGATTCCAGGCGAAGCCTTTCAAGCCGCCGCTCCAGAATGTCAAGCGAAGTCTTCATATTCGCCACTCAAGGATTTTAAATGAAAGCTTTCAAGCTTACCAACATATTTCAAGATAAAGGATCCTACAGAGAAAAGGTCCAAACAAGCTCTATATAGAAGGAACTTGCGACTTCAGGATCTCAAAAGCGGAGGGTTCTACGGAGAGGGGACTTGTAGATTCTTGATTTCAGAAAGTAATTCAATAGAGAAGGAACGACTACTCAAAGAGAATGCTAAGGAAGAGGGGTTCTGTGGAGAAAGAACTCAGAATCCTAAGGCTTCAGGATCTCGAAAGCGGAGGGTCTTATAGAGAGAGGACTTGGAGATCTTTGATTTCAGAAATACGAAGACGAGAGTTCTATATAAAAGGAACTGCCACTCGAGGAATATGCCAAGGAAATGAGTTCTATGGAGAGAGAACTCATATTCTCAAAGCTTCAGAGAGAAAATTACTCGGTCTAGCATGTTGCAGCTCCGGGAGAGTAATCGTCCAATAGTGAAGTTGGACAGATTTAGTTAGTTTGCTTTACAACCGTAAAGGGAAAGCAAATTCGCTTGGACGCCCAAGTTCGCCTTTTGGCCGCGAAGAAGAGGCAAAAGTATTTAGAGAGTCAGCTTGCTTTTTGACCGCGAAATGGACAACTTGCTTTTAGATCGCGAAGGGAAGGCAAAGTTGTTTGGATGACTAGCTTGTTCTTATGGAAAAGAGAAGACAAAGATATTTGGAATTTGCTCATCTATTCGGGCACTTGGAGAATAGAACCCGTCTATCCGTTCGGGCACTTGGAGAATGGAAATCTGCAAAAAAAAAATGAAAAAACTCTCAATCTCTCTGTTCGGGGCATCTAAGGGAGAATCCACGATCGAAAAGTTTTGGGAAGAAGAACCACTTGGAATCGCGTGGCTACGTTGGGAAGATGAGTTGCTTGGAATCGCGTGGCTGCGTCGGGAGTAAACCGTCCAACAGGGAAGTAGGACAAAATTAGTGCTTATGGTCTTTGCTTTATTCTTGTTCCACAAGTATAAGCAAAGAGGGGCAGCTGTAATCACTAATTTTGCCCGGACCTCGAACCCCTTTAGTTTGTGTTTATCTTGGGCTTATTAGAGGCTATGGGCTAATTACGCTTCGACCCTTCCGACTTTTTAAAAACCATCCCGCAGTCCCCTACCTTAGTAAAAGTTCATCCTTTAGTCACTGCCTTGATGTTATTTCAAAATTCCTAGTGGTCAAATTACGTCCGCAGTCCCTTGGACGTTTCAATCTCTCGCAATTACACCCCTTCTTAATTAACCGGCCCATTTCCTTTCTTGGGATAATCCCGTTCAAACTCTCAATTCTTTTTTATTTTTTATTTTCATCCCTAAGTCAGTGGTATATTCACGTAATTAATCCTGAAATGTGTGTAGGTTTAGATTTTAACTTACCTGCTATTTAATCTAATCTAGTTTTACTTTGTTTTATTTTTTTTTTGCGAATGCATTAGTGCATGTATTAATTCCTTGTCATTGCATGTTATTTGTTTTTTTATTATTATCTAAGATTATGTGATAACGAATTTGCATACGCATGTAATATATAGTTTTCATGTATCCTTGTTCATGCATTTTAAATACCATGCTTAG
Organism: Hibiscus tridactylites; assembly: GCA_958450335.1. Classification (NCBI taxonomy): domain Eukaryota; kingdom Viridiplantae; phylum Streptophyta; class Magnoliopsida; order Malvales; family Malvaceae; genus Hibiscus; species Hibiscus tridactylites. The sequence goes on along the minus strand of OY288275.1, from coordinate 83,123,627 downwards.
ATATTTGTTTCTTTTTTACGCTCTGTTTATTTGTACGGATTTTTTTGGGCTTCGTTTATTTATTCTTGTATGTTTCTTAGAGTGCATCTCGAATCTTAAAATGCAATGCGAGCGTCTTTTTATTCGGGAACGAACGAGGCCAGTACCAGTCGTAGTGGTGGTGGTTCGGACGTTCCTTCTCGAATATTAAGACCTTTAAAATTTACTCGCTCGTATAACCAAATTTCGATACGATTTGTCACTTTAATTCGCAAAATTTAATATTAATTAAGCGGTAATGTTTTTTGTACCGATTTTCGGGCACGACGGTGGTGCTAATCCTTCCTCGCGTGTAACCGACTCCCGAACCCTTTTAAATCTCTGGTTTTATTTCGGTGTCCGGTCTACCATTTTAAATGGCCGGTGGCGACTCCTACTTTTTACAAACCCGATTAAATTTTTCAAAAACAATTAAAACCCGGTTCTTCTAAGTGACACCGGTATTTTTTAGTCGCAACAATTTGCTCACTCAAAAATTAATAATTCCTAATATGTAACTCGAAATCAATATCTGTTTGTTTTAAACAAATCTAGACTTTCGTGTGATTATATAAATATAACGCTCACTTCCTAATTTAACTTGTAGAATTTTTGGTGATTTTTCCAAGTCGTTACTAAAACTTTTTTAAGAAATATGCTGCCAAATTTTTGTGACCTTTCAACATTCAAATATTCATATAGTTTAGAATACATATCTAAATCAATCACCGTGTATTTTAAACAAAACTAGACTAAATCATGTTTACAACAATATATAAATAACATTCTAATTATTTGTATAGAATTTACAAAAAATTTTAAACTTACTCTAGCCGGCCATGCTCATGTGAGAATAGATTTTTGATGAAACATAGGTAAATTACCCTTATGGCCATCAAACTTCGTAAAATATCAGGATCCCTATGGATATTTTTGGGATTCTTGCGGATCCCACGGTGATTTATACGGGTACAGTTCGGTTATCCCTACGGTTCGGATATAGCAATCCCCATCTCCATCTCCATTTGAGCTCCGATTATAAAACTTCCCCTATCCCGTCCCCATGGGTAAGGATTTCGGTTATTCCCCATGCCCATCGATTCAGATCCCCACAGTTTTCGGTTATTCTCCACCCGATTGCCACCTAGCCGGAATAGTAAATGATGAGATAATTACAATAGGGCAGATAATTCAAGGAAGTCGACGATGAAGACGACTCAATGTACGACGACAAAATGTTAAAACTTTTTTTGGTCAAAAACAAATGTTAGAACGAAGCATTGAATTTGAATACACGAACACTCTTCCATTCAGATTCTGGACCGGGCTTCAATTATTTTGGGCCGTCAACAAGCTTGAATCTGGCCGTTATATCGTCTACATACATGAATTAAACCTTTCCCTTTCTGATTATATAGAATATTTATATTTTCCAAGGCTTCATACACTTAACTTGAAAAAGAACAATAAAAAATAAAAAAGTTATCACTTTTCCAATTTGTTTGCTCTGTTTTTGCTTCAAAATTGAATCAGGCAATGCTTTGTTATTTGCACTGTAATTGTTCTAGGAATTGTTGTCGTTGTCTCTGTTGCTTTTACACTTACCCTTAAGGGCTGTAAGCTGTTCTTCTTAAACTCCCTTATAAAGTTTCTCCCAAACATTTCAATTTTTTTTTCATTTCAAAGGTTCCACCTTTTTACGGTTTCAATGGATTTATCTAAGGCTCAATCGGGTTTGTCTTTAGATTTTATTAAAAATTCCATTACAGACGATTCGGTTCCGCTACAAATCGACACCAGCGTTCGCAGCTCATCGAACCCGGTCCGGCCCGTTCCTTTACAGTTCTTCGAGGAAAAGGAAGATGGTGCCCCTCGGTTCGAGAACGGCGAGCGAAATGGCCACAACAACGAAGATGAAGAAATTTGGATTCTAGGAAAATCTATGTGCGTGAAAAGACAAAGGGATTCTAAACCTGTTTCGATCCCTTGTAAGCGGTTAGCTGCCGAGCCCAGTTTGGAGCAAAGACGAGCAGCCGTCCGTTCATGGGGAAACCAACGGCTGGAAGAGGCGGATCCAGAAGTGGGTGAAATCATGAAAAAGGAAAAGCAAAGGCAAGTCTTGGGAATTGAGCTAATTGCTTCCGAAAACTTTGTGTGCCGAGCTGTGATGGAAGCTTTGGGAAGCCATTTAACGAACAAATACTCCGAAGGAATGCCTGGAGCTAGGTACTATACGGGCAACCAGTTTATAGATCAAATCGAAACCCTATGCCATGAGCGTGCATTGGCAGCTTTTAATCTTGATTCCGAGAAATGGGGTGTCAACGTGCAGCCATATTCATGTACTTCTGCGAATTTTGCTGTTTATACCGGACTTCTGCTGCCCGGTGATCGGATCATGGGGTTGGATTCGCCGTCCGGAGGGCATATGAGCCATGGATGGTATATGCCGGGTGGGAAGAAAGTATCAGCTGCTTCTATATTTTTCGAGAGCTTTTCTTATAAGGTGAATCCTCAAACAGGGTATATTGATTATGATAAGCTTGAGGAGAAAGCGCTTGATTACCGGCCCAAGATTCTTATTTGCGGTGGGAGTTCGTATCCTAGGGAGTGGGATTATGCCAGGTTTAGGCAGATTGCAGATAGGTGCGGGGCGGTGTTGATGTGTGATATGGCTCATATTAGTGGTCTTGTGGCAGCTCAGGTTCGAAAATTTCATGTTTATTGGTTTGATGTTCCAAGTTTATTGCAGTTTTTGGCACTGTATTTGGTTTCTTGCGATTCATTTGGATAGTTATATGCCTGACTTAATTTACATGTCTAATCTACAAAAGTATCCATTGCTTTGAAACCACTTGGGCCAGCTTACAAAGTAGAATCGTTGTTTGTAAATTGTAAAGGAGTGTAACTGTTGGCCTGCCAATTATTTGCCCAATTCACACACCACAGCCTTCAATTTCATGCTGCTGAACTCAACCTAAGCATACATGCTAACATTTACATTTAAGAAGTACTAAAGAGAAGACACATAAGACATGCTTTAGAGAGAAAGCTTAGGCTTTATTTGGTTAAAAGTAAATTCACCTTTTGAATTTGTATTTCCTAACAACATTTGTAAATTACGGCTTATTAAAGTTGAGCGGAGGTTAAACCTGCATTTTAAGTTGTGCGAGATTGACTGATTTATTATCTAAATGCCATGAGCTGTCTGACTTTACCTTCTTTCTGATAAGTTTGAATTTGTTAGACTTGGATACTTGCACACATATGCTTTGAGTTATATAAACGTAAATGAACATGGACCTTACCGGCCCTCCTTCTAGTCAGAGCAATATATGTTTCTTCCCCTTATGGTTGGTTAGTAAATCATATAAATTTGTGTTTTTCTTTCCCCTTATCAGCATGTTCACTCTTGTTCTTTGTCCATTACAGGAATGTACCAGTCCATTTGACTACTGTGATATTGTTACTTCAACAACTCACAAAAGTCTACGTGGTCCAAGGGGAGGTATAATCTTTTATAGGAGGGGTGCAAAATCTAAAAAGCAAGGCATGTGTCTCAGTTATGGTGATTGTAGTGGCCAGTATGATTTTGAGGAAAAGATAAACTTTGCTGTTTTCCCATCATTACAAGGGGGGCCTCATAATAATCATATTGCCGCTCTTGCCATAACCTTGAAGCAAGTGGCTACACCAGAGTACAAAGCATATATGCAACAGGTGAAGAAAAATGCTCAGGCATTAGCGTCTGCTCTGCTGAGAAGAAAATGCAAGTTGGTTACTGGGGGCACCGACAACCATTTGTTGCTCTGGGATCTCACTACTCTAGGCTTGACAGGTACACTAATCTTGCCTGCTCAATATGATAAATTTTTTGTGCATTTACATGCTCAGAAAATATATGCTAGCATATTGAATTTTTTTTTTATTGGAATAAGTTATTTCTTGTGATTTTGTTTGATTATGTGAACAATGGAGTTTTCTGCGACCGATTTTCACCTAAAACTTCTTAATGGCTTTATCAATCATTTTTTCTGTTCTGGTTCTTCATTCGTTTTGGAAAGTTGACATTGATTCTTGGATTTATCAAAATTAATTTGTGAAGATCAACTTGCAGTTCATTATAATAAACTTTACTAGTCAACTGCTTGTAGACCATATTTGCTACAAGTTTTTCTTCAGTCTACCCATCTATTTGGCGAGCTAAAATTTGTTTCATGTGTTCCATATTTTTAATAGGAATTCGTAGTTTAACCTGTATGATAATTCTAATAATTTATTAATATGTCAAACAACCTATATATGCAATTATTTATACACAGTGCATTTCCTTCATATTGTCACCTGTGTTTCCTTGCTCTCGTCCTTCTATAATTAACTCTCCTATTATGTTTTCTAGGTAAATGCTATGAGAAAGTTTGTGAGATGTGCCACATCACTCTAAACAAAACTGCTATCTTTGGTGATAATGGTACTATTTCTCCTGGAGGAGTTAGAATTGGTAAGGACTATTCTTGTTCTCTTTTGTAGAAATCTATATTGCTTTTAGAGTTTAGACAGCTTCGTAAAGGTTCAGAGTAGATTATGCCTTGTTTTTGCTTGGTAATCACATTTTGCATTTTTTTAGTCAATGGAATGAGCTTAACGGGCTAATAGTAATCAGTTCTTTTTAGTGTGTTAATTTGTTCTTATATACCCTTATGTCATATTTAGAAGTGACTATTTCATGTGGTAATTAGAGAGTAGCAAGAAAGGTCATTTGACGGTTCAAATGGGTTATGAAAGCAGCACATATCATGTTTTCGGTTCGTGCTTGGTTGTCACATAAGTGCAGGGTTACAATCCATCTTTTTCCATTAATGTTCAAACTTTCCTAATTTCTCTCAGGTACGCCTGCTATGACATCAAGAGGTTGTTTAGAGTCTGATTTTGAGACAATAGCCGACTTTCTTTACAGAGCAGCTCAGATTACAAGTGCTGTACAGAGAGATCATGGAAAATTGCAGAAAGAGTTTCTCAAGGGTCTTCACAATAACAAAGACATTATTGATCTTCGGAACCGAGTTGAAGCATTTGCTGCTCAGTTTGCAATGCCAGGATTTGATGATTGAACATTTATAAAGATGGTCTCGAGTCTCGACACCATTTTGTTGTTTGTGTGGCATACCCTCATTTTTTTCCTGGTAATTCAATTAATTTTGGCCATCCTTGTCTTCCCATTCGACACTTGTAAATTACATAGCGTAGATCGAAATCACCTTGCTGTTCACTTGTGTAGCTTTGTAAAAGATATAAAGAGAGTCCTTTGTTTCAAAACAGTAGAAAAATATATTTATGGTGCAATCATATTGTATATTATTACTGTAGTAGGAAGAAGCTCAGCAACAAAACCTCCTGTATCTGCAGTGTGGATTGGCAGCCTCAAATTCTATGCAGCCTAAGGAATTAGTCGGCATGGCACTGCGAAGCTGCTGCTGTAAGTTTATGTCGACATTTATGTTTAATACATATCCGGATATGAAAAGGGAATACATTCATCTAGACATTATTGTGTCCCGCATGTACCATGAATTGTGTCTGCATTTTACTTCCAATATCTCCTGTTCTTGCTGGGATCATACTTATTGTTGATAATGTCTGGTTTCAGTAACCAGCTTGTAAAGAGGAAACAAAAGCTGAGATCTCTTTTTTTTTTTAAAACAAAGGGAGGAAAAATGATTTGTGAAACAGGTAACGGTAGCAGAGTCGGAAATCATAATTTTCTGCAAAGACTTTCTGCTACCACCGATGGAGACATATCAGGATGAAAGGAGGGGATATGATTAGAACTTGGAAGCTTTCATCATTGCTTTCAAAATCAGACAATACATAATAAAAGAACAAGGGCTTCCCAACAGCAACGAACCTACTTCTGCTTTAAAGATTTAAAGCTACCCAGGAATCTCTCACACCCCATTTTGTTTTTTTTTTCACATGGAAGTCACTTTCAATATATTAAGTTGCCCTCCTAAATATTTATACAAGTAGCTCTCTAGTTATACATATAAATTATAATTAATTATATGGAACATTCTATGCCCTTTTGTTGAGAGGAAATGAAGGCTGGTTTGCCCTGTGCATATATTTTTCCTCTGGGTTTTGGGGGGAAATAAACTAGTATATCCATGTTTCAACTGCAGTAAAAACAATGAATGCAGGAAGTGAAATAAAAATAAAAATAATCATTTTAGAAAGAAGAGAAGAGAAGGGTCAAATCAAAAGGGTACATTTCTATCTAGCATTTTTGTAACTTCCTTTTCCAAACATCCTACATTCTTTTTTTTTATGATTTAATCCCTATTTTTTTCCTACCTATGACTGCAAAAGTCCAAAAGCTTCTTCCTCCCTTCAACAATCTCATCAAAGAAATCGTCAAGTTGCACAACAATATTGTCAGCACCAGATCTCAACACCCCAAACCACCCTTTCAAGTTCTCCACCCTTTCCCTTATCCCCCCAACCTCCGTCTCCCACTCCTCCACCCCTCCGCCGCCGCCGCCCCTCCTCTCCAGCTCCCCTCTCAACTCCTCCATTGCCAACTTTGATCTCCTAAATTCGTAAAGCAATATCCCCGGCCTCCCATTCATTTGGTTGATCTCTGCCGCCACCCTTTGCTGCAATCTCGCGGTTGAGATCATAAAAGCCGATCCGAAAATTAAACACCCTTCGTACCCTCCTCGTAGGAAACTGGATTCCGGGCGGCAATAAACTAGCCCGTACAGCAAGATCATCAGAAGCAATGAACTCACATTCCTCATTGCGTACAAAACTCCTCGGAAACCATTGAAACCATTCAGCTTTGATTCGATCGAAACTGTCTCGTCAAACCTTAACGAAAGTGGTTGGATTCTCGTTTCTATTAAAGCCCTGTTTTCCTCTTCCAATCCCACAGCTTCTCTTCGGCACCCTGAAATTGCCCTGATCACCTGTTTTCATAAAACCCACACCAGATCATGAATTCAATGCTAAAACTAAAGAAGAAGAAAAAATGTCAAAAATGTTGTAATGTAAGGTTTGGGAATTGAAGGACCTGTCTGGAAAGCTGGTGATTAAGATGGCGATGATTATCAAAAGAGGAAATGATATTAAACCCGGCAGAGTAATAATTTTCGATGCCGGAGATGCCCGATTTAATAACATGGCAAGCCTCCCAAAGCTTAGAACTTTCATCCATGTATTCATCGAGCCACTTATCACCGACGGGGAGATGGAGCTTCTGGACAAGGAGGAGTAGCTGGGAATGGAAAGATCGGAGAAGGGAAAGGACCCTTTGAAGGAATTGGATGGACATGAAGCTGTTAGAGAGGTAAAGACGTTCGAGATCATCTATGCCGCGAGTCAACAAGGTGTAGAATCCATTGACTGAGCTTGTTGAAGATGCATCCATTGTTGGACAAAATACAAGGAAGAGAAAAAGAGAAATGGAAAAAGAAGGGGAAGGAAGCTCAGGTTGAAATGAAAAGGATTGTTGGCAGCAATGATGGGTGTTTCCTATAGAGGGGAAAAGATGATTGGTAATATGCCATTTCCATTGTTAATTGCCAGAAACGAAAATATACATTTGTCAGAACAGAAAATTACCAAATACGAAAATTGTTTAAACAGAAAAATATGAAAGAAACGGTTGGTTAACGCCTTTCTTAAACAACGAGTTTTTCATGAACTCCCCCCAATCAATTTCTTCCCTTTTTCTTTCTCAGTTTGTTATTTTCACAGTATGTAATTCAAAAAATTGAATAGTAAAGTTTTGAAGATAATTTTAGGTTAAATGATAAGGAATTTGATTTTTTTAAAGACTTCACTTCTCTAGAATAAATTTTAAAATAAATTAATTTTGATTTAGGGGTCTAATTAAACTCGACTTCAAATAAATCGGATCCATATAACTATTTTCAGACAGAACAAAATGCTGTAGAATTAATTAAGTTTGGCATCTAACAACTGAGATTCTGCTGCCTTTCTCTTGTTTAACTTGTAATTCTTTCAGGTTTAATCACATTTTAGAATTGGATTGCTTCCTTTGGCTGCTTCCCCCTCTTTTTTTCTTCTTCCTCCACCAACTCTCATTTGTCCTTCCCTTCAAACTAAACATATTCAAGGATCGTGTGAGTTTGATTTATAGAATTAAGTGCATTTTAGTCAAAGTATTCTTGATAAAAGTTATTATTTAAAATTAGCACTAAAAATATAAAATGAATTAATTAATTTAAATAATAAATTTAATAAAAAAATAAATTTATACAAGAACAATGAAGGAAAAAACAATCCGTGCTATTGAAATTTGGAAGGGGGATTTTCCGTAGATTATTTGTCGTTGAATTTTTCAAAAGAATGGGGGATTGAAATGATGAGGTTCCTTGTATGTATATTTGGTCTAATTTCTATGCAAAATCAGGCTTTTTATGCAAATTTATCTTTTTAAGACAAGATGGATTATGTTTATTTTATCAGTAATAATTCTCAATCCAATGAGTTATGAACTTATAATCAAACATCGTTGCTGTCACCAGCTTTTGGACCCATCAAACGGCGGTCTTAAATAACCAATAAAAATAAATAAATAAATAAAAAGATTTATGCTTATTTTAATTACGGATTATGGTTTATTATACAAATGTTTTGTTTTGGGACCCAATTCCTTTCTTACATTTGACCAAACAAACAAATTCCTAATGATTCGTTGTTCCTCTTTGTTAATCAAAGGCAATAGAATGTTGAAGTATATGATATACGCATTTTTCTACCTTTAGTCCTTTACCATGCTTTTAAAAAAAATTGTAAATAATAAAAAGATTTTGATTTTATTTTTAAATTTTCTGGATGGGAGGAAGTTCGGGTGGGACCAGAAGTATTGCTTCTTCTTTTTTTTACTAAGATTTGTGTTTGAAATAAAAATAAAATAGTAAAGAAATTAAGAAATTGTGGGGATTGAGAAGGTTGGTCGTGGTCGTGGGTTTTTGGGGAGTGGGACATGTTAACTTGTTTAAAGGATGTTGGTCTTTTGATATTTTTTTAGATTTGATCTTTCATGTTTTCCGATGTTTGTGCTCTTTATATTATATCAAGTATTTATTTGTTATTTTTTTTAATAAAAATCACTAGTTTTATTTAAAATAGAAAATATCTAAATTACAATGATAGTTTGCAATATAAACATAGTATTTAAACATTTTTAAAACTATTGACATAAGAAATCAGTTACTTTAGATCATACAATGAAAAGATTAAAAATCTAATCAAAAAATAGATACAAATAGATTTGATTGCATCAACAAATAAACCACAATAGGGGATCAAACTACTAAAAGACCACCGACAACTGCAAATCAGAGTCGAACATCGTGAGAAAACTATCCACAAATGCAAATCATGTATCTAAATTCAATGTGAAAGTCCAAAACATGGAAGACCAGCAAGATAACTAAATAAATGTCATCTTAATCAGTCGAGACGATGATAAATCTAAGCCTGAGAAAAATAAAAATTAAAAGAAACAACCAAACAACCGCCAACGAAAACAAAAACAAAAAACGTGTCAAAAAAATATAATTATTTTTATTAAAAATTTAAAAAATATATAAAATATAATACAATTTAAACAAAATTAATAGCTGTCAATAACTAACACTAAAGTTAATACCATCGTCGTGGACAACCAAAATGAGCAAAGTTACGGCTAGGAAAATTTGAAAACCCTAGCGGCTAGAGAAAATATGGAATGGATGATTAATGTTCAGATGCAAAATTTATTTATTAGTTAGTTTTTGGTAGAACAAAGAAACAAAAGCATATATATGAACCCGCAAGTTTTATAGCATATTAACTGGTCCTTTCTGTTACATTTTGTTAACAATCAAATTGTTCAACGATAATTTTTTTTGGTAAAATATTTAAATTATTTGCTTTCAGATTTATTTTGGTCATTAAACTTTTTAAACGATCAATTTACTCACTAAACTTTACTTGTTGACTTATTTTGATCACTTTAAATATTTTATTAATATTTTGAAATGACTTGGCATATTTTATTATTATTAAATATAAAATTTAATTTAAAATAAAATAAAACAAATTATATTTTATTATTATTAAATAAAAAATAAAATAAAAACCCTAAATCCCTAACACTCAAAATATCAAACCACTTTCACCCTCACCGTCCACCCACCCCTTCACTCTCTGCTTAATAAGTTGATAGGTTCAAGTCTTCCTTCAACTAGCTAAATATCAATCTCAAACACATGTTCATAGCAATTTGATATCTAAAAAGAACAATCTTCATTAATGAAAGAAACAATGGTCGAAAAAAGTGACAAGTAAACATATATGAAAAGTTCGATCATCTACAAACAAAGATTCACACAAATGTTTGATTAAACATTGTAGTACATTAAGTTTTGATTTTGGGTGGGTAGATGACGCCAGCAAAGGTGTGGGTGGTCGGTGAGGGTAAAGTAGGTAAAAGGGTCAGTAAAAGTGAAAATAGTTTGAGGTTTTGAGTATTGGGGGAGTTTGGGGTTTTTATTTTTTATTTAATAATAATAAAATATAATTTGTTTTATTTTAAATATTTTATATTTAATAATAATAAAATATTTCAAGTTATATTAAAATATTAATAAAATAATTTAAAGTGACCAAAATAAGTTAAAAAATAAAGTTTAATGACTGAATTGATCGTTTTGAAAGTACAATGACTAATATAAGCATGGAAGCATAGTTGAGTAATGATTTAGGTATTTTACTCTAATTTATTTTAATGAAATAAGTTAATTGATTTTTGTTCACAAAAATTTAATTGAGTACACTTTTTATTGTAATAGCTCAATTGATTTTTAAAATTTTTCATAAAGATTTTATTAACTCTTACCCTTATAATTATAAGAATTATTAATAAATTGTTGTATAAATGTTAATATGTTTATATATTTGTATGTGCTTATATTTTTCACATATCTTTTGGTGTTATGTAAGCGTGGCATGATATTTTTTGTTATTAATTAGAGGAATTATTTTTCTCGAAAGAAAAGTCCAAATAGGTCGTGCATTGGATAATAATAGAATTGTATTATTGTATATGAAAATTGAGAAGTCTATATATAATACATAATACAAATAAATGGGTTCATGGGTATTAAAAATACCCAATAAATCCCATAATAAATTGGGAGGGAATGTTTCATTTTCTTCATAATGATGTTAGATGGATCATAGAGGGATACAACTGGATGGTCCAATGCCATCTAAACAAGTGAAAATGATATTATAAGGAATAATTTATTTAAATATTAAATTTCAAAAAAATAAAAATAAAAGGGGACTCCTACAAGCTACAAATAAAAATAAAATAAGAGGGAGCTACTAAGAAAATCAAAGTGGAAAATATTTCAGTTGAGGAATTGAAGTAAGATAAAAAGATGTAGCTAAGTTAAAAGCACTCCGTTTGGTTGTAGAAAATATTTTCTATTTTTATTTTTTATTTTCGTTTTCAAAAAATAGTTTTTATTTTCAGTTTTTTAAAAATTAAAAAACATGTTTGCTTAATAGAGATGAAAGTTATTTTTTAAAAGCGAAAATAGTGAGAATGTGTTTGGTATATAACTTTTGAAAATAGAAATAAAAAAATAATTATTAAATAATTGAAATAAAATATAGTTATAAAATATAATAATGATAATAATAATAATAAATAAAATATGTAAAAACCAAAATTTTAAAAAAATGACATTAGAAGGATTCGAACCCGGGTTAAAATTTAAAAAAATTTATTTTTATATTTTCTATTTTCTTAAAATATTTTCAGTGAGAACAACATTTTTATGTTTTCAAATTTTCACTTATTTTTGTTTTAATTTTTTAAAATTTATTTTTCATTTTCACAACCAAATGTGTTTTCTTCATTGTTTTTTATTTTCTATGAAAATGAATACGGGTCACATTTTTTAGAACCAAACACACCCTTAGTTTTTTTTTTGTTGCAAAATGACCTTTTTGGCCCAAAGTTACCTGTTAATCATTTTAGTTTTTAGATTTTTATTGTGTTTGTTTAGTTTTTTGTTTGTCTATTTTTTTATTAAATTAAACCAAACCGAACGTAATAAAAAAATAATCACGTCGTTAAACTTAGTTATTTTCATAAGCATAATTATAAAAGAGCTAATGGGGTCACGACTGCAGCAAAAAAAAATTAAAAATTGATAAAATTACTCTTTGACCCCTCAATAAATATAAAATTTAGTGTTTTCCCTAATTTTTTTTTAAATAGTCCCTTCTATAAATAATGTTAAATTCCATCATTGATTGTTTTATTGTTTTTATTACATCATAAAAATCAAGAAATTAACCATTTTATTTTATTGAGATGTCATTATCATCTGAATTTACATTTTCTTAATATTTCAGACAATGTGATAAAATGAATAAAATAAATAATATCTGCTTAACAAGTTATTATTATTTCGTCATGTTTGGATCAATTGAAAATATAAATATTATTAAAACCAAAAGAAATGTGATAAAATTTTAAAATTAAATGCATAAATCGATAAAAGTTAGAGGGCCAAAACTGTCCTCTTATCTTTTTAGACCAATAATCATATCCATGATGACATATGCGATAACTTTCCTTCCATATTTAGTTTTGATTTGTAACAGGAGCCATTAGATGTATTAAATGAGAAAATATTCAAAATTACAATAAACATTTAAAATTATTATTGTAAATTAAATATATAATTTGGACATTTTTTTAAAACTACCCGCTTTAGATAAGATGGAAATCGTCTGCCTACAAACTATGCCTCTTTTAGTGCTCCCACTTTAAAAAAATGGGTTTAAGGTTTAAGGTTAGAGATTGTAGTTAGGGTTTAGAGAATTAGATATTGTATATTTTTAGGGTTTTGAGTTTAAGATGTGAAATTAAGGTTAAGATTTAAAATTTAATTTTTAAATATTTTTAGTGTGGGACATAAAAGGGACATGATTAGAGGTAGAGAAATTTTGTTCCTTTAAATAAATATGTATTTAGTGAAAAAATGGTTATTTAAACTAGTCACCTTATAACTTTCATTCCATATTTATCTTAGTTTTGAATTAAGGATTTTTATTAATATCCATTTATTTTTATTATTTTTTAATGAGAATAATGGTTATTTGAGATAAATCTACATTTAATGTCAATCAAGATTATTTTAATCTACCTATTAATACAGATAGAATTTGTGTATCTTTTTATATACCATTTTATACGTCTTACCAACGTATAAAGAAGCATAGGAAAGAGACATGAACTCTATTCCTATTAGCGCACTAAAAACTTGATCAATTCTACATTTTTATTGTTAATTAATAATTTGAGATAATTTAAATCAGCGGGATTCTTATATTAAATTCAGTAGCTACAATAACAAGTGGATCATTGCTCGTGATGAAAATAAAGTCGCCGATGCCCTTATGCAGGCAGCATGGAGGTTGTCGTTTGGTTCTCATGAGTTCGTCGCTCTTCCTAGTTATGCATATATTTTTTTTTTCCAGCAAGACAATGTAACTTATCTTACTTGATGTATTCTATCACCATGAGTACTCTTTTTCTTCCATTTAAGTTTAGAGAGGTTTTTAATGAGACTCATGGTGATACCCTTTCAATCGAAAAAATAACAAGTGGATCATTTGATATAGAAGATAGAAGCAAAAACTACCAAGTCCGCAAGAGAGCATATGTAACCCCCTTGACCCGGCCTAGCTGCCAAACCGCATCGAACGGGTTACACAGAGAAAATCGAAGCGAACCTGTTAAGGCTCCACTCCGATTAACATCCCTAGAAAATTTCTTTTAAAGTTATCTTGTCTATATGCTTTAATTATATCCTAGGTGAGAGGACACGTAGCGGTAATACACACGGATATAAAACACGCGAAACAAACAATTAAACAAACCCTTTTTAACTTTTACAACAGGTCGTATTGGTACGCTAGAGGACTGTATCGATACACCTGGACTTAGACAACACCCCAAAGTCAACCTAGGGAGACCACATCGATACGCTAGAAGACCGTATCGATATACTCTCAACGGTCAACTTCCCAAGGTCAAACTACGAAGATCATACCGATACGTCAATTTCTCAGATTTTCATAGAGCATTTGGCGTATCGATACACCCCCGCGTACCGGTACGCGTATGCCAGAGAGTTGGCTTCATTGGAAGAAATTTAAAGTTCGAGAATCACTTTACTGAGTAATGAGGGTTTGATTGAAGATGAAAGTTCTAATTCGAGTTTTTGTCTTCAAATGCTATTGGCCGCTTATGGAGTATTCCTTAGAGTTGGGTCAAGATTGTGTTCAAATGCGAGAGTTCGATGATTCACAATCGGTTCAATCTGTTGAAGGTGTGCTGGGTGCGTGAAGGGTTACATTCCACCATTGTTAATCTTTTATGATCCTTGCGAGAAAGTGGAACGAGTGTTTCTATGGAATGAGCTATGCAATTTAAAAGCTTCAGACTCGAATGGTTGAATGGTGGGTGGAGGCTTTAACTTCATACGCTCTAGAAACGAAAAGAGTGGTTGCGTTGGTTTACAATCAAGAAGTGAAAAGTTTAATCAAGTTATCTCTAGGTGGCAACCTGGTATTGGAAAAACAGAACAAGCTGAAGTAGTGCAGATTTGAGTTATGTGAGAATCTGCATTTTTAAGAGGATCTCTGGAAACAACAGTCACACATGATTTGGCTTGCTATGGGCGATTCAGACATGGTGTCACAATGTTGTTTAGATTCGTTCCAAAAGAAGAGTTATCCATGGTCTGAATTTGGGAAAAATTTGGTGTGAGGATGCCAAAAGAGTGAAGTGTTTTGTGTTTAAACTTTTTAGTAAACATATGGGGAGTTTTTGAAATCTGGTGTGCCATTGGTTGAATGGTAATTAACGACCCTTATCCTCCATAACGGATTTGTTTTCTTTCTGGTTTTCAGTTTTCTCTCGCATGCCCTTTGAAAAGCTTGTGGTTAGTAGTCGTTGCCTTGACTTGTAGAGTTTTTTGGCTGACTCGAGACGACTCGATATTTAAAAAGAGACAATTACTTTTTAAAGATATTCTATTTTATACTAAGAATACTCAATTAAATGCTTCCTGGAAACCTCCTTTGTTGAGACGAGTTAAGTTTAATGTTCATGACTTGGCCAAAGTAATTGGGGCCGAGTGTGGTGGTATTCTCCGTACGGATGAAGGGGTATTTCAAGAAATTTTTTCTAGTCTATGGCCTAGCCGAGAGGGTGGTGTTGAGCTGGCTAATTTTGTGGCTATCAAGAAGGCGTTGGAGCTGTTATCTGGAGCGGGATGGATGAATAAAGCTTCATTGATTGTGGAAACAGATTCCAAGATTGTGTTTAATTAGGTTAGTATCTCTCTCCAACGCCCTTGGTCAAGGTGGATGTTTCTTGCCGAGGTTGATTGCTTCATAATTAAAATTGGGATGTTGAACTGTTCTAGCATTACATGCTTTACTAATGGTCTTGCTGTTTCCAATAGCCTTGGATGATGCTGGTTGAAATGTTAGGTTCAAAGCTTGGTGGGGATCAATTTGGTTGCCTAGTGACGTTTGTTATGGCCTTGTGGTTCTTTTATGTGCCTTGTGGGTTTTTGTGTGTGTTTCAGATATTTTTCTTCCTGGATTATATGTACTCTTTTTCTCCATCTAGGTTTAGGGAGGTTTTTAACGAGGCATACACTCTATGAATTTTAATAAAAAATTTCTTTACCGAACAAAAAAAAGGTCCAAAGCAAAGGACTGTATCGATACAGCCCTTGAGCGTATTGATACGCCATGCACTGCAAAACTTGTTTCGGCTGCTAAAAACACAAGAACTCGACACTAGAGGCATATAACGACCATTCAAGCAACATACAATCAAGCATATATCTCAAAGCAACCATGGATAAGCATACGAAGAAATTTAAACATTTAACGAAGCAACATCCAACAAAATAAGATTCAAAAGGGAAACATGCATACAAAGCATTCACCAACATAGCCAAAAGTCAAACAAAATCATAAACCAACTTGGCATAAGGCAATACAAGCCCAAAATGACTACACAAACTTGTCTAAGAAAAAGAAAATGCCATCAACACCACAAAACACAAAGGTCCTATCCCATTGCTCTATACTAGTTATTGAAGTCTATACCATACTTGAGCAAACCAAACTCCCTTAGATTCTCCCTTGTTCCACAAGCTGCTCCGAAGGTCTAAGGGCATGCATTGTTGGAAAAGAGAGCGTAAGCGTTTAAGCTTAGTGAGCGGTACTCAAAACAGTAACTACAACAATGCAGTTTTAAAACAGTAATTTGCTTGAAAACCAAAACCATTTCCAAATCATTTTCACATGCTTGAACACATAATGTCATGCTTTTACTTTCACGTGCGTTTACCGAATGCAACCACAAGCCATAAGCTTACCACATGCTCATTCTCATAACGAAAGTAGAGTAAACGACAAATGCATAAGCATGAATATAAGGAATCAACAACATACTTAACATGAGAATTAAAGCATTCAAGGGTATATTGACATTCAATGTTTTTACTCGGATATGCGGATAGTTCTCAAACCCATTAGACACTTCCGGTGGAATCTCACATCAGCGTACTCACATGTCTAGTAATAACATAACTTCCGATGGAATCTCACATCACCGTACTCCTCCTTAGTGGAATCTAACATCACTAAGGTCACGCGCGAATTTTACCTCAAGTGCACTCTAATCCTATTGATCGATCAATTATATCCGATAACAACTCAACACATGTCAATATACTAAATTACAACCACAAGCATTACCGATGCTTGAACCACTTACCAAGTCCAACCTTCCATGCAAGGCATGTACTCACAATGCAAGTATAAACACAAGTCTCACATCTCAACATGCATAACAATGCAATTCGGCACATAACAACATAGCATGTTCAACTTGCATTCAAGAATCGTAAAACACAATTTAATTGCATAAACCTTTAAAACTTACTCTCGAGCTTGGATTGGCTTTTCAAGCTCAATCCAAACTCCCAAAACATTTTCTTAACCACGTTAAGGCTTTTAAAATCTATCCACTCACCAGCCCACACACATCTGATGTCTGAGATGCCGAATCAAGCCTCCAAACTACCCAAATTTCCGTCCACAAAGCCCGAATCCAAATCCTCTATTTTGAGCAACCCAAAATCGAACATTAGAACACAAACACACTCACAAACACAACGAAGACTTGAAACTCAACAACCTTGCATCAATACACATCGATTCAAGCCCAATTTTCATCTGAAACATAATCAATTCAAAACCCAAATTACTAGCAGCCAGAACCAACGAATTTACCATCAAGAATCTACCTTTCTACATCCATAAACATCAATCCAAATCTACCAAACCTCCACCTTCCATTTAAACTCAAAACCCAACCAGAAACTCAAGATTTTCAACTCCTAAAATCACCCATAATACCCATTTCGGGTTTCCATTAAAAACCCACCATTTTATGTTATTTTAGTGTTAAAACAAGGATAAAAACACCCCCAACTCAGCCTTAATAAACCCAATCAAATGCCCAAAGATTTATTTTCATTTCCAATCCAAACTTTAAAAATCAAGATAGGATAAATTCACGAGTTTTGTAAAAATCACAACATTTAAGACTTAAGGAAGATGAAACTAAGTTAAGGAACCATTTACCTTGAAGAAATCACTTGGTTGAGAGCTTGAAATTCAATGGAATAGTGAATAGGGTTTGGGGAGGGTTTTTGAATGTGAAATTCAAATAGGGAAGATGATGACTTTTTGATAGAAATCCCTTTTTTATTCATTTTTATGAAAAATCTCTGTGGAACTAATGTTTTGATATAATAATTGAAAAATGTTTTGGACTAATTTGAAAAGAATTTAAAACTTGTTTCTAAGTCCAAACAACTTGAATTTATGTTTGAGGTATTTTAAGAGGTTTTTGGCAAAAAAATTTCATGTTTTTAATAGCCAAACTCGTATCGATACAGGCCTTTGTCGTTTCGATACGGATCGGGATCGTATCGATACGCCAGGTAAGCGTACCGATCCCATTTCAACTACCCCAACGACTATTTCCCAACGACCATTTAAATATCAAGCCGTACCGATACGCCCTCAAGCGTATCGATACGCCAAGCTAGCAAGAGCCCAACGACTAGTTTCTGATGAAGGCCGTACCGATACAGTTCCACGCGTATCGATACGGATAGCTGCAGAATAGCATTAATGAAAGGAAATAAAGTCCTCAACGGCTCCAATATGATCCCAACGGCTAGTAACGGCTACAAACTCATTTGGGAGTATAAAAGGGACCTCCAAGCATCAAGAGAAGACTAATGCTCATATTGTCAAACATCAAATGATCAAAGATTGTCTTAGAGCTTAAATTGTCATTTATTGTATAGACAAACACTAGTGAGCCAAAATTGTCAAATTTGCTCAAGTGTTTTAGGTTTTGGGTGAGTGCTTTATTGTGCAAACAAACACCTATTAGAGGGTTTTAAGTTTGCTTATATTGTCTCTTTGTAAAGAGGGTTTCAATCAAGGCTTTGGGTAGAAAGCTTGATTGGTTGTAAGGGTTTCCTCCTAATCCTAGAAAAGGGGACGAATCAATAGTGGATTGATTGAGAAATCCTTAGTGGGGAGCTAAGGTAGTGGATGTAGACCTTGGTTAGAAGGTTGAACCACTATAAATCATTGTGTCAATATTTATTTTAGCTTCCACAACCCTTCCACCCAAAAATCTACCTCTCCACCACTTGGTGAGCCATATCGGTTGAACGAATCGAACACCTCACAACTCAATAATTGGTATCAGAGCTTGGCTCAATCGAAGGGGATTCACATCCTATTGAGAAGATCCGACAAGCTCGATCACTACTTCATCAACCGGCTCAAATGGCACATTCAATCGACAAACCGCTCTTCTTTGACGGAACTCACTATGCCCATTGGAAGACAAAGATAAAGTTCTTCATCAAATCAAGAGATTACAAGCTATGGGATGTAGTTGAAGATGGTCCGTTCGTGCCTCAAAGAAGTAAAGCGGAGTGGAGTGCCGACGATCGCAAGAAGATGGAACTAAATTGCAAAGCCTTGCACATTCTATTTTGTGCATTTGGTCCATCCATCTATGAGAAGATGTCTTCTTGTGAGAGTGCCAAGGAGGTATGGGACAACCTTGAAGTCACATACGAGGGAACCAATGAAGTCAAGGAGACCAAGATTGAGCTTCTAACCTTAGAGTATGAGAACTTCAAAATGGATCCGGAAGAGAACATCGAGAAGATGTTTGATAGGTTCTTCACCATCACAAATGGCTTTAAAGGTTATGGAGAAGCCATCCCGGAAGAAAAGCTTGTTCAAAAGCTCATCTACTCACTTCCCGGGTCTTGGGACTCAAAGAGGACCACCATCATCGAAGCAAAAAATTTGAAGACCTTGAAGCTTGATGAACTCATGGGGTCTCTCCTTACTCATTAAATCATGAAGAAGAACAAAGAGGATGAGAATAAGAGATAAGAATTTAGAGCTATGGGAGAGAAGGAAATCAAAGGGCTTGGCATCAATGCAAGTGCCATGGCTCTCAAATCCTCCACTTGTCATCATGTCCGCTCAAGCGAAGAGGAGGGTGAAGATGAAGAGATAGTTCATCTCTTCAAGAAGTGTGCCCCGTTCATGAAGAAAGTTTTGAGAAAGCTTGAACGAGAACCCAAGAGAAAGGAGAGGGCAAGCACTTTAAGCCATAAGAAAAAGGCACATGTGGCTACTTGGAGTGATGAGGACTCCACCGACGATGAACAAGCCAACCTTTGCCTTATGGCCATCGAAGAAGATTCAAAGGTAACTTCTAATTCATCTACTTCATGTTCTTATTCTTTTGATGAATTACAAGATGCCTACGATGATTTGATTTTAGATTTTAAAAGTCACATTTTGAAAAACAATAAATTGATTTCAAAGTTAAAAATTCAAAATGATTTGCTTTCTAAAACCAAACTTGAACTTGAAGCAAAACTTGAAGAGTTTGAATTAAAATGTTTTGATCTACAAAAATCGCTTCAAAATGTTCAAGAAGAAAAAGATTTGATTTCCAAAGAGCTTGAAAAGAAAAACAATTTTAGAAAATCAAATTTTTATGTTAGACAATCTAATGCCCCTAGATTTATTAAAGGAAAATGTTTTAGAAGTATTTGGGTCCCAAAAGGACTTAGTACTTCAATTAAAAAGGATGACAATGAAAATGGATTCCAAAGGGGACTAAAATTTGTGCTACGAACGTTCATGGATCCAAAGCAATTTGGATACCAAAAATTACTTGATTGTCTATTGCTAGGTGTGATGGAGATGTTCAACAAGTCAAACATTGAGGGGGAGCTCCATGCACACAAGGAGGAACACTTGAAGAAGGAAGGCTTCACATCCTCCCTTGAGTTCAAGTGTTGGTAAAAATCTAGTTGTTTTAGCATTAATTTATTTTATTTTTAGTTTATTCAACTAGATGATCATAAATGTTGGACTAACTTTTTTAATGATGCTTTGAGTAAGGGGGAGCTATTTTAAAACCAAATTCTTATTTTTGTCAAAGTTTTTACCTCTATTGTTATTTTGAACTTAATGTTTTAAATTTTTTTGATATAACAAAAAGGGGAGAAATTGGTTTGAAAAATTGAATTTTCAATTGAATAAGGGGGAGCTTTATTTGATTTCATATCCTTAATCTCTTATTCACATTTTTAAAGTTAAAGTGGGAGAATCCCAAACAATTTTTCAAGTGAGTTTTATTATATCAAAAAGGGGGAGATTGTAGAACTAATGTTTTGATATAATAATTGAAAAATGTTTTGGACTAATTTGAAAAGAATTTAAAACTTGTTTCTAAGTCCAAACAACTTGAATTTATGTTTGAGGTATTTTAAGAGGTTTTTGGCAAAGATTTTTCATGTTTTTAATAGCCAAACTCGTATTTTCAACATACCCGTATCGATACAGTTATACTCGTACCGATACCTTTTTGCCCCAGTTTGGCCACTGTCAAAACTCGTATCGATATAGGTCTTTGCCGTTTCGATACGGATCGGGATCGTATCGATACACCAGGTAAGCGTATCAATCCCATTTCAACTACCCCAACGGCTATTTCCCAACGGCCATTTAAATATCAAGCCGTATCGATACGCCCTCAAGCGTATCGATACGCCCAGGCTAGCAAGAGCCCAACAGCTAGTTTCTGATGAAGGTCGTACCGATACGGTTCCACGCGTATCGATACGGATAGCTGCAGAACAGCATTAATGAAAGGAATAAAGTCCTCAACGGCTTCAATATGATCCCAACGGCTAGTAACGGCTACAAACTCATTTGGGAGTATAAAAGGGACCTCCAAGCATCAAGAGAAGGCTAATGCTCATATTGTCAAACTTCAAATGATCAAAGATTGTCTTAGAGCTTAAATTGTCATTTATTGTATAGACAAACACTAGTGAGCCAAAATTGTCAAATTTGCTCAAGTGTTTTAGGTTTTGGGTGAGTGCTTTATTGTGCAAACAAACACCTATTAGAGGGTTTTAAGTTTGCTTATATTGTCTCTTTGTAAAGAGGGTTTCAATCAAAGCTTTGGGTAGAAAGCTTGATTGGTTGTAAGGGCTTCCTCCTAATTCTAGAAAAGGGGACGAATCAATAGTGGATTGATTGAGAAATCCTTAGTGGGGAGCTAAGGTAGTGGATGTAGACCTTGGTTAGAAGGTTGAACCACTATAAATCATTGTGTCAATCTTTATTTTAGCTTCCACAACCCTTCCACCCAAAAATCCACCTCTCCACCACTTGGTGAGCCATATCGGTTGAACGAATCGAACACCTCACAACTCAACAATCTCCTTTTTGCCCTTTAGTCTTTTAAAACTCTTTTTGGTATATTGAAAATAATTTTCTTTCAATTTAATTTTAATCCGACTCGATTGACTAATTCGATAACTCCCGGCTCTAAACTCTGGGCGTTACAACAGAAAATGAAGGATAGCAAATCAGAGCAAAAAATAAAAGCAAGATATAAATGCAACCATGAAAGGACTACTATCAGCAGAAATGAAATATGCTAATTAGTAATCACCACCAGGCCGCGAACATAGAGGATCTTGAAACACCCGCTTTCGCTATAGAATTAGCCATGGCGACTATTAGCATGTTGATAAGAGACGGTATTTTCGATCTTAGTAGCCAAATTATCAATCTCAGCAAACAAAGACGTTTCCGCAAAAACTCTTTGTGATTTCTGCAAGATATCGGAGTCAACAATAGATGTTTCTGTAAAAATTCTTTGTTTTGTCAAACGTATTGATAGAGAATTCATGATATTAGATAAAATAATTATACATTAAAACATCTGTAAATTAATACTCTTTAAATTAATAAACTTTATTAAATAATAAATTTCTCTGGTCCCGATTTGGGCCAATATAAAAAACCATCAAATTTGATAAGATAATAATATGATAATTTTTTGGAGATCCCCTTTATAAATATAAAGGTCCCATCAAAACTATAAATTAATAATCCATAAATATTACAATTATTACTTTGGTAACTTGCTAAAATACGAATCTATTGTAATATGTTTCTTTTTAAAATTCAAATCTAATTCAATTTCATCTCCAACTTTTCTAATTGCACCCACAAGTTCCGACGTTGAGGTCTCCAACTGCAGTAAAAAGTTGTGAAGAGTTGTTGCCGCATTTAATGCTTCCTTTCGTTTGACTAGTTCAAGTGGTGTTGAATCATCTTCAACTTCATCATTAATAGAACTTTCAACAATATTTGCTGAATTGAGAAATTTTCTTTTAATTAATAAATTATTAATTTATCGATATATTAATATCTCTCTAAATTAATAAAATTTTATGGTCCTAAAGATATTAATTCATAGAGGTTTTACTATATTTTATATTTTTTAAAATCTTTTAAATATTAATATATATTCATATAATTTTCCTTATGTTTTGTAATTTTATATATATTGAAAATAAATTATCTCACCCGGCCTCGAAAAAGAAAATCTCTAACCATGTCTTTAATAATTTCTTTCGTGATTTAGTATACTACTCTCCTAACTTACAAGGGCGGTTTAAAGATTTACGAGGCCTTGTACAGTTTATTAAAACGATGTCTTCTAATTTATAATTCTCAAAATATATAAGGCTTTTTTTAAAAAAAATTATTTTAGTAAAAATATATTATAGAGCCCTCTTTAAAGTCATTTTTATGTTTTTTCTTGTAATTTATTAAACAAAAATCTTTTGTTTTTTTCGATATAAACATTTAATTCAACTCATTTGAGGCCCTCTTTTTTTGAGGACCCTATGCGATCGTTCACCTCCCACATGTGTAAAACCCCACTCCTTTCATGCATGTAATAATATGTGGGCAGTTGTTATATACTTTTAGTTTGAAAGTGATTATGACATTTTTTCCAATATAGGTTGAAGGTAATTGATTATACATGGGCCAACCAACGGCCGATGGAATCTTCTTTTCTTTTATGTTTTACTATTTTATTAAATTTTTATAATACATTTATAAAATAATTTTGTTCAATTTAACTAATGGTCTTAATGTTATAAAATAGAGTAACCTACAACATAGATCACTCAATTATGGGTAAGATTATATTTGGGTCACTTAATTATTAAAAATTATATTTGAGTCACTCAATTATGGATAATGTTATATATGGGTCACCCAATTATTAAATGTTACATTTGGATCACCATTCATATTTAAAAAATACATCAATTCATCATTTTTTCTTCCAAATCACTTGTATACCCTTGTTAACACTAACTTTATTTGAAATCATTAATTAATTTAATACATAAATTTATATACATTTTTAAATATAAAGGGCGACTCAAATGTAACTTTACCCATAGTTGAGTGACCTAAGTGTAACTTTTAATAATTGTGTGACCCGAATGTAACCTTACCTATAACTAAGTGATCCAAATATAACATTTCCCATAATTGAGTGACCTCCATTGTAGTTTACGGTATAAAATAATTCATTTCCCTTAATGATATGTGTTTGAATAGTATTGTTTACAAGAATACAAAATTTAAAATTAAGTAAATGAAAGGACTTTCTTTATATCATTGCTTCTAAAGTAATTGTTTAATAGTCTCAAAGTATTATAAGGCAGTATCGAGTCATATTTTCTCTTAACTCTTTAATAAGACAGACACACATCACAGACAAATTTAATCAAATTCGGTTCTACGAAGATAGATATCAATATCATCTTCTTCCACTAAAGTCACCCATTGTGTTCACTCCTTCTAAAATGACTAAGTTGTAGAGATCATTACAATAACACAATTTTATTAACTCAACTAAAATTTTAAAAGTGAATATTAATTCCGATTGATATTATCATTTTGTAATATCTAAAAATAATAAATTTAAATGACCCTATACCGTAGTCACCCTCTTTGACTAGCATTTACATTTATGATGGGAAAGACTGGATGAGTTCGCTTTGCTTCCATTAGCCTTTTGGTTCAATTATCTCACTTCTCCCTCTAAGAAACAAAACCCTCCAATTTCGGATTCCTTCCCACCATAGATTACATTTTAGCCCCTTCTCATCCCTAAAAAGAGGGGACATTTTAAAAACTATAGGCTTAAAGATTATTTTTGTTCTTGTAATAGTCTCAATTTATCTATTTCGCCTCTATGGTATTTTTGCATCAATTTGACCTCTAAAATAGTTTAATTGTATTACCGTTTGCCCTTTGACGGACACTCTAACCCTAATTTTTAAATTACAAGCCCTAAATCCTAACCCTAATTGAAAATTTCATCAATCTAAAGTAAGTATGAAATACAAAAATATTTTTAAACCCTAAACAGCGATGCAATTCGACTACTTCAGGAGCTAAATTGATGCAAAAATATCATAGATGCAAAATCGATAAATAGTAACTACTACAGGGACAAAAGTAGCCTAGCCAAAACTATACTATATAAATATTTGTATTTACCTACAGTCTTCCTATAAACCATGCCAACTTAGCATGTATACCGACTCTTTTTCATGATTATGGTTCTGATTTTGTAGAGTTTCCTTTACTTAATGCAATGCCATATTAATCAAGGACCTTAGCTCATCATGTGCCAAGTGGGAGCAATCCACATGTTTGTGAATTTTAATGGTTTAGTGGATCATGTTGAGTTAAATCCAAAAATACCTATATCTAATTCTAGAACAATTGAATTGGAATTTTTGCTCAAATTAATTTGGTTCAAAATTATAAACTTTATATATTATTGACGAAAAGTGAAACAGTGATAGTTTTTGACGTTCGGACGATTCATCCTTCTAAGTTAAATGAAAAATTACAGCCTATATTGATCAAAGTAAATTCATATTTAAACATTTGTGTGTAAAGTATATACTTCAAATAATTAAAATAATATAAACAAGTACTACAATATAATCAAACTAGCGTATTAAAAATATTTTTGAGGAATATTAAAAAAATATTTATCTTTATTTGGATGGGGTCATTTTCTTGAGCTGTTATGTGATGAATAACTGACCTCCATTCCATGAACGTTGTTTCACGCCTCCCAATTCTTCTTCAAAGTTCGACAGCTGTCAGCTACCCAAATGGGGAAATAATAATAGAAGTATTAAAATATGAAGGATTATTTATTAATTTTGGTGGTAATTGATGTTGATTATGGTTTAAGTTGGAGGGGGACCATCCTCCAGGAAAGGCTGTAAAGGCAGGATAATAAGGCGATCTTTACAGTTAGAAACTCGTGCAGGATTTCAAGGCAAAGCTATATAGCCTAGGTTGGAGCTCGTAACTAGTAAGGAGGAAAATGGAGGCAGTTCAAAAGCATTGCGGCTGCTTTGGTGGCATAATGGCAGGGTTAGTGAAGCTTAGGGCGGCGGCTGCAGCCTGCAGGTTATCATGTTAACTAAAATCTCAGAAATGAAGTTGAAAAATTAAAAAGATGTGATTTCAATAGCTCGTGCTGCATTCTTGACGCCAGTTTATGTTGTTGATAGGTCAAAACTCTATATTGTTTGGTTTATAGAACGCAAGACTGTGAAATAAAATTATAAGAAATTTATATTATTATTTGCTTAATTTTGATGGCACTAAAATTATAGTGTTTGGTTACAGAATATAAATGATGTAGTAGAACATTTATTAAATTATTTTTGTCATAAAATTAATTCTTTTAAAGTTTAAATTTATAAAAAAAATATATTTTAAAAAAACATCTAGATAATTATTAAAATGATAAAATTCCAAAATTTAAATAAATTAATTAAACATTTCCTTCACCCAAAATCAAAATCACATGCCACTTTAAATTTATCGACTTTAAAAAATATTTATAATTTGATTATTGTTATTCTAAAATCCAGTATTTGACATGAACTTATTTAAATCCATGTATCTAATTAGGGGTGGCAATCGAGTGTGGATAACTAAAAGTCGTGAGGATTTGAACCGACATATATGGTGAGTAACCGAAACATTCACCTACGGGGACGGGGTCGCGAAAAGTTTTATCACCGAATATTAAATGGGGATGGGACAAAGATTACTATATCTGAATCATAGGGATAACCGAACTATACCCGTACACATAAAAATAGTTAGATAGTGGTTTTTACACTATTGTAAATGTGATTAAGTCTAATTTTGTTTAAAATTCACAATCATTAATTTCGATACATATTTTAAAAATATATGAATATTTGAATGTTAAAAAGTCATAAAATTTTAGCAGCAAAATTCTTATAAAATAGTTTTAGTAATGACTTTGAAAAATCACCAAAAAATCTACCATATAAATTAGGAAGTGAGCCTTATATTTCTATAATCATACGGAAGTCTAGATTTGTTTAAAACAAACGGTTTTTGATTTCGCATTGTATAGTAGGAGTTATTATTTTTTGAGTAAGCAAAGGTTAGAATAAAAGACTATTTCCAAACAACAATGACAATGACTTCAAAAATTTGCTATAAATCGTACAAGTAAAATTAGAAGATGTAATTTTTATGGTTAGAAAGATGATTGAATTTAGTTTCTTTTAGAACAAACGAATCATGATTTGAAAGTGTAGATTATTAGTTATATATTTTTTTTTAAAGGTAGTGCAAATTATCATGTTTTAATAGTTAATATTTTAGTCATGTTTTATAGTTTTGAAATGATTTGTTTGTTGTTGGTAAAACTAAAATTTTCATTTATGTTTATAATTTTAGAGATTTAATATTGAGTGTTTATTTTAATGTGTTTAGTTTTGTTTATTTTAAGGGATGAGAAAATCTTAAAACGTTTAATGGGATTTCCCGAAGCCGTACCCGCAAGTGTTGGGGACGAAGTGAAGAATGCAAAACCGTCTCTGACCCGCCTATATGTATTTAAGGTATTTATTATATAATTTAATATTAGATTATTAATATATTTATCTATCGTTCATGATATGTTTTTTATATGGCATTAGATTTTAATTATCAAACTGTGTAAATATCCTCTTGGTTTGATTATATCTACCTTAGTATTTTGTTAAAGTTTTATATAAAAAAATTATAAAACAAAAATATAATCATGATTAATGTATAAATAAATAAATCATTATAGTAAGTATACATATTTAATAAAATATGATTGAATTGATTAAAATAGTAAGCATGAAGGATAAAATAGACCAAAATTTAAAATTACACCGATAATTTTCTATTATATTAGGATGGAAGGAAGTGTATCCTACCCGTAACCTTAGATTATATTATTATAACATACTAAAATTTTTGTGAACCAAACATTGAAATATAAAATTAGTGAATAAAAAACCCAAAAAGCAGTCTAAGTAAAAAAAATAAAATATACAAACGATGACTGAATTTTGGTAAAAAAATGATAATAAATCTTTCAAAAATCACAAAATGACAATTATATTTTATGTTTTATAATAAAATAGTAACTAGATGTAAAATCTCGTTAAGTGTCTATTATAAAATTTGGTATAATAACACAATTAGTTCTTTATATTTATACATTCAATCAATTTAGTCATAATTTGAAACAATTCACTAAATTTAGCACTCGTTATTTACGCATTCTTTCAATTTGGTCCTTAAAGTAAAATTCCAAAGTATGGTAACATGATAAATAATTACAATTAAATTTTTATAGCAACTCGAAAACTTAACTTGACTCGACTTGAATCGAAAAAAATTCAAATAAAGTTTGAGTTGTAAAATATGACGTGTCAACTCGAATAACTCGAATTTTTTTGGCTCGACTCGATCAAACGCTCACCTCTAGCTTAAGATATGATGCGTCAACTCGAATAACTCAAAATATTCAAATATTTTAAATCATTTTTTTCTTTTAAATCGAATACTTTTTAAAATAGAATATTTAATATTTTCATATTTAAATCACATCGATTGTTTAATAACAACTTTAAATATTTGATTTAATTTAAAAATATTCGATTTACAAGAAAAAATTGATTTAAAATATTCGAATATTTAATTAAATTTTTATAGGAACTCGAAAACTCGACTCGACTTGAATCAAAAAAAATTCAAAAAAGTTTGAGTTGTAAAATATGACGCGTCAACTCGAATAACTCAAAATTTTTTGACTCGACTCGATCGAACGCTCATCTCTATCTTAAGATATGACGCGTCAACTCGAATAAATCAAAATATTTGAATATTTTAAATCATTTTTTCTTTTAAATCGAATATTTTTTAAAATAGAATATTTAATATTTTCATATTTAAATCACATCGAATATTTAATAACTACTTTAAATATTTAATTTAAAAATATTCGATTTACAAGCAAAAAATTGATTTAAATATATTCAAATATTTAATAACTACTTTAAATATTTTTCTTTTAAATATTCGAATATTTAATAACTATTTTAAATATTTGAATATTTTAAATCAATTTTTTTCTTGTAAATCGAATATTTTTAAATTAAATCAAATATTTGAAGTAATTATTAAATATTTGATGTGATTTAAAAAGAAAAAAATGATTTAAAATATTTGAATATTTCGAGTTATTTGAGTTGACGCGTCATATTTTACAACTCAAACTTTATTTGAAATTTTTTCCATTCGAGTCAAGTTTTCGAGTTCTTATAAAAATTTAATTAAATATTTAAATATTTTAAATCATTTTTTTAAAATTGAATATTTTTAAATTAAATTAAATATTTAAAGTAGTTATTAAATATTTGATGTGATTTAAATATGAAAATATTAAATATTCTATTTTAAAGAAAATGATTTAAAATATTCAAATATTTCGAGTTATTCGAGTTGACGCGTCATTTCTTAAGATAGACGTGAGCGTTCGATCGATTCGAGTAAAAAAAATTGAGTTATTCGAGTTGGCGCGTCATATTTTACAACTCAAACTTTATTTGAAATTTTTTCGATTTGAGTCGAGTTTTGAAGTTCCTATAAAAATTTAATTGTAATTATTTATCATGTTACCATATTTTGGAATTTTGCTTTAAGGACCAAATTGAAAGAACTCGTAAATGATGAGGGCTAAATTTAGTGAATTGTTTCGAATTAAGGCTAAATTGATTGAATATATAAATATGAAGAACTAAATGTGTCATTATAACAAATTTTATAACAGACACTTAACGAGATTTAACGTATAATTACCATTTTCTTATAAAACATAAAGTTTAATTTTGTGATTTTTAAAAGTTTAGTTACCATTTTATATTTTGGTTTTTTAATAAAATTCAGTGACCAACTGTGTATTTTACCAAAAAACGTTGAGACACAAGTTTAAATCGTTTTGTTTGTAAAATATGTGTTTTATCATATGTTAAAGATATGTATAAATAAATATTATATTGTAATTTAGTTAAAACTATTAAAATAATAGCGAATCAAACTCGTATGAATTTAAGGTCCATTTTAGGGTAATAATTATTAGTATGCTATTAATTTTCGATTTTCACGTTGTTTTTATTTCATATTGTACTTTGGTTTGAAGTGTGTGCGGAGAGTAACTGGGTGCTTGTCAGCTGAATTTGCTCCAACAAAATTGAACTTTTGTGGTAAAAACTTAAAACAGGCTCTAAAGCGGCCTGGTGGCATTCCAATCCATAATTGTTGATTAAGTTCATATAATACTTAGGTCCATTAATGCTTAAATTGCTTATAATTTCAGCTTAGATAATTTTACTTTTGGGTTAAATTAGGGACAAACATATAATTTTAGGTCATAAGCACAAATTTTCAGGGTATTATATTAGAGATTTAAAAGTATAAAATAACAAAATTTTAGAGTACAAAATTATATCATCAATAAAAAATATTTAACTTATATGAGAATTTAAAATATCCTACATTACAGGGTATACAAAGAAATCTAACAAGCAATGTATCATATGATTACCCGTAATTCATATAAAATATGATTTAAAAAAATTGAAGCACTACTACACGATCGATCTCAGGAGACCATTAGCACCTCTCCTAGTCCCTAGATTCTTCCATTGCTAATATTTGTAGTTAGGTAACATTGGTCTGATACTTTCAGCACGGCCGATACGACTGCTCGAGCTATGAATTATGTGGTCTATTTCATTCTATCTTGCAGAAAAGCTAACCCAAAATTTAGAGCTCACTCTCAAGTCAAGACATTAAAGATTATCATTCCACGACTTGGCTCCATGTCACATGAAGTTTTTCTCCACCATCTTTATCAACTCCTCCAGCTTTTGGATTATCTTTGGATTCATCAAATCTTTAGCTTCCCTTAAGAGAGTGCCTTCTTGGCTGAAATTATAAGCATCCACCACCGCTCTCATCATGGTATGCAGCTTCTCCGGAGTCCTACAATTTCCTTAGGATGAGTTACAAAAAAATGGAACAGAATCATCTAACAAAGTGGATAATACGGCAGGAAACCCGAGTTATTAATGCCACCCGTTTTAGGGGTAAGTACCAACCCAACCCATGATTTGCACCTGAATATTTGTGACATGCCCTTGGAAAGGACAAAATTCAAGAACTTTCACAAGGTGGAAATTATAAAAGGCAGTGCACTGAAGGCTGAAACACTGACTTAGAGGATTAAGCCAATGCATTGTAAAGCCTAATTCCTAGATGGTACTAAATTCTAGAGAAAAAAATAGTCAGAGCAACAGACATACGTGTAAAGGTTGTCCACGTCCTTCTCTTCAAGTTCTTCTCCGGGTGTAAACGCATCATTCAGTGCACACAGTCGCTCCTCAGGATCCTCAATTGTAAGAAGATACTTCACAATCCTAATCTCTTTTGGTAGAAGCCTCTGTAGATTACCTCTAGCAGTCATATACAAGTGGTACAATATGTCCTTTACCTGCAATTGAGAAAATAAGTTCCATGACATATTTTAAAGCATTGCTCTAAGACATGCTAATTTATCATAACATTCACTTTTACCAAAACTATTGGATGCAAGTGCTCAAATGACCTATCCTATTGAAAATTTAAATGCATAAGAAGCTCTAGAACTTCCAAAATTCGTCAATAGTTTTCTATACCAACATTTTTACAATTAACAGGGTTCTTCTTTGTGCAGTTACTAAGTAATAAAACAAGAACTACATCTAGTTGACCCATTCTACGATTATATGGAGCAGGAGGGTTCTTCCTTCCTGAAATCAGAACCAGTACCTCATCTTTTGTCATGTTAGATTCCTTGGCAGCTGACCAAGCCTTAGTGATCATTAGCACCAATGCTGAATCAAGTTGATTTTTCTCAGCCAAACTATCAATCTTTCGGCAAGCAGCATCTAGAGAAGGAGAATTGATAATATCTTGGAATTTCAACTCTGCTGCATTAATTGCCTCAATGTTTTCAGCAGCAGTATCATAAGCTTGTACAGCAGCCAAGCAAGAATTCCCAAGCTTTGCCAGAGCTGTCATACATAAACAAATAAATAAAGGAACAAGCTTTGGAAGGCATAAGGTAACAAGTACATGAACTAAATGTTCTGATCTCAGGCCATAAAACCCACCATACAACCTACTTTCAGGCATACAAATTTATACTGGCACACACTAAATGATTTGGACATTCCGCCTTACCATTTTGTTCAGTTTGATTGTCATAATATGATTCTGCTACAGTATGAATATGCACAAAGAATTCTTTTGTAAAATCTTTACGACGTCTAGCAACAATTTCATTAATCTCCGATGGTGCAGCCTTGATCACTTCAAGAAGTTCATTGTGCCTTCGCACATCCTCATCAATCTGTATAAAAAGAATCACCAAGATATCAGCTCCAACTTGAAAATAAGAGCAGTATGCATCAGACATGCCTCGATTATTAAGCTTGCAAATATATCTCTGTAGAATTAAGATGCCATATAAAGGGTATAAGAAGTTCGATTCCTAGGAATCTTCACTGCACATGTATCTGCTCAGTATGTGAGCATTGCAGAAGCAGGTAGATTTCTCTCCCTCGTTCCTTCTCTCTCAATAAGTCCAAGTGTAGGGAGGGTGTTAAGCAGAAAGTTTAAATAGAAATAATCAATCCAGGATCAATAATGTGTAGCCACACAATTCTCCAGATACAATATCTCATACAAAAATCCAGAATAAAAGAAATCTACAAAAAAAATGATATTGCTTGAAAAGGATCATTATAAATCAAATAAACCTCTTTCAATTTCCTTCCAAGTCGAAGAAGCTTATGCTTCATTCCGGGATCACCTTCATTATCAGCTCGATCCTGACAACGTTGAAAGAAATGAGTCCGGATGTTATTCCATTCCTTGCTAAAGGCAATTAATCTTCTCCAATCCGTTGGTGTGGGCTTGTCAACCAAGAAAACCCCAATTAACTTGTCACAAACTCTGATCATTTTATTGGTATCCAACCCCTCAACACTACCTTTATCACTCTCACTTCCCCCATCTCTGGTAACTTCATCATTAATAGGCAAGGAACTGGCCAAATCCGGGCCTGAAACCTTCGCAGTTTTATCACCAACAACAGCAGCAAGAGAAAACTGCCGCCTCCGCCTCACCTGATTAACACCCAAAGCAGGACAACCTGGTATTCAATGAGAATAATCAGTTTAAGACAAATGGCCTAAAAATAGTACAGGCACTTTGCGAGCACCCAAGAAATTCCTAACAAACAATGCTTTCCCAAATCATCATCTACCAGAAGTTCCCAATTATCTTACTTGAAACATTTAAAAAAAGGACTTAAAAAAGAATCCTTGATAAAAGTTAAAAAAACCAAAACATAACCAATAAGACCAGGGATTATAAAAAATGAACAAAAAAAAAAACATCATCCTAATCATTATAGAATACTTCAGCTTAACACTTAATTTTTAGCATTATTGTATTCGATTCCAGGTTGAACCATCAATAACACAGAACAACGCGGGAAATGGAGATAAAAACAGTGAAGAAAACAATAAATTAACAACCTTCATTTGCAAATTATCAGGTAAAAAAAGTAACTTACTTGAGAACTTTGAAGGAAAACAACGAATCCGAGATGAGTTTGAACTTTTACCAGAAGAAAATAAAGCTAAAGAAGATTCATAACTAGAGGCCTTAGACAATTTTAAACTCACAGGGAAAAAAGAAGAAGCTTGAAAACTTGAACAAGCCAATTCCATGGCAAAAAAGATTAACAGGGAGAAATTTATGAAGGTTTTGGAGGGTTCTGGAATAAGGTCTTAGACTGGCAAAAGACAGACAAGTGATATTTTAAGGAGTTTGTTTTGTCTTGTAACTTGCAAGCTCTAAATTTTGGTAGTCCAAAAACGATGTCGTTTGCGGGTTTAGTGTCAAAATGGTCTTTTTATGTTGATCGAATTTTTGAATCCATCAGGTTTAATATAAACAAGAGCTGAAAGTCCGGAACTTGGATTCTGTTTTTCGCGGGAGTTTTTTAAGAAGGCAAAAGATTTAGCCAATGTTTTCTTTGACGGTGATTTCACCGCAAATAACACTCTTTCAATGGCCTTCCTTTTCCACCGTTCAAAGTCCACCGTTTTATTATTCGGCTTCCAAAAACGAGTCCAAACTAAGGAACGCCAAAAATCAAGCCCAATTTTCTTGTTTTGTATCCAAAGATTCATGTTTTTTATCCGAATTCGATAATTTAACCGGTATTTCAACTTCCCATGAAAACCCAGATGCCGATTTCACGGACATAAGTCGACCGTCGGTTAGTCGAAGTGCCGGTTCTGATGAACTGGCAGCTTTGCTTCAATCTTGTACTAGCGCCAGACAAGTTAGGAGAGTCCATGCGGTTGTTTTGAAGCGTTTAAAGAACCCGGTGACCTATGTCGAGAATAATTTGATAAGTTCGTATTTAAGATTTGGGAAGTTAGCGGAAGCTCGAAAGGTGTTCGATAAAATGGCTGAAAGAAATGTTGTCAGTTGGACGGCAATGATTAATGGGTACTCCAAGTTGGGTTTTGATGATGAAGCTTTGAGTTTGTTTGGGGATTCGATCTCAAGTGGGGTTCAAGGGAATGGGAAGATGTTTGTTTGTGTGATGAATTTGTGTAGTAGGAGGGCGGATTTTGAGTTAGGGAGACAAATTCATGGGTGTATCTTGAAAGCGAATTTAAGGAACTTGATTGTGGATAGTGCTGTTGTTTATTTTTATACACAATGTGGGGAGTTGTCGAAGGCTTTTGGGGTGTTTCATGGGATGGAAGAGAAGGATGTGGTCTGTTGGACAGCTATGATAACTGCTTGCTCCCAACATGGATACGGGGAGGAGGCTTTCTCTTTGTTTTCGAGAATGCTAAGTGATGGTTTTTGGCCTAATGAGTTCACTGCTTGCAGTGTTTTGAAGGCTTGTGGAGAGAAAAAGGCATTGAGATTGGGTAGACAATTACATGGTGCTATAATAAAAAAGATGTTCAAAAATGATGTTTTCGTAGGGACATCTCTTGTGGACATGTATGCAAAGTGTGGGGAGATTTTGGATGCTAGGATTGTGTTTGATGGCATGAGGAGTAGAAATACAGTTACATGGACTTCCATTATAGCGGGTTATGCTAGGAAGGGGCTCGGTGAGGATGCCATTAGTCTTTTTCGAGTAATGAAGAGACGGAATATAATTGCTAATAACTTGACCAT
This sequence comes from Hibiscus tridactylites, assembly GCA_958450335.1. NCBI lineage: Eukaryota > Viridiplantae > Streptophyta > Magnoliopsida > Malvales > Malvaceae > Hibiscus > Hibiscus tridactylites. The sequence goes on along the minus strand of OY288275.1, from coordinate 83,088,326 downwards.
TGTAAGCATACTCAGGGCTTGTGGTTCGGTCATGGATTTACTTATGGGAAAGGAAGTCCATGCACAAATAGTAAAGAAATCTATCCAAACGAATATGTACATAGGAAGCACTCTAGTCTGGTTCTATTGTAAATGTGGGGAGTATGATATTGCTTCCAAAGTCCTCCAACAGATGCCACTTAGGGACGTTGTCTCATGGACTGCCATGATTTCTGGTTGTGCGAGCTTAGGGCATGAGACTGAGGCTCTTGAATTTTTGAAGGAAATGATGGAGGAAGGTGTAAAACCCAACTCTTTTACCTATTCTTCAGCTTTGAAAGCATGTGCTAAGCTCGGAGCTGTTACAAAAGGGAAGTTAATTCACTCCTTTGCTAATAAAACTCCCGCCTTCTCTAATGTGTTTGTGGGTAGTGCATTGATTCATATGTATGCCAAATGCGGTTTCGTATCAGAGGCTTTTCGTGTTTTTGACAGCATGCCAGAAAGGAATTTGGTTTCTTGGAAGGCCATGATAATGGGTTATGCAAGGAACGGACTATGTCAAGAAGCTTTGCAGCTCATGTATCGGATGGAAGCAGAAGGTTTCGAGGTGGATGATTACATCCTGGCGACAGTACTTAGTGCATGTGGAGATATTGAGTTGGATGAAGATCCTTCCTCGGAAATATTACTGGTGACCTAATTGTCTATGAAGGCATGGAGTTGGAGTTACCTTTCACTGCCCGGTATGTCTTTTATATGCAATGAACAAGGAGAAATAACATTTAAAAATCACTATACTGTTCTCCGGTTAAGCCATGGCCTGCCCCTCCTGTATTAATAAAGTCACTCCAGTAGAAGAGCAGAAGAAAGATGGAAAATATCAACGCCAATGCTGTTTGTTTGAAGATTTTAGATGTCACAAGCTTTTTGATCACTGAATATCACTCCGGTGACAGGTACATATAGGCAGACATGTTATCTGTAAACACCATGTAAATCTCGTCCATATTCACAACTAAAAAAATATGATCATGTCTCTGAGAAGTTATATGAACCCTTTCATCGGTTCATCATCTCTTATATGTACATTGTCTTTGCTGTCACTATTTGGTTTTCATAGGAATTTTAAAGATTTCCCACTCGATCGATTACGGAAATCCGATGAAAAATCAAGCATCCTTTTTGTAGAAGCGAGGAGGTGCTTTAGTGACATGACTGCATTCCGATGCCAATGTTTAGGAGCCTGGTTTTCGTATAATCCTCACATGCAATGCCTGAGAATTGAGAAAGGGATAGGTATAATACATGTAGCCATTGCACTCAACGTGTTTGACAAGATACTTGCAATCTACAAAGACTATAACTTTATTTGCTTGGTAATCCAATCCGTTGCCCAACTTGAAACATTTTCATGGACGTGTCATTGTCTTTGACCACTTCCACAACATGAAAGCTGTAAAATACGCAGAAAAACCCGTAAATTTCTCATTTTTCTTCTCTCGTGCTCGACCGAGTCAAGAAGGGACTTGGCTTCCCTTGCTCCTTCAAATTTGTTTACCTTGACAATTCTCTTATGAAAAAAAAAAGCTTAATTTGTTAAAGATACCATCTTACAATTTAATGGTATAATCTCCACTCAAAATTATATATATATATAAAGAAACAACAAGATTAAAACTGTTTTTTACTATGTCATTGTACTATCAACTAATTCGTCTTATTTCTTTATGTATTGGTCAATGGTGACGGACAAACCCTCACCTTGAAAAATCACACAGATTTATCAATGATACATTTCTCAAGAAATAAATCTCAAAAATAATAGATATAACCAAAACAATTACAGAAAAATATCCATAGATTGATTTCATGGTCATTAAAGAAGGAAATTGGGTAAATCCATAAATATGGAAACAAGGGGTCATTTGCAAATAAATCAACTCAAAGAAAAAGAAAACAAAGAAAAGACAAGCCCACGGATTTCCCGCTTGTCCCGCCCACCAGCTCGCCCCTTCCTCCGTAAATCATCCGCCTCCTACTAATTGATTTCCCAACTCTTTCATTTCAATTTTCAAATTAATTTCCTTTTAAAACATTAAAATCGTATCTCCAAATTTTATGTTTTAACTTTTACTTAAGAGTTTTTGTTGTGTAACTCGCTCCAAAATATTTTTCCATTAACTGTTCCTCTTCACACTCTCTGGATCTGTAAGTTAAGCTCTCTCTCTATCTCTATATGTGTGTGTATTGTTTTCAATTTTCGTCCTTTCCCTTACAATTAGCTTGCGATATCCAATTGATAATTTTCCAGGTTTTATTATTATTTTGGAGTGTTAAGTAGTGTGATAATTGAATGAGAACTTAATCTAAGTCTTCAGGACTTAAAAGTTTCAATCTTTGTGTATTTGATTGTGAAATATCTGAAGTGGAAAAAACTAAATTCTTTGGTATTTACTCTCTACCATTTTTGTTTTGCTCGCAGATGAATTTGTCTGCGTTGCTATTTTTGCCCCTTTTGACCATGTCTTTAATATTATATACTATGGGCATAGATGTATCTGCTTCTTATATCATGGCGATTAAGATCGACCGGTTTGTTTGGCTATGAGTTGTCGAAAACTAAAGCTTCAGGGCTTGACTTGACTTGCTGGATTGCATCTAGTTCTTTGAGACTTTTTCTAATTATGAATTGCTTCTAGTGATTCGGTTTGGATTATGTTTATATTTCTGAAAAATCAATGAATAAGAACGTATATACCAAGATTTAGATGCCGATTTCCCCCCAGTTTTTAAAATATATCATCTTTTTTTTCTGTAATGGATCATTGTGAAACTCTTCAAGTAGCAGTTCTGATATGATTGTCTATTTTCAGATATGACACTGTATAAAGTCTTATATCCAATTTTTATCTGTACTGGAATTGGTCTTCTACTGAATTTGGATATATGTAAACTTCTTGCAGGAATCTGCGAAGCGATCTTTGATGAAATGGTTTAAGGGGCATGTTTTTGCAAGTGAAATGACAATTTTTATATTTTTCTGACACTACGGAAAAGGGTAACTCTAGTTACAAAAATATAACAGATTCTCCGATGGATGAGATGCTAGAGGGAAATACTGATGGTATTCACAAAGATCAGGGGAAACCCGTGGAGGAGATGCAAAGCATGAACATCAGCGATGGCAATTTTAATAAGTTAGAGGAGAGTAACAGACAAGACAGCTCAGGTGACAACGATGAAAAACATGTTGAACAAGGTGACACTGACAAGATGAACAAGGATGAGGATTTGGATTCGGAAACTCAAGAAGAAGCTACAAAAGATCTTGCTGAGGAGGAGCCAGAACCTGTCTTTGATGGCACAGAGGTTCCTGAGATGCAGGCTAATCGGAGCTCATCAACTCGTTCCTTGGATCCTGATCCAGAGGAAGAGGGATCTATGTGGCCTGAGAAAGCAGTGGCACTTAAGAATTTTGTTAAGGTAAAGGGTGCTGCAGTGACCAGTGTCCTGCGTCGCCTTTCTTTAAAAAGAGAGGGAGCTGAACAGGCCGTCATTGATGTAGATAATGACACTTCAGATTCTGCTAAACTTGGGGAGCAAACCACAATGTCTCCAAGGACTGCAGAAAGATCTGCCTGGAATCCCTTAAACTACATTAAGGTGTCACGTGATACTGATTCAGAAAGCAAAGCTGAGCAGGGGAAGAATGCCTTTGAAGAATCACTTATACCTATTGTCACAAAAGGAAGAATTATATTGTATACAAGGTTAGGATGCCAAGATTGCAGAGAAGTTAGGTTATTTTTGCAAAGGAAAAAGCTTAGATATGTTGAGATCAGCATTGATGTATATCCCAGTAGAAAGTTGGAGCTAGAGAAGGTCTCTGGATCTTGTGCTGTTCCTAAGGTCTTCTTTAATGAAGTATTGATCGGAGGTTTGAGTGAACTAAAAGGCTTAGACGAGTCTGGCAAGTTTGATGAGAAGATTGATTTTTTGATTGCTGAAGCACCATCAACTGAAGCTCCTTTTCCACCTCTTTCTGGTGAAGATGACGTGTCTGGTGATGGGTCCGTTGATGAACTAGCTCTAATTGTTAAAAAAATGAAAGCAACTATTGTTGTTAAGGATCGGTTATACAAGATGCGCAGGTTCACTAATTGTTTTCTAGGTTCTGAAGCAGTAGATTTTCTATCTGAAGATCAGTACCTGGAAAGGGAAGAGGTTAGTTTTGATTTTATTATGTTTTCTGAGACTGCCTCTGGGATTGTGAATGTCATTTGCTGATTGTATACTTTGTGATCTTTGTCAATCATTACTATGATTATTTTCTCCATATTGGGCTGGGATCGAACTTTCCTCAATCAGAACGCTCTTTCAGTTGCTTCCTATGTTGAATGCAAAGTTAAGCTCGGGAAACATTTCTTTGCAGCTTCTTATAATGTTGCTATTTTTGAACTTGGAAATGATATCATCTTCCCATTATAGTAGATGGCTTTCAATTTAATCGTAGCATATTAAAATGTACTCTAGATAAGACCTTTTGCGGATGTTATTCCAGTCTGATTAAAAGAGGCAGCAGTGGACTTTACTTGATAGTTTCCATGGTAAGCAGGCATATTTTAGATGTCAATTTCATCCTTAGCATTAATTCTTATGATACCACATCATAACAGTTTTAAGAAAATAGTAAGTCTCTTTCTTTATTCTCTTGTTTTTCTGATTTAAATGGGTGGCTTTGGGAGATTTTATATTTGCATGATTTTTGGCTTTTAACTGGTCAAATTGGGGAACCACTGGTTTTAAGTTTAGAATTTATGGTTGTGTGCTTGCTCTGTATGTACAGGTTTAAATGTGGTTATATTGTCTCTAAACCCCTCCCCTTTCACTTTGTTCTCTCATTGTGGTACAGGCTGTTGAATTTGGGCAAAAGCTTGCCAGTGAGCTCTTCTTTCTACATGTTCTTGGGTGAGTCCCTGCCCTCCAAGTCTTTTTTTTTTTGCAACTCTTTCAATCTGTGGTTGAAAATCCTTCTCATATTTTTCTCTGGGATGCTTTATAATAGTGAGAACTTGTTTGAGGATGGTGACCATTTGTATCGGTTCTTGGACCATGATCCTACTGTGTCATCTCAATGTCACAACATTCCAAGTGGTATAATTGAACTGAAGCCGAAGCCCATTGCTGAAATTGCAGCAAGGCTGAGAGTTCTGTCCTATGCTGTTTTTGAAGCCTATGCATCAGAAGATGGAAGACATATTGATTATAAAAGTATTCATGGAAGTGAGGAATTTGCAAGGTTTGATGCAACGATATTGCTGACTCTAGTATCTTCAAAAGTTTATTTACTTCTTTTAAGTGATCAAGTATTCTTTGTTAATTGGCAAACATTTTTAGGTACTTAAGAATAGTTCAAGAGCTCCAACGAGTGAAAGTGCAGGACATGCCAAGGGAGGAAAAGCTTGCCTTCTTCATAAATTTGTACAATATGATGTCTATCCATGCAATATTAGTCTGGGGTCATCCTGCTGGTCCATTGGAACGAAGGAAGCTGTTTGGAGATTTCAAGTATGTTGTTGGTGGGTGTACATACTCGCTTTCATCCATTCAGAATGGCATTTTAAGGGGCAATCAAAGGCCACCATACAATCTTTTGAAACCATTTGGTGTAAAAGATAAACGATTGCAGGTATGATAGTGGGTAAAATGATGCTTACTGTTGTTTAATGATTCCATCCACAATTTTGAATGCGTGTGTTTCTGGGTTAGCTTATCATGTGGTTTACTGTTAATTATGCAAATTGGTGGAAATACGTAGCTTTAATTTGTTGGTGAAATTTGGTGCTCTTCTAAATTCCTCAGTTGTTTCAGAAGGAAGAATTGAAGGTTCTGCATAAGAAGTGACCTCGCAATGTGCTGTGGGGTTGTTGATTATGTTGACTTCACCTTGCAATTTTGCCATGTAGTTAATTAGGTAGACAACCGGCTTGTAAGGGTGTAGCCTGAATAAGTTCTGTTAAAATATCCCATTATCATGTACCTGCCCCCAAAATGCCATCCTCAAGAGTTGAATGCCTCGTGGGGAAATTCAGAGTAGCTCATTCTTTGTTCTATGTTTTTTTTTCAGGTGGCTCTACCCTATCCTGAGCCTCTAGTTCACTTTGCTCTAGTTTCTGGTGCCCGATCAGGGCCTGCTCTTCGATGCTATTCTCCTGGAAACATTGATAAAGAGCTGATGGATGCAGCACGGGATTTCTTAAGAGCCGGTGGCCTTATTGTTGATTTGAACGGCAAGGCTGCATATGCTAGTAAGATCCTCAAATGGTAAGTTAATTTCAAGCAAGTTCTTGGTGCAAAATGTTCATATTTCTTCCCTAGACCTTTATTTACTGTTATGGAATACAAAATAAGATTCTAAATTTTTCTCTAAACACGCGCATCACACACTCACAGACATGCACAGACACGGACACTGCCACATTAACATACGCATTCATGCACTCTAAAACTCTTTGTCCTATGCAACAAGGAACTTTTAGAAACCGCTTCTTTCTTTTCAGCTTATATAACCCTATAGAAATTCTTAAGGGTAGAATCATGCAAGTTTTGGTTGCCTGAGTTGGATTCAGAAGCAACGTAAATGCAGGACAACATAGAGAAATAGTAATAATAAGATGGTTGCTTTGTTTAATTCACATATTACCTAAAAGACACCCATATTATTGTCTTATTTAACATTTTGGTAAACTTCAAAATTGAGTTGGCAATAGCGGGTACCAGTTAGAACCTCCCTTTATATATATAAATATAGATAGAGTTTGAAACAAAAGATATGCAAGACTGCCATGGACTTTGCACCAAACACCAAGCTGTAGTGAATTGATATTTCTTCGAATTAGTATAATGATGGATGTATGTATTTCTGGGAAAACAACTGAAGTTGCTTGCTATTAATTGACGAACAGGTTTAGTGTTGATTTTGGCAAGACCGAGTTAGAAGTATTGAAACATGCCTCGAATTACTTGGAGCCAACCGAGTCTGAAGCTTTGCTGGAGATGATTGCTGATGGTCAGTTGAAGGTGGTATACCAACCATATGATTGGAGATTGAACTGCTAGGGTTTTGACTAGTTTTTCCTACTCGATCGACGATCATACAGGCTCAACCTGATTTACATAGTTTTAAGATGTCGTAGAAACTTGAAGATACATACAGCAGGTTACAGTTTTTATGAAATGAAATACCAAAGTGGCTTTAAGATTTTAAGTCTTGTTGGATATCGAGAATTCCTACTTTTACCTATGCTTTCTGGCTTCTTTGATTTCTTAAAATATTTGTCCGACACATATTCGAATATGGGTATGCTTTCCCCTTTGCTTCCGTGTTTGGGTCTCATGTCCAGGTTCTTCATGCAAACTCGAAACAGAAGCATCAAGAACAGGCTGCTCTGTTTCAGTCTGGGTAAGTACAAGCAAACCAAACAATGCTGAACCTGAGGTGTCCCACTTTCCTTCTCTGTTTGGGTCTGTCTTCTTAACAAGGCCTGATTAACCATATTGAGCTGTCCTTTGTTGCTCCCGCCAGCATAGCCTCCCTAGCAAGCTAAGTCCCCTTGTTTTTGCACCAATCAGCAATTCAGCATAGCCTCCCTAGCAAGCTAGGTCCCCTTGTTTTTTGCACCGATCAGCTGCAGTGAATTTGCTACCCTTAGTTTACCACCGATCAGCATAGCCTCCTTTTGCCCCTACTCCCTCCACTCGGTTCATCTCCGCCACCCCCTCTCGCGCGGTCATGATGACTGACGTCTGCTCTCCCTTGTCTACACCGACAGCAACATTCTAGAACAGCCCCCTACACACAAGCATAAATTTCTAGTTTCAGTTTCAGGTAAGTGTATAGGGGGAGCATTCGATCCAGTCAAATTGAGTTAAGTTAATTTTATTTTTTTAAATTAGTCAAGTTGACAAGTTTTATTTTATAGATTAACCTAACTCAATTTTGTTTGAAAATTTTTCGGGTTAGTTTATAAGATTTAAATTAAGTCAAATTTTTTGAATTTCAATTCAAATTTAATTATAAATATTTGTATGTTATAGCATTAATTGGTTTAAATTAGTTTGAGTTTATAATTCATTTGGAGCATGAACAAGTTGATTCGGGTGTGATCAGAGCTAGTTTACACCTTTTTTTTTTCTCCTGCAATCTACCATGTGCAGCGGTTTTCAAAAATTGCATATTAGTCTTGAACTTTAATTTGTAATTAAATGAGTTGCAAATGTCTGATCTACCATGTCTAATTACATTTTAGTTCCTAGTTAGGGTACATTTGCAATAAATTATGTTCTAGTTGTTCTTTTGACTTGGAAATTTATCTCTACCCTATTTTTGATTTTTCTGAAAATGATGGTGTGATTATTTTTTGGAAATTTAAATTAGAAAATTAGGTTGCATGTAAAATGATTATTTAATTAGAAAATTATTCTGCCCTTTAGTGTCGGTTCAGCTATTTAATTAGAGGTCATCATATTTTAGGTTTAACGGTGTTTTGTTAGGGGTGGACAAAACTTGGCTCGACTCGAAAAATAATTGAATTATTCAACCCGACTCAATGCGAAAATATTTAACTGTCTTGACTCGACTCGAAATTTATTTGTATTATAAAAAAATATTTGAATAACTCGAATAACTCAATATTTTTAGTAATTTGTGGATCAATTTTCAAGTTTTAATCGAGTCTCTTAATTCAGTCTGACATATATATATATATGTCATACATGAAAGAAAATGGACATATATATATACCATAATATTATAAATGTTTACAATTAAATTTGAACATAAATTTGTATTCGACTCGATTCGAAAAGATTTTAAATAAAATTTGAGTTGTAAAATTAGATTTTTCAACTCGTTTAACTCAAAAAAAAAATTGACTCAACCTGAATCAATCAAATTACTACCCCTACTTGCTATTCTTAGATGAATGTTGCGTGCTTGTATGATTAAAAGTTTTAAATTTACTCACATTAATTAGTAAATTTGGACTTTGATAAAAAAAAATAGTAAATTTGGACACGAATCACTTCAGTGATTAATATGGAGTACATTATTTCGGTCGAATGGTCTCGGCCGAGTAATGAATGTCATAGGTTTGAGTTTCAATCTCTTCCTCAACAAAATTTTATTTTATTTTGTGTTGATAAGTTGGTATAACTTAAATATAATTGTTTTTTACATAAATTTATTAAATTATAGGCTTAGCTCAATGGCTATGCATTTGGACCCTTATGCCATGAGTTTAGAGATCGCTTAGAAGAAAAAAATAAGAAACATTTTTCAAGAGAAAAATAATAAATTAATGTATATGTTGTAAAAATGTATAAAATTAATTTACTAATGGTAACAGAATTGAACCTGTATATATAGGTATGTAATATACACATATTCTTGCATAACCTTTTATTTCTCCCCTAAACGAATTAACTTCAATGGTGCTCCTCGGTCTCCTCCTCCTCCTACCCGTTCTTCTCCTCTTACTCTATTTCGTAGTTCATCCCCGCCCCGTTAATATACCGATCAAAGACCGCCACGTTTTCATAACAGGCGGATCAATGGGCATCGGCCTAGCCATAGCTAAACAAGCTGCATCGGAGGGGGCACGCATTTCCCTTCTGGCTCGCTCCCTCGACCAGCTCGAAAATGCCAAGCAATCAATCAGTGAAGAGTACGAAGTCGAGGTCTCCATCTTTTCCGCCGATGTCCGTGACTACGATGCTGTTGAGCGTGCGATAAACAAGGCCGGCCCCGTCGATGTCCTAGTAGTTAACCACGGGGTGTATTATGTGGAGGAGCTTGAGACCCAAGAGTTGGATGTGGTGAAGTCGATGCTAGACGTCAACCTGATGGGGAGTTTCAATGTCATCAAAGCTGCTTTGCCGGAAATGAAGAATGATAGAAAACACAAGGGACCGGCCTCAATAGCTCTTGTGTCTTCGATCGCCGGCCAGGTTTTAAATTTTTTAGCTTAATAATCGTCTTTATTGAGTAAAATAAAAAAATACTATATATTTTACTGTTATATTTAGTCATTTTATGTGATTATTTCTTAATGATGTACAAAATATAATAAATATAGGTGGGAGCATATGGTGTTACGGCATATTCAGCCACCAAATTTGGGCTTCGAGGATTAGCAGAAGCATTGCAACAGGAGGTTTTGGAGCATAATATTCATGTGTCTGTAATTTTTCCTCCCCTTACTCGAACTCCGGGTATTGAACGAGGTATCATTTTTGTCTCTTAATTTTAAAACTAGTTGTATTCATATTAATGGTGCACTAACATTTGAATTTTGAAGAATGGAAGAAAACACCGGAAATCAGCAGAAGAATGGATTTGTCGATTGCGGAAACGAAAGCCGAAGAAGTTGCAAAGAAAACAATAGAGGGCATTAAATGTGGGAGTTTTAGCATCCCCTGCAAGCTTGATGGGCGAGTACTGGCCATTGCCACTGCCGGGTTTTCCCCTCAGAGGTGTCTCTTTATGGCATCCATTGAAGTGGTTTTCGCCGGTGTCTGTCGCTTTTTGGCTCTGCTTTTAGTACGGAACTTCTATGGGATTGTACGAAAACACAAATCCCAGTAAGTGTCTCAAATTCATGTGAAGCTTTCTAATTAAGTCATCTTTAATAATGTTATTATGTTTTCCCTGATTTCAGGACTCCAAAGGTGTCCGCTGATTGATTTCTTCAACAACATCAACGAAATAAACCTCAGCTCTCCGTCTCGGTTTATGGGGTTGAATTTATTTGTTTTAATAAAATAAAAAAAAAACAATATATAATCTTAAATAAGTCTCGTATTTAGATTTGTTTGCATATTCCTTATCATAATTACATAGCTAATTTGTATGTCTTTTTCTTTCCTTTGCTTTCCAATGCTGAATAAAATAATGTTTTTAAGTGTTTCGTTTTTTTTTATCAAAGGTAACTTACTCCATTAAAACATAAAGGAAAACAGAAGGGGAAACAGACAAAGCGGTCCCACCGCGACACACAACAACCACAATCCTACAACAGCCGCCATAAGCCATGCAAGGCCATGAGCGCCAAAACAAAGTCTCCCTAACCCTAATGCCAAAAGAAGGCCATGAGCCATGCAAGGAAAACCAACAACACGCTTAACACAAACGCTAGCACAGATCGAACCATCCAACCGCGCCAAACGCAGGGTTCAAAGGACACAAAAACAACCAAAATACATCACACCAGCATAGACGTTGTTTGACACAAAGTTAACAACCGACTTAATACAGCAGGTAAAAGCTGGACGAATCCTAGGACAACTAAAAAATGAACTCCCCTGAACCTTCTTCGAGATTGCGATAACGGCCATGTCTGAGAGCTCTTCCCAGAGGCAGGCTTCCGACGAGGCTCTGTCGGTCCTTATCAAGACAAAACCCTTTATCACCCGATATGGAGGGTGGGAATCCATCGAGTTCTCCCTCAGCCCAGTTTTATCCGCGACTTGGCAGGCCTGTAATAAAACAGAACAACACCTAACAGTTAGCCTTGGATCAACCGACCCCCTATGAGTCACCGTGATCCAAGAGGAAGGATGAAAACGTCTAAAGCACCCATGTCCCTTCCTAACATAGGTGACGCAGATCATTTGCCTCATGGTGAACTCGGATAACTCCCACTGGAGTTATCCGAAACCTGGTTTGCATCCTTGAATGGATTAGGGTAAGCCACCGTCTTCTCCAGAGGAACCAAATCCTCCCCATCACTGATAATAATCTCTTCATTTAGGGAGAAGTTGTCATCAATACACATAGTCGGGACTCGGGTGATGTTTTTTTCCAAAGGGATCAATGCCCAGTTGGATGAGTCCCGCTTCATCGATCATGATCCTAGTGCATTCCATGGCAAACTTCCTTCTTGCCGCCTTCCTTATCAGCGTAAGCCTCCTCGAGCCATAGTTTCTTCCTCTTTTCTTACGCTCGATGTTTTGAATTATTGTAGAGGATTGTATGATTGAGTCAGGGAACAAAGCCGCAGTGATCATATCATCAGAGGCTGTCTGGTTTCTCTCCGAGATAGCCCACTTTTGGGGACCTATTTGACAGATTGTGTTCGATACTTGCTCCCAGAGCTCACGTCTTTTTGCCGGGCCAAAAAGTTCATAGTCATCGTCTTCTCTTTTCCTTTTCTTGTTTGTCGTCACTTCCATACGATCAATTCCAACCGCCAGCAGATTTTCCCATGGAGGGTTTGGATTTCCTTCAGGTTTATCAGTGATTTGTCCTGGTTCGGAGATATCCTTGATAGTTAGGGAAGGGTAAATACCTTGTGCAGGCCCTAAAGGTGTGATAGCTCCTATGTTGCCTTTGTGAAAGGTTAACTCATTGTTTTCCCAAATAGGAAACAATGGGTTGACTTTGTGCGAGGGAGATGGGACGTAGCTAGTTTCCTTAGACGAAACATTTAGGTCTAGAAGATTTGGATTAGATTGCACTCTGGCAATGCTTCAGTGGGCGCTGTCCTTTTCGTTTTCAGATTTGTCGTGTAGCTTGGAAGGACTCGCAGGGGTGGGAGCCCGCTTCGGAGTGATTGGCACCTGCTGCCTGAAACCGTTGAGGGATCGTAACCATGGTCCAAATTTTCCGGACAGTTTCACCATGACCAGATCGTTTTTGCATTCTCGTTCGACATGTCCCAGGCGACCACATCGGAAGTAGAATCTCGGCAATGCTTCATATTTGAAGCCTATTTCCAGGGCTTTGTCTTTCTTCCTGTTTAAAATGAACCCTGTTTTGAGGGGGTCCTCCACTCTTATGGCTACCCGGATGCCAACATTACCGTTCCAAGCTATCTTTTCATCATCTTCCAACGTTGAACCATAGTACACTGGAAACAGTTTTCCAATGCGTCGAACATTGTCTTTTGTAGTCAAACCCACTGGTAGATTGATTATCTGCACCCAAAACTCTTCCGTTGAGAAGTCGATCTCTTCCAGCACCTTATCCGGTTGCTATTCTTTCAAGATAAGCAGAGAGTCTTGCACCGACCATGGTTTTTTGCCGAGGATGCGGTGACGCTCTTCCGTCGTTTTGAAAATGAAAAGGAAGAAATTTCTTCCTAAATCGTGGCATTCGAGTCCCTCACATTTCCAAGCTTTCTTCAGAATGGCCTTCAGTGCCAACACTTTGATGGAAGATGCAGTCAACAACTTCCCTAGCAGGGAGAGGTTTTTCAGTGTGAAATTTACCTCACAGTCTTCATTGAGTTCGAGCTCATCAAGAAACTCCTGATTTGGAAGTTTGGGATCATTTTGGGTGTTTGGGAAGTTGGTGTCAACGACCCCTATGCTAAAACCAAGCCCACTGTGTGACATAATGAGATGAAGGAAGGGGAAGTAAATGCTCCTTAAACCTTAGAGATGACAAAGGAGTTAATACCCTTGAGAAAACATAAATGCGGTCCTAGACCAAAACTGCAGGCGGAGGGGGAGAGGAAGGTAGATTTTGCAGGCAAATAAAAAGAAAAAAACGAAACGAAGAGAAGCAGAGGCTCTAAACCACCTTCACCAAGAAGAACCTCACCAAACACGACCAAGCCCTCAACATGAATGTTGGAGCGAATGATCAGAGAGATGGGAGCACATTGGTTGGGAGAGAGAACTTGTTTTTTTTTTTTTAAAATGATTGATGACCTTGCTTGGTTACTAGGAAAGTGAGAACGCGTTTTTTGTTTTTAAGTGTTTCGTTATCCTCTGGCCAACTACAATAAAAAAGTACTTCAGTACCCCTAACATTTTATATAAAAGTATCTATCATGGATATTACATGAGAAGCACATCCTTATATTATATATATTATATGAAAAAAAACATTTAATACATTGATGTAAGTGGGTTCAATTTAGGAATTCAACTTTAACAAAAAAATATGATCTTCATTTTAAGAGATCAAGCTTGAGTACTATTGTTTGTAAAATGTATGCCTTACAAAAGTGTTAAAAATATAAACTTGTAAGTTGCAATCACCTTAATTATTAAAAAAATTAGGAATTAAGAGTTTAATTTATAGTTTAAGGTTTAAGTTTTAGATTAAAGAGTTTAAAATAGTTTTAGGGTTTACAATTTTAGGATTAAATATTTATATTTTAATTTTTAAAGTAAAATTAGACACGTCGCTGAAATATTTTTTTCACTGTCACTACATGAAATAATAAGTATATATATAGAATTAATATCATATACACTAGCGGTGGAAACTGAAAGTTTCTACAAGCGCCTTAGTTTTAGGGTATAGAGAGTTGGTTTATTGTATATGGTTTAGGGGTTTATAAGTTAGGGATAGTTGTTTCAATTTAAGGTTTATGGTTATAATTTAAGCTTTACATGTTAGGGTTTAGGGTAATATGACGAGGATTTAGGTTTTAACCTATAAACCCTAAATTATAACCCTAAACCTTAAATTAAAACAACTATCCCTAAATACTAACCTCATACACCTAAACAATATACCCTAAATTAACTTTTTATACCCTAAAACTAAGACACTTGTGGAAACTTTCAGTTTTCACCGCTGTGTATAGAATATTTATATATATATATATATTACAATTATAATTAAGATTACTATCTTATACACAAGGGTGGAAACCTTTTGTTTCTACAAGTGCTTCAATTTTAGGGTTTAGGGTTTAGGGGTTTTAGTGTAGGGGTTTATAATTTAGAGTCTATGATTTGAAATTAGGGTTTATGGTTATAATTTAAAGTTTAGGGTTTAAGGGTTTTAGCATAGATGTTTAGAATGTTGGGTTCATGGTTAGAAATTAGGGTTTATGGTTAGAATTTAGGGTTTAAGGTTTAGGTTTTAGGGTAGTATGGGTAGGGATTTAAGTTTTAACCTATAAACCTTAAAATTTAACTCTAAACCCAAAATTCTATCAACAAGCCCTAAATTCAAAGCTACTACAATTAAACCCTTAAACTTTAAATTCTAAACAGAGTTTCTAATCTTTAAAACTAAGACGTTTGTGTAAAAAAATTTCTACAAGCACTTGCGTATAAAATAATTAACCTTATAATTAATCAAAAATATTAAATTAAATAATTAAATTTTTTATTTTCAATTCAATGATGGATTAATTCTGATAAATTTGACAGAGAATGGGCGACTCTCCCGCCTCAATAGGCGGTAGTCAACTTTGTGAATTCAAAGTTTGTATTTGCTTTGTCCATTAGAAGTTTGGGGCAAGATGACCCATTCCAAAATCAATGGAGTATGGGTCAAATTTACGCCCAAAGAAATAAAAACATGGCAATGGCATGCCACATCTTTGCTGACGCACGCCAGAATCAATTAGTTTCTGAGTTTAAGCGCTAATTTCATTTACAAATATTCATCGGAAGATTCAGTACGATTCTACACATGATATATAAAAAATAATATTGATTTATTTATAATTCTTTCAAAAACAAAACAAAAGAAAAATGTATATAGAATCTAAGATTATAAAAACTTAAATATTATTACAATATATAAAAAATAATATAAATACTGAAACTTAAAAATCAAATATTCACATGATCAAAAACATTAAAAATAAAATAAAATATAACACTTTCTCAGAAATTACAACACGAAAAAGAAAGAAGAAATTCAACAATGCCAAGCTGTGGGATTTCCTTGGGCAGCAAGTCAAATTAAAGGCTTATCGAGTATCGACCCCACAATGAAAGCTTCGCCCATTACCAACCCACATCGGCCTATAAATTCCCCAGTTCCCCTTAAAACATCATACGCCATTCCTCGTCTCGTGCTTTCAAACACAAAGCCTATCTAAATCTCTCATCTTCAACCTAAACAAGTTTCCTTTTTTTTATCAGTCTATCAATGGCAACGGCTGGTCTTGGAGTTAGCCTAGCAGAAGCTTACGTGCTGCGCTCTCTTCATAAGCAGAAAATGAAGAAAATGGAAGAGCAGGGCCAGGAGGCAAATAAGAGTGACGATAAGGTGTTTGATGAAAAGGAAACCTCTGCAGCCGTTGGTTGTTTCTCCTTCTGGGTGTCTAACAAAACCCATTCCGCCAAGGTTTCTTCTCATAATTCTGCGGATAAACCTCTCTAGGATCGCAAAACTTGTGCTGTCTTTTGGTTTGTTGATTTGAATTTGTTGGTTCATTTTTTACTATTCAGACTCCCTAATAGGAAGATTATGTACCCTTCTTATTCATATTTGTAACAAAAATGGACACAATATATTACTCGATTTATTTTTGTTTACCCGTACAACTTTAGCATCAATATTATATATATTTATATACGAGTTTATACAAAATATACTATTATTTTAGGTTATTTACAAAAGAAGACAGTTCTGGTGTGGTGGAGGCATCTTCCCTACCAAATGGAATTTCACTGATTCCGCAAGAAGAAGAAGAAGAAGAAATGTAAATGTAATTTAAATATAGATTCCATGAATGCAAATAAGAGGTTCTACTTCAGTTGACAATCACATAATATTATGTTCTGAATCTGATTTGTAATGGATCCCCTAATGCACAGATGCATGGCTCCAATGCTTTTTCCCCTTGAATGAGCTGCAGCCTGCAGCATTGCTTGATGTATCCTGTACTGCTTTAATACAATCATCTGATTGTGAGGAGATGATGGAGACTTGGTGTTCTGTTAGCTCCACAACTGATCAATTTGTTTTGTATAATTTTATTTTCCTTCAATCTACTCATGACATGTGTCACGACCTGGTTTGAGGAAAACAAATTTATTGAAAAAAAGTTAAAATTTGGACCAATAATACGGTGTCACGTGTCACAATCTGGTTGGATGATTAAATTTATTGAATTAAAAAAATTAGGACTATATTGATATAATGCGTAAGTAATAAGAATCAAATGTGTAATTATACAAATTTATTTAACTACCACGTCAACATCTCCATTAATTTTTTAACAATTAATGGCTAGATTTATATCATTTAAAATTAATGGCTAGATTTATATCATGAGTGTAGTTTATCCATTAATTAAGAGTACAGATCTCCTAAAAAAAATAAAATGTAAAATAAAATTCGAAGCTTTTATGTAAAATAAAAATACAAATAAAATTTGAAGCTTTCTCAGAAATTACACCAGAGAAAGGGAGAAATTCAATAATGTCAGCCAATGGATTTCCTTGGCCAGCAAGTCAAACTAAAGGCTTATCGAGTATCGACCCCACAATGAAAGTTCCGCCCATCTCCAACTCCCAAACGCCCTATATAATTTTCCAGTTTCCATACTTCCCCACAACTTCATTCCATTCCATTCCTATTCTCACTCGGGTGCTTTCAAACACAAAGCATACCTAAATATTTCATCTTCAACCTAAACAAGTTTTCATTTTTATCAGTCTATCAATGGCAACAGCTGGTGTTGGAGTTAGCCTCGCAGAAGCTTATGTGTTGCGCTCTCTTCATAAGCAGAAAATGAAGAAAATGGAAAAGCAGAGCCAGGAGGCAAACAAGAGTGATGATAAGGTGTTTGATGAAAACAAAATCCCTGCAGCCGTTGGTTGTTTCTCCTTCTTGGTGTCTAAGAAAACCCATTCTGCCAAGGTTTCTTCTCATAATTCTGCAGAGAAGCCTCTCTAGGAGCCAAATATGGGATCGCAAAAGTTGTCTTGGAGAACACGTTGTGTTGCCTTTTAGTGATGTTTGGTTGATTAAATTTATTTTTTTGGTTCTTTGATAATTTGGGTTGATATATTATTAATTTATGGACAAGGGAAGACCATTTAGGTTGATTTAAGTAGGTATTTGGGATTTCTGTGGTGAAGAACTGATGGTTATGTACCCTTCTGATTCTTATTTTATACCAAAAATGGACATAAGTATATAAATTTAGCTCCAATAAGGTTCATCCTCGGTTTGAACCTTGTGTTGGTTTCTGACTTTTCTGAAGTCATGGGGAATTGACCATATCATTGAACTAAGCAGAGTTTTTGAAGATTGCCACACTTTTGTTAAAATGCAAAAGCCACTATATGTTATGTAAATAAGTATACTGTATACAACATTTCATCCCTTTTTCCCTACTCCTTTTCCTTTGATCTCTGCTTTCATTCTTATGCACCATACCATTATTTCTCTCTCCTTTATTGCCTTACCTGGGTTTGCCTTGTGTTTTCTTTTCTTCTTCCCAGCTTCACTAGCATTTTTGCTTTGGTCTTTTTCTAATGGTTTCTGCTGCCACCAGAACTGGCAACCCTTAAACATTGTCATGTTGTAGGATTGTCAATTTTAACAACAAATATAACGGGGAATTTCTTTGAAGGAAGTGGCACCAGCAAGCAGTCTCATTAGGCAGCTACAGGATTGTGCACAAACAGCTGCTTTTCTTTCGAGAATCATCCTGTTGTTTCTCTGTGGATTAAAAGCATGTGGATGTGTCAAAATAGTATTCCAAGTGAAAGAAATGACAATTTGGGAACGCTTCTTTTTATTGACAAAACGTTAATCCAGCAGATGTTCGTTTTCATCTGCTACTCTTCCGAAATCTACTGATTTAAGCATCGGAGCATACTTCAAATATAAATACTAAACTCCGATGTCTTCTAACAGTTTTTTCTGTTTCTGCAAAGCTTCACCAACCGAAAAATACAACAGTAGTTGTAACAAATCAAATACATAAATGCCATTGATTACCGTTGCTTTTGTTCATCAAAGGAAGGCGAAGAACCACATGCATCGTGATTACACCGTCCGGAAGTTCACCAACCTGGAGTCTGCAGTCAGCAACTGTACTGTTGTTTTCAAGTATTTTCCCACCATTAATTAGCTTCACATCCTGTATTGTGTTTGGACAATTTTCTTTGTCTGCAAAACAGAGAAGAGATTTCCATATAAAAACAGAAGCCAATTGTGTACTCCAAGCACAATTTTGAAGGCCACTCGGAACAATGTTACAACAATAGAACAACACAATAATTCAGATATAAATCACAGTATGGGAGCATTCTAACAGGTAAAAATATTTCTGATAAGGTTTTATGAATCATCTTTAGATTAACAAATAGTATGTTGTTGTTGTTGATCTAAAATAATCATTTGCCTTTGTGTTCCTATGGCATAGATCCAAGAATATAAAAACACTTTCATGTTCGCTAAACCATTTTTGCAAGCATAAGGATTTGATTTTGGCAACATTGAATACATAAATACACTTTATATGATAAAATCACAAAACCAATTGATGCATAGTTACATACAATCGATAAACAGGTGAAAAAAGAAAAGAAAAAGGTGAGCAATTAACCTTCAGGCCACTGAGCAAGTATTTTCTCTTTGAGAGATGCCACTGAGGTAGCTGGACTGTACTTGCTTGGACCAATGTCAGTTCCATCTGCAAGCCTGAATTTGAGCTCCACCAATTCTTCTCCAGCCATAGATGAAATCTCTTATCTCTTCAGCTAATCTCAACAAAAAACCAGTTTTTTTCCTCCTCAATCAGATTGAATTATCTGTTAAAAACCTGTTCTTTTTCTGTGCAGTAGAAGTTGAAACTTTGCTTCCTGTAAAGGAAAACAAGCATTTCAGAAGAAACTATGAAAACTCAGATGATTCTATTTTTTGCAGAAAAATAGTATTTTTTAGTGGTTTGACATCAACCTAAGACCTGGGACTGATTAGAATTCTGAAATGTAGGATAAACAGATGAGAGAAGGAAGAAGGGTCAGAACTCAGAAGCTTTTGCAACTTGATGTTGAAAGAAAGAATGATGAGACCACCAATATATGAACTTTTTCATGTGAGATATTTTTACCAAAAATCTAATCATATAAGATATTAAACTTTCATTTTATCACCCTTAAGATAACCCCACTTATTTATATTTTTCACTAAATGAAAAAATATGTCATATATTCATTAATCTGACTAATACCAAAACCATCTGTTTGAAAGGGATGACTTGTTTTACTCAGATTCTTTTTTGACTTGGTTATTGGACTTTATGTGAAATGCAACTTCTGGAGTGTAAAACCAAGTTAGAAACTTGGAAAACAGCAGAAACTTGAACAGTAAAACTGTATAAAAAGTGAAAAAAGAAATTTCACTATTCAAACAAAATAATGGAGAATTACTATTGCTATTACTTATCTGATCAACTAGCTCTTTCTGATAGTGACATTGGAAAAATCATGAATTATTTATGAGCAAGCCTGCCTTATCTGACTGGTTTTACCAGGACCACCACCAACAGTGGACCAAAGAAAACCCTTAGGTTGGCACCAAGATTCATGTTGATTCATTTCCAGATTTTAAGGCCTACACCATTAGAATTTCAGGTAAAGTTTGCAGCCGTTGACAGTAAAAATAAAATCAATGAAGACAAACTGTATACCTGGCTATGACCCCTTCCCGGAAAACAGAATCACACTTGAGAAACTAATAATATAAGAACGTAGAAGAATCGTTATCATCATAAGATATAATTATGCATAATGGAGAATCCAACACCATTCCATGTTTAATTCTATACCTTTTACTTTATTTTAATGTGTGGAGACAAAACTTCTGCAGATGCTTGGTGTTGACAGATGCTACAACCCCACATCACTACTTGGGTTAACTCGATTTAAGTATGTTTTGAATACGGATTTTGTCATATATTACATTTCGTATTCATATCTGAATATGTGTCGAATTTATGAAAATTGTGAAGGTAAAGGGCTGAGTAATTGAAGATTCCTGGAAAGATAGCAATCCTCCCCACCCCATTCAATGAAACTTCCAAAAATAAATGTTAAAAAGAAAAGCAGATGCTTCATATTTACAAACAATTCTTAGCTCTCAGTTATTCAGTTTTTGCACAATATAACGTTGGGGTTTGGAAGTTGACACATGGTTTTAAGAACATTTTAAGAGTAGGCAACAATTGTGTGGAAAAAAGAGAGAAGAGAAAACATATGCTTTTGTGATAAGCGTTGGAGGATTTAGCATCTTTAATTACTTTGCATAATTGGAATTAGGTTCTATGACATCACAAGCATTCCAAGCTCGTTCTTTCTCAACCCGTTTCTTTAAATATATATATATATATATATATAAGCAATAATATTGTGCTCATTTGCGGACTAATCTGGATTGAAAACGACAGAAAAATCATTATAAAACGGACACTCAACATAATTTAATATAATTATAACATTAAAAATTTAAACCGTAAACAAATCTAACATTTAATCTTGTTAAACAACTCATTTCTTTTAATTATAAAGAATCCATCACTTTGTATAAGATAAGGATGAGAGCAAAAGTGTGAAGTGCCGTGAACCCACCACTTTCCCTTTTTTTCTTTCTTTAGACATGGAGCATTCAAAAAACAATTCTTTAGACATCGAAATTTGGTTCAATGAAGCCACACTTTTTTTTTACAAACTTTTAGAGGAATAAGTAACCGGTAAAACTGGTCTTTATTTGCGGTTCTAATGCAATGAGGCCCAAATTTGACCCCATCAGCCCATAACCAACATATGTAACCCTTTTCATGTTTTAGGTATCTATTTTTTTTGGCACTCTAACCAACATATGCAATGGGTACTCGGTTTCTTGGATAATAAAAAAGTTGGTGTGTTTTTACCACCATACAATTTAGAAAAATTCAGATGTATAAAGTTAAAATTACATAGCTGAAACATGGAATTTAAAAATCTAAATGACATAATCTAAAGATAAAACTTAAAAATCTAAAAAATATAACTAAAAAAATTATAATTTGTTGATATTATTTGTCTCATTAAAATTACGAATTTTTCTTTCTTTCTTATCGGTAGATAAGATGGAGAGCCAAGAAATCCAAATAACCATTGTAAAAATGTAAAAATATAAAGAAGCTAGAAAACGGCAAACAGCTAAAATTCCCAAGGCTATGTGGACTGGTTTTAAGAGCAAGCATTTGAATCCAAGTCAACAATCAAATTCAAAGAGAGGAACCCCACGTAGAATCAACCACTAAGGAAAGAGCATGGCTCACCGCTCTTGCAATATGAACTCTGAGAACCTAATAAATTAACAAATGCAAATATATCCAAAAAGACGTATATAACTTAAGAATAAGGCAAAGATTTCAGATTATGGTAACATAGTGCGTTTAGATTGAGAGTGGAGAAGGAACAACTAAGTAGAGTGAGAGAAAATAAGTTTTGGATATAAATTTTTTATCAGGTAAGGAAAATCCAAGTACTTTATGATATAAAATTAAAGTTATAATGAAATCAAAATTGTGATTTTTTTTTATAGAATTAAGATTTTAGTCTTTAAATGTTTTCAATATGTCTGTAATTTTGGTAGATTGAATTTGAGTTTAGTAGATACTTCATGTTGGAGTTAGATAAATATAATGGACTTGTTTGACAATTAGCGGATGGCTTATAATTTATAGTCGTTTACATTAGCTGATTGCATTAGCTGATTTGACTACTAGAGTGTATTAGCTGATTGTATAAAAATGTTTGGTAAAATTAACTAATAGTTGATTGATTCTTTAAATAAGTAAAATGACATATAAGGACATCATTATATTCAATACTTATTTGAATAGTTTGTTAGTTATCAATATTTTGTATCTATTAATATTAATTAGATTATAAAAAATAGTTTTTAATATATTCTTACAAAATATATTTGAATGATCTATATATTATTATTTTTATTTTTATTACAATTTAATCAATTATAAATTTAAATACAAATATAAATGTGTGGGAATAAAATGAAAAAAATAAAAAGTATTAGTTTACAAAGGTTAAAATGTAAATATGTGAGGTTGAAGTTGAAGAATTAAAATAAAATATTTAAATTTAGGTTATTTGGCGGTTTTTGATATTGTTAGGTGTCAAAACCTCTTATTTCAAAAAGCTTATGGCCTTGTTTGGTAAATAACGGTTTGGGCAAAAATTAGAAGTTTGAGATATAATTAGAGGTTTGACTAGTCAAATCCGCTAATATTGATGTTTGGTAAATAGCGAATTAAAAGAGCGGATTGGGGTGAAAAAGCTAATTTTGAAAAAGCTCCTAATATGAGCTTTTTGAGATTAGAGGTTTGATATTAGAGTTGTAATAACTCTTTTACCCTTAACAATTAACAAAAATCTCCAAATAACCTAAGTTAAATAATAACATACTAAATATTGGACTTATTTGTTGTTACTACTAATTTATACGGTGACATTTGTAAGTTAATTATATTTTTTATTATCACATATTTATATGTGCATATATATTTTTTTAATAATTATATAAATAATAAATTAATATATAAATCTTTCAAATATGTTTAGAAAATTTATATTAAAAATAATTTTTACAAATCTAATTAATATTTATTAGATACAAAATATCCACGACTGATAAATTATTCAAACAAGTATTGAATATAATCACGTCCTTATATGTCATTTTGCTTGTTTAAATAATCAAACAGCTATCAGTTAATTTTACCAAACACTTTTATACAATCAGCTAATACAATCCGTT
Source organism: Hibiscus tridactylites (assembly GCA_958450335.1). Classification (NCBI taxonomy): domain Eukaryota; kingdom Viridiplantae; phylum Streptophyta; class Magnoliopsida; order Malvales; family Malvaceae; genus Hibiscus; species Hibiscus tridactylites. Next base: position 83,064,802 of record OY288275.1, on the reverse strand, counting down.
AGTCAAATCAGCTAATGCAATTAGCTATCAGCTAATGTAATCCGCTATCAGCTATCCGCTAATTGCCAAACAGGGCCTATATTAGCATTTTTTTTAAATTAGAGGTTTCACCTCAATCCGCTCTTTACAAAACATCTAAATTAATGGATTTGAGTGATCAAACATTCAAACCTCTAATTTTAGCTCAAGTCTCTCTTTACCAAACATGGTCAATATTAAATTGCTAATTTAAGGAATATGGATAGTGAAATCTACCCATTTAATTACTGATTATTGTAGATAAACGACCTCTTATGAAAAAAAATTATGCCACTAATTGTGCCCTTTTATGAGATAAAAATTATCTTGTCTTTTTTTTGGTGTACCTACTTATACTCCAATATTAAAAAAATATTATAAAATTAAATTTCAAGTCCTAAGCATAAATTCTAAATCCTACACCCTATGCCCTAAAAAATACATCATACTCTAAATTCTTAAAACCATGTACCCTAAGTGATGGGCATAAATAGGAGCACCGAAAAGGGACAAAGGGTTTTCATCCCTTTTTATGACCTGCATTAAAAAGTACTAAAAATAAATTCTAAACCCTAACCCTAAATTTCACATTCCAAATCTTAAATCCTACACCCTAAAATATACATCTTACCTCTAATTTTCTAATTCTTACCCTTAAACTCTAAACTAATTCTTTAAAAGTGAAAGGACTAAAAACTAAAAAGGACATAATTTGGGGAGAAGTTTTTATCCCTTATATAACATTATTTTCTTCTTTCTAAACACAAAAGTCAAAACCATACATATTAATGGTGCTGCTCCATAAGAAATACTACTAAAAGTAGCAATTATTAAAGGTCTAGTTAACACTGAACTAATTAACAAACTAAAAGGAAGGTCTAGACTCCAGTTATGGAGATTGAAAGCTTCTTAAGACTAATCCCTCTCTTAATTTGCGGCCAACCGGGGAAGAACATTACACAATGTCAAAGGATCTGAATACGTCAAGCACTTGCGTGGTTCTCCTCCGTACCATGTTTCATTCCAATGGCAGAATTCAGGCACTGAAAATGCTGACGTCATTGCCACTTCATTCACGTTCCCCATCTCTCCATCATCATCAGCTTCATCACGTTCTTCATCATCTTCTTCAACTTTCTCCGAATCCGGATATCCTTGGAAAAATTCCACATTCTCAAGCTCTATCTCCTCCTTCCCGTCATCATCGTCGTCCTCGAAAACCGAATGACAGCATCTATAACTGTAATCCAAAGGGACAAGGTCGAGAATAAGGCGACCATTTTCTCTGTAGGCTTCAAAGTATTCATGATGTTTCACTTTCTCTTCTTTGATAACCAGCCTCCCTTCGCTGTAATATCTGGCTAAAATCCAAGGCATGTGGCCCGGCAAATTCCCCGTCCTTGCTAGTAATGGAATCGGGGGTGGATATTCTTCGGGCAAATGCAATTCACGCCCTCGCTTTCTCTTACTACCTTGATTATCGTTACTAGCATTTGGTTTATGATAATCCACTGCTTCCATTTTCATCCCACTATGGATCATGTAAACTCCACTTTCAGTCCCCAACATATCGTCCATCCCGGAAGACCAAGGAGAGTACGACGAAGAGAGAGTGTTAAAGGACTCAAACTCAAACTCAAATGGCGGCGGTGGTGGCGGAGACGGAGGCGGTGATGGTGGTGATGGCTGAGGGGTGGTGTAGGAATGGATGGTGAGACGATTCAGGTGGTGAGTTGGACTCTGAATTTGGAGGGTATCATGTTCATCATAAATTAGGGTTTTGAGACCTGCAGGTAGCTTGGGGAAGTGTTTATAGGCAGACGCAGCACATTGATCTTCATGCTGGAATTGCTTGGGAGATTGAAACATGGATGAGGTTGAGATGATATTAGAGAGGGATAAAACCATGGATTTAGTTTTTGAAATCAACCCATTTCCATCTAAGAACCCCATGCTCCTTTGAATATCGAACACTTGCTAAGTAACGCCAAATTAACAAAGTTTTGGTCAAAATCGAATCATCTCCTTAGGTTAACCTGCAAAAGCGTGAAACTAATTCAAACAAAGATTACAATATAATCATCCCAAAAACCACAGGGTTAACATAGATAAATAAATAAACAAATAAAGCCGAATCTTATATATACACATAAATTTGGACAAAAATAAATGATATACCAGGAAGGTTAATTGAGTTAAGTAGGTAGGAAATGAAATTAAAAAAAAAAGTAGGTGGGAGAAGAACAGGACAAGCTTATATTTGTCGGTAATAAAGAGCGGTGCTTTTTAACACGAGGATGACATAAGAGATACAACAATTTTGCTTAGATTTCACATGCATTTTCCATCAAGCCCCAACCGTTTATTTAGTTGTTTTACTTCATCTTAATTCAATTCACTCTTCCCCTAACGATTGACCAAGATGATGAAGTTTCCCTGATTATTCTTCCCTTTTTAAAAAAAATCAAACGAGATATTTATAAAGTTGTTGAAGTTAACAAAGTGAAAGAGACCAAAATGTTGCATACAATTCAGCATGTAAAACAGACTCTTAGCTGTAGAAAAAAAAACACATAAAATTTTCTATAATATTTTGAGAAAGAAATTGATGTTTTTAACTGAGTTTTCACTCACATTAAATTGCCCTGAAATGTTAAACAGAAGGGGAAAAAGTGTTATTTCTGTGCAGATACGGGTCCGCCTTGTTTAAATCACAAACCTCGATATACAAACATGATTTCTGTCGGGAAACATCATAAGCTACCATGTTTGTTGTGTAAGAATCAAAACTCTGGGGATCAACATGTAATATAAGAGTGAACAAAACTGACATAATGCATGTATATACATATATATATATATGTATTTATTTAGAGATTTGTATAAAGCTACGCTACTCCATTTTTTTCTTTATTTCTGGAAATTAATTCCTTTTTTCATACATTTTCTTTGTCCAAAAAGAAATTAAGAGAAAAATTAAAGAACCTGGAGATTCTCAAAGAAAATGCTGAGTCCATGACTGCCTCCGCTGCTCAAACAACCAAACAAAAACCTATCTGTCTCAAAACAATGTTTCTCAGAACTTAGTATGTTCTGTTTATATAGGAGAAAGGTTTGTGGACTTACTTGAATCTTCATTAGTAAGCTTTTGTTTGGCAGTTTTGTGGCCATTAAGGGGCACTTTAGTCATTGTCTATGTCTTTGAGAAACGGCTTTTCCTTGCTGTGTTACTTTGTATTTCAATTCCAAAAATCCTAAAAATATTAAGCGGTTTGGTTTTGTAATATTTGATGCACTGACGGTAAAATATTAAAAATTTATCAATATATCAAATAATTGTTCAAAGTATAATAGATAGTATAAAGAATTGGATTCAAAACTTAAGTATCTAACCATGGTAACTCTTTAAGATTGCTTAGCAAATCAAATTTATAAGTTTGAAGAGTTGAATTGAGGTTGGAATGGAAATGTTAAAACTTTTCGATTTTCTTATTCTTACCAATCATATTCTAATACGTGGTGTGTAAAATGAAAGGAAATAACACGCGGTAAAATGTGATTGATAGAACGCAAAAAGGTACATAAGATATTTGTTCAATACAACAGAGCGTTGTAAATCGAGAAAAAAATCTTTGAACTATTTCAACTGATTTTGTTTTATTTGTATCTTGCAAATCCGTTTTCTATGCTAATGTTTATCTTTTTCTTTTTATTTTCTGTATTCTTTACCGGTATTCAGTTTTGACGCATACAATTGTTTTGGTATATTATTTATTATTTATTTTAAATGAAACGAATTTATATAATTTTTAGAATCACGTGACACTCAAGACCAATGATAAAACTTGAAAATTTTAATTACAATGTCAAATTTTAACTATAGTGTCAAAATTTGAGAAATTTCCTTTAAAATAATGTTAAATTTATTTAATGTTTTTATATAAAAATTCTATATAAAAAACTTCTCAGGAATTTTTAAGAATCAGATAACATTAAAGTGTCATTTTACAATAAATTTGATAGTAAAGTAATGTCAAATTAAGAATTTGAATATCCATGTTTGAGTCTCATCTAACGTAAATAATGTGTGAAATATATATACTTTCTTAAATCACGTCATTTTATCGACATTATCCAAAATATTACAATTTAAATTATATTCATTATATTTTATAATAATTAATTATCCACTTATACTTGTATTTTTTATAGGCCAATTGAGGTTATTAGTGAGATTTGAAGATTGATTCTCATCTAGGTGCTAATGAGTACTCAACCAACTAAATCAATTTATGTTGGCATTATACTTGTACCTTTTTTCAAGAAGATGAAAAAAAGAGATTTGTTAATAAATTGAATGTATTTCACGAGATATTCATTAATCAATTAATATTGTATAAGTTCGAATCCCAACATTTACTTTGAGAATATAATAGCTCTATATTTCATAAAAAATCGATACTCTCTACTTGCAGCTGTGTCTAACATTTATATTTATTTTGGTCTCTTGTCTATTATTTTTTATTTAAAATAAAATAAATTTATTTTTAATTTTAGAATGATGTGACACTCGAGACATCGAAGTACCGTTTTATATTAAAGGTAATTTGCAAGCCTTGAAGTAGCGGATCAAATCAAACAGTAAGGGGTATGAAAATTTTATCGTGAAATCTTAGGGAGCTGGGTTAAGATGTGAAGGTGTCAACTGCCAGGAGAATAATCAGAAATCATGGGGTGGATATGCTTTTCATCCAAAAATCAAAAATAGAAAGTATAAAGGAAGCGGTAGTAAGTAAACTTTGGCCAGATGATGATTTTGGATTCGTGGCAGCAAACGCAAGGGGAAATGCAAGAAGACTTTTCATAGTCTGGGATAAGTCAAAATTTAATCTATTTGATAGTATCTCGACTGATAGATTCATTCTAGTATATGAGAAATGGGTTGAAGAAGATCAAGAAGCTGTTTGTATAAATATTTATGCCACATGTGATCTTAAAGCTCAAATATCTTTTTGGCATGAATTGATCCAACTAAAAAAAATCTGAAAATCAGTGTGGCTATTGGGAGAGAACTTCAACATAATAAGGAATATTAGAGAAAGATGGGGCTTTAAAAGTAAGATACAAGGTATGACGGCATTCAACTCTTTTATTGATAGCTGTATTTTAATTGAAATCCCTTTCGTATGGAAAAAGTTTACGTGGATTGGTCCGAAAAAAAGAGGAGCAAACTAGACTGATTCATAATGGATGAAACATGGTATCACTCGATATTGGATGTGTCAGTATGAAGGCTTAATAGGCCAGTGTTTGATTATTTTTCAATTGTCCTGGCTGGGATCATGTTGACTAGGGGCCTCGGCCGTTTAAATTGATTAACGCATGGCTCTCTAAAGAAGAATGTGCGAAGCTGATTAAAGAAGCATTAGAGGACCCTAAGGTACCAGGCAAGAGTCTTCCTACAAAATTGAGAAAGGCGAAAGGAGTACTGAGAAAGTAGAACATGGAGTTCTGTGATAATTATAATAACAGGACGAAGGAATTGGAAACTCGTATAAATAATCTTGAAGATAATTTTAGCAGGGAGGTTGTTGATAAGGAATATTTAGAGAAATTAACTTAGTGCAAGATCGAACTCTAGGATACTTTAAAAGCTTAGGTAGGTCTTTGGAGGCGGAAGGCAAGGACAAACTCGCTTAAATTGGTAGACACAAATATTGTGTTCTTTCATCGCGTTACAAAATACAGGGCTAAGAAGAAATTGATATTGGGGAGAATTTGGGTGTTGGAAGGGAATTGAATCCGAAGGCTCTAAAATAGAAAATTTTCAAATACTTTGTCAAACATTTCTCTTGCAAGTCGAGACAGTGGGAGGGATCCTGCAAGTCGAGACATAAAGTTTTCAATAACATGTTCATTGCGCAAAATTCCTATTTTCTGGCTCGGTCTCAAGTGCTAGCTCAAATTTTGCTAAATTAATGGCTATTAGTACAGTTCTGAGGGTGTTCCTGGAAGCTGGTGTGAAATGCCAAACTTTTCTCATAATCGAATCAGATTCACAAGTGGTTTTTAACTGGATTGTAAACCCGTTACTAAGGTCGTGGCGATGGTGGACTGTTTTTGACGAAATTGATGTGATGATGAAGGAAATTTCAATTGTGAAACTATTGTATGTTTCGCGAAGTTAAAATACAATGGCTGATCATCTAGTAAAGGAAGGGAGCTCTAGAACTGTGTTGTTTAAAGCATGGTGGTAATTTCTGTTTTGGCTTTGGGTTTCATTTTGTAATTGTGTTGGACTGTTTGTACCCTTTCTTGTTGGATTCTTTTTGTCCCGGATACCAAATTGGGTTGTGTTCTTTTCCTCCATTAAGTTTTAGAGAGGTTTTTAACGAGGCTCTCAATTCTGGTTTTTTATAATATTAATAAATTGCTTTTTCTGAGCAAAAATAAAATAAAATATCAAGAACTCACCATACAATTATAAATTATTTAAAATAAAATTTTAATTAAATTATTTTTCATATATATTATATTTTTAATTTTTTTTCAAATAACTAGATCAAATACCAACCATAATCAATCTCTAAATTAAAAAAACCTAAATTTTTTCCCCAAATTAAAACCCTAAATCTTTTCCCCAAATCGTGATTTCATATTTTGTCAAAACCTTTTTAATTTCTACCAATGAATTAAAATACCCGAATATCGGTCGTTGAATCTTTTGAATAATGACATCATTTACCAGCTACCATCGTCGAAGAAATATCAATATTAATTCCCCTAAGAAACTCAAAACCAACGATATCAATCCTCATCTACTATGGTCAAAACAGAAAAAACGCGACAAGAAAAAAGAGCAATGTTTTGGGAATTTGTATTGACGTAAGTAGGTTCTCAAGATAATTTGAAGAAAAAAGTCAAAATAGAAGGCTGGAGAATGGAGATAACACGTTGGAAGTGACAATGCTTGAAGATCCCAAAACACCGGATGAAATTGTGATTCGAGTGGAAAAAATTTAGAGTTCTAATTTGGGGCAAAGGATTTAGGATTTTTTAATTTAGGGATTGGCTATGGTTGATATTTATTGCGTTGTGCGGTGTACTATAAATGATACACAAATAGTGCAAGTACACACGTCGAAACAAGTAATAAAGTGGTAAGTGAGATCGTCTCCACATGGATTAGAGGTAAATTATGTAACCCCCTCGTTCCGGTCTGGACGACTGACCGGTCCGAGTAGGTTATACGGGAAAAACCAAAGTGAAACCCGTTAAGGCCCCACCTCGGTTAGCAACCCTAGAAAATTCTTTCAAATATTATATTGTCTAAATGCTTAAATATATCCTATGTGAGACACGTAAGCGAAAAGACAACGAAACGATACGATGCATACCAAACAAGCAATTTAAACAACCCATTTTATTCTTTACAGCAGGCCGTATCGATACGCTAAAAGACCGTATCGATACGCCTTGACTTGGTCAACAACCCATAGTCAACCTAGGGAGACCGTATCGGTACACTGGTTGACCGTACCGATACGCTCTCAACGATCAACTTCTCACGGTCAACGATAAAAGACCGTACTGATACACCCTAGACTCGTACCGATACGCCAAAATCTCGTCAATTTCTCAGATTTCCAGAGAGTTTTTGACGTATCGAAACACCCCCGTGTACTGGTACGCTAGGCTTAAACTGAGCCCCAAAGTGTAGGACCGTATCGATACGACCCTTGGGCGTACCGATACACCCTGCACTGCAAGACTCAATTAAGCTGCAAAACGACCCAAGACTCAACTCTAGATGCAATTTACGACTCGCCTATCAACGCACCAACTCTCATACATCATTTAGCAAACCAATACATATCATGCGCTTCAACATAACCGAACAAACATGGCATCCAACACAAGATAGGCAATTAGGTAGGAAACTTACATGAAAGCATACATAACTACAATATATCCTTCATAGGCAATAAACTCACACTTGAACATTTCAAAACAAGGTTTCACATGTTTTTAAAACAAACATATAGGCATTCATGGAGCATGGCTATAAGCCTTTAAAACACAAGCATTTAAGCAATATCAACATTAAAACCAAGCATATATGAGTCTATCAACGCTCATACAAAAACACATAGTATCGTCAAACCAAACATGCTTGAACACCAACAAACCAAAATAAGAAGTTTAAACTCCAACTCCATACAAGTCTACACCCCATTGTCTAGGCATTGTTACAAATACTTAAATCATACTTGAGCTAATCAAGAACTCCAAAAAGCTCCTCCCTTGCCCACTTGCCTTTCGAACTCTAACGATCTGCATGTTAGAAAAAGGAGAGCGTAAGCTTGACAACTTAGTGAGCGAAGCTCTAAAAACTCATCAACAAAGCAATTTTCAAAACACATTTCTTAAAGGATAAGTAAATCATTTATATGCATGAAATGAGGCACAACAACACAATTACATGGTTTGCACAAGCACAACCAAAACACGGTGGGACTACACATCACCGTTTCGACTAGTAGTTTTCCGATGGGACTACACATCAAAGTACTCTTCTACTAGTCATTACCAGTGGGACTACACATTACTGTAGTTATGACAACCATCACGCGAGGCTCGACACCAACAACAACTACACTGTAAAACCTATGTTTGATTTCGATATAATTAAATCCTTAAGGATTATTTTGTAAAACTTAAAATTAGTTTTTAAGTCCCTTAATAAGTTTTTAAAACACCAACACTTTGAAACTGATTTATAAAACTCAAACTCAAAATATTTTCTAAGTGTTCCAAGGCAAAACCATTCAAAAACGTCCAGGAGTATCGATACTGCACCCAGCGTATCGATACCATTTTACCAAACTTGGTTACTGTCGGAACCTGTATCGATACCCCAAACCCTCGTATCGATACAGCCCTGTGTTAAAATTCAAAGAGTTTGAATACGGTACCGATACGGCTAACCCTCGTATCGATACGGGCTTTGTAATTTTTTTAATATAAGTCGATTTAAAAAATATGACCGTTGGTGTCAGTTGGTTGGTAACCAAACTTTAAAAGTTCGTTGACCCGTATCGATACGCCAAACCCTCGTACCGATACGGTTGTGGACAGTGAGTTCAGTTCAGAAAATAGTATCGATACGGACCTTGCCGTTTCGATACCACGTACCGATACGCTTGCAAGTGTATCGATACCCCTATATTAAATGCACACAACGACTCTTTCTTTTCTGAGACAAGTACTGATACTCATTCCCGCGTACCGATACTGGTAGCTGCAGAAGTGCATTTATGGTGGTAAGAGAGGGTTCCAACGGCTCTAATTAAGTCCCCAACCACCCAAACGGCTAGAAATCAATGAAGAGGTATAAAAGACACATCAAAAAGCTACAGCAACAACTATTGATCTTCAAGCAAACACTTATTCATCAAATCCAAGCAATTGTGCTAAATTTCATATTTGTCTAGAAATCCCAATTTGTGTTCTTCATTCATACTTTGTAAAATTGGGTTGAGTGCTTGTATTGGGGCTATCATTTGTATTGAGAGATACCTTATTAGCCTTCAATTTTTCTTGTTCACTTGTGTGAGGATTGGGTTGATTTTTGGGTAGAAAAATTAACCGAAATTGTAAAGGGTTGCCTCCTTGTCCTAGAAAAGGGGAAGAACGATTTAGTGAAATTGTTGCAAATCCTTAGTGAGGCTAAGGTAGTGGATGTAGAGTTCATTTGGAACTTGAACCACTCTAAATCTCTTGTCCATCAATTTTTAATTTGCCAATTTCCACCACAAACCCTTAAATTTCCAATTCACCCCCTCTTGGTAAATATCGATCTTTCGATCCACTCAACAATTGGTATCAGAGCTTAACTCTTTGAGGATTAACAACCACAAGAGGAGATCCTTGGAAGAGTGTGATCATCAAATTATCAAGAGATGGCTTCAACCTCCGGTTCCGGCATGTACGAGTCACAATCGACCACAAAGCCTCCCTTCTTCAATGGTGACAATTATTCTTTTTGGAAGAATAAAATGCGTCTATTCATCAAGTCTAGTGACTATCTTGTATGGGATGTCATTGAAGATGGGCCATACATTCCATGGAAGCAAGACGGTGAAGGCAAGATGGTGTTGAAGAAGAAAGCCGAAATGAGTGAAGAGGAGAGGAAAAAGATTCAAGTCAATGATAAAGCTCTCCACATGCTATTTTGTGCTTTCGGTCCGGACATCTACTCAAAGGTCTCATCAATTGAAAGTGCCAAGGAAGTGTGTGACACTCTTGAGACCACTTATGAAGGCACCAATGATGTCAAAGAAACTAAGATTGGACTTCTCAATCTTAGTTATGAAAATTTCAAAATAGAGCCCGATGAGACGGTGTCAAAGATGTTTGATCGTTTCTCCACGATTGTCAATGGTCTAAAGGGCTATGGAGAGATCGTACCGGAAGACAAGCTTGTCCGGAAGCTACTCTATTCACTTCCCGAATCTTGGGATGGGAAGAGAACCGCTATCATCGAAGCAAAGAATTTGAAGACTTTGAAGCTTGATGAGCTTGTGGGTTCTCTACTTACTCATGAGATCATGAAGCAAGGAAGGGAAGATGAGAAAAAGAAAGAAGAGAAAAGAGTAGAGAAGCTTGAAGTTGAGAAGAAGAAGAAGATGGGTATAGCTCTCAAGGCTAAAGCTTCACAACATGATGAGAGCTCATCTTGTGAGGAGGATGAACTTGAAGAATTGGCTATGATAGCCAAACGATTCTCACGCTTTATGAGGTCCAACCGGGGAAGAAAAATCCAAAGGAAGATGGACTTCAAAAGCAAGAACAAGGAAGATGGAAAGGATCCAATCATTTGCTTTGAGTGCAAACAACCCGGCCACATACGTTCGGAGTGCCCTCAACTCAAGAAGAAGGGTTTTGAGAAGAGGAAAAAGCTCAAAGCCAAACTTGCTACTTGGAGTGATGAGGAGTCATCGGAGGATGACGAACAAGAAGTGGCTAACCTTTGTCTCATGGCACTTGAGGAAGATTCCTCCATGGTAACCTCTAACTCATCTACTTTAGATTTTTCATATGAAGAATTAAATGATGCATATGATGAGTTACAAGAGGTATATGATGAATTAGTTGAGAAGTTTAAAGAGTCGGTCATTAAAAACAAGAAAATCATTTTAGAACTAAATGAGAAAAATGACTCACTCACTCAAGCTAATTCAAAATTTGAGAAAAAGATATTAGGATTAAAAGATGAGCTAAAATTCTTTCAAGATGAAAATGTTGATCTTAATAACCTTTTATCTCAATGTAATAGTGAACACCAAAAGGTGTTGGGTGAGCTAAATGAGCTCAAAAAGTCTTTAAAAAATGTTGGTAGTGTCAAGCATGAATTAGGAGAATCCTCTAGAACACACCAACCTAAGAAAAAGACTAATTACTACAAACAAGGTAGCTACCCTAGACATAGTAGAGCTAAAAGAATTAGAAGTGTATGGGTTCCTAAGGAACTTGTAAAATCTAATAATATTATTGCTATGTCATCTTGGATTCCTAAGGGAACCAAGGTTTTGGGAGCTAACACTCATGGACCCAAAATGATTTGGGTACCAAAAACCAAAGTTTAATATCTTTGTTTGTAGGGGGAGCATTGCTACAAGGCCAAGGCACAAAGTCAAAACTCATGGTACCTTGATAGTGGATGCTCGAGACACATGACCGGAGACAAGAGTCGATTCATGGATCTAAAGCCAAAAAGTGGAGGAGTAGTAACATTTGGTGACAACTCCAAAGGCCACATTAAAGGTATTGGCTCCATAGGTAATCACTCTACCATTCTTATTGAAAATGTCTTATGTGTCGATGGTCTTAAACACAATTTGTTGAGCATAAGTCAATTGTGTGATAAAGGATTTAATGTTTTATTTGATAAAAATGGATGCAAAATTGTAGACATTAAATCTAATAATATTATGCTCATAGGTCATCGCATAGGGAACATATACATGGTGCATTTGGATGACATACATACATCTCATGCATGCTTAGTTGCTCAAAATGAAAATGATGCATGGTTGTGGCATAGGAAGCTAGGACATGCTAGCATAAGTGTTTTAGAAAAACTAGTCTCTCTAAATCTAGTTAGAGGTTTGCCCAAAATAAAATTTTCAAATGATAAAATTTGTGATGCATGCTCAAAGGGTAAACAACATAAGTCTTCCTTTAAATCCATTAATGATGTTTCTACTAGTAGATGCTTACAATTAATTCACATGGATTTATTTGGGCCAATTAGGACTATGAGCTTGGGTGGTAAATCTTATGCTTTTGTGCTAGTTGATGATTTTTCTAGATTTACTTGGGTTATCTTTTTAAGTACTAAAGATGAGGCTTTGGAAAAATTCATCACATTTTCAAAATTAACCCAAAATGATCTTGAACTTAGAATTTCACATATTAGAAGTGATCATGGAACCGAGTTTCAAAATTTAGGGTTTGAAGAATTTTTGAATGAAAATGGTATTAGCCATAATTTTTCGGCTCCTCGAACTCCTCAACAAAATGGGGTAGTTGAGAGGAAAAATAGAACTTTACAAGAAATGGCTAGAACTATGCTTTGTGAAAATAATTTACCTAAATATTTTTGGGCGGAAGCCACAAACACCGCTTGTTATATTGTAAATCGAGTAATGATTAGGCCAATTTTAAAGAAAACATCTTATGAGATTTTAAAATCTAAAAAGCCTAACATTAGCTATTTTCACCCTTTTGGGTGTAAGTGTTTTGTTTTAAATAATGGAAAAGATAACTTAGGTAAATTTGATGCAAAAAGTGATGAAGCCATTTTTATAGGTTACTCTTTAACCTCTAAAGCCTATCGAGTATTTAACAAAAGAACTTTAGTAGTAGAAGAATCTATTCATGTTGTATTCGATGATAACCTCCTTCCTAGGAAGGATTCTTGTGATGATGATGATGTAGGGATCATAAATGCCTTTGATGGAGGTCAAACTTCAAAGGAGGATGAGATTCCAACAAAGAAAGAGGACTCACAAGATCCACCTCTTGAAGCCTTGAAGGACTTGGCCATTGAGGAAAAGGAAGTGAGCTACCCAAGGGAGTTGAACTATGTCAAAAATGGTGAAATCTTGGGTGATCCATCCAAGGGGGTAACCACTCGTTCTTCTCTTAGATTAATGAACCATGTTGCATTTATCTCATGCATAGAGCCTAAAAACATAAAAGAAGCATTGAAAGATGACTTTTGGATTATGGCTATGCAAGAAGAGTTAAATCAATTTGAGAGAAGTAATGTATGGACATTAGTTGATAGGCCTAGTAATCAATCTACAATAGGAACTAAATGGGTCTTTAGGAATAAACTAGATGAGAGTGGTAACATTGTGAGAAATAAAGCTAGACTTGTAGCACAAGGTTACACTCAAGAAGAGGGAATAGATTTTGATGAAACATATGCACCCGTAGCTAGAATGGAAGCCATTAGGATGTTGTTTGCATATGCATGTTATCATAATTTCAAGCTTTTTCAAATGGATGTTAAAAGCGCATTTTTAAATGGTTTTATAAATGAAGAAGTGTATGTGGAACAACCACCGGGTTTTGAAGATTCAAAATTTCCAAATCATGTTTTCAAACTTACCAAAGCTCTTTATGGTTTAAAACAGGCTCCTAGAGCTTGGTATGAAAGGGTTTCAAATTTTTTGATTGAAAAAGGATTTGAAAAAGGTAAGGTGGACACTACACTCTTTATAAAAATGTATAAAAATGACATCTTAGTAGTTCAAATTTATGTTGATGATATTATATTTGGTTCTACTAATGAATGTCATTGTCAAGAGTTTGCTAAGTTAATGCAAGGTGAATTTGAGATGAGCATGATGGGGGAGCTCTCATTCTTTTTGGGACTCCAAATCAAGCAAAAGAAGGATGGCACCTTCATCAACCAAGCAAAATACATAAAGGATATGCTCAAGAAGTTTGGCTTGGAGAATGCAAAGCCTCAAGCCACTCCTATGAGCTCATCTACAAAGCTTGACAAAGATGAAGGAGGTAAGTGTGTTGACTCTAAGCTTTATCGTTCTATGATTGGATCTTTGCTTTACCTTACCGCAAGTAGACCATATATCTTGTTTAGTGTTTGCTTGTGTGCTAGGTTTCAAGCTAGTCATAGAGAGTCTCACCTTATAGCCGTTAAGAGAATCTTTAGATACCTTAGAGACACTCCTTGTTTAGGCCTTTGGTATCCTAGAGACTCCACCTTCAACCTTCATGCTTACTCGGATGCGGATTATGGGGGTTACAAAATTGATAGGAAAAGTACTTCGGGAACTTGCCAATTCTTAGGTAGTATGCTCATATCTTGGTTCTCTAAGAAACAAAATAGTGTAGCCTTATCTACCACCGAAGCCGAGTACATATCCTTAGGGAGTTGTTGTGCTCAAGTCCTTTGGATGAAGCAACAACTCTTAGATTATGGAATTAAAGTTGAAACCATACCCCTAAAATGTGACAACACTAGTGCTATTTGTTTAACAAAAAATCCCATCCAACACTCTAGAACCAAACATATAGAAATAAGGCATCATTTCATTAGAGATCATGTTCTTAAGGAAGATGTGGTTATAGAGTATGTAGACACCTTGATTCAATTAGCGGACATATTTACAAAACCCTTAGACAAAGAGCGTTTTTGGTCCCTTAGGAGAGAGTTAGGTCTAGCTAGCCTATCTTGACCTTTTAGAACCTCTTTTGTGTTTAAATATGCTTGATTTTGTGAAATGCCATGTTTGTATGCTTAGACTCCCAATTTCTTCCATGCCTATAGTTAGGGGGAGTATGTTTCTATTGAAATATGCTTAGAACTGCTCATACATCATTTGCATACTCATAGGTGTTGTTAGGTTCGAGCTTTTGGTTGTTCTTTGAACCAAATAGGTAATTCTGGGCATACAGTATCGATACTATGGTACGCGTATCGATACATGTTCTTCATTTCGTTTCCCAGAATTTTCTTCGCTTCACGCGTATCGATACGATTCATACCGTATCGATACGGGTCGTTTCGATACGGACCCCTCCGTTTCGATACGACTGTTCAAACGGTAATATTTGCGAAATGACATCTTTATCCCCGTATCGATACCCTAAAGGGCGTATCGATACTCGACTGCGCTGATGGCTTTAATTAGCTTTTAATGAGTTCAACTTTTACCCAAATTCAAACTTTTCAAAACCTGATTAACCCTAGCCGTTTTTGCCTATGAAAAGACACTTCCTCCTTCATATTTTTCACATCTCAACTCAAACCTAAAAGAGTTTTCAAATCAAGCAAGGCTTTGTGCTCTCTTTCTCATCTTTGTGTAAGTTTTCTTCAACTCTTCAAGTTTCTATCAAAGTAATCACATTCTTCCTTTTTAATTTTCTCTGTTTTAATTTTTTTTTAACTTTGCTTTTGTTCAAATTTTTTTTGGATTTTCTTCTAAAATATCTCTTTTCAAAAATTCTCTTGAAAATTTTCTTCTATTTTTTTACCTTGATTTTTACTCAAATTGAAGAAATCTCCCTTGCTTAATTTTTTCTTTAGATCATGGCACCAAAAGAGCCATCGAGGAAGCGACAAAGGGCTAATCAAGCCGGTGAAGCCTCCAACCTTGGAGCGATTGCTCGTCCTAACTACTCGACTATCTATGAGCAATCCTTTGAAGGCAATTCGGGTCTCAATCACTTTCGTCAATATGAGAATTACAAGATCCATGCCGAAAGGGTAATATCCATCCCTTTTCTCAATTCGGAGCGTTTCAAGTTTGAATACCTCCCTTTGCTTCATCGTTGGAATTTCATGCATTTTCTCTCTATTCCCGGTTTTTACTATCGTCTCTTGGTTTTGATTTTCTATGCTAATGCAAGATGTGTTAGTCGAAATGGGGAAGTTGTTGCAATTAACTCCTACCTTATGGGAAAGAAAATAACCCTTGATGTCGAGTCTATTTGTGAGGTTTTTAAGTTGGATGATGAAGGCCTCGATGATGAGCACCGTGGGGGGCATGTTCTTAGTGGATCCGTCACCGCCCTTAATGCTCATGACCAGATTCTACATTTGATGGTATCGTGGTGGTTTCGTCCTTCCGGAGGAAAATATTCCACCATCCGTCAAGTGGATGATTTTTGGATTCGGTGTTTCCGTGAAGCCAAGCGACCAAATCTAGCTCGTCTCATGTTCGCGGAGATCGTCTACCTCATTCAAAATCGTAACACTCCTCATGTCACTTCCTTCACATACGGTACGGCTTTGAGCTATTTCTTTGTTAAAAAGGAAATTGATTGCTCATATGACATTGCAACTCCTCTCACCGATCCTATTGATGAGCACTCCCTTGCTCGGGCAAAATTCTCTTATATTAATGGTGAATGGATACGTCTTGCCGAGTTACCACCGGAAGTCGCCGCAATGCATGAAGCGGCTCAGGCTCCTCAAGCTCCTCAAGTCCAACAACTCAATATGGATGCTCTCATGACCTATCTCAATGAGCAATTCACCGGGTTGCGTACGGACATGAATACTCGTCTCACATCCATGGAAACTACCTTTGATACTAGGATGACGGGTTTCGAGAATCGCCTCACATCTCTTGAAAGTGGGCATAATTTCTTGAATATTTCCATTGCCGCTTTCTATGATGAGTGGCGTAATAGTATGCGCACTAATGAGCCTTTGGGAGATGATGATGAAGAGGATGAAGACGATGCTTAGACGTTTTCTCTTGTTTGTCATGCATATCATTTAGGATTTTATATTATTATGCACCTATGCTTTATGTTTTTAGGATTAAGTTTGTTTTAGGATTAAAACCTATGCTTTGATTTCTATTTTGCCTTTGTTTGGATTTTAAGTATGTTGCTTTAATGAATAATATTTATGTTGCTTATTATACCCTTGATTTCTTTATACACTTAAATGTCTCAAAGATTTTTTGATCTAACAAAAAGGGGGAGAAGAAACTAGCTCACACTTTAAAATATTTTGATTTAAAATTCAAAGATTACCAAGCTTATATTAAGGGGGAGTTCTTTATAAAGGTTTTTCAAAAATTTTAAGTTTTAGTTTTGTTATATCAAAAAGGGGGAGATTGTAAAACCTATGTTTGATTTTGATATAATTAAATCCTTAAGGATTATTTTGTAAAACTTAAAATTAGTTTTTAAGTCCCTTAATAAGTTTTTAAAACACCAACACTTTGAAACTGATTTATAAAACTCAAACTCAAAATATTTTCTAAGTGTTTCAAGGCAAAACCATTCAAAAACGTCCAGGAGTATCGATACTGCACCCAGCGTATCGATACCATTTTACCAAACTTGGTTACTGTCGGAACCTGTATCGATACCCCAAACCCTCGTATCGATACAGCCCTGTGTTAAAATTCAAAGAGTTTGAATACGGTACCGATACGGCTAACCCTCGTATCGATACGGGCTTTGTAATTTTTTTAATATAAGTCGGTTTAAAAAATATGACCGTTGGTGTCAGTTGGTTGGTAACCAAACTTTAAAAGTTCGTTGACCCGTATCGATACGCCAAACCCTCGTACCGATACGGTTGTGGACAGTGAGTTCAGTTCAGAAAATAGTATCGATACGGACCTTGCCGTTTCGATACCACGTACCGATACGCTTGCAAGTGTATCGATACCCCTGTATTAAATGCACACAACGACTCTTTCTTTTCTGAGACAGGTACCGATACTCCTTCCCGCGTACCGATACTGGTAGCTGCAGAAGTGCATTTATGGTGGTAAGAGAGGGTTCCAACGGCTCTAATTAAGTCCCCAACCACCCAAACGGCTAGAAATCAATGAAGAGGTATAAAAGACACATCAAAAAGCTACAGCAACAACTATTGATCTTCAAGCAAATACTTATTCATCAAATCCAAGCAATTGTGCTAAATTTCATATTTGTCTAGAAATCCCAATTTGTGTTCTTCATTCATACTTTGTAAAATTGGGTTGAGTGCTTGTATTGGGGCTATCATTTGTATTGAGAGATACCTTATTAGCCTTCAATTTTTCTTGTTCGCTTGTGTGAGGATTGGGTTGATTTTTGGGTAGAAAAATTAACCGAAATTGTAAAGGGTTGCCTCCTTGTTCTAGAAAAGGGGAAGAACGATTTAGTGGAATTGTTGCAAATCCTTAGTGAGGCTAAGGTAGTGGATGTAGAGTTCATTTGGAACTTGAACCACTCTAAATCTCTTGTCCATCAATTTTTAATTTGCCAATTTCCACCACAAACCCTTAAATTTCCAATTCAACCCCCTCTTGGTAAATATCGATCTTTCGATCCACTCAACATACACCACAACAACGGATGTAAAGCAATCCACAATGCATATGATATCACAACAATTAATCACACATCATCACTTAACCATCAAGGTAGGATTAGTAAACACATCATCACACGTCATTACCAGTGGGACTACACATCAGCGTAGTTATGACAACTATCACGTGAGGCTCGACACCAACAACAACTACACCACAACAACGGATGTATAGCAATCCACAATGCATATGATATCACAACAATTAATCACACATCATCACTTAACCATCAAGGTAGGATTAGTAATCTTACACTTGGGTTTAGGTTAGCCCACAAGGCTCCATCCAAACCCCCAAGAACCCATTCCGAAAGCAAAATAAGTTCAAAACATTTTCACTCACCGATGAAGCCCGACCGAATGCCGAAACACCAATCTCAAGTCTTCAAATTCCCTGAAATCGTGCCTGAAGCTTCTCTGATGGTTTTCCTTGATTCTAGTCAATCAAAAACAACAATTTACTCAATCGTTCAGCCCCAAAACCACCGTCTCAATCAAGATACAATTTCAAGACCCATCTACCACATTTCCAACCCATGAGCTAACAAAACTTCTTCATTTTCGTACTCCCTAAAAACTCAGCAGAAAACTACTAATTATAATACCCAAAACATATCCAAACACCCTTCTAGTATCATTATAATACCAGCCCAACTCCCTTTCACAAAACCACACCAAAAACACAAGTTTTGACACTTTAAAAATACCCATGAATACCCATTCCGAGATTCTTAATAAAAACCAACCAAATTGAGATATAATGCACCTTGGAGAAAGATTAGTTCAAAACTTAACTCTACAAATAAAAAACAATCCAAGAAGCCATTAAAGTTTCACCCTTTTCTTTCAAAGCTTTGAAAACTTGAAATTCTCTACAATGGCATTTTACAAAAACTAAAACCATCAAAGTGCTAGGAATGAAGAGGACAAGTCAAAAATGGCATTACCTTGTTGAAATCGCTTGAAATGAGGGTGAGATTTGATGGAATAGTGACAAGAGGTTTGGGAAGGTTTTAACGTGAAATGCTTGAGGAAGAAGAAGATGAATGGCAATTTCAAAAATCCCCCTTTCTCATCTTATTTCCCTTTATTTTAAAAATTACAAGTTTTCCATTAATGAAAACCAAATCTTTTTAATTTAAACCAAAGCTTAATTAAATTTTTAAAACGAACTCACGACTCAAACTCGATTTACCCGAGTAACATCCGACCCATAAACCCAAGGCGTTACAAATTAAGTCAAGTTCATGCACATTAACACAAAAGTAAATATTTAAGTGAAAAGTTGATGTCACACGATATCAAAAATTTTGTAGCAAAAGCAATTAAATAAAACTGAAATGAACTGAATAAACTGCAAGGTCCTCTATTGTTTGTGAAACTCTCTAATGGGAATGATAGGTTGGGTTTGTTAAGGAATCCTACGCCCTAATTCTAATGTATATCTAACACTTTTCAGTTCAAACTATGCTCGACAGAATTTCTTATTGTGTTTCTAAACTATCTCTAACAAGAAACCTGACAACCGAAATACAATGGCAGTATCTCTAAGCGTGAACCCTAGCAAGCTACTTATTGTTGACGTGCTACCTTTTTTAGTCATTGAAATTCTATCATTATCTCTAAGGCGAGTTGGAGTTGTGCCTCTTAGCAGCCATCACACTTGTCTACGTGGATCTAAGCTTAACTCTCTCGACCATTAAGCTAATCTAACACCCAAGTAAATGCTAACTCTCGAGAGCTCTTACAAACATAAGGCAATAAAATAGTAGACAAAATATTTGAAACTGAAAACATGTTAAACATTCATTAAAAACTAAAATAAATCATCCAAAACAAATCCAAGCCATCTAAAGTTAGTTCATGGCTGGGTGTGAATCATCCATCATCATTCGTCTTAAATAATCCATTTTCAAAATATAAAATGTTAAAACAAACAACAACAAAAAAGGAAATCTCCCGTGTCGTCTTGGACTGCTGTGAACCACCCTAGACTTGCTGCTTCTCTCAAAGGCCAACAAGATCACCCCTTGAAGCTTCAACAATGGAGGACACTAAATTGAGAAAGAAGATGAAAAATAGCTGTCTTTTCTCTTCACTCTTAGCACCCAAATGTCACTTTTTTAGCTCTCCCTTTAATGTGAGTATCTTGTCATTTATATATTGGATACTCCTAGGGTTTTGTGCCCTAAACATTTCTTGTGTGACCTAAGAAATATTTTCTAGGATATGCTAGGCACAACAGACAAATGAGTGTTTTCACACGTGGGCTGAAAAATATTTTCGTTGCTTTGTCTTCTTTTTTTGTGCCCAAAATTACCGTCCGAAATTTGTAGCAATTTTTTTTGCTCTGCTACACTCCCTTACTTACCTGCACATCACCATACCAGAACAACCCTTTTCTCAAGCAACACCTATTTCTTAATTAAATTAAAACAACCAAGCTAACAATACCAAATGCAACTATATGAACTAAATGCAAATGAAATGAGCTTAATGACAAGCAAATAACTGAGTAAAAAGGCATAAAATGCTTGTTTTTTTTACAAGGTTGTCAATATTTGATCTAATTATTTGGAAAAAATTAAAAAATATAATATATGTATAAAATAATTTAATTGAAATTTTATTTTAAATAATTTAAAATTGTATGTTGAGTCCTTGAAATTTTTAATCTTTATTATTTAATTTAATGGTGTTCAGTGGTGCTAAACGTTAGTAATGTTCAACGGTGTTCGACGCACGTAATAAACTCATCCTATAAAAAGAATGTCTGATTGCAATATTTTTTTAAAAGTTGTTTCACCGTAGCTTATGTTTAAATATCATTAACTATCTTGTGTGATCAATCTATCCCTGTTTAATTTTACTTCGAACATTTATAATTTTTCTAATCTATGAAATGGGCTAAACGCATCACTTTTGGGCATGGATTTTTTTTATTGATTTAGATACGTGACACACAGTTAGTACAAATTAAGAATGATTTTGTGATTGAAATATTATTTCAGCCATGGTCGCATCACAAGTTTGTGAATAAATTCTTCAAAGTCAAGTCAATTCACATAAATATATGGTTTTCTACACAATGTGTTTCGCTATTTGGGAGCACCGGCGACACCATACACATTGTCATTCAAAACCAGAAAACGATTTGCACAGTAAAAACCACATTTTGATAGGGATTTCTGTCTTCAAAGGGCCCCTATACCTTATTAAGAAAAACACCCCTCTGAAGGAGTCTACTCAGGGTCTGTCCGTGTGTTTTACGACCATGGATCCTTTTATCTCTGCATTTTTTCCCCTTAGTGTTATTATCATTTTTTTTTTGTGTTCTGGAAATAAAACTGTTACGAACGTGTAATTATTCCTCATATTCCAACGTCGAGTTTCAATTCCTCCAAGTTTAATTAAAACAAGGGATAATGTCGAAAAATTCTTTATTTTTTTAAAGTAATTTAACCTTTGAAGTTTGTATTTTGGGTCAAAATAGTTTCTTTGTAGTTAAAAATTGTTATTCAACTTAAACAATTTGAAATGACTTGACATAATGACACGTCAACACATTTGTCATTTTGTAAAGTCTGCACATTTGTTTATATGAATTGTAATGTCAGCGCGCACTGTCATATAGGTTTGTCACGTCATTTCGAGCCATTTACTGCTAGTTGACTAACTATTTTTATCTACATAGGGGTCATTCTGACCCAAAATGAAACATTGATGGTTAAATTACTTCAAAAAATTTGAGCTAAAATAACTATTTAGTCAAACGTCAGTGAATTTTCTAACTTTATGACTTTAAAAATCTATAAAAGGTTCGAAAGATGTTGACAATTTTGAACAATTTAATTATTGATTGTCGAACCCTTCGAATGGTTTAGTAGAACAAGAATCATTGTTATTCATTAAAAATCCAGATTCTAACGATTATCCATAACGTGTATATGCGTTATCAAATGACTAAAAAAATAGACATATATTGCTATAAGATCACATAAGATACTCAAAAAAATTATTATTTTTTAAAATTTATTCAGATAAAACCAGCCCAACCAAAATAACTTTAGGGGCCACCTCTGTATTGCTAAATTTTATATTTCGGGCTAAAGGCCCGTAGCCTTGACGTTCCAAAGTTGTGAGGGAAAAAATTGCTCCATAGTATAATTTTTCATATTCATATAATGCCTTGGAAATTGATATTATCCATAGTTAATAAGATTTATATTTGTTAAGATCCACTAATTGATCTAGTGGCTAAGAATGGTTATGTTATCTCATTTTATATGAGTTTGAATTCTGGTATGAGAATATAATATTTCTATATTTAATAAAAAATTTATATTTGCTAATAGAAGGTGTGTACATCTTTCTTATTGAGGAATTGAGTAAAAATTGGTCTAAAAATTTGAAAATCACCTAAAGAGAAGATCAATTATGTGATATAAATCAGAATTTAAATTTCAAAACATCCTCTGATATATAAATTAACAAATAGGTGTAGAGAGATTAACTAAACCCATTGTCTTTTAGCCCTTGCATTCTGTGCATGTAATGCCCGCATGCTCCATATGTTGAGAGGTTAAAAGGAAGCTTAAAGCCATAAAGTGTATGGCCATGTTATCTTTGGCCTTTGGGGATTAGGTTTATTTATGTGGACTGGTATAATATATCGACGGATTTATTTTTATAAATATATTCGGTTATCTTTTGATGTGGTTTGTAACTAAAAAATGATGTACATATTAAATTAAGATATAAGCTGATAATTTTGACCAATATAATTTATATTGTCCAAAATTTTGGGGAGCCAAGTCCTTCTGGCTTTCACTAATGTCCGCCTTTGATAATAGACACGGTGGGGATGCGACATCAAATTCAACCATGAAAAGAATAAAAAATATATAATAATAATAAAAAATATGTCACAAATACAGAAAAAATATGCACCATTTCGGTAAAAGAGGAAGATTTATTACATCAAAATATAACCCTACAAAAAATAAAAGGGAAAACAACCCCACTAACCATCAAACAAATTGGGGATACCTATTTGGACCACTAAATTATAAAAAACGTCAATCAGACCACCGAACTTATAAAATCAACTTATTTTGATCATCGTCGTTAAAAACTTAACGGTGGAGTGATGGAACTGCCACATGGCAATTGACGGAAAAATTTAAAAATTACACATTTGGTCCTTGTTATTTACACATTCTTTGAATTTAATCGTAATTTTAAATTAATAAATTATTTAATTAAGTGGTGACACTTGTCAACACCTTATTGGAGGACTTTAATTATTTATATTTGATTTTATTAATTTATTTCCCCCTCCAATTTAGAGGAGAAAAATAGATTTCTCTTCATCTACACTTTAAAGGATTTGAACCTGGGTCTCAACATGGTAAAGCCAATGACTTTGCCACTGCACTAAGAACAACTTTGTACTATAATTCTCCAGATATAATATATACCTTCTATTAGTTTCTACATTTATAAGCCAAAAGCTCAAACCTTAAACAATAATTTCACATATATAAATCTCAAACCCTAAACTCTAACCTTAAACGTTTCAAATTAATTTCATGCTAAATATTTCAAATTAAACCCTAAACTCTAAATATTTCAAATTAATTCCACGCTAAATATTTTAAATTAAACTCTCAAACCCTAAAAATTTCAAATTAATTTCACGCTAAATATTTCAAATTAAACCATAAACCCTAAAAATTTTAAATTAATTTCACGCTAAATATTTCAAATTAAACCCTAAACCCTCAACCCAAACCTTAAACCCTAAAAAATTCAAATTAATTCCACGCAAGATATTTAGGGTATACTTTGAAATATTTAGCGTGAAATGAATTTGAAATATTTAGGGTTTAGGATTTAATTTAAAATATTTAGCATGGAATTAATTTGAAATTTTTAGGGTTTAAGGTTTGAGTTTGGGGTTTAGGGTTTAATTTGAAATATTTAGCGTGAAATTAATTTGAAAGTTTTAGGATTTGGGGTTTAATTTAAAATATTTAGCATGAAATTAATTTGAAAGTTTTAAGGTTTGGGGTTTAATTTGAAATATTTAGCATGAAATTAATTTGAAATATTTAGGGTTAGAGTTTAGGGTTTGAGATTTATATATATGAAATTAGTGTTTAAGGTTTGAGCTTTTAGCTTATAAATGTAGAAACTAATAAAAGGTATATATTATATATGGAGAATTATAGCACAAAGTTTTACTTTATGTAGTGACAAAGGTATTGGCTTTACCTTGTTGAGACCCAAGTTCAAATCCTCCAAAGTGTAGGTGAAGAGAGAAATTTATTTTTCTCCTCTACATTGGTGGTGAGACGTGTCGCCACCTGATTGGAGGGAGAAAATAAATTAATAAAATTAAATATAAATAATTAAAGTCCTCCAATAAGGTGTTGACAAGTGTCACCACTTAATTAAATAATTTATTATTTTATTAATTTAAAATTACGATTAAATTCAAAGAATGTGTAAATAAAAAGGACCAAATGTGTAATTTTTAAATTTTTCCGTCAATTGCCACGTGGCAGTTCCATCACTCCACCGTTAGGTTTTTAACGACGGTGATCAAAATAAGTTGATTTTATAAGTTCAGTGGTCTGATTGACGGTTTTTATAGTTCAGTAGTTCAAATAGGTATCCCCAATTTATTTGGTGGTCAGTGAGGTAGTTTTCCCAAAATAAAATTTTAAAAAATAAAAATGAAGAAAAGGAGAAAAAAGGAAAAAAAATAAGAATAACGCAATTAAAGTCTATGAATGATAACCATTTCGTCAGCATTTGATGATATTACTTTCCTAAATAACAACAACAAAAACTTGAGAAAAAAAAAAAAGAAAAATCCTTCGAAAAACCTAGACAACAATTTATCAATGTTTCTAAAAGTGATTAATTTTGTAATTAAAATAAACGAGGATAAACAAAGGGAAATCAAAATGAAAAACAATCAACACCGGTGGAGGTTGGTAAGTCGTAGTCGCATCAATTCTAAAAAGCTTACCACTAAAAGAACCCCACGTGCCACCACCAACCCGCTTTCCAACACGTATTCAGCCTGGCCCACCGCTACGTGTACCTCTGTATTTGGTTTATCCTCTTATCAAAAAATTCAAATTTCCTTTTTCAAATTCTTAATCATCCCTCCTCTTATAAAACAGCTTCTTTCTGCTTTTGCCTTTCACGTGAACGCGCCACCCCAAAACGACACCGCACACACTAGACTTCGCCTAGTCTATGCGCACTACGCACCCCACGCCAAACACTCACACTGCCTGCTTCATTCTGCAAAGCTTAAAAGACTTCTCTCAACGTTAAGCCTGATAACTTAGAAAGCAGTGTCTTATGGAGAAGTGCGCGGTGGTTTTGGCTCTAAGCGTATGGCTTTTACTTGGAAGTTCGTCGTCGTCGGCGGTCACATTTTCGTCCAAGTTGATTCACAGGTTTTCAGACGAGGCGAAGGTGATTTGGACCGCTCGGAATGGCGGTTCTGGTAATGGTGTTGTTTCGTGGCCGAAGAGGAATAGCTTAGAGTACTTGGAGTTACTTGTTGGGAACGATTGGAAGAGGCAGCGGATGAAAGTCGGCTCCAAAAACCAGTTACTGTTTCCTTCTCAAGGAAGCCAAACCCTCTTCTTCGGAAACGAGTTCGACTGGTCAGCCATTTTGAACTTTCCTTTTTTAATTTATTTTCTGTTTGGCTCTCGAGAAAAAAAAATAAAAGACGGGAAAAGTTGGCTTCTTTGTATCCTTTTCCGTTTGTTCTGCATTCTATTTCTTTTAGTCTATAATTTGATAGTAATTATTTATTTTATTTTTTGATTGGAAAAATAAAATTTCAGGTTACATTACACATGGATAGATATAGGGACACCGAATATTTCATTCTTGGTAGCATTGGATGCGGGCAGCGATCTGCTGTGGGTCCCGTGTGATTGCATACAATGCGCTCCTTTGTCTGCCAGTTACTATAATTCACTGGTAACATAAACAATCTGCTCCCATTTTCTTTTCTTATTTACTTCATTTTGACTTTTATTTATCTTATCTGTTTCGATCGTCACTGTTTAGTTTAGCATATGTTTACTGCTTTCCATGACTGTTTTGCTATTGTTTCAGCTTTTCAACTGTACTGCATGTGATTTCCAGTCGCCTCTATTTTGGCATTTATATTGTGAACTGGCATAGCTTCATTTATAAAAGCATTTAATGGTTCTTTTTCTTGTTCGAATGAATAACTTCATTGGTTATAGTTGGTCAATGAATTTGAGATTAAATTTGCTTAAGCTAACAAAATATTGGCCTAGGTGGAGGTGAAACTTTAACCGGAAGAGAGTACTATTTCTTTCTGACTACACTTCAACAGGACTTAACCTGATTGCTTCCTTAACCGTCGACGAATTACACTAAGAATCGGTAGCTGGTTACCGGTTTAGCATTTTAATTCGAATGATTGATTGGCAGGTGCTCCCACACACGTGGGGCATCTATTGTGCAGGATAAAGATCTTAGTGAGTATACTCCATCTTTGTCAAGCAGTAGCAGAAACCTGTCCTGCAGCCATCAGTTATGTGAGTCAAGTTCATACTGCAAAGGGCTGAACGATCCCTGCCCGTACATTATTGAATATGACTCAGTTAATACCTCAAGCTCTGGATATCTTGTTGAAGATCAATTGCATTTGAAGTCATTTATTGACCATGCAGTGGAGAGTTCTGTACAAGCATCAGTCATAATAGGGTATGTTTTGATTATTCTTGATGTTATGTGATGTGATAGGGCCGAATTTGTCTGGCCCATGTTTTTCAACGGTGTTGCTTCCCTGATTCCTTCATTTCATTTCAGCTGTGGGAGAAAGCAGAGTGGTGGCTACCTGGATGGTGCTGCACCTGATGGTTTAATGGGATTGGGACCTGGGAATGTTTCTGTTCCAAGTTTGCTGGCAAGAGCAGGATTGATTCAGAACTCGTTCTCGATTTGTTTGGATGAGACTGGTTCTGGAAGAATTTATTTTGGTGACAAAGGGGTTCCTTCCCAACAATCTACTCCATTTTTACCCATAGGAGGAAACTAGTACGTAATTCTCTTTGGCATGTTCTTTCTGTTTGCTTAGTAGCTAAGGCTCTTCTTTTATCCAGTTTTATACTTTGCTGCTATAGGATTGGCGGTGAAAGGTATGTAATTTTCCTTTTAATAATTGTTTCAGTGAAACATATTTTATACGAGTGGAGCATTTATGTGTTGGGAACTCTTGTCATAATAAAACTGGGTTCTTAGCGCTGGTGGATAGTGGCTCATCTTTCACGTATCTTCCTCCAGAAATCTATGATAAAGTTGTTCTGGAGGTGCTTCTTTTTGCGCTTATCATTAATATAAATATTTTTGTTTTCATTGGTTAATATACTGATTTTTTTAATTGTTTCCTCCATTATAGTTTGAGAAACAAGTAAATGCCAGAAGGATTAGCAACCAAGAAGATCTCTGGAAGTACTGTTATAATGTCAGGTTGGATGTTGGGCAATATTTGAGAGGCTTGGAAGCTTTTTTCTTATCTTTGTATTGACCGCGGTTTCCTTCGTGCAGTTCAGAGGAGCCATTGAAAATCCCTGGCATGAGACTTAAATTTGCTATGAACCAGAGTTTTGAAGTTCATAATCACATATATTCCTATACTGAAACTGAGGTTAGTCTCATTTTCCTTTCTAAATTAAACCTGTGAGACTGTTTGAAAGAATACAATGAATTTAGTCTCTTTCTTTCCTAGGCATAGATGTGCGCAGCTTAATTGCGCATGTGTCATATCCTGTTACAATTCCTTTGTATGAGGTTTGTGTCACCTTTCTCAGCTTGTTTTCTTTCTTGCTATGGTATGATGGGAAAAGAAAACTCACTCAGCCCTCTTTGGAGGGCAGTAAGACAAACCTTAACTATCTATAACCCATTTCCCCAAGAACTTCACATTACTTCCTTGGACATTATTGACAAATTCATCTAATTTGTGTTGATTCTTTTCATTTATTAGTATCTTTTATATTTTCGGTTTCCGAGCATACTCTAGGCTGGTCATAAAATTTTATGTTTTTGAAGCATAAATTGTGTTGACATTGTTGAGCAGGGATTTACAGTATTCTGTTTAACCGTATTACGCGGAGAAGATGAATTTGGTGTCATTGGACGTGAGTCTACTCTCTGGCTTTCGAACATTCTTGCATTATTTTATAGCTATGCAATCTTCTAACCTCGT
Organism: Hibiscus tridactylites; assembly: GCA_958450335.1. Classification (NCBI taxonomy): domain Eukaryota; kingdom Viridiplantae; phylum Streptophyta; class Magnoliopsida; order Malvales; family Malvaceae; genus Hibiscus; species Hibiscus tridactylites. The sequence continues at coordinate 83,036,084 of OY288275.1, read as the reverse complement.
TGTGTGCATATTTTACTGACACTGGATGAACAAATGTGCTGCAGAAAACTTCATGACAGGCCATCGCATTGTTTTTGATCGAGAAAATATGAAATTGGGTTGGTCACATTCCAACTGTAAGTAACAGAGTAGATTACTATTTGCGTCTTATTTATTTATTTTGGGTTTATATGTCTAGATTTTATAATTTTAGTTACAAGGCATAAGAGTGGAGCCTAATTATACTGGAGCATTGTGAAGCCCTTCAGTTTTGCCTCTTTAAATCTTTCAATATGCAAAAGCAAATGTTCTTCCTTCAACTGCATTATTAAAGTGCTACGTACTGAAGTAAATTCGAAATTGCATCGGCAGGTCAAGACGTAAGTGACAAATCAGGCGTACATCTCGCACCACCTCCCGGCAGTGGATCTCCGGTACCATTGCCGACGAACGAGGAACAGCGCAACAATCACACAGATGCAGTTGCTCCGGCAGTTGCAAATTCCACAAAGCCTTCTTCGGCTTCACCACTGCAAATTCCCACCCTGCTCTGCCTATTCAGTTCACTCCTATTGCTACTGCTAAGGATTTTACTTTAGCCACCATTATTGTCTCTCTTGTAAATCCTATCAATTCTTATCAGCTTTGCCGGATCCCGAACATCGCACCATTTTTTTTCTCTTTTAATTATAGGGATCGGGATTCGTTGTAAGAACATTTCCACCTGGTAAATCCAAGAGAAGTTTGTGAATCAACTTAGGAGCACCTAATCCATGAATGGAGAGTTCTTTTCAATATCTTCTAAACTATTCAATCAAGATTACTACAGAAGCATGTTTGTGTGTTGATGTGGTTCAATATTATTCAAAATGGAAGAACTTTTAAAAAAATTACAGGAAGTGAGGCAACTATCTCTACAAAAAGTCAAAAGCAGCTGGTTCGTTAGTCTCTTAGTTTTGTGAAATAAATTAACATGGGTTAGATACGCTTATTTTGTGTAAAATTTGATTACTTTTAGACATATTTTAGACCGTTGGAAGATAATAATAAATGACTAAGTTTATTTTCTTTATGTTCTTTTCGAAAAATTATATTATAGGCCCTCCTTGCCACGTGTTACAACCAATAAAAACATCTATTTCATTAATTTTTTTTAATAAAAAGTATCATTTAATGAAATGTATATTTTTTATTGGTTGAGACCATGAATGACGTGACAAGCCGGACATATGATATAATTTCTTCTTTTTTTTTCATGTGATAATCTTTACATTTTTTACTGTTAATCTCATTCACCCATTTACCTTCATCCAACGATTCAAAAATATTGTAGAACTTTCAAATTTAACATTGGGTAAGAAAATCCTATCCCAAAATTATATATATATATATATATATATATATATATATATATATATATATATATATATATATATATATATATATATATATATATATATATATATGGGTTAAAATCAACTTACACAGTGTAAAACTCTTAAAGTTTTATACGTTTTTTGGATCGTTAGATGGAGGAAATAGATGGCTGAGATTAACTCCTTACTTTTTTACCCAAGTGATAATCTTCACATGTTTTACTGTTAATCTCATCCATCTGTTTCACTCATCCAACGATCCAAAAAACGTGTAAAACTTAGAGAGTTTTACACTGTATAACTGAATTCTATCTCTATCCCCCCCCCCACATATATATATAAAGATTTCCTCCTAAACCTAGAAAAGGGAATAAATCAATAGTGAATTGATTGGAAATCCTTAGTGAGAAGCTAAGGTAGTGGACGTAAACCTTGGTAGAAGGTTGAACCAATATAATTCATTGTGTCCTTAATCTTTTTAGCTTCCACACCACTTGCACCCAAAATTCCACTTCTCCACCACTTGGCGAGCAAGAACGGTTGAAGGAATCGAGCACCGTATAACCCAACAATTGGTATCAGAGCTTGGCTCAATTGAAGAGGATTAACATCCTATTGAGAAGGTCTGACAAGCTCGATCAACATTTCAATCAACCGGCTCAATGACGCAATCCATCGACAAATCACCCTTCTTCGACGAAACTCACTATGCCTATTGAAAAACAAAAATGAAGTTTTTCATTAAGTCAAGAGACTACAAGCTATGAGACATAGTTGAAGATGGTCTACCAAGATGCCTATGACGAACAGATCATCTACAACTATGTCTCATAGCTTGTAGTCTCTTGATTTAATGAAAAACTTCATCTTTATCTTCCAATGGGCATAATGAGTTCCATCGAAGAAGGGCGGTTTGTCGATGGATTGCTCCATTGAGCCGTTTGATTGAAATGTTGATCGAACTTGCCAGATCTTCTCAATAGGATGTTAATCCTCTTCAATTGAGTCAAGCTTTGATACCAATTGTTGAGTTATACGGTGCTCGATTCCTTCAACCGTTCTTGCTCGCCAAGTGGTGGAGAAGTGAAAATTTGGGTGCAAGTGGTGTGGAAGCTAAAAAGATTAAGGACGCAATGAATTATAATGGTTCAACCTTCTAACCAAGGTCTACATCCACTACCTTAGCTTCTCACTAAGGATTTCCAATCAATCCACTATTGATTCGTCTCCTTTTCTAGGCTTAGAAGGAAACCCTTATACACCGATCAAGCTTTCTACACAAAACCTTGATCAAACCCTATTTACAAGAGAAAAGATAAGCAAACTCAAATCCCTCTAATAGGTACTCCCTCCGTCCCAATAAAGCTGTCACATGTTGACATTTTTCTGGTCAAAATTTTTCAACTTTGACTATAATTTATTTAAATATTTTAATTAATTAAAAATAATAAAAAATATATTTAAAAACTAGTTGACTTAAAGTTTTTAAAATATATTTTTTCATATTTTTATCAATAATAAATTTTAAATTATAAGAGGTCAAAGTTGAACATTTTTTACTCAAAAAAAGTCAACATGTGACAGTTTTAGTGGGACAGAGGGAGTATTTGTTTGCACAATTTAGCTCTCACCCAAAACCTAAAACACTTGGAGCAAATCTAACAATTTTGGCTCACTAGTGTTTGTCTATACAAAGAAATGACAATTAACCACTAAGACACTTTCTTGATCATAAGTTGTTTTACAATTGAAACATTAACCATTAATAGATGCTTGGAGGTCTCTTTTATACTCCTTAATGAGTTTGTAGCCGTTACTAGCCGTTGGGGTTGAATTGGAGCCGTTGGAGATTTAATTTCCCACCATAAATGCAGTTCTGCAGCTCTTCGTATCGAAACGCTCGAACCCGTTTCGAAACACTCTTCTAGTAAAAAGAGTCGTTGCAGTCTGATGCAACACCCGTATCGAAACGCTGTTGGTCGTATCGAAACGCCCGTATCAAAATGCCTAACCCGTATCGAAACGATCCGCATTTAAATGTTAGTTGGGAAATAGCCGTTCGGGTTTTATGACTGTTGAGGTCGATGCCACGTAGGCGTATCGAAACGCTTGGCAAAAATTCTCATCCAGAAAAGACCATTTCGAAACGCTTTGACACTGTAAGACCCCTTATCGAAACATCTAGAAGGTTTTGTTGAAATTGGCTTTTGAAAACATGTAAAAATCTTTAAAACATCCCTTAAACCTAGTTTCAAGGTGTTTGGACTTTAGAAATAATTTTGAATTCTTTTTAACTTAGTCCAAAGCATTTTTCAATTATTCTATCAAAACATTAGTTATATATAGAGAGAGAGGATCCGTTTACACAGTGTAAAACTTTTTAAATTTTACACGTTTTTGGACCGTTGGATGAGTGAAACGAATGTATGAGATTAACAGTAAATATGTAAAGATTACTACTTAAAAAAAAGAGTAAGGAGTTAATCTGAGCCATTCATTCCCCACATCTAACGATCTAGAAAACGTGTAAAACTTAAAGAGTTATATATATATATATATATATATATATATATATATAAGTTGTGTAATCTGTATTTTTTAAGTTTAAAACTTAAACTTTAAAAGTAACAAATTTGTGAATATGTAAATTTATATTAATTTGATATTCTCAAAATACAAATTATATATATAAAGATATTATATTGTTATATTAATATACATCAATCACAAATACATTAATTCAAATTTATTTTATAACCATTAATTTTCCCTATAAGTAAAAGCTTCAAAACATTAATAAGATATAATTGATACATATATATACTATTTTTTTATCGATAAAAAGTATAGTTTATTAAAGGGAATCATACAAGCCAATACTATTATAGAACTTGTTAAAAACTTTCTTAAACTTATATGGAGAAAAAGAATACTCATGATAGCGTCAAAATAATCGAACAAAACAATCCAAATCACAACACGATTGAAAAAGGCTTCACACCACCCCAAGAGCCCTCATCCCATACAAAACAGCCTCGACAACTCCAGCACCGCAAAGCACAAGAGCTGCACCGAGCCTACATCACAACATCGCTTGAAATAACAAAACGTGGTCCACCCTATCTTTCGTCAATGCGTCTAGAAAACCATTCGCTTCACGATACATATATGCATGGAATAAATACGGCACACCCTATCGATGTCCACAAATACATCCCACAATCTCCATGGACGTTTCCTAGATTGTGCAATTTACCTGAGTGCAATTCTCGAATCAGACTCCACAATTAAAGCGTGGCATGATCACCACCACTGTGACCGTACAGACATCTCCAAAACAATTGCAATTACTCGTAACTCCGCCTCATTAGATTCAACAACACTCAATAATCATGGAAATAAGCCAAGAACTATACCCGACTCATAACAAAACACCCCCCATAACCCCCGAAACTAAGTTTTCCGCGCGAAACCATCCATATTAAACTTAACACTCCCCAAAATGGGAGTGACCAACAAACACCTATTCGAACAATCGCAGCCGATGTTACACAACAACACATTCGAGGACACCGCCACCACATTGCCTCATCCAAATTAACTAGTCTTTTTCCTGAATATTGTTTTTATTATTTCTCAAATCATGGCTCTTTTGTTTCCTCTAGGTTCCTTCAAAATTTTGAATCGGCCAAAACCAACAGACCCAAATAATATTTTAAACGGTTTTAGACTCCTATTTTTATTCTATAAATAAAGTTAAATTCTTACTAAATTGCTCAACATTTCAAGAATTTTTTTTTTACAAATTAAGTGTCAAAATCTGCTACTATTATCTTATTTCATTTTCTTTTCAACATTTCAAGTTCTCAATGGAGAGTTTGTTAAAAAATATATATTAATGATTTCGTTGAAAATTAATTTGGCGATTAACATTAAAAAAATAGAATTAATTTAGTGATTAATAATATTATTTATGTATTTATTTAAATAAAAATAAATAATAATATACTTATATTGATTAAATTTTCTCCTTTACGAAGTGTCGGATGCTGACTTGAATTGAACCAAACCTAGAAGGCCCCTATCTTCTAAAATCTGGCCTAGATATCATCAGATTTCGTAATACATATCCTTTTACTGCAAGTCGTGGAGTGTGTATGTAACGGTCTATTTGGTAACTGATTGAGGTTGTCACCCTTTTTGTCCGAGGGCTGAGGGCAGGGTTTAAGCTTGAGTTTTCGGCTCTTGTAATTATCGGCCATAACCGTGGGCTGTTTTTTTTCTTTCACAGTTTGACCACATTTCCTAAACGCCCCTGGTTTTCACAGTTTAGTTTTAAGAATATGGTATTAATGCAACCATGTCTGGTTTTGGAGCTGTCTTTCTCTATTATGGCAAGTTTTGGTATTATCTGATAAAACACAGAAGCATTAAAATGGAACATTTAGTACTCTTAATCAATAAATTAGCAATTATTCAATTTATTTAATAATTTTTACTCACTATTTAATTTCAATAAAGAGAATAAATATATGAATCTATATTAGTAAAAGTTTAATTATTTATATTTATTTCTAAGATTTTTATGGAAATGGTAATAAATTGTTATTGTTTGATTATCTGTCTATATATAAATTTATACATTAATAATGTATTAAATAGAAACAATTTCTATATATGTGAACAGAGTGATATCATTGCTTTAATGAAATCCAACAAGTGGTCTCAGTAAAAAAAGGATGATGTTTATATTAAGAAATCGAGTTTATTTTCTTTATCTTCAAGATGTGTATGCCTTATTAAAGGGTGAAGAATTTATATGAACAGAAACCACCATTAAACTATTAAATTTTACATGCAAATACCGATAAAATTCAAAATTTACGACTCGCATCACCTCATGTGCATGGGCGGATGTAGCATAGAAAGTGGGAGTGCAATTGACCCTACTTGATTTGTTGGATACGAGGTTTTCAATACGGTAATGTATAATTTTTCATAGAAAATATTAGATTTGACCTCACTTGATTTGTTAACTATTTACTTATCTATAACTATTAGAAAGTGGGAGTGCAATTTACCACTACTTATGTATAACTATTTACTTAATTTCGCAATACTAAACTTGAATTTAATATATAATTATATTATTTTATTGATCTTATTTATATAATCAAACTTTTAGAAATATATAATATTCTAATTAATTGTGTGATTATGATGTCTAGTATTTTTTTTAATAATAAAAAGAGATTTCATTTGGCAAACATTAGACATAAAGCCATGTTAACGAATACAATCTTCATGTAACAAAATTAGTACCTCATCGGGAGGATTATAAAATAAACACACTCAAAGCTATTTTTATCGAACATTTTCGTCACACCATCAACGACTTTATTGTCTTCTCGAAATGTATGCTCAAACGAAACCGTCCAATTCCTTTGAAGCAAAGCATAAATATGTTGCTAAAGTGTAGAACGCAACCCATCAACAATCTTATAAATTTTGCACAGCCAGGAGATTATCCGAGTCCACAATGACATAGCCAACACTTAAGGACGCAACATAGACTCCACAATTCAGCTTACATGGCCGTGCATTTCCCTATGAATTTGAAAAATCCAACAATCCAACTTCCATGCTCATTTCGATCGACGCCTCACACGACGCCGCACCTTATGCCGACTGCCGCCCGCCATCAACATTAACTTTGCACCAGCTCCAGTGCAGTTAACAAGGGAGGGTAACACTGTTGTTCTTTAAGTACATTCAAGAACACGTAAATCGAAATATAATGGTTTAGCTTTAATTTTAGAATATGGTGTGCCCACAACATGTTTAATCTCCATATGAACATTAGCATTTTAATTATCCTTTATATATAAATCCACTGAGTGACTCATACCGTTTTTTTAATTGTTGGTCTCAATGCAATACATAAAATTATATATGCTTACATATATGTTTGATAACATCTTTTCATAAGTTGATACTTAAAAGAAATTTTGGCCCCAATTTAGTATTTGAACTAAACATCTTCTATGATGTTTATATTTAGAGAATTTGTTCTCTCAAGTTGGTAAATGAACTACACATTTTCTCTTATATTGATACCAAAACTTATCCTTATCGGTTTGATCATAATTCGAAACAATTCAATAAATTTAACCCTTTATATTTATCAATTCTAACAATTTACTCTTTGTTATTCTCCTAAATTATTTTTTTCCTCCAAAAAATGTTATAATACTTTTCTGGTATAATAAAAGTTTAATAATGACTTGCAATTTAATGGTAGTAGAATGCAGTCATCCAAATGTTACTTTGATTAGATAGACTTGGTTTGACAGTATCACAAAAAATGACTAAATTGGTGAAAATTTTGAATATGAAGGTTTAATTTATTGAATTGTTTTAAATTAAAACCAAATTGATAAAATGTAAAATTTTTGAAGACTAAAACTAGTAATTAAAGTACCAAAATAATGGATGAAATTAAAGTTCGAGTACCAATTTGGGAGTACAATTTGTTAAGCATCAACTTGGAAAAAAAGTGTCATTTAGATTAAAATTTGTTAGATATTAACTTGAGAGAATATATTTAATTTGAACCTTATAAATACTTTACGGAAAAAAAATCTTAATTCAAAAATTGAGAAAAGAAATACAAGCATTCAAATTTAATGGATGTCAGCTCTAATAAGTTAATTGCGTTAGTATTAATTAAGGATAAAATTCGTCTGCACCTTTTCGGTGCCCCTACATATGCCCCAACACTAAAAAACACTACAAAATTAAAATCTAAGCCCTAACCCTAAATTTTAAATCCTAAACCCTACACCCTATACCCTAAAAAATACACCCTACCCTAAATTCCCTAAACCCTAACCACAACCCCTAACATAAAACCCTAAACCCTAAACCCTAAAGTTAGTTTTGAGCGTGGGGGCATATGTAAGGGCACCGAAAAGGGGCAGGGAAATTCCATCCATTAATTAACTAGAATAAACATCAAATTCTATATAAAATTAAAATTATTCTTGCACAGAGGTAGACCGAGAAGATGTTAATTAGTTTGTTAGAAGTGCAGTGGTACCTCTAAAAATTTTAAATTTTGATATAATTTAAATATTTTTTTATATATTTTTAATTGGTGATTTAATTTTACACTCCTAATGTAAAATTACACATCCGTCCTTACTCAGTACTCACTCACATGTTTCAAAGCACTCCTTAGAAACAAAAAAAAAAGGGTTAACTATCTTTTAACTTTGTGACACAAGCATGGGAAATTTCCCCTATAAATAATCTTCAAACTTTCATTTCAACATCTTCATTTATATATCTCATACATATACTTAAGCTTTCTCCTACTTTAGTCCTCTACCCCCTTGCTTGGCTGCGTTCTATTCTTCTTTATCAACAAACGAGTCCATCTCCCAGCAGGTAAAGGCCTCTTTCTACCCTTCATTGTTCATTACTTTCAATCATCACTTGATTCTTCTTCTTCTTCTTCTTCTTCTTCCTCTCCTTTTTAAAAAAAAAAAATCATATTTGTATGAGCTCTTACTGTCAAATGGTGCTTTTGATTTTGTTAAATCTCGTCCATGTCTAGTCCTTTTCTTTCAATTTTTGGTCCGATTGGGTTTTTAGAAAAATCTTCTATCTCTTCTTCAACGAAAAATTTAAGATATAAATGGCTTCTACCTTAAATCTACATCTATACTTGCATTTGTAGAGTATATGGAAAATTATCACTATTATTTTGTCTTAGAATTTCAATTATATTATTCATTTTTTGTTTGACAAATAAATAGTTTTATTAAAAAAGACGGCGTGTGTTTTAACATTGATGCGATCGATTGACCGACAGTGAAATTTTTTTAAGAATATTCTGTGATGTCGTTTATAAGTTAATGCGTTATGACTTGAATCTGTATTTATATCTATTGTTACGTAGTTTGTATGGAATTTCAATCATTTAACTCAAATCCAATAATAATAAACGTCACGTGTTAAAAATTGACGTGTCTGAAACATGTAGTTATTGTGAGATTAGAATAGATGGAATTAAAAACTTTAAAAAACAATCTTCTTGCAAATCATTGACGGAAATGAATAATCTATACATAAAAGAAAATTTAGAGTATTAACATTATTATTTAAGAAAAGTCTTTATATATTGTATGCCTCTCTTCTTCTTTTCCCCTTAATTTTAAAGGGGTTCATTTTGATAAAAAGAGATTGAAAGAAGGGCTAAAATAAAATTATTATTTTATTAAGAAAATAAACGTTACGAAGTTATGAAATAATAAATATCATTAAATAATAAATATGGTATTGTTTTATAGTGACGAAAAGGAGAGTATTTAGAAGGAAAGGACAGGTAGACCCAAATTGAATCCTTCTGGCCTCAATTCCCCACCTTTGCTGAGGTGGCAACTACAACAACACGTTTTTACCATGAGTCCACCCCCAAACATGTAATGATAAAATAAAATAAAAAATCTTACTGAAATTTGGTAATTAATTGATACTTATCCAAATTTAAAAAAATAATAGTGATTTAACTTTTATTCTCTGGAATTAATTGCTCATCATATCATTTCAACGAACAAAGTAATTTTAAAAATAATTCTACACTGTTATTTTAAACAAATGTTTAATTCAAGTTAAGAGTCTACTTCAGTTCTAATCGTATATTAGCATATAATTAATCTAAATTTAACTTGGTTACTGACTTTTAGTTCATTTAATTCAAAGTGTATTTGTTTGTGCAGTAATTTCTCTAGCAATGACATAAATTTTGCTGTTTTATAGCAGAACAAGAAATGGAGACTGGGCGTGGCTCAAAAGCAGCTAATTTGGAGTTCCAATCAATTGATTCTAATGGGGTAAGAAATTAATCAGTCTTATCCTACTGGACATTTTACAGTAATCAAATTAACTTCTTTTGATATTTTTACTGCTTAACTTTCTGGCATTGTTTACTTATTAATCCAGGGGACTGTGAAGCCTCTGAAGAATGCGCCAATCTCCAAGCTCAATCTCCCTGCCTCTGCTCGTAACAATGGAGGCCCTGAATTGCCGAAAACATCGGTATGTCTCGATGTACCTACCTTTACTTTTTAAAATAATAATGTCGCGGTGTGGCTGCTGATTATATGTGCAATTTAAGCAGGGCGGGAATGCTGTTGTGGAACTTGGATTGGCATCCGCAGGAGACACTGAGCCTCGGCTGGATGAAATGAAGGCCAATAATCCCAGCACCACTTCTCGAAGGGGACGTGTTAGCAATGACGACTCGAATCCTGTTAGTTCTCCACCTATAATGTGGATATGATATCAACACAGGCATGAAATATTACATTGACTGATATAAAACATTATCCTAATTTTCAATAGGACATAGTAGAGTTGGTATCATCATCACCTGAAACCAGTAATGATGAAACTTTGCTCCGCAACGGAATCTCGAACCAGGAGCTGATACAGCCAACAACACCATTTAGTCCTCTTATTATGGAGCCAACGCAGTCTTTCTCTTTGGCACTGGTAAAGCAATTCACAGATATTATAGCCAGTTTCGGAATGTAGCTTCTAAGACTTGATGAATAAGTAACACACAAGATCTCTTTCTCTTATCTTAATCAGGCTGAAAGGATCCCACAAAATGGAAGCTATGCGAATCAATCATCTTACTCGAAACATGTGGGAAATTCAGCTCAAGCAAATAAGCTCAACAGTCGAACTGAAAGTAGCCTTCGAGCTGAGCTTGCACCGTATGTTGAGGCATTCGTTGTGTTTTATTATTTAAACAACGTAATGAAGCATTATTCTCTGTCAGAACATGACATGTTTCTAACATTGTAATAGGCCTAAACGTGTCGGATCCGTCGATAAAGGCAAGAAAGTAGTGTTTGCTGAAGATTTTGGAAAGAACAAACATTTCAATGATAATCAGCCAGCACCAAATGTGTTCCCTCAAACCCCAGTAAGTGTAGCAATTGATTACTTAAGATTAATATGAATTTCTTTCGACTGATTTTGAAGTAAATGATGAGCAGAGGGGGATCAGAATTCTGAATGGGGGATCTACACAGATCAACCAGCAGCAAGCACCTTTGTTGTCTAACAAAGAGAATAATCTTCATAGGCCTTTGGCTCCAGGGTATTGAATTGATCTATTAAACAAGAGGTATATGCTTAACTGTGCATGTTCTTAATATTATTTCATTGGATTTCAGGTCACAAGTTAATCAACTCAAAGAGACTAACATTTCTGATCCTCTGAGTTACAACTTCATAGCACCTATATGTCCTACACCTTCAAGGTATTTTCTCGATCCGACCAGTATAACTTTATATAAATATACATGTATTATGTATAGTTGCACACCAACACAAGAAATTTAGAACTATATTGTGATTGATTTTTCGTATATCTAATATAGGAACCCGATGCACCTGCTTAATCAACAGGCCAATATGCCCAATGCATCTGGCTCACTGCTCCAGAAATCTGAGCTGACTAAGCATCCACTGCCTATGGAGCTTATGTATTTGATCAATACTCTTCATCTCCTTTTAGTATAAAGTGACTAAAATTTTTGTTTCTGTTTTAATTTAGGCCTCACCAATTCTCCTATCAATATAATCAAGTCCCATCGGCACTTGGAGCATGTAATTCACAAACTCGGAGCACCATGTTCCATGAATCCTCCTTGCCCTTAAGGTACCTCTTGAATTTCTTTCTAAATTTCATCAGCAAGAAAGGTAAGTAGATTTGTTCACGGACCGCACTATATGCCTAACCCGATATATGCTTCATGTAATTTAATCGTACACGTTCTCGATTTGGTTTTCAGTTCCCATCAAGCAACTAATCAATTCTCAAAGGTACCTAGTTTACCAAATCAACAGCATCATAATTCTGAGCTGCCTGAAACTCCTCTTATGCCTAGGTTAACTTGATTACCTTTTGTACTTTCTTTATTGAGGACTAAGTTTATTTTATCAAACCATTAAGGAAACACATTGAGTGCTTAATAAATTCTATTCCTCTTGCTATTTGATTTAGAATTTTAACTTCCACTTACAGGCTGCAAACTGTGCAACAACAAGGATTACCGAGTCAAGCTATCAGACCGAATGCTACATATCCTAGCTCCGGGACTTCCTTTCCAAGCTTATTTCTGCAAGTAAATACATTTCTCACTAACAAGATTTCCTGGAAATGATTATATCCTTTTCGATCCGAATTTGACAACGAATATCGTACAAACTCGTTGACAGGAAACTGTTGGTTCATCAGCTCCTCTTCATATGGGATCATTGCTGGGCAACCACAAGGAGGTATTATCTCACAAGGAAACTGTTACCTCAAATCCTTAACATCATCTCATTTTGTTGTTTTTATATTGATTTAGCAAGGAACTGCCGGACTGCTAGGCCATGCAAGGAGCAGATTTGAAGCGGCAGAATCATCACCTTTCAAGCGCTTCAGGGTATTAAAATTTGGAACCAAAGTTTGAGTCTTGGAATAATTGCAGAATCATCATCTCGTTATTTTGTATTGCTATAATTAAAGATGGTTTGAAGCTATAATCTTGTGTGGTCTTGGTCAATAACAGAGAGAAGCCACAATACCACAAGCACCAAGTGCTGAACAGGTGAACAATAACCCTCTACCTCTACTGGATGGAGGCAGATCTGATCCTGAGATCGCCAGCTATATTCTTCATCCGAGGTTGTTTAATTTTTAGTGATATCATTTGTTTATATGTCCTGAAACCCTGAATAAGTTTCTTTCAACTCTTGAAAATCCTAACTAAAGAGTCCCATGATTTCAGGCCGATGATAAACTCATTGTATGATCCAATATTTGAGGAGCTTGGATTGCCGATTGATCCACATTTGAGGCTATTTCTTCTGAGTAAGGTAATTATTGCTTTCTAAGCCCAACTAAGCTCGTTTGAACATCTAAACCAGGCAATATTATCAGTAAAATTATGTTAATTCTGCATTGATAAACGAAATACTCTTGGAATTTTGCAGAAATGAGAAGTTGCGGGGGGTGGATTTCTCAAGTATGTTCATTGATGTCAACAATGAAACAATTCTGAATTTTCTGATTACAGCTCTGGATGATGTTTTTATTTTTATTATGTTTTTGGATTTTCATTTCTTTTACAGCTGAATAAATGGGAACTTATATAAATCCATGAAGTACAGAAACTTTATTTTAGAACCTGGTGGGCAAAACTGCCAATGTTTTAGCTCATGTCCTGGTCCTTCGATGATTAATTTGGATCGAGTATCGTAAAAAATCATATCCTTAATTAATGATCTCGATGCTCTATTTAGTCCTCTCGGCTTTAATTCATGCTACAAACATTCTACGACAGAAATAATGATTGCTCTATTTAGTCCTTATTGAAGCTAGGGTTGTCTTTCTTTTTAATTTCCACTTCCAATTATTAAAAAAAAAAACTTATTTTTTAAATTTCAAACGTAATGTACAAAATTAACGTTTTAGTTCTTCACAACTTTTGAGAACAATGTTATTAAACCGCACTTTTTTCAAATTAAGCTTGTAAAAAAACGATTTTAAAGCTTCTAACTAGCCATTTATTTTCATTTCAACCCAATACAAATTAAGGTAGCCAAATACTAGTTTGCACAGAAGATTATATTAAGAGTAGGTGGGCACACTTTTATTCATATTTCTTGAAGTTGTTGATTAAACAGTAATTAATCAAGAACTAGTATTGGATGGTATGAAGCCATTAATTAGAAGTTGGTGTTGTTTATTGCTAATTTTGAAGCAATGCATGCGTCCACAGCTTCAGCAACAGTAAGGAAAATCCAATCGGCTCCAATTTTCTCCACAAGTTTGGACAGCTTTAGCTTGTGGATCACTTGCCACCTCAGATTCACAATTGCCAACTGCAAACAAAGATTATAGTTTTAAAATTCTATAATTCCTTGGATATGTATGAAGATTACAATCTCGATCGGGACTATAATAAGCTTACTTTTATGCCTTGTGAAACCAGATTGTTGTGCAGTTCTTCGAGTGCCAGAATCCCAGAAGTGTCGATGTTCAGCACATCTGTCACAAAGGAGAATCACTTATATATACTCTAAAATTGTCTCTCTTTGTTTTGTAAACTGTAAGATGATTATGTAAACTCACTGGTCATGTCCAGGATTAAGATTTGAACTCTGTCTTTTGCCGTTTCTTCTCTTCCCTTCTCATCTTCTGTCACTAACCTCGTTATTCTGAAACAATGAAATGCAATGTTATGTTATGTTATGAAACAGGGTTCGGACTGATTTTACAAACTAATAGTTCCCTACAGTGTTGCATGCATGCATAATCATAAATTACATACCTTTCTCTGAGGAAATTGGCATTGGCAAAGCAAAGTAAGCTAGAGTTGATGCGAAGTGTCAACAATCCTGGAGTTTTACTGGCCATAGGATATTGATCCACTTCACAAAATATATCTGTCCTTGGAAGTCTTCCAAGTTGTTCAATGGCTGGTCGAATGGAAAGCAGCAATAACTTGAGAAATGAGATAGTTACCTGCAATTTATACAAGATTTCCCAATTAGGAAGCAATTAATTATGGTTCCTCTCCCACTTTTACATGCAATTGTAACAATTTATCCATTATAATTTCAAACAGGTGGGTTTTGTGTAAGTAACTCGGATGATTCATACCTCCTTCGAACTGTACAATCATCAGTACTTAATTACTGGGATTTTGAGCAAGTTTTCAAGAACTAAATATGCAAAAAGATTGTGAAACTGAAAGCTACCAAATGTGGGGTTAAGAGTAGTTGAGTGGAAATGTCAAGGATTCTAGCACCTAATTCCCCACTTTAATGAATTCCGTTGAATACATTAAGCACCAAATATAACCTCAATTTAAGGATTCCAGTAGCAGAAATTTCAAGAATATGGACAATGCAAACATGCATATATCAGAACTGGGTTCATGTCAAAACCTACTATAACCATAAATTTCTAATTCGGCCACCTCGACATTGTCCTTCGTCCTTGACTGTTCTACTGCAAACTGTACAGCATTATGTTTTAGAAAATATGCAATTGTGATCCACTCAATTAGGATAGCAGGGAGAAAACAATAGTTGCAACAAGTGGGCAACAGGCCACTATGCCCCGGGGTCCATCCATCCTTGGAAGGAAGACAACGAGTGTTAGGTTTTAACTTTCTGTGGTACATGGTTTTATGTTGGACGAAGTGACATAACAAGCTCAATTATATGAGATGGAACCCACAAGCTGGCCATACTATTCACATGGTGTTTAGCAGGCAGTGAATTTGTAATGGACTGGTCTGGTTTGTGCCTATCTGTGGAGTATTATTATCCGAAAATCGAAGTAAGAGCCGGATACAGTTATACTTGTATATCCAATACAACAGTGAAATAAGATGATAAGAAATTACCGCGACTACAAGACCAATCTCCACCGATTTGAACAAGACTCCGACAAAGGCACCGAGACAAGCTAGGAAATCTAGTTTGTCAACTTTCCAGATATTGTAAGCTTCATTAATGTCAATGAGTCCAGGAAGTGCAGACAAGATGATGGAAGCAAGGATGGCGACTGGGGTATAATAGAGCAGCCTGGTAAACAACTCTAACGACAATAGCACAGCAATGGCCATCACAATATTTGACACAACGCTCCTGCATCCTGCGCTGAAATTTACTGCAGTCCTTGAAAATGAACCTGCCAATACATTATAAAAAAACACACAATTTATATATATATGATGATGAGAAAATGTAATTTAACTTATGGGGTTCATTCAGTTAATTACCAGTTGCAACATAGCAGGAAGTTAGGGATCCTGCAAGGTTCATGAAACCCATGGCCATCATTTCCTTGTTACCGTCTAAATGGTACCCTTTGATTGAAGCAAACGATCGGCCAACTGCAATGGCTTCCTGAGATGAATATGTTTTAATGGTGCTGCCTTAAACAAGCTAGCTAAAGATAAAACAGGCAAGTAGAAGGAGATGGGTGGTGATTACGCACGGTGAGGGCAACAACGGCAGAAATCAACCCAATCTTGGCTGCTTCTGCAACATGTGGGCTGTTGAATTGTAACTGGTGGACTGAGCTTGGATTGAGCCCTCCTTTTATGTGTTTTACAATCTTCACCCCGTGCTTGTCAGCTTTTGTTAAATATACAATCAGGGTGGATAATATGACTGACAAAAGAGGAGCTATTGCCGGGAACCAGAACAGTTTCTTGTTTCTTCTTCCCTGAAATATTCAGTTAGGATTGTTTTTTAGATTTACTGATAAAACAAAAGTCATTACTTTAATGGGAAAACCCCAGAATTTTGATTACGTACGATGAACCTGGAAACTAGGAGGAATGTCAGGAAGGAGCAACCCAGGACGAAGTTCAGAGGGTACCACTGTTTAAAGAAAGATAGAAAGGGGTGAGAAAATGAAAGCAAAAGACTTTAGCAATCCTATACTGAAATTATGGGTGCAAAGTGGATTTCTTAGGGAACTTGCTTCATGCGGAACCGATTTGGAAACCGAGGTTAAAACTGAGACGACATCGGTTTTGTTGGTGAAGTGACTCAGTCCAAATAGTCCCTTGAGTTGCTGAAGGCCTATGACGATGGCTGCACCCGCCATGAATCCAACGATTGCAGCATGAGAAAGGAAATCCACCAGGAACCCCAATCTGCGAAACAGCAAATTGTTTTCAGATCATTATAAAAGAAGGAGGAAAATAGATGAAAAGAATTCAGTACCTAAACAATCCAAATATGGCTTGGAAAGTTCCTGCGAAGAATGTAACAGTGAAGAGTAGCCTTGTGTACCCAATGGGGTCAGCTGCAGGATCCACTAGGGTCGGCACCATGGAAGATAGCAGCATTGAAACCACTGCAACTGGTCCAATAGCTATCTCTCTTGAGCTTCCCATTAACGCATAAATAAGAGGCGGGACGACGCTTGTGTCTGGATTAAACAACCCCAAAACAAAAATCTATCAATTTTAACAGAAGAGCAAGGTGGTAACACAAAAAATTCTGAAACTTGAAGCAACTTACATAGGCCATATTGAGGTTCAAGTCTGGCTATATTAGCATATCCAATACTCTGCAGAAAGAGGCACAGTGAGTGGTGTGAAAGCAAAGACCAAAGAGTGAGATTGAGAATCATAAGAGAGTAGCAAGTACCTGAGGAATGCTAAGGCTTGCAAGTGTTAAACCCGCCATTAAATCATGTTTAAACATGGAAGCCTTGTAAGTCTTTCCCCAGCTGAGGATTGGAAATAAAGCTTGGAAGAAGGAGATGGCACGTTTCCCCTTGGTGGTCGACGTAGAGAAACTTCCTTTGACTGCACCAACAAGTTCCCGCCATAAACTAGGAGGCTCAGGAGAATTAATCAACCACTGGGCTCTCTCGGTTCGACTGTTATCCTCCAGGTCTTGCTGCTGCGGCTCATCCCCCGTCGTGTTAGGCAAGTAACTGGCCATGATTGTTTGAAGTGTTTGGGTGAACTCTCTCTCTCTCTCTCTCTCTGAGATAGCTATTATATCACATCATTCATCCTAGCTGATAACATTATAAACACCCTCGTAATTGTAATCTTCTGAAAACAAGTGGAGTTCATGGGTTTTTTTTGTAATCGACGAAACTATTAACCTTGTCTGTCAAATAAATATAGGCAACATGCAATAATGATCCGCCAATCTAGCTATGTCAGAATAAATTTTATGTCCCTCTTCGGTGTTATTTTTTTCGGGTTATACACTTACAGATGCATTGTATGGCATTTGTCTCAACCACCAATACGGTTAAAAAAATTATGCGGTCGAATTAAATCATATAATGTGTTATAGAAAAATTAAAAAGTCTAAAAATGTATAAATTAGAGAAAAAATATTTTTTAAATCTCAAAACATCAAAAAAATCTATACTTATCAGAACTTATGTTTTGAACTAGATAATTTTATTATTTATTTAATTATATATTAATTAATCATTATAGATTTTACCGATTATCAAAACTTTCATGGTGTTATTCAACCATCGACATGGATAATCAATATATATGTAGGACATTAGAGTTCGAACACATGCAAACTCATCCAATATTTATATATATTATTAATTAATATCAAATAAAAATAATATCATAAAATCCAACCATATTAATATTTTAATAATTATTAAATTTATTAATATAATTATATTTGTTTTATATTTTTATATTAATATTAATTATAAAATAATAAAAAGTCGATAAATATATATAATGAAAATCATAAAAGTCGCTAAAAATATCATAAGAGTTGATTAAAAGTATACATTGTGTAGTTTTTCTTATAAAAACTATTTTTATTTTTGGATGTACATAAAATTGTAGAATTTGAGACATTTTTAATGAGACGAACATTATATTCGTGTTCATGAAGTTAGAAAAAAGTGAACTTAAAAATTTTAGGTCTAAAAATTACCTTTGATGGTGATAGACGATAATAGTAATCAATAACAATAGTGAGCCACAATTAGTGATGACTAAAGAATATGATGAGACGAATGACAATAGAAATTTTTTTCAAGATTTAAATTGATAGTTCATTTAAAGTTTCAAAGACCACGCGAGATGGCAAAGGGGAGGTGAATCATCCATTGACTAAGACCGAAATGTAGCAGTAGAGACACACGAATAAATCCACTAACACCAAGTTGACCCAAATCTCATCTTTCTCAAAACTGTAAACAATAATCTCCAATCTACAATGTCATATGCTTTGTAAAAATTCACTTTGAAGACAATACCTTCTAACCCTTTCCTCTTATGATGATCAATAGCTTCATTAGCAATCATAGAACAGTTTAGAATTTGTCTACCAGAACAGAATGTAAAATATTGTTCTCCAATTAAGTTATCAATCACCGATCCAAGCATAGAAGCGAGAATTTTCACACGTAATTTATAAACAGACAAATTCAGCTCGTAGACAGCTATTTGAATGGAAGAAAGAGTTGTGGGAGCATTTCTTAGAGATTATTAGCAGGATATTACCTGGACAAATTAAAAAAGACTGCATCTGTTGGACAGGTAATTCGAATTTCATATATACTACAAAATTTTATTATAATAATTGTTTGAATTGTCTTGAATGTAAGGAAGATGTGTGGAAGTTCGTTTGGCCTAATATTGCACCACCAAAAGTGGAAGCGTTTGTGTGGAGATTGGTACATGGCAGAGTACCAACAAAGCACGAGATTTTCAAACGCTGTCAGATCAGGCAGTTATCCGTAAGTTGCCCCCTGTGTGAGGAACATTGTGAGTCTGTAAGCCATCTATTTTTACACTGCAAAGTCAGCTGGAATATGTGGTGTAAATGATTTAAATTGTGAGACTTAAACTGTGTTGTTTCAGGAGATATCAAAACTTTTCTCGTCTACTGGTTATTGCCCCTTCAAGTCTAAATTAATTTGGAAAATATGTTTTTTTGTTGTGTGTAGTCGTTGTGGTTATACAGGAATGATGTGGTCTTCAAAGGGAGTCATGTGGATGTGAATGAAATTTTCCTTATATGCCTAACAAGAATAGGAAGGTGGTGCAAGGCGAATTGACCCTTAAAGGTAACCTTCATTGATGGTATTTTTCGATGTCCACAGAGTTTAAAATTGATCTCTACATACCAAGGTCAAAGAACCATCAGCTTGTGAAATAAACCCCCTTCAAATTCTCTCAAATTCAATGTTGACGGTGCTGTCAAGAGGGGGTTCGGAAGAGTCGGGATCGGAGGCATTCTAAGAAATTTCAACAACTATTCATTGATCATGTTCTCAAAGTCGGTTGGTGTATTGGATGTCACTACGACAAAGTTGCTTGCAATAAAAGAAGCCTTGTTGATGTTC
Organism: Hibiscus tridactylites; assembly: GCA_958450335.1. Classification (NCBI taxonomy): domain Eukaryota; kingdom Viridiplantae; phylum Streptophyta; class Magnoliopsida; order Malvales; family Malvaceae; genus Hibiscus; species Hibiscus tridactylites. The sequence continues at coordinate 83,015,783 of OY288275.1, read as the reverse complement.
AAGGATTCGATTTGGGCAAGTTCGTACAAATTAATAGTAGAGACGGATAGTTTACTGTGTGTTGAATGGTTAAATCAGCATGTTTCTGCCCCTGGTATATTTAAGGATATAATCAAGGAATGCTTAGGAATATGCTTTGAATTATCCTGGCCTATATGTGGTATATTAAGAGTTTCTAATAGCACTGCAGATAAACTGGTAAAAAGAAGAATTGCATGTGCTGAAGCACTGGTATGAAAGACTTGTGAGTAATGCATCAAAGTTTAAAAGCAGGGAATCAAGAAGCTTTTAGTGCTGCATTGGGCATTGCCCTTACGTTGCTCAAAGGCTTGCCTTGGCAAGTAATGCAATTGTGATTGTAAGCCTAATTTTTGGCTGGCTCTGTTTCGGTCCTTTCTTTATGTAGGGTGTAGACTTGTGTGTTTTATTTATGTGTAATCCTATTAGTAAGGTGTACTCTTTTTTCTCCACCTAGGTTTAAGGAGATTTTTCAATAAGATATTTGTTAATGGTCTATTACTATGAATAAAGATATATTTTTCAAAAAAAATTAATGTTTTATTTAAAATTTAGGGATTAAATAAAAATATAAAAAAGTAGTAAAATAGAAAGTTCCGATCGAACATAATTTCTATCCAACAGCAAAGCACGGTTTTATGAACCAAACATTGGGAACTGGTCTCCCCAAAGTGCCAAATTCCCACTAACTCCAAGATTCCATATCGGATTCTACAGAAATCGGAATTATTGCAATTCCAACTTAAAATATTGAATCCTTCGTATATTTTGTAGCCGTAGGGTTTTTTGTTCAATGATTCTACGTGTTGTTTTGACTCTCCTCTATTGTAATCAACTTATTAATGAAGTTTTTTTTTTTTGAAAGTTAGAGTGATTATAAAAAGTATCTGTTCTAAATATACTTTCAACCATTTGACAATAAACGCTCAATCACCTCAATCACCCTGCTACAACCGTTCCCTTAACCACTGAGGCAAGTTGGTTCGTGCAACTTATCTAATGAAGTTAAAAGTTAAAAATTATGTATAACCAGATTATATATCCCACGGGTTTAAATAATTGAATTTAATTGTATTAAATAATATTTTTAAAGGATATATTAAATAATAAAACGTAAAACAAATTAAGATACGGTAAAATAAAATGTGATACTTTAATTAAAACACGATTTAACATAAAAAAAATATTACTATTATACGAATACATGAACATGGAATGTTTATGTAAAATTTACCACTTACACTAACGTACGAATTTCTTTTCTAAATTGATTCGATTCAAAAAAAATTAAAATATGCTATAAATTAACAGGCATGAAAACAAATCTATAGATTTATTTCCTAAACATAACTTGAAATAATAATAATAATAATAATAATAATAATAATAATAATTATTATTATTATTATTATTATTATTAGTCGAAGGCCATTGTCACACCTGAAAAGAGACGGAGACATTAATCACACATCGAAAATAAAAATGAAGGTTTTAGATATTTAAGCGGTGGCGCTGCACATTCTATTAAATATACTTTTTTAGAAGAAGATAATGACCATGTGACAAATGGTATCAAAGTGACTCTTTAACTGTTTAACTTTACGCCGAACGCTCATTAATTAAACAATCATAATAGAAAACCATGACAATAGGTGGGGTGCTTCGGGATTTGCATTAACACTGATGGCTCAGTTTCCTCCACGTCCGGCTTTGGCACAATAGGTGGGGTGCTTCGGGATCACGACGGTAATTTTCTCGCCTCTTATAATAAACGCGTTGGCATATCCATTGTTTTGCAAGCTGAGCTTTGGGGTGTTTATGAGGGTCTCCGACTCGCTCATAGTCAAGGTCATGGTGATGTCATTGTTCAACTTGATAGTTCCGATGCTTACCGTCTGCTCTCCAATCACTCCCCAGCGAGTCTACATGCGCTGATTCGGGCCATATCCTCCTTGCTTGATCACTCATGGACTGTCATCTTTGTTCTAATCCGTCGTGAAGCGAATATGTCGGCTGACTTTATGGTCAAATCTGCGGTACCTCCTGATGGCTCTCTCATGCTTTATTCCTCACCTCATTCTGATCTTTTTAGTCTATTATATGGAGATACTTCTGGCCCTCCCTACGCCCGTCTTGTAGGGATTTAATGTAACGATTTCGACCTCTCTTTTATTCAAAAAAAAAAAATCATGACAATGGCCATCACGAGCATAATGGCCTCGTGACACTATGCTTGAGTTAGGCCTGCCATTGATTACCCTGGAGCAGGGTTCGATGATCATTGTTCCGACGACAACTACATACAACAAATCTAAAGTCATTTTCATTTGAAAATGCGGCTGCTAATTAAAGTCGAGAAATCAAGGGTGCCCTGCAAACCACAGAATGTGCTAAAATTCGGTGGCGTTATCTCCACTATACGGAAGTCAAACATTAACTATTTCATTTTTTTTATTTATGTTTTATTGTATAAACAAAAATAAGATCAGTACCTGCTCGTTCACTATCTTCACCCTTTTTTCTCGGTTAATTCAAGCCACATGAAAAATGATGATCTATGTTTTATGAGTGAGAACTATCATACGATGTTGGTGATCTCCTTGTTTGCGGTTTTTATTTACTTGATAGATATGTATTGATTTGAAATACATTCTCTTTACAAATAAAAAAACACTTGGTCTCTATTCAAAAAAAAAAAAAAAACACTTGGTCTCAATTTCCCATCTTTACTCCGTTTGCCCAATGTTTCATACATTTTATCCCTAAATTCCATTTCTAACTCCGTTTCTAATAAATAAATATTATGTCCCTTTTCGGTGCCATTTTCTATATTACAACATTAATAAACACTAAAAAATTAAATTTTAAGTCATAACACTAAATCATAAATTCCACCCCTTATACCCTAAAAATATACACTACCTTAAAATTCTTAAACTCTAACCATAAACTCTAAACCTAAACTTTGGTGTGGGACATAAATTGGAACACCGAAAAAAGACAATAGATTTCTATTCGTCTCTAATTGTGATATACTCGACAACAAATTTATTTAAATAATAATAATAACTATATAGCCATTTTGGAAGTTTTATCCCGTCATTTAAGTGGTTATGGTTTGTTGCTAAATTGAATTAAAATGTTTGATGTGTATTTCTATTTTATATAATGCAAGTATACTTCACTGCTCCTTTCTCCACCAAGCAATATTCAACACTAATCTCTCAATGAACTGAACATAATTGGATTCTTGAAATTATTAAAACCAAAATCCAACAATCAACAAGCTTACGTCATATTGATGTATACTCAAATGAAGGTGTACCAAACATTCTACACGCATCTCTCACTTGATTCAACATAATTGGATTATTGAAATTATTAAAACCAAAAAGCAACAATCAACAACCTTACGTCGTATTCTTTTGGGGATGTTCGTGTTCTGGGAAAAGAATAAGAGCACTTGGACACCAACCAATTAGAACATGTCATGTGGCATCCAACTATATAGAAATTATATATATGTGTGTGAGAGATAAAAATAAAAAAGGATAAAACACCTTAAAGAGTCACTCAATTTCCATGGTGCTAACATTTTGGTCGCCTAAAAAATCTTTTCAATTGAGAACACAACTTTTAGGACTAGCAGACATCAACCTTTAACCGAACGTTTTGGTCCCTTGACTTTTAGGTGTCAACATTTTAATCATTCAAACAATTTTTATATATAGTTTAGCCACTCAACCACTAAAGTTATAAAATTAACATCAACTCTTAACAATAGTTATATTAAAAAAAAAACTCTTAACAATAGTTAACGTTTCTGTCTCCTTAAATTAATGCTTGCATGAACATTTTTGAAAATGATACAAATTATAAAGTTAGATACGTGGTACATACTTGGGGATGATTTTTGGCCAAACAATTATATATATACTGAGAAGGCATTGTGCTTCATAATTTGTGATATACATTATTTGAAACCGACCAATTCATCTATGGAGTTGGAAGTCAACATCCCTTTTCTTTTCATATATATATAGAGCTACCGAAATAGAAAAGATTTCATTAGTTTTTGAAATTAAATAATAATTGAATCATAAATTTGATAATTAATTATGACTTCTTCGATCCTTGTGGACATTGCTAAGCTGATTCGAATGATAGGACATGTAAACTTTGTTCACATTTCGAGACAAGCAAAGGTGTTAGCAGATTGTCTCGCCAAAGATGGTATGCATCGTTCATCTTCTTCAAAGCGTGATGGCAGATTCTGTTTTCTTCAATGTCTGTATACAGTTGTGCTTTTTTGTTTTATTGTAAGAAATGAGTAGGTCTTTTGTAACCGATGTTGGTCTTGAATGGGGGCTGGTTTCTCATATGTAATGGGCGTGTAAAGTGTGTTGTTTATACTCAAAATATAAGTTATATAATAATGATATTTAATTTTATTATTAATAAAATTAATTTGCGATGAATATAACTTATAATAATGATATTAAATTCTATTATTAATAGAACTAATTTGTGATGTGGAAATGACGATTTTGCCCTCACTATTTAGGCTATAAATAGTGGGCAATTTCACTCATTTGAGACATACCTAAGCAATAGAGTTTGCTTGAGAAACATTCTCTTTGGTTTTTATAAACATATCATGATTGTTGATTTTGAGTTGAGAGAAGAGCAGTACCATCAGTAGGGGTGAGCAAAACTCGACTCGAAAAAACCGAATAACTCGACTCGACTCGAAGCAAAAATACTCGACTCGTCTTGACTCGACTCGAAATTTCATAAACTCGAATAACTCGAAAAAATTTCAAATAAAGTTTGAGTTGTAAAATGGAAATTCGAATAACTCGAATAACTCGAAATTTTTAGTAATTAGTGGATTTATTTTTAAGTTAGAGACGAGTCCCTCTATTTTTTATGATATATACATATTGATATATAAAAATATGAAAAAATATTGTCACATGTGAAAAAATATATATGTGCATATCTTATATGATTAGAGAAACGAGTTTAAATTGGAATCAAACCCTACTATAACATGATAAATAATTACAATTAAATTTTTATAGGAACTCGAAAATTCGACTCAACTCGACTCGAATCGAAAAAATTTCAAATAAAGTTTGAGTTGTAAAATATGACTCGTCAACTCGAATAACTCGAAATTTTTTGACTCGAATCGACTCGATCGAACGCTCACCCCTAACCATCAGAGTCTGCTCCATCTTTCGGGTGTACGAAATTTGGAGAGCCGTGCTAACCTCAGGGGGTCGTTCGTCCATTGTAGCGATTACACACATCGGGGCGAATTCGCTTCTAAGGCAGTGGTTAATACCACGACACGGTTTGATTTCGTTTAATTATTTTATTGTTTTCCAGTCAGTGCTAACGCCTCGTTTTGCAGCAGTCTATTTTCCAACAATTTAGAAGCGAATTTAATATTGTTGTACAAAATTTAAGTACGATAGTATGAAGCATTACTGGTCTAATCTTGCATCAAAATGGCACGTAATGGTTTGATATAGATTAACATTTTTATGATCGTTCATGATGCTATAGAAAATTGATTTGTTTTCACGTATATGAATACTTATCTAATTCAATGCATAGAAAACATGATCATTCCTTTTGAAAAAAAAACGGGAGTATATAAGTGTATGGCTAGTTTTTAAGTTTTTTTTGGATGAATTTAAAGTATGGAAACGGTTGAGGTTTAAAATATATATTGATGAATACCGTTTTATTATACAAACGTTTAAACTAGAATTTAATGGTTTAATGGCTTATAATACTTGTTACTATATTTATGACATAAATGTTGAGTGGCTGCAACGTCTAATGGTTTTTTGTAATAATGCTTTAAACCGTTTTAAGCTTTTAAGTACTTAATCTTAACGTTTAAAGTAGCCCTTAATAATGAGAGTTTTATTAAGTGATTTTTAAAGCTTAAAACTATTTTAAACGGTTTGTTAATAAAGATTGTCTGCATCTTTTAATTTTGGATCAGACGGTTAGAATTCACGATTTTCGGTACTGTGAATTAAGGTGGTGTCAACCGCATAAGAATCAAATTATGGAAGAGGTTTTAATAAAAAGATTGAAAATAATTTTATTAAATCATTGTTGATTTGAATCTGTAGAGTTAACCATATGTATTAATAATTGGTATTTACTCAAATCTTGGAATTTTAATATTGGTATATTAGACATAACGGCGAATATATATTGAATCAATGATAGCATGTTTTCAGTTTTGGTAATGCTATTTTGTGAAAGAAACGGTCTTTGCTTTTGAAAAGACTATATGAGTTAAATATTAAAAGAAAATTTATTTTTAATTTTTTGGACAATAAAACAATTTACCGTTATGAGGGGTAAATGTTTTTTAATTAGCTTTTATTGCTTATAAAGACGATAAACATTTATGTGTCATGACTTTAAAAATTATTTTAAAGTTGTAGCGTTATTGATATGAGGGAGGTTACATGCTTTTAACATTTAGTTTTTTAATGTCTTTTATAAGACATTATAGTGCTTTACGAAGTATGCTTATGACCTTGGGCTTTAATAATAGTTATTAAACATTATAATTATTATTTGATGAAGGAGAATGTTCTTGTTTTTTGAAAAGAATGAGTAAGTATTATTATAATTTGTAAAGAGGGCTTTATATATATATATATATGCAATTGTCGTACTAATAATTTCTTTTAAGAAATTTATAAGTCAACAGGAGGAATAGATGTTCGTTTATCAAAACAAATATGTCAATGACCAAGTTTGATTCATTGGAGAAGATGAACAGATCTGATAGACGTTGAAATAAAAAATTCTCCATATCAAATGTTCTTATCCAATGGTTGTTTTGATTACCAAAAGCTACTAAAGATAAGAACTCTATTACTATCAGTTAATTATCTTGAATTTTACTGTTAGTAAATTATTTTTTAGGCTAACCATATACAATCTTCATTTGAGTTTATGTGATCATCTTAGTAGATTCCGAGATCATTTTGATTAAAAGATAATGATGAGAAGAGTGAAGATCATATGCATGGTGAGAATGAACAAAGTCTACTTGAAATTGCGGTTCTACCTATAAGGTCAGATTATTTAGACTTGTCTATTAATTCATGCTTTTATATACATGAATTTATATTGAGCCTTTAAGTTAGCCTTTAAAACTTAGTGGATTTTTTATGGACTGAGATAAACCACTAGTATAAAGACTAAGACTAAGGTAGTAGTAAGCCAAAATGTGTATGCTTAATAAGATACTATTGTGAGTAAAAGTATCAAGCATAATTATTTAAGAGACCTTAATTAAAGAAAGAGAAAATTCATAAATGGCTTATTGGAAAACATTATAAAAATGCATGTCTAGGACTGGTTCTATCAAAGACCTAGTATTTAAGCGTGCCTAGTGCACCACCTCTCTTTCATGGTAACCTACATGGTGCATTGTTCTTTAATGTGCTAACTTTTATAAAAATACTATGACAAATAAGATCTCTTTTAACTTCTACACTAAGTTTATATGGTTGAATACTTATTCTTAATAAGTTTATAACACAAATTTGAATGTGTTGTCCTATTGAGAAGGACAAGATGAACTTACCGCCATAAAGGTTGAGTTTCAAGAAACTCTTAATGAATTCAAAGTTTGAATGATCCTATTGAGAAGGACATTTTGAATTCACCGACAATGAGGTTGAATATTTATTCTTAAATGATTTCTTATCCCAAGACTGAGTGGTTCATTTTAAATGGACTTGAAGAAATCACCATAAGTTTATAAGAGTTGAGATTAATTTGGTTTGAGCAGAATACCAAATTTAGTCATAGTAAATAAAATATGTGATGGTCTCTTCAGGGCTAATATGTTGAATAATATGAATGAGAATATGATAGACATTAGTGCTACTAAAAAGTATGTTGTAGCAATTAAATCTCTTTTAGTTATTTTCCTAAGTAGAGGAAAGGAAAAAGATGATCTATCTTAAGATTTGTGTTGAAATCTCTTGTAATAAACTTGAGATAATTTTTCTTGTTGTTAGGAAAATTTATAAAACTCTTCATAAATATTTGCATAATATTCTTAATTTCTCGAATTAGGAGAAAGTTAAAATTCTCTTTGAATGATATAAAAGCAATTTCATAATCGTTTGAAATTATGTATACGAATCTTAATAATTAATATTTCTCAAAACCTTGAGAATATAATCATGTGTAAACAAGATTTGAGTTTGTTAAAATATCATTTTATGGTTAAAACTCATAAAAAAAAAACTTTACTCTAGTATGATTGAGTATTTGTTTACACGTTGTTTAAGACATTTATGGATTTGTTTCTATCTTAAAAATGTTAGAAATGTGGGGGTGTCTAGAAAAAGTCAGTTTGCCTGACTTTAAGAAAACCACTATCGGTTCTAAAACCATTGATGCAATATTTGTAGGGTATGCTACAAATAGTGTCGCATACAGGTTTATGTCTTTACATGACTTCTCAATTTGTGAATCTAGGGGTGCTGTGTTCTTTGAGGAATCATGTCCTCTTAAGAAACCTAGATTAAATGTTGAAACACAACGAGAAAGTCATACTTCTGCTTCTTCTAGTATTCCTGCCAAGAAAACTCTAGAGTTTGAATTAGAGCATAGAAGAAGTAAAAGACAAAGGGTAGAAACTACCTTCGGACCAGATTTTATAACTTCTTTTATTACAGAAATTAGTGATTTAGACTCTATAACCGAACCTATAGCTCAATCTTTCCTTTTATATGAGGATCCAAAGACATATAATGAAGCTATAAGTTCAATTGATGCTAGTTTTTGGAGAAATACTATTGATGATGAACTAGAATCAATAATGTCTAATCACACTTGAGAGTCGGTTGACTTGCCTAGAGGATTTAAACCTATTAGTAATAAATGGGTCTTTAGAAAGAAACTTAAAGTAAATGGGTCAATCCAGAAGTATAAGGCAAGACAAGTAGTCAAAGGGTTCACTTAGAAGTTTGGTGTTAACTTCTTTGATACGTACTTTCCCGTGACAAAAATCTCAACAATCTGTGCCTTGTTTGCAATCGCATCCATTCATAAGTTGCATGTACATCAAATGGATGTAAAAATTGCATTTTTGAATGGAGATTTAGATGAGAAGATCTATATGGAGCAACCACCAGGTTTTGAGACACCTGGTATGGAAGGCAAAGTGTGTAGACTTAAAAAGTCTCTCTATGGCCTTAAACAAGCTCCAAAGTAGTGGTACGGGAAATTTCATAAAACCATTTTGAGTTTTGCTTTTCTTGTCCACTAAATTTGAGATGACTGATTTGGGAGAGGTTGAAGTGATCTTAGGAGTAAAAGTTACCAAAACTAAAAAAGGATTTTCTTTAAATTAAACACACTATATTGAGAAGGTGTTAAAGAAATTTGACAGTTTTGATGTCATCCATGTTCGAATCCTTATGACTCTATTATCCATCTTTTTAAGAATAAAGGAAGTAGTGTTTCTCAAGAAGAGTATGCTAAAATTATTTGAAGCCTTATGTTCTTAATGAACTATACTCGGCCTGATATTGCCTATGTAGTGAGTAGGTTAAACAGATATACTCATAATCCTAGTGGAGAGCACTGGATTGCACTCATACTCTTACTTAAGTATCTTAAAGGTACTATTGACTGGAAACTCGATTTTGTTGACTTTTTTTCAATGTTAGAGGGATATTGTGACGTCAACTGAGTTACCGATAATGATGAAGTAAGCTCCACGAGTGGGTATGTCTTTACCTTAGGTGGTGTAGCGATTTCATGGAATCTGCTAAGCAGACTTGTATCGCTCGCTCTACCATGAAGTCAGAGTTTATTGCTCTTGACCTAGTTGGGCAAGAAGCCGAATAATTTAGAAATTTGTTAGCAGAAATTCCATTATGGGAATAACTGAATCCTCCGGTGTCCTTGTTGTGTGATTCACAAGCATCGATATGTGTGGTTAAAAGTCAAGCTTACAATGGTAAGAAAAGACACATTCACATAAGACATGAATCAGTGAAACACTTAATAAGGAACGGAGTATTCTCTTTAGAGTATGTGAAGTCAGAAAGGAACCTAGCAGATCCACTTACCAAAGGGTTAAGTCGGAAACTGGTCCTAAATTCGTCGAGGGGGATGGGTTTAAAGCCCATTGGTTGAGGAATTCATGGCGGATACCCAACTTAGTTATCTAAGTTCAATGTGGTCAAACGAAACCAGGGAAAGACTCATAGTGTACATTTCTTATTACCTATCCCTATGACGAATAATGTACATGCACAGGTTGAGCATTGTTGCTCTTAATAAATTCATAGCCCAGGTTTTGGGTGGTCTTAGTGAGAAAGACTTGATGAATTTACCGACTTTGGTTGAATAAACTACTCTTAATAAGTTCATTTCCCAGTATTGAGTGGGTAGTCCTATCGCGAAGGACTGCCCCGTGTTGAGTGGGAAGTCCTATCGCGAGGGACTGAATGAACTTCCCGCTAGTAAGGATGAGTTTTCTTAAAACTCTTAAAGAATTCAATCCCAAGAGTTTGGGTTGTTCTATTGAGAAGAACTTATTGAATTCACCAATTAAAGAGGTTGAGTTTTTATTCTCAATGAATTCTTATCTCAGAGTTTGGGTGGTTCATTTTATAATTGAACTTGAAGAATTCACCTATTTTTTGAGAGGATGAGCTTAAGGAAAAAGCTCTTAATTATTTCATAACTCTTATTTGAGTGGTTTATGTTGAGATAAACTTGATGAAATAACCTATGTAAGTGAGAAGGACTAGCCACCTTCTATGAAAAACGTTGGGCCGTTTTTCTAGTACACTTGCTAGAATCCTGAGGAAATAGGCTATCTATCTATATATATATATATATATACATTTGTATATATACTTTGTAGACACATCGAGGACTTCGGTGGATGAAGGGGTTAGTTGTGTGTTATGAGTTTACCCTAATCTTAGAAAGTTCAAGACTAGTTTCACTTGTCTAAGAGAGGGATTACTCATCATCACTATGTACTAGTTCAAGATACGTTCACCGGTGCTTAAGCAACTAATCTCGCTATTGCTCTTCTCATGTTTTAACTTCAATGCTCTCATATCTACAAAAGATATTTTTTCGCATTGGTGGGGGATTGTTGTTAATACTCAAAATATAAGTTATATAATAATGATATTTAATTCTATTATTAATAGAATTAATTTGTGATGAATATAACTTATAATAATGATATTTAATTCTATTATTAATAGAATTAATTTGTGATGTGGAAGTGACGATTTTGCCCTCACTATTTAGCCTATAAATAGTGGGCAATTTCACTCATTTGAGACATACCTAAGCAATAGAGTTTGCTTGAGAAACATTCTCTTTGGTTTTTATAAACCTATCATGAGTGTTGATTTTGAGTTGAGAGAAGAGCAGTACCATCAGAGTCCGCTCCATCTTTCGGGTGTACGAAATTTGGAGAGCCGTGCTAATCTCAGGGGGCCGTTCGTCCATTGTAGCGATTACACACATCGGGGCGAATTCGCTTGTAAGGAAGTGGTTAATACCACGACACGGTTTGGTTTCGTTTAATTATTTTATTGTTTTCCAGTCAGTGCTAACGCCTCGTTTTGCAGCAGTCTATTTTCCAACAAAGTGTTCAGCTTTAAGAACAGATTTGGGAGTCTTATGCTAGTGTTTGTATATTTTCTTGTTCGTAAGTACTTTTTTCCTCTAACATATGATTAAAAAAAATTAACAAGGCTAATGAGCAAATAAAAAATATTTTTTCCGAGTAAAAAAATTATATCTTCTTAAATACTCCACCGAAATGTATTATTACTTATTGATATGCATATAGCTCAGACGAAATCAGAATAAATCATCGCAGAATAAAATAATAATAATATATTAATATAATCTATCAAATAAAATAATTAATTACCTAAATATATAATTTAAAGTTCTCTACTATATATATCACTACTAAAATGCATATAACAATTAACAACAATTCAAATTGGTAACGAAGAAAACAATTGTCCTTGGACGGCTGGTGGGTGCAAACACAATTGGTAATGAAGAATAGGGATGTAAAAAGCTGACTCGACCTGAAAACCCGACTGAAACCTGCTCGAGTCAGAACCTGATTTGACCTGAAAATTTAATGACCTGAACTCGATCTGTAACCGACTGTTGTTGACCCGAACCTGAATTCGACATGTTACTGTAGTGACCGAACCCGACCTGTGTCCGACTGAAACGACCCGAACCCGAATTGGACTTGTTATTGTGGACCTGAAACCCGACCTGCGCCCGACTGAAACGAACCTGAAGCCGACCTGGCAGATAATCGATTTTACCCGACTGAATTGACCCAAGATCCGATATTACCCGACCTGTTTTGAACCCGACCTGTTTTAAACCCGGCCTGTTAATTGATCCGACCTGCTTTGAACCTAACATATTTTTAACCTGAACTGATATTGATTTGACTTGATATTTACATGATATATAGTTGAAGAAGTCTACGATTTGATAAATTTAAAGTGTTGATAAATGTAAAGTATTAATTTATTAAATTAACTTAATACTAACTCGTTCAATATAAATTATTTGTGAAGTTTAATAAGAATTAACATACTTAAATTTATTTTATTAAAAATATTCAAAATTTAAAAGTTTTATTAAATTAATAAGTTGTGATAGATGAATTTAAAATAAATTGTTTAAAATTTAAATCAATTTATTAATTGTAATCATTAAATTTAAGAAATATTTTATTAAAAAATTTAATTATAACTATTAAAATAATAAAAAAAATATTTTTAGTTTAGGGGAAGTTTTTTTTTAAATTAATGGGGGGAAAGTATTTTTGATTGATAAGAAATTATTGGGTGATTTTGGCACCATATGAAACAAAAACAAAATGGGGGAGGGGAAATTTTACCGCCAGTCAAAACAAAATGGGGGGGGGGGGGCGTGGAATTTTGCCGCCATATGAAACAAATTGAGAGTGGTGGGATTTTTTTTATTTAGAGGTTAATTAACCTTTAGGTCCTTCTTTAATTAGATGGTTAGAGTTTAGGTTTTAGTTTATTTTTTTAGTCTTAACTTTTGGTTTAATTTCTTTAAATTTTATTTAATTAGGTCATGCTTCATAAATTAATTAATTATTAAGCTTTTTGGTTTGCTTTAAATTTGATTTGGTCCTCGTATAAAGATTTGGTAAGTAATTAGGTTTAATAATTTTATTCATTTGTGATTTGGGCTCTAATTAATAATTTATTTTTAGATTTGTCTTTTTTATGTTTTAATTTATTTTGTTTGTTAGATTTATGAGTTTATGTTTAGGGTTTAAGAGTAAGTGTGTCAAGTTGATTGTTTGGGGATATGAGATTGGTTTAGGGATTATGTGATTAGGCTTGCACTCTAATTATTAGTGAATAGTGTCTGTAAGATTTAGATATTAATGTTTAGGATTTAGGAGTAAATGTGTCAACTTAATTATTTGGGGTTATGAGATTAGTTTAAGGATTAGGGGATTAGGCTTGTACTCTAATTATTAGTGATTATAAGATTTAAGAGTTAAGGTTTATGAGTATTGTTTAGGGGTATACATATATACATACAAATATGTATGTTCTAGTATATATATATATATATATATATATATATATATATATATAACAATATATGCATACTAAAACTTACATACACACACACATATATATATAACAATATATATATATATATACTAAAACTTACATACATACATGTATATATGTAGAACTAATGTTTTGATATAATAATTGAAAAATGTTTTGGACTAATTTGAAAAGAATTTAAAACTTGTCTTTAAGTCCAAACAACTTGAAATTATGTTTGATATATTTTAAAAGGTTTTTGGCAAAGATTTTTTATGTTTTAAACAGCCAAACTTGAATTTTCAACGTCCCAGTATCGATACGGTTGCACCCGTACCGATACCATTTTGCCTCAGTTTGGCCACTGTCAAAACCCGTATCGATACGAGGGTTTAGGGTATCGATACGGACCGGGATCGTTTCGATACGCCAGGTAAGCGTACCGATCCCTGTTCAACTACCCCAACGGCTATTCAAATATGGACCCGTACCGATATGCCCTCAAGCGTATCGATACGCCTATGCTGGCAAGAGCCCAACGGCTATTTCCTCAAGAAGGCTGTATCGATACCGTTCCACGTGTATCGATACCGGTAGCTGCAGAACAGCATTTATGAAGGGAAATAAAGTCCTCAACGGCTCCAATTCATCCCCAACGGCTAGTAACGGCTACAAACTCAATTGGGAGTATAAAAGGGACCTCCAAGCATCAAGAGAAGACTAATGCTTCAATTGTCAATCAACAAATGATCAAGAAATTGTCTTAGTGCTTAAAGTGTCATTTCTTGTATAGACAAACACTAGTGAGCCAAAATTGTCAAATTTGCTCAAGTGTTTTAGGCTTTGGGTGAGTGCTTCATTGTGCAAACAAACACCTATTAGAGGGTTTAAGTTTTCTTTATTTATCTCTTTGTAAAAGAGGGTTTTGATCAAGGCTTTGGGTAGAAGCTTGATCGGTTGTAAGGGTTTCCTCCTAATCCTAGAAAAGGGGACGAATCAATTAGTGGATTGATTGTGAAATCCTTAGTGGGAAGCTAAGGTAGTGGATGTAGGTGCTTGTTAGAAGGCCGAACCACTATAAATCATTGTGTCTTTAATCTTTCTAGCTTCCACAACCCTTCCACCCAAATATCCACCTCTCCACCACTTGGTGAGCTAAATTGGTTGATCGAATCGAGCTCCACACAACTTAACAATTGGTATCAGAGCTTGGCTCAATCGAAGAGGATTAACATCCTATTGAGAAGATCCGGCAAGCTCGATCACTATTTCATCAACCGGCTCAAATGGCGCAATCCATCGACAAACCGCCTTTCTTCGACGGAAACCACTATGCCCATTGGATGACAAAGATAAAGTTCTTCATCAAATCAAAAGATTACAAGCTATGGGATGTAGTTGAAGATGGCCCGTTCGTGCCTAAAAGAAATAAAGCGGAGTGGAGTGCCGACGATCGCAAGAAGATGGAGCTAAATTGCAAAGCCTTGCACATTTTATTTTGTGCATTTGGTCCATCCATCTATGAGAAGATGTCTTCTTGTGAGAGTGCCAAGGAGGTATGAGACAAGCTTGAAGTCACATACGAGGGGACAAATGAAGTCAAGGAGACCAAGATTGGGCTCCTAACCTTGGAGTATGAGAACTTCAAAATGGATCCGGAAGAGAACATCGAGAAGATGTTTGATAGGTTCTCCACCATCACCAATGGTCTTAAAGGTTTTGGAGAAGCCATCCCGGAAGAAAAGCTTGTTCGAAAGCTCATCTACTCACTTCCCGAGTCTTGGGACTCAAAGAGGACCGCCATCATCGAAGCCAAAAATTTGAAGACTTTGAAGCTTGATGAACTCATGGGGTCACTCCTTACTCATCAAATCATGAAGAAGAACAAAGAGGATGAGAAGAAGAGGGAAGAAATTAGAGCTATGGGAGAGAAGAAAATCAAAGGGCTTGGCATCAATGCAAGTGCCATGGCTCTCAAATCCTCCACTTGCCATCATGTCTACACAAGTGAAGAGGAGGATGAAGATGAAGAGATAGTTCATCTCTTCAAGAAGTGTGCCCCTTTCATGAAGAAAGCCTTGAGAGAGCTTGAACGAGAACCTAAAAGAAAGGAGAGGGCAAGCACTTCAAGCTATAAGAAGAAGGCACATGTGGCTACTTGGAGTGATGAGGACTCCACCGACGATGAACAAGCCAACCTTTGCCTTATGGCCATCGAAGAAGATTCAAGGGTAACTTCTAATTCATCTACTTCATGCTCTTACACTTTTGATGAATTACAAGATGCCTATGATGAATTGGTTTTAGATTTTAAAAGCCACATTTTGAAAAACAATAAATTGATTTCAAAGTTAAAAATTCAAAATGATTTGCTTTCTAAAACCAAACTTGAACTTGAAGCAAAACTTGAAGAGTTTGAACTAAAATGTCTTGACTTACAAAAATTGCTTCAAAATGTTCAAGTAGAAAAAGATTTGATTTCCAAAGAGCTTGAAAAGAAAAACAATTTTGGAAAATCAAATTTTTATGTTAGACAATCTAGTGCCCCTAGATTTGTGAATGGAAAATGTTTTCGAATTGTTTGGGTCCCAAAAGGACTAACCACTTCAACTAAAAAGGATGAAATTGAAAAATGGATTCCTAAGGGGACTAAATTTTGTGCAACTAACGTTTATGGATCCAAAGCAATTTGGATACCAAAAATTACTTGATTGTCTATTGTAGGTGTGATGGAGATGTTCAACAAGTCAAACATTGAGGGGGAGCTCCATACACACAAGAAAGAACACTTGAAGAAGGAAGGCTTCACATCCTCCCTTGGGTTCAAGTGTTGGTAAAATTTTCTAGTTGTTTTTGATTTTATTAGTCTTATTTTTATTTAATTCAACTAGATGATCATATATGATGGACTAACATCTTTGATGATGCTTTGAGTAAGGGGGAGCCATTTTTGAAACCAAATTCTTATTTGAGTCAAAACCTTTTTTTTTCTCTATTGTTATTTTGAACTTAATGTTTAAATTCTTTTTGATATAACAAAAAGGGGGAGAAATGGTATGGTTTGAAAAATTGAATTTTCAAATGAATAAGGGGGAGCCTTATTTGATTTCATATCTTTAGTCTCTTATTCACATTTTTAAAGTTAAAGGGGGAGAATCCCAAACAAATTTTCAAGTGAGTTTTATTATATCAAAAAGGGGGAAATTGTAGAACTAATGTTTTGATATAATAATTGAAAAATGTTTTGGACTAATTTGAAAAGAATTTAAAACTTGTCTTTAAGTCCAAACAACTTGAAATTATGTTTGATATATTTTAAAAGGTTTTTGGCAAAGATTTTTTATGTTTTAAACAGCCAAACTTGAATTTTCAACGTCCCAGTATCGATACGGTTGCACCCGTACCGATACCATTTTGCCTCAGTTTGGCCACTGTCAAAACCCGTATCGATACGAGGGTTTAGGGTATCGATACGGACCGGGATCGTTTCGATACGCCAGGTAAGCGTACCGATCCCTGTTCAACTACCCCAACGGCTATTTCCCAACGGCTATTCAAATATGGACCCGTACCGATATGCCCTCAAGCGTATCGATACGCCTATGCTGGCAAGAGCCCAACGGCTATTTCCTCAAGAAGGCTGTATCGATACCGTTCCACGTGTATCGATACCGGTAGCTGCAGAACAGCATTTATGAAGGGAAATAAAGTCCTCAACGGCTCCAATTCATCCCCAACGGCTAGTAACGGCTACAAACTCAATTGGGAGTATAAAAGGGACCTCCAAGCATCAAGAGAAGACTAATGCTTCAATTGTCAATCAACAAATGATCAAGAAATTGTCTTAGTGCTTAAAGTGTCATTTCTTGTATAGACAAACACTAGTGAGCCAAAATTGTCAAATTTGCTCAAGTGTTTTAGGCTTTGGGTGAGTGCTTCATTGTGCAAACAAACACCTATTAGAGGGTTTAAGTTTTCTTTATTTATCTCTTTGTAAAAGAGGGTTTTGATCAAGGCTTTGGGTAGAAGCTTGATCGGTTGTAAGGGTTTCCTCCTAATCCTAGAAAAGGGGACGAATCAATTAGTGGATTGATTGTGAAATCCTTAGTGGGAAGCTAAGGTAGTGGATGTAGGTGCTTGTTAGAAGGCCGAACTACTATAAATCATTGTGTCTTTAATCTTTCTAGCTTCCACAACCCTTCCACCCAAATATCCACCTCTCCACCACTTGGTGAGCTAAATTGGTTGATCGAATCGAGCTCCACACAACTTAACAATATATATACTAAAACTTAAATACATGCATATATATGTGTTTTAGTATGTATATATACATGTATGTTTTAGTATTTTCTTCATTCTAGTCTCTTAACTTTATTTTAATTTGTCCACATTTATTATTCTAAATTGACCCACATTTATTTTTTTAATTTGTCCAATGTTTTATTATTTTAATTTGATGTTTTCTTCATTCTAGTCCCTTAACTTTATTTTAATTCCATATTGACCCATATATATATATATATTTTAATTCATCATGTTTTATAATTTTAATTTGAAATTTTGTTCATTCTAGATCCTAAAACTTTATTTTTATTCTAGATTGACATTTACTTATTGTTTTTTAATTTTTATTCTAAATTGACCCCTTTTCATTGTTTTCTTTTAAATTTGTCTAATGTTTTATAATTTTAATTTGATATTTGTGTTCATTATAATCCGTGAAACTTTATTTTTAATCCAAATTGACCTCTTTTCATTATTTTTTAATTACTCTAATGTTTTATAATTTTAATTTGATATGACTTTAAATAATTAACTCCAAATCAATGACGATTGACGAAGGTCAACCTAAAGTCTATCGACTACTTATACGGTTGTACTAAACTCAAACTCAATACGAATTTCAATCTTAAAAATACCCCGACTTGAATTACCCGACCTGAAACTACCCGACCTAAAATTACCCGACCTGAAATGCACCCGACCTGAAATGCAACCGACCTGAAATGAACCCGACCTGAAGTGTATCCGAACCCGAATTAACCTGTCAATTATCTGCTTCGGACCCAACCCGTTTTGACCCGACCTGAAATGGACCCGATCTGAAATGGACCCGACCTGAAATGGACCCGCACCTGACCCGAGTCGAGTCAAAATAAAAAAAAAATAACCTGAAATGACCTGTACCTGATTTTATCCTATTACCTGTTTTTACATCTCTAATGTAGAAGAAAACGTCCACGGCATTGTTCTACTTATTGAAGCTCGGTTAAAAGGCCACTAAGCCTTATTGAGGTGTTATCGTGGAACCTATGTGATTTGACTCAAATAAAATAGAGTGTTAGATTAATCGCCATGCTTTGTTGCTCTTTAATCAATTGAGTTGGTGTAATTATTTGGATATTATTTGTATCTGATTTCATAGTCGAGATGTCTTGGGTGATACATCATGAACATCGTCCCTGAAAATATTGGTGTTGGTTTCATTCTAAAGATGAGGTTTGTAGTCAATTGGGGGCCGTGTTGTGGAAACAATGTGCTTTGGGAGGTAAATAATTTAGCTGATGAGTTGGCGAAAGGCGGTGTTGACCAAGTTGCATGGTTCCAAGTGGAGAAATTATATCATAGGCCTGGCTCGCCACGTCATCCATGGTCCCAACCAATAAAAAGCATCAATTTCATTAATTGTTTCCATATCACCTTTTTACCGAGTGAATCTACAATTGGTAAAAAATGTTTTTTAATTTAATTTACAGTAAATCTGAGTGAAGATTCACTCGGTAAAAAGGTGATATGGAAACAATTAATGAAATGGATGCTTTTTATTGGTTGGGACCATGGATGATGTGGCGAGCCGGGCCTATGATATAATTTCTCTTCCAAGTGTGTTTAAGGGTTGTTTCCATTTGCTGCTATGGTTCGCTAGTGTGCGGTTTTTCACTAGTTTCTTTGGCGTTGATTGTTGATTGTTGCTTGTTTTGTTTCCTTTTGAGTGTGATTTTTTTTTTAAATTTAGGAAGTTTTTTAATGAGGGGTACGAAAGATATTTTTGTATGATTTTGGCTATAATAAATTCATACATTGATGATAAAAAAACAATTCAAATTAGATAAGAGGTTAAAGTTTTGCATTCAAATTCCACGTTGCCTCATAGTTTTATTTAAATTATATAGAAACCCAAAAGAGTATAAAAAAGAAGTTAACCAAACCGTTTAGAACATCAAACCCTGAATCTAACCTTAAAACCTTCCGTGTTCAACTATTTATGGCCTACGTTCGCAACAAAAAACAAACCTCAGAAGGGAATCAGCATAGAGGCCAATGTGGACGGCGACTGCTCCGTTGATATCATACACTTGCATTTGTTTCAAACCTTGGAAGTTGGAACTTCCGAAACATAGGTTAATAATGCTTAACAGAGTTCCCCTTACTTAACTGGATCCTGGTTTAAAAATGGGTTAATGTTGTTAGTTTAGTTGTTACCAATATTCGTATGTTTGATTGCCTGAAACTGGAAAGGTTAAAACTTAAAGCTGCTGAAAGCATTAATATATAAGAACAAAGCAGTAGAGTTTTTCTTTCTTTCTTTTTCCATTAAAGGAAAAAAATGACAAGGAAATGGCAATGTTTGATTCATCGGAACCTGGCTGGATGAGATTTCGGTTCTGATCATCTTTCTTATATCAAAATGCGTTTATTTGGTCATTATTTATAAAAGGATAAACTACTTAAATAACCACATAATTATGGGATGGTTTCAATATGACCATAATATTTTTTATTGTGTAATTATGGTCATTAATTATTTATGTGATGTCAATCAAGCCACCTACCATTAAGACCTAAACGGGGATAATAACACGACAATTATTATATATTTGTATAATTACACATCCGATCTTTATTACTTACATATTTTATCAATTTTATCTTAAATTAAATTGAATTTAATAAATTTTATCCTCCAGACAGATAGCGGTACGTATCACCATTTGATTGAAAAAGTATTTCTCTTAATTTTATTTTATTTAACTAATTTTATAGTCTCTGGTCCTGTTATTTTTCGGTCAAAAACTTTTCATTACAATTAAAGAAACTATATATACAAAAAAAAAACACCCAAAAAAAGAAGTGGCTAAAGTCTGCCACCTGTGCATATTATAGTGAACATCTTCCCGAAGAGCATATTTTACTCAATCATGGAAGAGAGATAGATCGTTTGCTTACACCAATAGTGTGTGTTGATTGCTTTGTAACATTAAATTTTGGTACCACTAGAGTAGAGGTTGTCTCTGTCATATATGTATGTGACATGTAAGAGGTACTGGTTCATACATTATTGCTGATTATTTCTCTACTTCATATATCTAGTAAAAGTTTTTTTCTCGCATTATAACAATATAGATTTTTAGTGACAAATTGATAGTGATTAGGAATAATTTTGTCATAAATATTAACTTTTGTGATAATTTTTTTGTGCAACACTATTAATATAAGTTATTGTGACATATTTTTATTTGGTCACTTTAACAATAGTAATTGTGACGATTACACTTTTCACAAATGAATTCTCACTATAAGTATACAATTGTGACACAAAGTTCGTTGTCACTAAAACTTTGACACGTGATAGTGACGATATGTGAAGTGGTCACTGTTATTTGATATTTGTTGTTATAATGAAATTAGTTGTCACTTAAAGTTTCACTCTTTGTTGTGATAAATTTTGTCACCAATAAAAATAAAAGTATGACAAATTAGACATTGCCACAATGATAACTTTATTTTTATAATTATAAAAATTAAAGTTATCATAAACTAATTTGTCAAAAGGTAAAATATTTCCATAGTTTATAAGTCAATCTATTTTGATCAACTTTAGTCCTTATATTTTTAAAATTTTAATCTTAATCCTAACGGGACATCGACAATATGACTAAATTACAAGGGCTAAAAATGATCAAATTAAAGAACAAAATTAAATAAGCAACTTAGGTATAACAAATTAGCTAAAAATAAAATTTTACTTAACATATTTAATTACTACCTTTTATGTCAAGATAGAAAATTCAAAATTTTGAAAAGTATAGAAATTTAAAGTGACCAAATTAGAGTACAAATACTACTATGTGATTTTAGCATAATATATGATATAAATTATTTTTTTTTTGAAAATTTTAAAAGATATATTCTATTTTAATTAGTTTTTTTTTAAAATCTAAATATTTTCTTCAACATACGTACTTCGTATAAAAAATCATAGAAAAATTAGTTAAATTATTATAATAATAATTAGTGTTATAATTAATAAATATTTTTAAAATAAAAAAATTAACTTCAATCACAATTAAACCTAAATATTATTTTTCTTTCAAAATAGTATTAAATTTCTTGTCTAGCCTAGTGGATAAGTATTGCACCGAGATCTAATGAAAACTTAATAAAATTTCAGGGACAATTAGTGATTAATTTAAACCCTAAATAAAATGGTTACAGTTAAAAATATAATTAATTTTTTATTATTGACAATGACGACATATTTTAGACACTATTTAAATATATATTTGTGATAGAATATTTTTCACTAATAAGAATAACATTAGTGTCTAAATTTTAGTCACTATTAATAATCATTTGTGTCAAATAGTGTGGTCATAAAAATATAATTATTGTGATGAAATACATGAAAGTTGTCACTAATATACTAGTGACGGAAGTATTAGTGACGACTTAGAAAAATAGTCACTATAAATTTTCTGTGACTATTTTCAATGTCACTAAAAATGCATTTTCTTATATTCTCTGCAAATAAATAAGCAAGCTCTTCTTTACCAAAATCTAACATGGCTTCTAAATCCCCATCTACAACCATCTCCGTATTCACTATCTTTGGTTTGCTTCTAATTATTTATTTGGTAAACTACTCCTAGCATTACAAAATTATATGTTTGATTTAATTTAATCATTAAACTGCTTTCAATTAGATTATCGACGGTTAACTGTTAAATAATGTGTATAATATTACATTTAGTCCTACATATTTACACATTCAATTAATTTAATTTTAATTTAAAAAAAATAATAAATTTAACCTTCATTGTTTACACATTCTATAAATTTAGTCCTATTTTTATTTAGAAACAATAAAATAGGTATAGAGATTGCTTCTTTATTAGTAAACGCCTCAACTTTCCTAAATCAAGAATTATTGTTATGTTATTCTCAAATGAACTGAAAGAATAAGCATGAAGCAGTTGAGGAGGAAGGAAGAATAAAACAGGAAGTAATGAGATTAATTGTTTTGGGCCGGCGTCGGTTGGAAATTAAGAATTGCATTTTCAAGTGATAGCAATTAAACACTTGCTGCCCGTTTAGTTTACCAAGAGAACACCAGCATGTGTCTTGTAATAGTTGTAAGGTGTATTGTTTTAGTGGTGTGTAACAATGTGCGTCGTCCGTTATAAATTTATTTTTTAAAATTCTCCTAATAACATTTTTTTTCTAATGGCAATCGTTTTGTTATGTGATATAAAGGTTTGAATTCTGTTCTTAATAATAGATTCATCCTGCAATTATTAAAAAGAAAAAAATATCACATTTTATGTATACATGGACGATACTAATGCTAAATGATTATATATATAAAATATCCTCCCACACTTCCCACGCTTCATTTTCTTATCCATCCATTTAAATCATTATTTTTTTTTGTTGAGTTTTTGGTAAAATCAATTCCTTCCATGTTTTACAACCTCAAACATCTTTTTAAAAATTTTATTTATGAACAAAGAGAAGGGATACTAACTACTAAGGAATGGGTGGAAAAAAATCTGATTAATCCTAATTATTTTGTGCGAAATGGAGAATGATAGAATTGACTGTGAGAAAGGAGCCATGTGAGAAGAGATGAAGATGAAACGAGCAGTTAAGAATTAGGTAAAATACAGTGAAAAAAGAAATTCTATATTATTAAATAGAATGAATAAGAAAAGGGATCTTTTTCCATTACACTTGTTGGGTTTATATAACCTAAACTAAATCCAACTATTGACAAACTAACAGCCTAATGACAACAATTAATCACTAAGTAAAGCTTAATATCTAACATTGACTGATGAGATTTTTCAAGCCCTGTAGGAGTTTGTTCGGTGTTTAAAACTGAATTATGAAAAGTATATGAAAAGTTGAAATACGTTTGAGAAATGGGGTTACGTCGCTTGAAATTGAGGTCGACAATCGAGAGATGGTGCGACTGTTAAAACGCAATGAGAGGAGGGAGGCTAAGTCCTCGATACTGCAACATATCTTTGATTTAATCCAACGGTGTTTAGACATTCATGTAGGTAATGAGATGGTAGATGGTCGGGTACAAAGCTAGGATCTAGGGTTGAGGGGAACAAACTATAAATGTTTAAAAGTGAGTAAGTAAATTCATAAATAAAACTAATTTTTAAAGAAATTTAAATATCCACCCTATAAGATTTTAAATTTTTTGCATGATGATTATAGTAGTTTGAGCTAGTATTAGCTTGAGAGGCTTTGGTTGGTTTTGTTCTTTTTCCTTGATCATGATGATAGAAGGGGTGAGAACTACTAATTAATCGAGTGGTCTATGAACAACTACTTATAAATTTTTTTCAAATTATATTTATTGCTTCAAGTTTTAGATCGAACAAATTCATTGACACAAATAGTTTATGGAGATTTGACCAGACGAATGGTTAATTTTCAGATACAAAATTTCCATCCTAGTCTATTTACCCCATCTTGCATGGTTTTAAATTACTTTTTTAATATAATTTTAAATCATTTTATTTGCCTTAAAATGTAACATTTTTCCACTTAATAGAAAAATAGAAAAAGTATGTTTTATATATTTTAAAAATATATTATTTTTTATTTGAGTTTTCACCCATCCGATTCTATTAAGAAATAATATTTGGTGCATATAATTTTATATTGATTAATGTTAAAAATTAAAATATCACCTCTACCTACAATTTAAGAAATCGAAAGTTTGAACATAATATTTGTATTAATGCATGGTTGGGTTAAAATTGGTTTACAACTAAAATTAAATCATTATAATAAATTACGATAAATCAAAACAAAACACAAGAAAAAATAAAAAAAACAATTAAAACATTTGACTTCGTAAAAATGATTATACAAATACAAAACAAGCATATGCATGGCAGGGTGAATCTAAGCCAATGTGGCTAATCTGTTTTGATTCATGGGGTAACCTTATTGCTGTTGGTTAATTTATATTTGTTTTGGAGTCTTGGTTACAGTAGGAGCTGTAGGTGTTGGATATTTTTGTTTTGCCCGGGTCTTATGTGATGTTGTTGTATCCCCTATATGTGTTGTACTCTTTTCCTCCAATTAGGTGTAAGGAGGCTTTTAACGAGGCACACATATAGGCTGAGGCGATTATGATTCAATAAAAAAATAAGCTTATTTGCCGAGCAAAAAAAAACAAAACAAGCATATGGTTTTATAATTAAATTATGATAAATTATGTAAAATACAAGCTACATGAAAGTACAACACAAACTGAAGTGAAGACATAAATTATTTATTTTTGATAAATTTTAATTTCAATCACAATTTTACCTAAAAAGGAGGAGAATGTGATTTAAAGGGAGGAAGAAGGTGCTCCTAGTAGATCTAGAACTCACGACATAAAGAAATGTGATGGAACAAAGATTAACAGTTTGGTCAATCGACTAAATGTACTTACGTAAAAAATAAATTATTCTTTAAATTAAGTTATTATGACCAATTATATAAAACATGACATAACACATAAAATGACAAATTATGCAACGCAAATAACTTGATGTTGATGACACATTGACACTGTTGCGTGGGGATTAAAAGTCAAATAATGTTTAATTAGTTTTTTAATCCGAGTATTTAATTAAATGGCTTGATTTAATATAGTTACTTTTAATAGTTGATTACAAGATAGTATATGTTATATTTTTTTAACCATTTGATAATGCATATCAGAATCTATAAACTAGTGTAAAGAGGATAGAGGTGAGGAAGACGAAGATGGTGAATCGAAAGGAAGAAAGAAAAGAAATATCGAAAGAAAAAGAAACTAAAAAATAAAAGAAGAAAATGATTTCTGTAGAAAATGATAGAATGAAAATGATATTTACTCTGTTGGGCTTAACAGACTCATTACAATATTTATAGGTACATAGAGGCTGGGTTTGTTACAAAAGACTAACCAACTCTCTAACGGCTCAACTACACTCATTCTATATACTCTGATATTCTCTTGGTTTCTTCTTCTTCTGAAACAACAGAAATAATTCTCAACTTAGAGCGAAGAACAGAAAAAATAGTGGGAGGGAGGGGTTTGGTGAGTATATCAGCAACTTGCTCAGTAGAAGAAACAAAATTCACAATAAGTTGTCCAGCCAAAACACGTTCACGAGCAAAGTGAATGTCAATCTCAACATGCTTAACACGAGCATGATGAGTAGGATTTGCTGCCATAGAAACGGTAGAGGTGTTACCACACCAAACAATAGGTAGACGAGGAAGAATAAAGACAATCTTAGTTAATAGACTTTCTATCCATATTAACTCAGAGACAGAGTTAGCCAAACTTTGATAATCTGCCTCGAAAGAAGAATGAGACACAATACTTTGCTTCTTCGAACATCAGGTAACCGGATTACCACCAAAAAAGATGCAGTAACCAGTGGTGGACCGTCTATCCTCAACTGGTGCTGCCCAATCAGCATCAGAGTAACACACCATATCACAATTATCATTGATAGAATAAACCAATCCATGTTGAAGAGTACCTTGAAGATACCTTAAAATTCTCTTGACAGCTTTTCAATGCACATCCTTAGGAGCATTCATGTATTGACTAACCTTATTCACAGTAAATATTATATCTGGTCTAGTTAAACATACATACTGGAGACCTCCTACAACACTTCGATAAAGATGTATATCAACAAAATTCTGACCATCATCCACATGCAATCTATGAGAAACAATCATAGGAGTCGGTACAGGATTATAGTTTGGCATATTAGCTCTCTTAAGTAAATTCAGCACATATTTTTTCTGATTCAAGGTAAGACTAGTGGCACATTGTTGAATCTCTATGCCAAGAAAAAATTCTAGTTGACTAAGATCCCTCAGCAGAAATTTAGAGTTAATATGTTGTACTGTCAGAGAAACAACAGACTCTTGATTACCATTGATGATTATATCATCCACATACACCATAAGTAGCAGCTTGACATCTTCACTAGACTTGATGAACAATGAGCTATCAGACTTAGAAGAAGAGAAACCAAGTCTGTTAATCAGAAAATTTCTTAGGGTGATGAACCAGGCTCTAGGGGCCTGTCTGAGCCCATAAAGAGCTTTCTTGAGATGACACACCAGCTCTTCTCTATTAGGACCTTTGATCTCAAACTTTGGGGGTTGAATCATGTAAATTTCCTCAGTCAATTACCTATTCAAAAATGCATTATTGATATCTAATTGTCTAATAAACCATTTCTGAAGAACAGTTGTTGCCAACACAGTTCCGATTGTAGCAGCTCGAACCACAGGGCTAAACGTCTCTCAAAAATCACTATCTATTGTTTGTGAACAGCCTTTAGCTACCAGCCTGGCTTTAAACCTATCAACCGACCCATTAGGTTTGCGTTTGACCTTAAAAATCCACTTACATCCAACAGGCTTTCGAGAATGAGGTAATGGTTGTAATGACCAGGTTTCATTCTTCATCAAGGCTTCATACTCAGTTAACACTGATGCCTTCCACTCATACTGCTGCAAGGCTTCATACACAGTGTTGGGCTCTTGAATGTCTCCCTTCATGAGAAATGCTTTGGGTTTAAAGATGTCTGCCTTAGCCCGAGTGACCATTGAATGAGAATTATGAGAACTTGTAGAGGAAGGATGGAGTGAAAGTGGTATGGTGGATATAGTAGGAAAAGATGGTGACTGTTGTGGAGATGAAGATAGTTGTGGAGATGGTAATGTGAAAGTAGTAGGAGAAGTGAATGATGAAACTGATGTAGATAGTTGTGGAGATGGTAAAGTGGAAGTAGCATGAGGAGTGGATGATGGAATTGATTGAGATAGTTGTGGAGATGGTAAGGTGGAAGTAGTAGGAGAAGTGGATGATGGAACTGATGGAGATAGTTGTGGAGATGGTAAAGTGGAAGTAGCATGAGGAGTGGATGATGAAATTGGTTGAGAAGAGAAGGAAAGAGGAGGCACACTTACACTTACAGGTTGAGTACAAACATTCTTAGCAGACTGTTGGTGAGTTAGAGGATGAAACACATGGAGGAAAGGTAAAGAACTTTCAAAGCCTTTATTTTTAAACACATCATTTATATTACCAGCGCACTAAAAACTCAAAAAATCAACAACTGTAATCAAAGAATTAATAGAAGATGTTCTCACAGAAGGAGATTTAGTTTTAAAGGCGAAAGGGAAAATATTTTCATCAAACTTAATATGTCTAGAAATATAAATTCTACCACTGTCATCTAAGCATTTGTATCCCTTATAAAATGAAGAGTAACCAAGAAAAATATAGGGAGTAGACCTAAACTGTAATTTATGTTTGTTAAATGGCCTAATTAGAGGAAAACACAAGCAGCCAAAACTCCTAAGAGATGTGTACAGAGGCTTAGTTTTAAAGATTTTTTCATAGGGTCACATACCTGAGAGAAAGGATGCAGTGGATGGAAGTCTATTTATGAGAAAAATTGTTGTGCTAAAAGCATCACTTCAGTACCTTAGGGGCATAGATGTCTGAGCCAATAAGGTAAGCCCAACTTCAACTATTTGCATGTGCTTCCTCTCAACCAGCTCATTCTGCTCAGAAGTGTAAGGGCATGTGAGTCTGTGATGAATGTCTTGCTCTTAGAGATATGGCTTGAAAGCTGCAAATTCACCTCCTCCATCAGATTGGAAAGCTTTTAATTTGACTCCAAGTTGTCTTTCAACTTGTTTATGAAACTGAACAAACACCTCTTTGACCTAAAACTTAAATCTTAAAAAATAAAGCCATGTAAAACGAGAATGAGCATCAGTAAAGGCTACATAGTATTTAAAAGTATTAGAAGCTATAAGGGCATGACCTCAAACATCTACAACAATTAATTCTAAAGGACTGTGATACACAGTTTGAGAATCTGTAAAAGGTAATTTATGAGCCTTACCTAACTGACAGGCACAGCAAAGAGAAGAATCAAATTTATTTATTAGGATCAACAGAGATTACAGTTCAATAAGGCTTGATGTAAAATCCTAGAAGAGGGGTGACCTAGTCTATAATGCCAAACCTCTAAAGGGACACCATTATTAATAGAAGCAAAAGTACATTGAGAATTGAAAGAAGAAGAACACAAATGAGATTTAGACTTGCTGAACCCATAATCCTTATAAAATTTGTATAAACCTTCAATTTTATAACCTTCAAGCAGAACTTGCTTTGAGTGTAGATCATTTACTTGACAGAAAGAAAGATGAAACTCCACACTGACCTGGTTATCCTGTGTAAATTTAGAAATAGACAGTAAGTTTTTAGTAATTTGAGGTACAAACAAAACATCTTTAAAATGAAATAATTTATTCTTAGTCAAGAGAGATGATTGGCCTAAAAACTAAATAGGCAAGGTATTACCATTACCAACTTGAACTGTACCTGAACTAGGATAAGTTGTACCAGGTTGGAAACTATTGGCATCATTGGTAAGATGATGTGTAGCACCATAGTCAGGGAACCACTTATTATCATCAAAGACTTCAGTTGTAACAAGATGCACCTGAGGAGTTAACTAAGCAGAAGAGGCGCTAGAAAATTGGGAAGTAGAAGCATGAAACTGAGTAGAAGGAAGCAGGGGCTGAGCAACTGAACTCATAGGATACACCAGAGGTGCAGCACCTGAAGCAACTGTAGTGGAAGGTATAACACCCATTGGTTAAGGAACGGAAGTGGGATAATACATGGAAACATAGGGAGGACTAGTAAGGGTAGTAAAATGAGCTTGAGCAGGAGCCCTAGGAGAAGAAAAGGTTACAGGTCTAAAGTTTCCTGAAAACTCTATGGAGTCACTATTATTTTTAAAGTTCATGTCATATCTATAGTAGCACCTATCCACCAGATGACCAAATCTGCCACATAGCTGACATTGGGGTCTGTTGGCATTAAAATTCCTACCTTTGTCACTACCTCTAAAATTACCAGAAAATTGAACTTACTCAGAAGAAGGCTGCTGAAAAGTTGCACCAAAAACAGAGGAATGACCACTATTAGGTTGAACAGGAGTAGTGGACTGAAGGCCAGGTAAAGAACTAGAGTCAACAAATCTGTAGACATGATGACTAGGTAAAGAGGAACTGTTCACAGAAGGAGATTGAACAGAAGTAGCAGTGGGCTGATGAGTAACGACGTGAGCAAAAGTAGAAACAGAAACAGACAAATTGTCCTACCTAACATCAGCATCAAGAAGTATAGTGCAGACAAAAGACAAATATGAAGATGAAGGACTTGCAATGATCACAGTAATCACATAATCACGTTCATGAGGAAGACCATTCAAAATAGCAGTTACATGCTCTTGTTCTGAAATTCTTTCACCACAGTTTGCTAGATTATCACTAATAGACTTAAGTTTCATTAAGTACTCTTGCATACTCAAATCAATTTTTTTCTGAGTATGTAGCATTCTCCTATAAGACAATAACCTAGAAGTTATTTTTCTACTATAGCGTCTATGTAGAGTATCCCAAATAGCAAAAGATGTACTAAAACCAATTAGATGATGTAAAACAGGCCCACTCACAGTGGATAGTAACCATGTAGCAAGAGCTCCATCCTGCTCTTCAAAAGCCTCAAAATCCGGATTGATACACACAACACCATTCTGAGTTACATATTTAGGAGGAGCTTGAACAATACCATCTATAAACCTAAGTAAACGATGAGTTTTTATGGTCAGAAACACATGTTGATGCCACAAAAGATAATTATGGTCATCTAGAGTTACATTGATCTTTTTAGAGGCAAACAACTTAGATCCAGAGTTATTGCCTACAGTCATGTTCGTAGGATCTACGTGAGTAGTGTTAGTGGTAGTAGTATCATGTACAATTTCTTGTTCACGAGAAGGAGTACTTCCAGCAGGTATATTATTAGCAGCATTGTTATTTAGAGAGTTGAAAGCAGTATTATCAACATCAGCAGAGTTATCAGGGGCATCAGTGTTTGTCATATTAACAGATTAGCACAAATGAGCCTCTTGAGATCAAACAACATAAACCAGATAAGCACAAGAAAGAAATCGCAGCACAGAATCACACTAGATAAGCAGACCACACAACATAAGCCAGATTTGAACACACCAGATCACAAGGCAGAAAAGATCGCAGGCTAGGAAAAACAACTCAATAAAACATAAAAAGCATATAGGAACGATCTCACCGAATAGCAATTAGCACACGAACTGCAACCAGCACAGATGAACGACTCATGAAATCAACAAACTCAAACGGCTCTTGAAACAACAGAAGCGAACAGCTCACGAAACCAACAGACTTCGAACGATTCGTGAAAACAACAGATGAACGACTCGTGAAATCAACAGAATCGAACGAATTTGACGGGACTTGACGAAACGAAGTACAACACAAAGACTAATAGACATGAACGATGCTCACGAATTCAATAGAAATGGACAGATTGCAACGGATTGACAAATAGCACATGAATTTCTTCAAAAACGAAAGGAATCGAAAAACCCTAGAAATTGGGTATTTCAATCAAAACTTTTACTAGGACCAAAATAAACGAAGAATAACGAGACGACGGTGGTTAAACCAGACATATCAATAGCTCTGATACCATATCAAAATCTATAAACCAGTGTAAAGAGGATAGAGGTGAGGAAGACGAAGATGGTAAATCGAAAGGAAGAAATAAAAGAAATATCGAAAGAAAAAGAAACTGAAATATAAAAGAAGAAAATAATTTCTGTAAAAAATGATAGAATGAAAATGATATTTGCTTTGTTGGGCTTAACAGACCCATTACAATATTTATAGGCTTTTACCTATATGTACAGATAGGATGGGTTGGTTACAACAGACTAACCAACTCTCTAACGGCCCAACTACACTCATTTTATATACTCTTATTAGAATATATAAACTAGTGTAAAGAGGATAAAGGTGAGGAAGACGAAGATGATGAATCGAAAGGAAGAAAGAAAAGAAATATCAAAAGAAAAAGAAACTGAAAAATAAAAGAAGAAAATGATTTCTGTAGAAAATGATAAAATGAAAATGATATTTGTTATGTTGGGCTTAACAGACCCATTACAATATTAATAGGCTTTAGCCTATATGTACAGATAGGCTGGGTTGGTTACAACAAACTAACAAACTCTCTAACGGCCCAACTACACTCATTCTTTATGTTCTGATAATGCACACACACATTACAGACAAAGATGCTCAAACTCTGGTCTCTTAAAATGAATTTCGCTTTTTTTTTTACTAGGACCACTCTTTGTTTCTGAAATAATATAGTTGTTAAATGCTAAGCGTCACATTCATTAAAATAAATTAGGAAATGATTGTGATGTGGGGATTGGATCAAAACTTTGGTACAACTCTTTTAACCGGGAAAGGTCATTAGAGGAGAGTTGGTACTGGACTCGAAAACAACATGCCATAGATGGGTTGTCATTCACAATATACCTTGTAATGTGTGATAATTATTTAGTAATTAGGTGTTAAAGTAAGTAATCAAAGGTGTTTTAGCCTTCGAGGACCCTCTCCTTGTTTATTTAGGATCAAAACACAAAATGCTATTACTTGATAGCAAAATTTGTTTATTTAAGTTTGATAGCAAAATTTGCAAAATGCCATAGATTTGTTTTTATAGTTTTAACTTTTCATGTTTTTCTTTATAATTCTAATGTTTTTATGAGTTTTCAATTTTTATGAAAATATATAAATTCAAAACATATATTATGATTTTTGGTAATTTTCTGGATTTTTTTGTTTTTTTATAGTTAAATTTAATTTTTAGTTTTCATAAAAAAATGTCACGTGAATATCTGATTGAAGATGTGATTTTTAAAAATAAAACCGGTGAAAAGCCAACAATGCTGACAAAATAATAATAATAATAATAATAATAATTATTATTATTATTATTATTATTTAAAACAGAAGAGTTAAATTAGCTAAGTATTAAGCCTTTTATTTGTTGTTGTTGTTATTTTATATTTAACTTCGTGCAATTTGGGACCCATTCCATGCAAAGCTGAGCCACAAGCCCACAACACACTGACACAGATTCCTCCAAAATTTGCTTTCATGAACACTAATCAATGGTTAATATCACATTAGCAGCAAATTCTTTATTTAAGGTTTAATATTTTTTTAGAAAATAAATTTCTTATGCAAGTAAAATTTGTATTTTGTCAATGAATTTTGATAGAGTTATAATGATTGTTTTGTATTGGATTTATATAAGGATTAATATCTTATACACTGACGGTGGAAACTGAAAGTTTTTATAAACGCCTTAATTTCAGGGTATAAAGAGTTAATTTAAAGTACATAGTTTAGGTGTAAGGGTTTAGAATTTAGGGATAGTTGATTCAATTTAAGGTTTAGGGTTTAGTTTTTAGGGTAATACGGTGAAATTTAGGTTTTAACCTATAAAGCCTAAATTATAACCCTAAACCTTAAATTGAAACAACTATCCCTAAATTCCAACTCTCTAACCATAAACTCTGTACCCTAAACTAACTCTCTATACCTTAAAACTAAAGCGTTTGTAGAAACTTTCAGTTTCCACCGCCTGTATATAGGATATTTATTATGATTTATGATTGTGCTTATATGTTGTGCCGATTAATTTTTATTATAATCGTATAAATATATTATTTACCATTGTAATTGCAACATTACATATTTAGTAAATCACTTATCAAAATTTTATTCATTTCCTTCTATTGCAGAATTTCTTTTAATTAATCGGGTTCTTCTGCTACCCTTTAAAAATCTAATGAATCTGCAAATCTTTACTAGCAAAAGATAAGATGTTATGGGAAAAACTGAAGTAGAGATTTGATTTTTTTTTTGTATAATTTTCTTTTTTGGAGCCATATAAAATAACATGTCCAAAACTTGTCCCAGTAGCATTACAAAGATAAAACTTGTACTGCCCATATTTTATATATATTCTTTCGAGTAGCATGGAAATTGGGCTTGGTGAAGCACAAAGTAATTAGTATAGCTATACGGCGGCAACCGTCTCGCCTTTGGCGGAGACAGCAGATCTTGCAGCAGATGAAGCGGCGGCATGTTTTTTCGATGCCACCGAACATATCTCTTTCTTCTCGTCTTGGTTCATCTGATGTTGCCTGCACTCTAGGCTACAAAAGGCACTATCACCCCTGCAATTAAACAAAATTACATCATCAGTTAATACCAACCAAATCATGTAACAACAATAATGACGATGATTAAGAAAGAAGAAGATTTAACTTGGATTTTCCAACAAATACATGTCTAACATTTTTTTGGTGAGGTAATTAAAAAATGAATTATGGGATTGAATTATCAAATCAGAAAATTTGACAGGCATGCATGCAATAATAAATAAAGACAAGAAGTCAAGAACCGAAGAAGAGTCCTTCCTATGGCAAAACAAAAAACTTCATTACCAAAATGAAAAATCAGATCTGAAC
This sequence comes from Hibiscus tridactylites, assembly GCA_958450335.1. NCBI lineage: Eukaryota > Viridiplantae > Streptophyta > Magnoliopsida > Malvales > Malvaceae > Hibiscus > Hibiscus tridactylites. The sequence goes on along the minus strand of OY288275.1, from coordinate 82,981,312 downwards.
CGTAAACAAAACAAAAAAGTTACCCCTTGAAAAAAGAAAAAGAAAAACTACCCCAACTAATTGTTAAAGTTAATTAATATCCATATATTACACAAAAACCAGCAGGCAACTGAAAGTTTCTGACATCAATAATCTAGACTTGGATTCGTATAAGAAGTTGAGATCTAAGAGCAGAAGTTTGTTCCTACTTTTGTAGTATACCATAAGAACAAAAGGAAAAGGAGCGAAGAAGAAGGGGGAGAAAAACAACCTATACATATAAATATCACGTCCAGGAACAAGGCGACGTCTGCAAAGGCCGCAGGACCTTAAGAAATGAGGGGTTTCCATGAAATCAGCCGAATGTCTTCTATGAACTCTAGGTGACACCGTCGCCAACAACCGCTGGTCTAACCCTCCACTGTCACTACCACCATTAGCCTGTATATGTGGACCCCAAACGCCAGCGTCCTGTTTAGGGTGGTTTTTAAACGGTGGAGCTTCAACGTTGCAGCTCGTGTTTAGATCAAAAGTGATCTCTGTCAAGCTTGTTGTTCTCTTCATTGGTGGCCTCGGCCTCGCTCTCTTCCCTACCATCATCTTCTTTATTTCCTTGTTTTCTTTACTATACTCTTCCAAGAAAAAGCTTTGAAGAGAGAGGACAGAGAAGTGGAGAAGTGGAGAAGACCAGATGGGGCAGATAAAAGAAGAGCCAGAAACCCAGGAGTGAATCTGGGCCGTTCATTTCTTTCTCTTTAACTTCTCCCTTTTCCTACTTTATGGTATTTACATCATGACATTGCGAATCCACGTCATACTGTAGATTTAACTATACTTTTTTTATCAAAAAATATTATGGTTAGCTTAGGATACTATTATGGCAAAAATACTACATAACGATTGAAATACAGGTGAAATTACAATATATATGTATATAATTGGAAGTTGACAGAAGTCTAGTTCAGGTCTTACACAATTTCTTTGGGAAAATGTTCTAACACGATTCCTATTCCTTCCTTCAAAATAAATAAATAATTAAATTAAATATTTAATGTATTAATGGTGTACAAATCTATGTATCACAAGTAATTTAGATTTATACATTATCAAAAATGATTTAGATGTATTTAATTTTTTTTAAAATAAAGTGATTACAAGTAATATCTATTATGCTGCAACTGTTGGTGCTCGAATCTGTGACCTCTAAGAATAACAATCAATCAATCATTCTCTTAATCACTAAAACAAATTGGTTCGTGTTAGATGTATTCAATTTTAAAATTATTATAATATATCAATATCTATTTTACTGATGATAATAACTTAGTTTTAAAATTTTATTATAAATGTTGATATCTACTTTAGCGTTATTTAATTATTTACTGATATTTTTATACAACCGAATTAAAGTCGAAATTCTATATAAAAAAAACACTTAAAAATAGCATAAGTGCATGAGAACGAAAGCTTCCACCAAGACAAAAAGTCATATTGCACATATTTTAGTATAAAGAATCGCAAGTTTCAACATAATCGACCCTTAGGGTTTCGTTTCTCTTTAAATAGACTATTTTTTTTAAAAAAAAAAAAAGGTAGGAGCTCCGGTGACGGCACCCTCACTTTCCATTGCGTCAAGATTTCAGTGAATCCAAAAGGTTTGATTTTTCAAACTTTTTTCCTTCCTTTTCAAAGTTAAAATTAAGTTTAGTTTTTCAAAAAAAAAAACAATAATAATTAGATCTAGCTTTTTAACAGTTGGATCAATTCAGTTTTTAGACATGTACGTTTCAGCATTTTCACGAGTTGTTCTACCACTTAGATTTATGAGAAATGTTTTTTTCATGGTTTAATGTTTTAAGATTTTTTATGATATTTTTTTTTTGTGTTTGACGGGTCTTTATGTTTGGGATCTCCTAACTGCTGGCTTGTCCCTTACATGAATAATTATATATCTAATTTTTATCCCGCCTGTAAAAAAAAAAAGGTTACTTGTAGTGTGGTGGGTGACAATTTAGTGACATTGTTGTTGTTTTTAAGTTCGTGAAAGTGTATTTGCAATTTATATTTTCCAAATATAAAATTAATAATTCTAGTTTATCTTTATTTTCAATGTTTTAATAAAAAAACACTCTTTATAATAAAAATTGTATAAAGAATATGGTATACATACGTACATATAGGCTTTGTTTGGTAAACAGAGGTTTGGGCAAAAATTAGAGGTTTGAGGCATAATGTTTGACCAATCAAATCCGCTAATATTGCTATTTGGTAAATAGTGGATTGAAAGAGCGGATTGGGGTGAACCGATAATTTTGAAAAAAACCTTATAATATGAGCTTTTTGAGATTAGAAGTTTGATATTAGAGTTGTAAAGACTTTTTTACCCTTACTAGTTACCAAAAAACTCAAAATAACCTAAATTAAATATTTTCTCACCCTATTTATAAGTTAATCATATTTACTTTTTTCTTTTTATTATCACATATTTATATGTTTATTTAAATTTATTAATTAATTAAATTATATTAAAATATTATATAAATAATAAATTAATATATAAATCATTTGAATATATTTAGAAAATATATATCAAAAATAATTTTATAGATCTAATTAATAATAATTAGATACAAAATATTGATAACTAATAAACTATTCAAACAAGTATTGAATATAAACATATATAAACATGTCCTTATATGTCATTTTACTTGTTTAAATAATCTAACAACTATTAGGTATCAGTTAATTTTACCAAACACTTTTATACAATCCGCTAATACAATCTGCTAGTCAAATCAACTAATACAATCCACTATCATCTATCAGCTAATAGAATCCGCTATCAGCTATCCGCTAATTGCCAAACAGGGCAATAATATATATACACGCGCTTACATTTGATCTTATTCTTCCTTTCTGATATAAAATAAAGATTATTTAAAATATTCTCCATGATACTATAAAAGAATAAGAAGAAAAGTGAAAACAAGTGGTAGCAAATGGAGGCACGATTCAGTGGGAACAAATTAAAGTATGCATTTTTTTGTGAAACAAAATCAAAGAGGAATACAAAAAAGATGCCTCCTCTTTCATTCGTATAGGAGAATTTACGAAGAAGAAAAGCTACAGATTCTATATGTTAAAGCAAAACCAGAAATGCTGCTACACCCAAGTGATTAGTGGATCTCCAAAGCTGATGAATTATTCTCCAGACCTTTGCTCTTTAACTGCTCATGGAGCATCAATTATTTTCTAGGTTGGCTCAACCATGGCATATATGCCCACTTGACTTGCATACATATACAATAATTTTTTTAATTGAATAGAGATGTGTTATATTCTCAAGAGAAATGTCGGGATTCAAACTCATAAAAAAAGATAACATGAACATTTTTAACTACTTGACCAATTAATAGGTGTATGCATATAGTAAGATTTCTTCCTCAAGCGGGTAAATAATAGTAATAATTTCTTATTTCATGCATACGAAAAGGGAGTATTTTTTTAAATGTTAATGTCACTTACCATCAACCAATTAAATATTTATATATTTGGATGATTGATGACCCTTAGCTAGAATTAATTGTTTTGCTGCAGAGTTAAGAAATCCCACTTTGGGTATATGTTTTTCTTAGATTATTCATATGGTTAGTGGCCCCAAAGATCAATTATGAAAATGGAGATCTTATTAATGTTATAAAATTTAAAAGACTAAATGCCTTAATCCGTATATTTTATGTTCGTTTAACAATTTATAATTAAAATTTAAAGTTTTTTATTTTAATAATGTTGTCTTCAAAGTTCAAATCTAAATTCTATAATTAGAAATATAATGCTTTATTCATTATTAACTCCAAGTATGAAACGCTAATTTGTAAATTAAGAAAAGTTGTAGCAGCTATGGCATCATAATGACTTTTGGATATTTTACCATTTGGTGAACGAAAAAACGGTCAGTCACACACAGATGATACAAGTAATTGGTTGAGATGCAACATTATTGAGGGTAAGAACCATTAATATGGGTTGTCTTTTTCCTTTCATCATTTCAACTTTGATAGCACTGGATGGGACAACCTGTTTCTCATTATTGTTTGTGCCCATAATTCAGCAATGAATACATATGTGTACATTCACAACCACCATAAATATATATGGTTGTCCTTTTGGTTTTTAAGATTTCATTCTGACCGATCTGAATCGACCCACGTCGCATACCGAATTTTGATGAGTGAGTCTTTTAACGAAAATTTTTTGTATATATAATATCTCGAACTCGAGACTTGCTTAAGCGATACTAAGCTGCTTACAACTTGGACCAACCCGTTTGTAGTAACTGTTATACATATTAATCTTAGAGCATCCATGACAGTGACTAGAAATGCGTGAATGAAGTGGAAAGTTGGGGATCTTGATAAGCTCAATTTTGAGCTACAAACATCTAAAGTTTTAAAAGCATTTGGTTCTTTTATTGTGGAGAATAGGGCAGAGATGAGTAAAAAGAAAAGTGCATATTTCTAATCTCACAGCATATATTATCATACAACTAATGACAATTGTAGCTTGAAACCAGAGATTTGCAGCATCTAGTTTTTAAGATATATGCTAAATCAGTCTGAGAAAAAAAGCATGTTGAAAGGACGGTGATCGCCGGTGAAAGGCAGTAATGGTGGACGTAAGCTAACAGTGAAGAAACAGAAAAAGCTGAACAAGGAAATCTTTCTTTATTTATCATTCGAATAGAATTAAACAGAAAAGAAAACTTCCTATATATAGCCTATTCCTAACGGTTAACAACCCTAACCGTATAAGTGTAAAGACTATACTATCCCTATAATTCAACACCCCCCTCAAGTTGGAGGGTGAAAAATGTCTTTCACACCCAACTTGAACATAAGGTGTTCATGTTGTTTAACAGCAAGCCCTTTAGTTAAAATATCAGCCTGTTGATCTGCTGTAGGTACATGTCGTGTCTGGATCATTGCTTTTTGAATTTTTTCCCTAATAAAATGGCAGTCAATCTCTATGTGTTTCGTTCATTCATGAAACACCAGATTGGCTGCTATTTGTAAAGCTGTCTGACTATCACTGTACACGGTGGTTGGTTCTTTTTGTTCAAAACCAAGCTCCTGCAGTAATCCCCTTAACCAAACAACTTCAGTTGTTGCTGAAGCCATGCCCCTATACTCGGCTTCAGCTGAAGATCTGGAGACTATGTTCTGTTTTTTAGACTTCCAGCAAACGAGAGAGTCTCCTAGCTTAATGCAATACCCTGTGACTGATTTCCGTGTTAAAGGGCATGCTGCCCAATCAACATCACAGTAAGCTGTTAAATGTGGCACTCCTGCAGCTGGTAGAAGTATTCCTAAGCCTGGGTTCTTCTTAACATATCTCACAACCCTTAAAGCAGCACTATAATGTGCTTTCTTAGGCTTATACATAAATTGGCTTAAATGTTGAATTGCAAAGGCTATATCGGGCCTCGTGTTGGTTAAGTACAAAAGCCTCCCTATCAAGCGTTGGTAGGATCCCACATCTTCAAGATATCCTTCTTCTTCTGCTGCATTAGAAATTTGTTTTTCATTTAGTTCCAATGGTGTCGAAGAAACCTTAGCATTTTCCAATCCTGAATCTGCAATTAACTCCACTGCATATTTTCTCTGATTAAGTATAATTCCCTCTTTCGATCTTAACACTTCTATTCCCAAGAAATACTTCAACTGTCCTAAATCCTTCATCTTGAAGCTTTGATTCAAAACCTTTTTCAAGTCATCCATCATCTCTTGATCACTCCCTGTAATCAGCAAATCGTCTACATAAACTAGTAGAATCACCAGCTTATTCCCATTCTTCTTTGTAAACATAGAGTAGTCATGTAAACTTTGTGTATAACCTCCTGCCACTAGTGCTTCAGTAAGCTTTAAATTCCATTGACGTGATGCCTGCTTCAAGCCATATAGGGATTTTTGTAATCTACACACACGATTCCCCCTGATTACAAAACCCTTCGGGCAATGTCATGTAAACCTCTTCATAGAGATCACCTTGCAGAAAAGCATTAAACACATCCATTTGGTACAATGGCCAGTTATTCATGGATGCTAAGGCAATTATAGTACGAACCGTGACCTGCTTAGTGACTGGAGAGAACGTTTCTTGATAATCAATTCCTTCTTGTTGATTATATCCCTTTGCTACTAGGCGTGCCTTGTAGCACTCAATTGTACCATCCGCATTATATTTTATCTTGTAAACCCACTTGCAGCCAATAGGCTTTTGTCCAGGTGGCAAATCGACAAGTTTCCAAGTTCTATTGGACTCGAGCGCTGCTATCTCTTGCTGCATGGCCTTGACCCAATTATCATCATGCATTACTTCCTTATACGTACGTGGCTCACATGTAGAAGAAATAGAAGCTACAAATGCACGAGTGGACAAAGGAAGGTGCATGTAAGAAACAAAATTGGCTATAGAGTTTTTACTTTGAGTTCCAGTTTTGGTACAAACAAAGTCATTCAGCCATGTTGGTTATCTTTGCACGCGAGAATATCTTCTGATGACTTCCTCTTGTGGAACATTTTGTACATCATTAATAACCTGTTGCTCAACACGTTCATCAGACACTACATCACTATCACTAGGTACATCAATGACTTGTTCATCTCGCAAAGCAGAAACTGAAGGATTAGTAGAAGGAACTGAAGAACGTGGCATATCCAAAGAAGAAATTCTATCAATATCTAGAAAGCTAATATCAGAATGTGAGGTAGGAAATAAACGAGATGCCTTTACAGGAAATGTGAAAGGGAAAACGCTTTCATGGAACACAACGTCCCTACTAACAAAGAAAGTTTTGCTTTCTAAACTAAACAAAATATATCCCTTCTGACTAAGCGAATATCCCATGAAGACAGAAACAATATCTTTAGGGGCAAATTTATCAGAATAATTTGGAGTTGTAGCATATGCTAGACATCCAAAAACACGCAACCTTGAAAAATCTGGAGGCCTTTTATATAAGACTTCAAAAGGACATTTTCACTTTAAAACAACACTTGGCAAGTAATTAATTAAGTAACATGCATCATTGACACAATAACCCCAAAACTTGGTAGGGACATTTGAATGAAACTTTAAAGCTCGAGCAACCTCAAGAAGATGACGGTGTTTACGCTCAGTAACACCATTCTGTTGTGGTGTGTACACACATGACCTCTGATGATCAACCCCATTGTCTTGAAAGAAGGAAGCACTTTCATTTGTGAAGAACTTATGCCCATTATCACTGCGAATTTTTCGAACACTAACAGAAAATTGAGTCTTAACATAATTAAAAAAATTCTTTAACGCAACAAAAGCATCACTCTTGAGTTTTAACAAACGTATCCAAGTCATACGTGAATAATCATCAACGATAGTCAAAAAATATCTTTGTCCATGCACAGTACTAACACGATATGGCCCCCATAAATCGATATGTATCAACTCAAAGGAAACTGTAGAAGATGAACTACTCAAAGGAAAAGGAAACCTCGTTTGCTTGGCAAGAGGACAAACATTGCATTCTTTTATTTCATTTTCCAAATTTAAGTTACATTGTACAGAAGGAATATGAGACAAAGGTCTATAGGAACTATGCCCTAACCTAGCATGCCACAAGGAGTTCATACTGACACGCAAGCAAGAATCTTTGGTAATACATGCATTAAAATAAGAACTCGTATCAAGAGGAAGGTGAAGAACATATAAACCATCTCGAAATCTACCAATCGTCTTCATCTCGCCACTGCAAAGGTCCTGAGCCATGCACACGTTAGGTAAAAACAAGATTGCACAATTCCAATCTTTAGCAAGCTGTGAAACAGATATGAGATTAAACTTGAAAGTAGGTACACATAAGACATTCTTAAGAACCTTAGTAGATGTCAATTTGCACGAACCAATATGTGTGACACTGGTAGAGTTACCATTTGGTAACTGAACATTAGAAGAGGAATCACATTTAATAGGTACAGTTAACAAGTCAAGATTATAGGTCATATGATTAGTAGCACATGTGTCTAAAATCCACTCTTGTGCCAAATTATCAGAAATCATACCTGCCATGTGAGCTGTCCCTTTAACAACAGGATCCTTTCCCAAAAGAGACAAAATTTGCTGATATTGCTCAGTAGTAAAAGTAGGAGCTTGTTGACTAGCTAATGACTGAGTTGTAGTGGCTAACTGAGTTGTACCCTCTGTACCATTTTCGACAATAGCTGAGTTAGCTGCTTGTCTAGTATTCATACCACCTTTCCTATTGAACTTAAAATCAGGTGGATATCCAATTAATCGATAACAAGACTTTCTTATGCCCTTTAAGATGACAATAGTCACAAATTCCATTAAATTTCTTTCGAAATTGACCATATCCCTGCGCCCCAGAAGAACTATACAAAGCTGTTGGCTCAGTAAGACTTTGAGTTGTAGTTGAAGAATACTGACGCTGTCCCTCCTCGTGCACCAGCATGTTGTATGCTTGATTCACGGTTGGCAGAGGCTTCGTTAACAAAATTTGACTTCGCACCATAGAATATGTATCATTCAAACCCATTAGCATCTGAAACAACCTCTGCTGGTTGAGAAGAGAACTGTTATCGCGAGCTACCTCACAATCACATGTAGCAAACGGCACCAAAGCATCATATTCATCCCACAACAACTTTAAACGCAAAAATTAGACTAATATAGAAGACAAATTCTGAACATGTGTTACAATCTCTCGGTGCAAGAAATAAATTTTTGACCCATCAACTTTGTTAAAACATTCTTTTAAATCTGCCCATACAATCGAATCATTAGAAGCAAAAACAATCCCAACTGACAATTCTTGACTTACTGTATTAAGAATTCAAGATAACATTAACGCATTGCATCTGTCCCACTGTGCCCGCAAAGGCTCAGCCACTGATTCTCGTTTGCAAGAACCATCCACAAGCCCAACTTTATTCTTGGCCAGCAACGCGATCTTCATAGATCTACTCCACAAATTGTAATTCTCAATCCCTGTCAACTGTTGTGACACAAGAAGCGTTCCCGGCGTGTTAGAAGCGTGCAAGAAGAGAGGATGATTCGAGTCTATAGTCGTCTCCATCTCAAAACAGAAAACGTACAAAGACTTCAAGAAGAAGATTAAGAGAAACCGTAAAAAGACTACTATAAAAAACAAACAGGAAAAAGATCAAATGCTCATTAGCCGATCGCCGGAAAACCCCTTCACTGGTGGCTCTGATACTATGTTGAACGGACGATGATGGCCGGTGAAAGGCAGTAATGGTGGACGTAAGCTAACAGTGAAGAAACAGAAAAAGCTGAACAAAGAAATCTGTCTTTATTTATCATTCGAATAGAATTAAACAGAAAAGGAAACTTCCTACATATAGCCTATTCCTAACAGTTAACAACCCTAATCGTATAATTGTAAAGACTATACTATCCCTATAATTCAACAAAGCATATGAATAATATTTACCCCCGGATATGTTGGAATCTTCAACAGTAATTTCACACTGGGAATTAATTATATAAATATTTGGTTCTTTTGATGTTGGAATCTTTAATATGTTTATATTTATTATATTTGGAGACATTTGTAATGTAGTTGGGCAGTGTTGTTTATAATAACTTGCATTCTATACATTTTTCACATATAAGATCCTGGTTGAAAAATATATATCAAACTTTTTATCATTCGATTCAACAAACATTATTATTATTATTTCTTTTTTCCCTCGTGGTGTTGGACCCATTTTACTTTCGTGGTCTATATGCTTGACTTGAGAAACAACACATGTGAACAGGAAAGTAGAAGTTGAGATGTGAAGGTTAATTTTTTGGGGCTTGTGAGGTACGTTTGGTGTTTGTATGGGTAGTGGCAGTTGTGGGTGTGCTGCTAAAACAATGATAAGTTATTGTTTGTTACCCACCTTAACAAGAATACAAACAAATCTGCTCCAACTTCTTCACTCGTGTCTCTTTCTAAAAATAAAATTCAATACCTCTTACATAATTTGGCTGACAGTTTCACCTTTAACCCATTTTGATTCTAATCTCGAAAGCAGTAGTCAGTGAAACTTTTGTAGGACAAAAAAAAAGGAGAAATTACCAATTTGTGTGGTGTGACAGATCAAATTTACGTTACTGTCTCCCGCTGATATGGGCATAAACAAAGAATGAAAGAGAAAAAGACCAATGATTCATTGATGTATGTAAGAAAAAAAAAACTTTAGATTCTTTCGGATTCAACTCTAAAGTTTTTTTTAATAATTTCTACTTAAACAGAGGAAAAAAAAATTAGAGACGTCTTTAGGCCAAGACAGTAAGGGCGATGGCGCAGGGTCCCGCCTTGCTTAGTGTTCATACCCAAATATATTAGCAGAAGACTTGAGTGAGTTCAAAATATTTTGAGGGCCTACTATAATAATTATAAATATGAAATGAGAAAATTAAGTAAAGGATTCAAGGTTAAAAATTAGAATAAAATTAGCTGTATGAGGCCCATATCATTATTATTATTATTATTATTATTATTATTTAAAAAAATCATCATTAGTTTTTTTATAATCATTTGAACGAGCCATTGTTTTTTTAAATTACAATTTAACTAAAATTACAACTTAATTAAAATTACAAGTAATCTAATAATATGTATTGTAAAGTTAGTTTTTATTTCTGTAAAAATTTGAAGGTACTGTTAGTTTGTAATTAATATAGGTTTTAGGGTAATTATTAAGGTTTTAATAATAATTTATTTTTTATTTTTAATAAGAACAAAATTTTCAAATAGATCTATAAATAATCCTTGTATTATTTTTGTTCTTCACATCTCATTTTCTCCTTAATTTTTTATTTTTCTTAAAATTTAATTTTTTTCGATTTGTTATTAGATGCCCAAATTTGTTTCAATGCTTGTTATTATAAACATACTCTTAATATTTAATTTTTTTTCAATACTTATTATCATGGACAAAGATTTAAATCACGGTCTGCAATCGCAACAATGACCGTTATATAGCGGTAGCGACATCGTCCAAAACTATGATGTCCACAACCGTTATATCTGCAATCGCGATAATCACAACGTGGCAGAAAACGAGACCACAATCGTAATTTAAATTTTTAATTAGGGGTTCAATTTTTTTATTCGCACTAGGGGCCACCAAAACCTGAGAGCATGGGAAAAATTTACTTCTAATGTGTTTCGAATCCACAATCTAAAAAATAGAAGAGAATACCAACTGAAAGCTTCAACCGCTCACACTAAATTTTTTTTCTTAATTTTTTTAATGATACAATATTTGAATTATACGTCAACATTAGTACTCTTCTTTTTTCCTTGAGAGGAAAGGCATCTAAATTATGTCTCCTCATATTTTGATATTTTTGACTAACACTGTCGTTAGTTGATCATGACATTGTAAGGACAAAATTAAAATTAAATATTGGCAGAATTGTGTTATTTAATTTAAAACAAAAAAGAAATCTATGAAACATTTAAACTAACGAATAAGAGAACTAAAACTTAAGTTAACTGGTCAAAATGATTAAACAATTTTCTTTTGGAGCTAAAACTATTTTACGGTAGATATCCAAAGTTAATATAGTATAATTTTTCAGAGAAAATATTAGAATTGATTTCACTTGATTTGTTGAGGTACGAGACTGATAATATTTATTCTAATAATATAAGAATCTCACATACCTCATACTCTACTCTGACTTCACTATATGAAAATCCTGATTCCGCTACTGTTGTAGGATCAATCGGTGTTCAATTTGAGTCGATATATGAAGATGGTCTTTAAAGGAAAAAAATGTGATATTAAATCATTGAACTATTACTAAAGAAGGTTGTCAATTAATAATATAATACAAAAGGAGAATAAAACTTACATATTTGAACAAATTAAACTAGGGTTGCTTTCGGTTCGAGTTGCTTTCAGTTCATGTTAATTTCGGTTCGATTTGTTTTCGATTTAGGTCCAATTGGGTACAGGTTCCTTTCAGTTCAACAAAAATTCTGCTCGATTTTAATTATGTTTGATTTGTTTCGGATTCAGATCAAATTTAGACTATTATATCAAGACTTAATTCAGGTAAATCAATTTGTATATTAAGCCTCAAGTCAAATTTGTCATGTCATATCTCGAATAAGTTTTATTCTTACTACCAACCATAAGAAAATTCTTTGGAATCTCAAGGCCCATTTCATCCCTTTTTCGTATTTTCGATAGTCAAATGTGCAAACTGAAATCCTTCAAACAAATTGTAGTATCTTAAACTAAACAACCATTAATCAATATGCTTATAATTTCAGTTTCCAAATTGTAAAGCTTTGGCAAATTTTTGTTTCTCGAAAAAAGATGAACAATCGGGAAGTTGAAGACGAAAGAATATGATAAATTTTATATTAGGTGAATCTAATAGGACAAAAGGAAAAAGTGAAAACTGGTAAATTGTTTGACGGTCACGTTGACCAGAGAAGCTGTCGGAGAACATTCGACGGCGGCTTGAGTTGGAGATGGAAACAATGTTAAGGTTTGGACGAGAGAATGACCAAATTTACATGATTTTTAAATCAACGTTAATTTATTGTATTATTTTGAATTATAATAAATTGAATGAATGTATAAATTTTAGGACTAAAACTTGTTAATCTATCATATCAAGTGCCATCTCTATTAAGTTTCAACGAAAATTTAACATCCAATGATCAATATAAAAAATGTAATGTTAGTGATCAAATTTACAAAATAAATAGTTTAGTGACTCGAGTAAAAACAATAATAGTTGGATGAGTGATGGTAGAGGTGTTCATTGTCGGATACCGTATCTGATCCGATCCAGTTTTTTGAATCGACGATATACTGATTCGTATTCGATCTGAAAAATCGGATATCCAGATATTCAGATAATCGGATATATTTTGATTTAATTATTTTTTCGAATTAGAATATCTTATTTATAAAAATTTTAGAATTTCGAATATAACAAGATTCACATCTATGAAAATTTTGATTTTTTTAATTTTCAGATATAACAAGCATCAAATTGTTAAAAATAACAAAATTAATATTCATAAAAATTTAAATTTTTGGATTTTCGAATAACCTCAAACTTGAAACATTAAGATCCGTATCCGATTCGGAAAATTTAAAATTGGATCGGATATCCGAATTTTCAGATCAGATCAACGAATAACCGGATTAGATATTTTTGAAAACGTCTAACTTGTAACCCCCTCGTCCCGGTCTGGCCGGATGACTGGTCCGAGTGGGCCACACGGGAAAAACCGAAGCGAAACCCGTTAAGGTTTCCCCTCGGTTAGCAACCCTAAAAATTTCTTTTAATTTAATCTTCTCTAAAGGCACATTTAAATCCTATGTGAGAACAACAGCGGAATAATTTGAGAAAGACACGCAACAAGACACAAACCAACAAATAAACAGTCCAATTTTAATTCATTAGGCAGGCTGTTTCGAAACACCCTTGAGGCGTATCGAAACGCCTTGACTTGGTCAAATTCCCCAAGTCCACACGAGGAGGTCATATCGGAACAGAGGTCAACCGTTCCGAAACACCCTCAACGGTCAACTTCTCGTGGTCAACGAGATATTGACCGTTCCGAAACCCCTAGATCTGTTTCGAAACCCATTCATATTGTCAATTTCTCAGATTTTCAGTAGCCAAAGTGTTCCGAAACTCGTTTCGAAACAGGGGTTCACAGTGGCCAAACCGTATCGAAACGAGTTCCGATACGGGGTCCCTGAAGCCTTACCCGTTTCGAAACGGCTCAGCCCGTTTCGAAACACTGGCTGTCTGCAACTCTCAAAAACAAACTTTAAACATTTCCCAACAACTCCAAAGGCCCTAAACGACCCCAAGAAGCACTCAACACTTACAAGCATGAACTAGAGGCATGGACCATATGTCAAAACACGCTCAAACACACAAGGCATAAGATGAAGCATCCATTCATGGCATTTACACAAAAGGCAACATTGCATATAAGGGCATGCTTAAGGACTCAAAAGCCAAATGGCACAATTCATCACATAAGGGTTTACATGCCAACCAAAAGCAACTTAAACATTCAAAAGGCATGTCATCACACAAGCATTCGACAAGACATAACATGTTTTACAATCAAAGTCAATTCATGAACATCAATCACATATATGAGTCATACATCGCTCATACAAAACACACTCTTGCCACATTGCTAAACTACCACATTAATTGTTAAACCGTACTTGAGCAACAAAAACTTGGAAAGCCCCCTTCGCCTTGCTCCTTGCTAACACCACACTAATGATCTGCATTGTTGAAAATGAGAGCGTAAGCTAGAAGCTTAGTGAGGATGCTCTAAAATCAAAAACATCAACAATGCATGGTTCAAGCATGCAAATCATTTACCTCACATACAACATACATAGGTATCAACAAGTCAACCTAGCTAGTCTTTCAAGAGTCATAATATGGCATCTCACATCATAATATGCTCAACAACAAATATCTCAAATATCATAACATCATAATCATGAGAGCAATAACATTGGCCACTATTAGTTTACCCGGATGTGCGGATTTACTCTCAACAACAATATTACATCGGTGAGATTACACTCATCACCGGACCTTGCATGGGCGGGATTCCACTCATCACCACATGCCCTACGGATGAGATTCCAGTCATCATCACGTAGAATATAAATAAATTTTCGGTGGAATATTACATCATCGTACTCCTCCTTGATGACTCAACGCCATCAAGGCCACGTACGTTTTGACTCAATTGTGTGCACACTAATCCTAATGATCGATCATTTACACCCGGTAAGTTAATTAGTGTCAATTTCATTAACCACATCACACATCCACCATTTATATCACATAATCATCGCATACACATAGCATGGTATACACATACAGATCAATTCATATTTCTCAAGATCAAATAGGCAAGGCATAAATAGCATCAATAGAAAACAAGAAGTTAAGTTACCACTTTAACTCCCACCTAGGAATGGCCTACCAA
Source organism: Hibiscus tridactylites (assembly GCA_958450335.1). NCBI lineage: Eukaryota > Viridiplantae > Streptophyta > Magnoliopsida > Malvales > Malvaceae > Hibiscus > Hibiscus tridactylites. The sequence goes on along the minus strand of OY288275.1, from coordinate 82,966,254 downwards.
GCACATTCCAACACATACACTACACACACTTGAACCAACTTTAAAACATATTTAAAGTTTTACTCATCACCCTTCCTTAGCAACCCAAGCGAGCAAGCAAGCCCCTAAATGCCCGGATTCGATCCCGATGCTTCTCCAATGTCTCCTCTTGTTTCTAGCCAATCAAAACACATCCATTACTCACAAATCAATGCTATCAGTCACCACTCCAATCCATAAACACAAGTCATACTTCAACAATTTTGAACCCAACAATCACCCAAAATTTCTATTTTCGAGCTCCCTTAAAACCCAGCTGAAAACCATGATTTCAAACACCAAAATGACACCCAAATGGTCCCAAAACACTTTCCTAACATCCTTAAACCATCAACCCTTCAACCCAACCCTAAAACACACTAAAAATCCAATTTTTGACATTTCAAAAATGGCCACAAGGACCCATTTTGTGTTTTCACCCAAAGTCACCCATTTTAACATATTATGTGTATTTTAATGAGACTAAACCAAAACCCAACTTAATAAATCAAAACCAAATGTAAAACCCATCAAAAACTCAAATTTTCTTTAAACTCTAAATTCCAAAAAGATGGTAGTTTTCAATTTCAAGACTAGGTAAATGTAGAGGATGAGGAGGAGAGTTCAAATGTGTGATTACCTTCAAAAACGTCCTTGAATTGATGGAGAAATTTGATGGAATAGTAAATTTTGTGTTTGGGAGGGTTTTGTTTGGGTTTAACGTTGGGGAAGAAAAAGGGGAGGAAAGATGATAGCTTTTTCCTCTTTCTTTTTTTGTTCTTTTGAATCTCAAAAAGGTTGTCTACCTTTTAAATTGTTTTGGGCTAAATTACCAAAATGATCCATCCTTTTTATTTAAAACTCAATTGGCTCAAGCCAAGGTCAATTTGATAAAAATTAATTTTACCGACTCGAACCAACTAACCCGACTAACTTCTAACCCCAAAACACAGGTGTTACATAACTAATGGTATAGGTTATAGGGGTGGGCAAGACCGGATATCCGGTCAATTTGTCTAGAACTGGTCCCGGTCCCAGTAACCACCAGTTCCTGAAAACTAGAATTAGTCCCGGTTAGACCGGGTCCAAGATTTTAGGAACCGGTCCTGGTACTAGTGGGAACTGGTACCAATATCGGGTATCCGGTCAATTAGTCTATTATTAATAAAATTTGAGAAGCAGAGGAAAATTTCCAACCATCAATAATAATATTAAATAACAATGTCAGAATAATGTAGGCTTGAAGGTAGAAGTCTTAAAACGAGTCATACTCATAATATCCATACATAAAAAGAAATAAAGGAGTGCCTTAAGTTGTTTCCAACCTCTTCAACGTCATTCGGTACCAGACCAGTATCGAGTGTTTGGTACTGGTCCCTGTCCCATTGGGTACCCACCGGGTACCGGGTCCAAAAAATCAGGATCCAGTCCCGGTTGCAACCGGGACTTAAATTTTAGATCCAGTCCTGGTCCCACCAAAACTAATTCCGGGTAAAAATTCACCATGTCCGGATTCGGGTAATTGGGTTTTTTGCCCACCCTAATAGGTTACCCTAAAAAAATGTAAATTACACAAAACTACAAATAATCACTCCCATATAATTAGAGGTGTTCTTGATAGGTTAATCGTACCGTTTAGCTTAAACGATCGTTTAATCGTTATAGCGATTATTGAATTGTAATATAACCGTTAAAAATGGTTAACCGTTTTAACCGCTAATAGTTAAATGTTATTAATGGTTCAATTATATGTTAAAGTGTAACATATTACAATTTTTCCACATGTTCATTCATTCTTTTAAAAATACTGAAATTATAATCTCTGATAAATATTATATTATACGAGTGACTCAAGATTGACATAACCAATCTTGTGAACAAAATATATGTATAAATAATTTAATAACAGTTAACTTATATGCTAACCATTTATCATCATTTTTAGTTGTTCGATTAACTAAAATCATTTAAACTTAACATTTCAATTAATTAACATATAAAATGTAACAGTTATATCAATTAACGATTACAGTTAAATACGCACTCCCTTAAATATAATTATGTATATCACGTAATTTCCTAAAAATGGTTTTTTTTCATGATTGAAAGTTGAAAACATATGTCTCACTTCTTTGGATTACAGCTAACAATGAATGGACTTGATGACCCAACCAAACCTAAACTGACCCAAAAAAGAAACAAAAAAATGTGCACACAAACAAAAATCATATTACTAAAAAATTAATTGTGCTGCCCCTAAGGTACAAATTAATAAATTATTGGGGACATATATCGCAATCATATTAGTAATGTTCAGTTTCGACAAAAAAAAGTTGGCATTGATGCTTACTTATATGTATTATATGTTTAGGGTTCGATCACTGGCGACTGTTTGTGTATTCAGGGCGAAATTGCATGGGGTCTAAGAACAGGGCTTTCATCAACTTTTAGAGTTAATTATATTTTAAGCTAAAATTTAAAATTATTAAAATTAAACTAGTTTGGTCAATATTTTAATGTTAATTACGTTTAAATGGTTGATTTATGGTACTGAATTGTGGTCTATTGTGTGTTTTTCTGTGCATGACTTCATAGTTGGAAAACAAATTATAAAATGCTGGATTCTGCAAGTTTTCTGAATTCATGGCTGGATTAGTGGGCATGAATGCGCTCACTCGACGACACGTCAGCATGCTTCTAGAAGATGGTGTCAGCAGCGCGTGATAGCTTATCAGCCACGTTCCGGATCACTTATCAGCCGAGATTTGGATCAAAGCTTGTGGATTATCTTTTATTTTTAAATTTAAACATTTTAGGATTTATTTATTATCACTTAGGAATTATCTCTTGTATTTAAATATTTTAAGCATTATCTCTTATCCCTGTAAATACCCTTTGGGGTGAAACTCAAATCATCTCTTGTTCTTAGTTTTTATTTGTTCTTAGAAAATATTTTTCCATAGCCAAAGGCTCGATTCCAACATGAAGATTGAAAAGTACTTAAATAATTTTAAGTTTTTTCTCTCAGTTTTCTAAGCTTAATTTCAAAATCAAAACGATTTCAAAACTAAAGATTGACTTTGGTTAAAATGTTGTTTTTGGTTAAATATGTGGGAGGAAGGATCGGCTATTGAAGCACATTCGACTTCCTGAGAACACACTTAGTAAATTGATCCAGAAAATTGGAATCTAAAATTATCGGTTTACCGAAGAGAAAAAAAAAATTCTCAAGGATTGATCCTTGTAGGCAAGTAACCGACGTGAATTCTGAAGTAAAAATCCTTTTCCGATAATCCGAGGGAATTGAGTCAAAACAAGAGCCTGAGGCTAACCTTATTCATATCAAATTTATTTATTTCTAATCCTTTTATTTTTTTATTTTTATCCACAAACCCCCTTTTACTTAAATATTATTCAACTATCATCTTGAATCACCGATTGAACAAACATAAATCAGGAAGTTTTCTAAGTCCACGTGAGATCGACTTTTATTTCTCTTTTACTACGTATTATTTCTTTTATTTATTATCAGGAAAGCGTGTCAAATTTAAAAAACATGTTTAATTATATTTTAGACCTTATAAATATTGAAGTTAGTAGAATTCAATCTTACCTCTAACTTTTTTGGCTTAATTTTTAGGACACGTTAATTTTAAAATTGGAGAAATTAATCTCCAATCCTCTGTTTTTTATGATTTAATTATCTTTTAAAATCTTGTTAGTTTCAAATATAAGCATCTTAACCCCTCCCACAATTTTAAAATGATTTATTTTTATGAATTGTGTAGGTTTAAATATGTTAATAGTTCTTGTATTATTTCAAAGTTTTAAATCCAGTACATTACTTTAACATATTTAAACCATTCGGATACTAGATTTACATTTTCCTTCTTATCTTTTTTTCACTTTTACAATTGAAACCGACAACACAAAAAGGATGGTTTGTCTCTTTATTATTTTATGGGTGTTGTGGGGTTGAGAATTGGGAACATGTTGATAGTATTCATGCCCCAAGTCCAGACCCAAAGGGCTAAAGCTTGATATAGCCATTTCTAATCATCCAGTCCAAGCTCCAATGATTGTTCACGTTCCTTAGAGTCCAATATGCCCAACCAAAACTCGCCCTCCCGTACACCTCCAACTGAGCCTTTGCGAACCTTTGGTAATCCTCTTTAGTAGCTCCATTAACTTGCCACTCGGCCACCCATTCACCTGAAAAAATCACCACTCTTCGCATTTTAAAACTCGCCATTATTGAATGCATGAGAATCAATCATCGATTCTTACCAACAAACGTGAGAGGACCATTAGATGTTGTAACATGATTCAGGTCTGAGGATCGGTTGTTGTATACAAAATCGATGTTCTGTTGGACATTCAAGCCGTTGAACTTTTCTTCGAAAAGATTGTAATAATGTAAATCAATAACAGATCCCTGTAATTCACTGGCCATGGGGAACAATTCCCTCGGTTCCATCGCTCCCAGCCTGTTCGACATCACCACGAAAGCTGTCGAACTGTGTCTGCGTACAGCCGCATAACCAGCTTTATAGTATTTGATCATGCTTGACAGTGTTGCACCCGGTGAGAGGGGCTCATTAATAAGTTCAACTGCATACAAGCTAGGGCTCTTTGCATATCTATTCATGGAGAAGAAGGAATTATATGAAGATAGAGACTTAGAGCTGATAATTGGATGACTAATAATGTCAAATTGACAGTGTTTTTCTTACCTGGATGCTAAGAATTCTATCACAGTTACTGTTTGATTTATGTTTTCATCTGTTTTGCCCCATTCTTGGGAGGAATCTCTAGAGCCACTGTGCTCCCAACCATTTTGCGAACCAGGTGCAGCATGTAAATCAATGATAACTTTTAATCCATATTTCCTGAAAAATTAAAAGATTTGATTATGAATATCTTAATTAATAAGTTTTGGTTGTTTGTATGAAAAATAAGGAGCCTACTCTGCCCATAAAAAGGCATTGTCTAATGAATCCAATGACCCGCCAACAAATGGTGGAGGTGGTATCGGACCACTGGCTATCCACCATCCAACTGGTATTCTCACAGCGTTAAGTTTATTTTTTGATATGAATTCGAAGTCTTTTTCCACAATGAATGTGTTCCAGTGCTCCTGAGAATCAGATATAATATAAGTATACATGAATATACAAAAATATTTTTTTAAAAGCTACAAATTATAAAGTTTAAACAACACGGATAATTAAACTTAAACACATTTGAGTTTAAGACATCATAAATATTGTTACAATAACAGTGTTAATCGTGTTAATGCTTAATCAACATAAACATATTAGAATTTATATAATATAAACCATAAATATATCAATAATTGTACAAGCATAAAATATGTTAAATACATTGTATTCTAACATAAAAAATGACTTGACTTTTGTTGTGTAGCAACTTTATAACTGCTCAAATTTCAATTCAAAATTTTCACGCTACCAAGTTAACAGTTAACGTTGGTAATTTAAAAATCAAAGGCAAAATACCTAATTATTAATTTTAAATAATATTATAATGGTGTTTAATCAGATGAACATTTCTTATACACTTTAGAATACCCTCTTGTTTTCCACGTAATGACAACTGAATGATTAAAAAAAGATGATATCTCGAAGTTGACCTTGACTCGTTAATATCTCATTGTTCCATTAATATGCAATTAAATACACTTTATAATGGAACAAAAAATAAATAAATAACAAATTATGAGTAATTAATTTTTACACCAGCACTTACTCACCCTCATAACTTGTGGGGCTTTTTCAGGGCCATAGCCATTGGTCACTTGAAACTCGCCCTGCAACCTTCCGGCCACCGTCATCACAAACACTGATGGATCATCATCTCCCCATCCTTTGTTCCCTGGCGAATCTGCCGTCACCTGCTCTTCTGTTTTCGCCTGCAATTTACATCTTTTTATTGAAAGAGCATAGGCTATAGTAGTGATAGATCGAGAAATTCAAGAATAAGAGTTCAATTTTTTTCTCAAAGGAGGACGCAATTTTATTTTCTTTACACGCTAAACTAAATTATTTTTTTTAAATAACACTAAATTAAACGGTGCTCCCCACCAGAGCTGCATGCATCTGCCCTTGTGCTATGGACACCATTATTAGTGGGACAAACAAGCTCTAACAAAGACTTGCAAGTTTCAGTTACCTGCAAGTAATACCCATTTGATGCTTTGATCCGAACCCGGTTCCTATCACCGGCGTCCCGCAAAATCTCGAAGGTCTCTGAATTTCCAGGGTCTTTCGAGATGGCTACTGCGTCGATCCCATTCCCACTGGTGCTCAGTCCAATGAATTGCTTGTCAAATACCCTAAAATTAAAAGCTGTCTCATTGATCCTCCATAACTGTCTCATACGAATGAAAGAAAGGGTTATAAACGCTGAAGTAATGAAACAACATAGGAAAACTTGAGCAGACAGCTTTGGATTACTCTAAAGGTTTCCCAGGCAGAAGCAGCTGGGCGGTTGGCAACTATGATGCTTCCTCCACCTTGCTCGGCGCAAAGATATTTTCCCGTTGTCACGGACTTAAACTGAAGGGCAGTCCCGTCCTGATGATCATGTAAATGAAACAGAGAATTGTAATTTGAGTTAATTACAATGGTGATTCTAAAAAAAGGGTTTCATATCCAGACCAAGAAATCTTTGTTGACGATGCCATCAAAAAGTGATGGTTTTATCCAACCTTCGGTCACCAGCCAACCTCCCAGATTAACTGCTCGAATCCGGAAACTCGGATCTACCCTTCCCTGACCCTGACAGCAAGATGAAACCAAAATCAGGACACAAATGCTTAACAGAAGCCTTGTTGATGACAGTGACACTACCATTTTGATGTTTCTTTTGTTTTTACTTTCCCCTCTACAATTCAGTTCCTTGTATAAATGGCAGTGGTTGGAACCGAGAGTTAATAGAGCTGAATGTTGACTTTGTTAAGTTTGGATCTGGAAAAAAATGTCAAACAACAGTTATAAATGTTAAAATTCAGTGTTTGGGATTACACCAAATTAAAGCAATTTGAAGGTTGAGATTCAAAATTTGGCAGCCACATCTAGGATCATGAAATGGATTATTATTATTATGGTCAAAAAATTGGTGCTCAGTGCATTATCTTTCGGCAATCGCAGGAAATGGTGGATGTTGATTAAGAAAAAAATTGTTTTTAATTGCTCTTTCGCCATTATCAATGCATTATCTCCCATTATAATGTATAGATACATACATAAGTGGCTATTATTATTGCTCTTTAGCCAGCCCACCATTCTCGTTGACTCAGCTCAAGTCTGAATAAGGAGAATGTTATGAAACTTCTATGATAATGCGACGCAGGAAAGTGGTTGGTGTTTATGTCGGTTAATCTATAAATTAATTATTAATTATTATTGTTAATAATTTGGTTAATCAAAACTATTTAGTCTTAACAATTAAATTAATTAATATATAAAATGTAAATATACCGGTTAACGATTTATTTTGCACACTCCTAAAAAAAACACCATGTTCTCCTAAGCTTATAGTTATTGTTTACGGGATTCAGGGTGTAGTGGAAAGCTCTCATCATATTTACATAGACAACATTTGATGAGGCCCACTTCTTATGTGTAATGTAATAGTGTGGAGGGATTGAAATTTGGGTTAAAATCCTAAAACAATCCAAATTGGTACATGTGTGTGAAGGAGCAATGCTCTGTTGGACAGTCCCATTTTCATTCAATCTTTTGTTCCGTTGAGGTTTAAAATCTGAATAGTGTGCTCATCCCCTTGTGTCCTGGTGGCAAAGATAGATGTTTATCATCCCTTGGGACCCGGGTTCGAGCACCAGTTATGCCATGCTGTGTGTGCCGTCTTTGAAAAGACTAAGAAAGTCGAACAGATGCTACCCTTGCATCGCACCAGCATATTCAAAAAAAAAAATCTGAATAGTGTGTTTATGGGCCTTAATCCAAGGGGAAAATCCATCAATTTCAAGGAACTTGGCCCCTCAGAAACGTACGAGGACATGCAATTTCCCTACGCAACTGCCTTGCCAAATAATGTCAACCAACAATTTTATGAGTTCATACTTCTCACCAAAATTAATGATTTATAAAGTGTAATCTGACTAATAGATGCAATATATTTAGACTTAGACTTAGAACAAGTGTAGCATTAAAAAAATGATAATATTTATCTTAGAAAATACGGGTTCAAATTACTTTATCTACAAAGTGTATGTCCTTTGTCAAATAATTAAAAATATCTTTGAACAGATGTCAAATATTACCTTATAATCAGCTCTAAAGTATTAAAAAAACTTATATATCATGAAATTTAAACTAAAATAAAATTTGAACTAAAAAACTACAAATAATATTTAAATAATAAAATTTTGATACATACTCTATAAAATTTATTTTACACAAGCCTGTATCTTTACATTATAAAATTTAAATTCTAATTCTCAACTCTAAACTCTAAAAAACTAAACATTATACTCTAAACTAAACTTATAACCCCTAAAATTAAAAAATTTGTGCATGTATCAAAGTTTTTTTTTTCGTCATTTAAATAAGATGAAACTTAAACCAAAATAATTTCACCAAATTTGCATATTCTCGTACATGATATGCATGGTTATAAAATCTAGATTTTATTTTAATTTAGGTATTGTATTCTTTTTGTCCCAAAAGAAGCATATTCCTTTAATGTTACAATTTTTTTTATAGAAGATGATAGTCTTATTAGAAGAGAAAATGTCTAAAATTACAACAAGTGTTTACAACTATGATCGTAAACTAAATACATAATTTGAATATTTTTATAAAACTAGCAACTTTAAATCATACAAAATAACAAAGACCATACATGAAAAATGTTAAAAATCTATCTAAAAGACTTGAACAAAAAATAGATACAAACAAATATGACTGCATCAGCAAACGAACCACAAAAGGGCATTAAACTATTAAAAGACCATCAAGAACTGCAAATCAAAGCCGAGCGTCGTGAGAAACTATTCACGAGCGCAAATTACATATCCAAATTCAATCTGAGGTTAATAACATGAAAAATCAACCAATAAAAATACCAGTAAAAATAAATTATAGTATTTGAGTCTTCATAATTTTTAATCAAAATACATGTACAATCACAATTATAAATAAAAGTAATATAAATTTATTTATTTATTTATTTTGGACAAATCAAAAGTAATATACATTTATATATGATAACAATCATGGTGATTTATCAATTATCATAACAAAAACACTATCAAATTGACATCCGAAAAATCAAATTAAAACCTTAAATTTTCCGATATATATATTCACCTGAAGGGGAAGGGTAATTGTCATTAAGATGGTCCAAGCGTGAGCACATGTGAAGAAAAAGAACAAAACAGAATCCACAGCAACATCAACGATTGTTTCTATATAACCCGAGTGTCTCCATTTTTCCGCATTATACTAAAAACAACTCACGCTTTGTCCCTTTCAATTTTGTCCCTCCAAATTTTCATGTAAAGCTTCTCAACTCTCTAACAATTTCTCCGTCCAACCTTTTCCTTTCCTTGTATTAATACTCCATATAAACTCTCACCATATTCGCATTTTTCTTTGCCTCGGTATCTTCGCCCCTGCCCTATATAATTCACAAAGCTCAGTTCTTTCGTGTACCCAACACCGCAAACAGCCTCCTTTCTCTTCAGCATTTTGATTTTTGGTTTCTGGGTTGTCTTCAAGGTTTGATTTCATCTTGTTCATCAATTTTGTCTCATTTTCTGGATTTATGCTGTCCTTAAATTTATTATGTTCATTTGATTTATGGAATAAAACCCCATGTGGGTATTCTTAAATTTGAGTCTTCGACTGGGGAAGCCTTTTGATACTTGTATCTATCGGATCATTTTAATTATTTTTCTTATGACTGATTTGCTGGCATCCAAAAAAATGGTCTTTCATTTTATTTTATCTCTCAAAGAGAGAACTTTCAATGTTGTTGGAGCTTGTTAAGCGATTAGATCCTTAATCTGCCTTACCACCAACTTAACTAATGATTATAATGAAATGAAATGAAATACTTAGTTGCATAATCATGGTTAACTGTTATTTGCACTGGCTTTCGTTCCTCCTTGTGTAATGGGAGAGAACATTAACATGTCTATAACCAAGATTTCTCCTGTATATTTGCATTTTGTCAAGTTTGTAGAAGGTGTTCTCAGTTGGTGCTTGCTTATCTTGAATTTTCAGAATGGCCAATGCTATGTTGCACCAAACAGTTGGAACTCTCCAGCTTCTTAGCAATTCTGGAATTCATTGCCAAGTTGGGAACAATTCAGTGAGGTTGCTTCCCAGAGATCTTAAGGTGGAACTCGGGTTCTCAAAGAGAGGGTCTAATAGTTTTGGAGAGAAGAAATTCAGTGTTATTCAAGCCTCGGCTTCTCTAACCTCTGTTTTTGATCCTGTTTTATCTCCCTCTAATAAAGGCCCACATGAATCTCTCAAGAAATCAAGTAAGCCAGATCATCGGCATAGTTTCGTATTTAATGAGTGAATATTATAGCAATGCACCATTCATCACTAGTTGTTTTATGGCAGACTGCAAAAGAACATTGGTTCCAACCGATGAAAGTGATTTGTTGTCTTCCTGATAACTACGGGAAAAGTTGGATTCAGTTTGTGACATCTTCCAGTTTTTTTCTAAAACCTGTATTCTTTGCAGATGAGGCAGCTTTGATACTGATTCGCCATGGAGAGTCTTTATGGAATGAGAAGAACCTGTTTACAGGCTGTGTTGATGTGCCTTTAACCAAGAAGGGAGTGGAGGAGGCAATTGAAGCCGGCAAGAGAATCAGCAACATACCTGTTGACATGATATTTACATCAGCACTAATTCGTGCACAGATGACTGCTATGCTAGCCATGACACAACACCGCCGCAAGAAGGTAACTTGAGGAAAAACTTTTATGGTAACTAAAGTTGAGATGCTATTGGCTGCTTCATGATACTGGGCACCTGGCGGCTGGCGTTCATCAGTCATTAGTAAAAGTATTGAAATGGTTATATTTTCAGCTATTAAAAATCACTTGTTTACTAAAGTTCCAAGCATTTTTTATTTTATTTTTTTTAAATCTTTCTTTGGTGACTGATAACCTATCAACACTATCTTGTTCGCAGGTGCCTATTATCATGCATGATGAGAATGAGCAAGCAAGGCTATGGAGTCAAATACACAGTGAAGACACCATAAAACAATCAATTCCAGTTGTAGCAGCTTGGCAATTGAATGAAAGAATGTAGTCACTTTTTCTGTTATATTGTATCAAGGAGAATGAACTGATATTTGCTATTACTTCTTTTCTGATTTCCTTCATATTGGTTGTCTCAAATTTTCTCAACCCTCTTATATGTATGATTCACGCAACATCCTCTCTTTGCAGGTATGGAGAATTACAAGGTCTCAATAAACAGGAAACTGCAGATAGATTTGGGAAGGAAAAAGTTCACGAGTGGCGTAGAAGTTATGATATACCTCCACCAAATGGTGAGAGTTTGGAAATGTGTGCTCAAAGAGCTGTTGCATATTTCAAAGATGAGGTAACTTTTACACCTGGCTTTATCTGATATCTAATTGTTTATATATATATGTATATATATCATTTTGTCAATCTGCTAGGCCTTAGAGAAAACCACTTATTAGGAACCTCATCCAATACATGCTTTGCTCAGATTGAACCCCAACTTATATCTGGAAAGAACGTCATGATTGCTGCACATGGGAACTCATTACGGTCTATTATTATGTACCTTGACGAATTAACCTCACAGGAGGTACGAGTCTATTTCTTTGTTCCATTCATGATGTTTTCAATTTTCATGGTGCTCTTGTTTTAGGCCACTTTTCTTCTGTATTCTTTATGGGACAGGTTATCAGTTTAGAACTATCGACCGGGATACCCATGCTTTACATTTTTAAAGAGGGGAAGTTCATGAGAAGGGGAAGTCCTATAGCTCCAACAGAGGCTGGAGTTTATGCTTATACTAGGGTATGCAACTTCGTCTCAGCATTATCATTTATCAGTTATGAACCAGTGTGTAAATCCATTCTTTCTACCAATTCTGTAGCATTCTTTTTCTTAAAGATGCATGAAATTGATAGGTCAATTCAAAGTTAAACGTCATAAAAGAGTTTGAATAGAAAAGACAGATAAAAGGAGCTTGGAAATCACAAAGTGCTTGGGGTTTTGGAATATCTCAATAGTTCATGCTTTAAACTTTTGTAGCACGGCGTATTTGAACTGCCATGCAGTAGGAAAGGTCTTATCTGAATCGATATGCACAGATATGGCCATCATAGAAGCTCTCTTTTGAAATATCTTTTAGCTGTTCCAACCGGTTTTACAAGTCACAAATGCTTGCATCATATGATATTTTTATAGTCCATCTTACCTTTCAGACAGTAGGTCTCGAGCTCAAAAGAAAATAAATGAGGAAAGTTGCAGTATCTTTGTTTAAGGACTTAATTATGATTCCTTTACCTGAAATTATTAAATATTAATTGAGAAGACTAATTCTTCCTGCCATTTGCAATTTTTGCAGAGGTTGGCTCAGTACAGACAGAAACTAGATGAGACGCTCAATTGACATTTCATATTTCCAGTGTAAGCAACATCAAATTCTGGCTTTTGTATTTCTGTAGATCAGCAACCCCTTGCCAACTCGTAATTTCACACTTTTCTTTTCCAGGAGAATCTGTTTGCATTTGCATTACCATTTACAACTACAATCACACTGGCTATATAATGTCAGACCAATAGCTCAGAAGGTTAGCCACCGTTGCAGTTGATTTTCCGCATGGTTACAGTAATCTTCTAGTTGTATGTTCCCACCTACGTCCTTAGAAGTACTCTAGTTAGGTGTATCTCTGGCAAAGATATTGGACAATCAAACCCTGTAACTGATATACAGAAATAAGAACTTTCCTTTGTCTTTGTATTGAGAATTTATGGAGTGAGAATGTGCTTTTTTTTTAATAATTTCTTCGGGGTGCCTATTATAAACCCATTATAGAAATAGTTGGATTTCTTTTTCTTTCATTTGGAACACATGATAATGATTTTGGATGAAGAGTGAAACAGTTTTAAATTTTTTTGAAGATCAAAGACTGAAGTTGACAAAGATAAAATAAAGCAAGCTCTTGTCAAGGGGTACATTACATGTATTGAACTGGAAAATTCATTCAACAGAAGTTTAGAACGGCAATGGTGCAAATTGAGAGGAGCTTTACTTGACTTCATAATTCTAACTAAAACAGCAAAACAGTTGGCACAGCCGCATATGGCCAGATCATAGTATACCTTTATTACGGTCAGGCTTTGGATCTCTTCTATCTCTAGTGAATTTCCCTGGAGCCATTAGCACTGCCCTCATTAACCAATATACTTCCATTGGGAGAGAGGGTTTCAGAATCAGAAACATGACTAGGGGAACAGGCTACCTTGCCATTGTCGGAAGCATTAGAATCCGAGCTCAAATTGATAGAATTCAAGTCAACAGGAAGGGTTGGCATCGGTTGTGGTGGAGCTGCTGATTGAGGATTTCCCCTTGTCCAAAATGCAGGCATCCTCTTGTCATCTTCCCGCATCCTCTCAGCATACTTACTGATGTTGAAACCTGAATCATCATTTCCACCAAATGCGGATTCCAGCTTCTCCATATCAAAAAGGTCCTCCATTATTTTCTTGCTACTGGGATCATCAGAGTAAACAAATTTGACTTTGTTCTGAGTCTTGGGTTCTAGAAATGGTTTGACCACCTGTCAGGAAACAGATTCCCAGCATAAGATGTCCTTACAATAACAAAAAAAATGGCATTGAACACCATCTACCTATCTGGAGGCAACACATAATCTGTAAAGCAAAAGATGTGGTCTTGCAATGAGCCACAAAAAATGGCTTTCATTGGAGCTGGTTCTAAATGGAAGTAATAACTTCGTATTTATATTGACATGAAAAACAATTAACATAGAAAAACAACTAAGAGTGCTGAAATGTTTCAAACTAGCTTTGGCTGAAAACAAAAAATAAATATAAAAGTTGAAAAGCTATATTAACCAATCCTCTTCAAACACCTCAAACAGGTATGTTTTATGTTCTTTAGGATGAAAGGCGGGAAAATGTCAAAATGGGTTACCTTCCAGAATGGTTCAAAGAACTTGGGTGGGTTGTATAGTATTGCCATGCCTAGGCGCTCTGGATAATGGTCTTGTAAAACATGAGCCGTTTCCCGTGTCACCTTCACTGATGTATGTGACATGTTGAATCCATTGAAATCAATCAACCAGACCATCTGTTCCTTGTCTGGTGGAAGATTTAAAATTGCATTTTCCATGCAATAAACCAAATACCTAATCTGCCCTTTAGTTGATTTTGTGTTCTGCAGTAAGAACGAACTTAGCTAAGTTGACAAGACTAATCAATGTGCATCTAAGTAATATGCTTACTAATCTGTAAAACACCATTGCATTGACCTTTTGTTTGAACTTCCTAAATGCCTAAGAGGTGGTGGAAAATCCTATTATTGGGACAAATATGGGAACCACCATGACAAGAAATCTTAGACTGATAGATTGGGGTCTATCTTATGTATTCATCTATTGTTTCTTCATCCCCTGATGTAGGTCATCAGAGTGAGCTCTGACACCTTTCACTCGAAGTTGCTTTAATTTTTTGTGTAGTACCAGATCTACATATTGCACAAATAAAAGGCAAAGGAAGTCAGATGGAACCTGGCAACTAGGTCTCATGACAAGAACTGTTCTTCCATGCTTGTCTGCGTAATTTGATCTGTAGATCTTCCCTGTCTCGGCTTCATGAGCAATCTCTTCCTATATCATACAAAAAGAACAACGTTGTAAAACACCATATCTCAATTCTCAAAAGAAAAAGGTTTGACCTGAACCAGAAAAAAGAACAGCCTGACCGGCCAAATGACGAGTTCAACCGTAATAAGTAGTTTGAACTTGGGCAGTACTTTAAGGTTAAATCCATAAACTTAAGTTCCCAATTCAATGAACCGTATTGAATGCTCAAAACTAAATGCAAAAGAATACATTTGCTAAGAAAAACCATTGCCAATAGCCTAGCACCCTCAATTCCAAGATAAAATAAAAAACCTGTAACAAGCAGACTACATGGGCCAAATTCCAGGTGCACTTGGTATTCCCTATTCAAAACTACTTATAGGAAGATAAACTGAAGCATACCCAACGGATCTCTTCTGGTTTATATTCTGCTCTCCACTTTAAGGTCTCTTTTAGCATTTTAGTTGCCTTCTTGACATTGCAGTTTCGTGCCCTTAAATATCTAGCGATGGCTGCATCAGAACAATAAATGGCCAACTTCTCAGGCAATGGTCCTATCAACTTTCTTATCTCACTAATCTGCAAATATCAAAAGGATAGAAAGCTTCACCTTTCAAGATCTATGATGGATCAAAATGATAATCTATGAGGTACTAGGATATGGATAGGAGACCATATAAGCGGAAGATACCTTTGCCTGCTGCTCTTCAGTTGTTTCAGACTTCTCAGAGCCATTCGAAGTGGACTTCTCTAATGTAGCACTCATAGTTTAATAGATGTCTCCCTGCATGTTAACAGTTAAATCTTCAGAAGTGTACTATTAGAATTTAGAATCATCAATCATGTGTTTCGAGCGTAATAAAAAGAAAACCATTATCTTAGTTCAATAGAAACAAGAAATTGTATAGGATCATGAGGGATGAAGGTCCACTAAAGCTGAATAAAACTTATCACATTGCACCTTCTCTGTAAATGAAATGTAAACTATATATTATGAGGAAGGATCCACTAGTTTTACCCTAGTGTAAGTCGATCCCTTCAAATATTATATATATACATATTATCCAGCCTTAACTAATAGCTACCATCAGACTGGTCTTTATACAGCTTTTCTTTGTCAGTTTTTTTCTCCATTTTTTGCCTTTACACCATTTAAGAAAACCATAAGTGTCAGTGTTGAAATAGCCGACGAGATTGCAGTTGGTTTGCCAGAGATAGACAAGTGAAACCAATCATAGTAATTTTGTTCCTTTCTTGCCCGGGAATATGTCTGCAAGTTCCCCTCTGGATCATAGCAATTTCTACCAATCATCCATAAAGGGAACAAGATTATCCAAAGTCATAGGAAGCTAGACTAGATTACGATCCAGACAATCAACCGAGTAACTTCAAAACTAGATAAGGTCAAACAGAGTGCAACTACATAGAACCAGATAGCCCAAAATCGTTGAACCAGATAGCAAGATACTAGTGTTAGATCAACGTTAAAACAATCTTTGTTTACTTACTCCTCAACCCCTGTCTTCTTTCGTTGGTCCAACAATACAACGAATCAAAGAAGAAAATAATTAATTTAACACACAAGTCTTTATTTGCCAATCTGTGATGGATAAATTGAAACCAAATATTTCAGACCAAACAGAGACCTGTGATATAAATCACATTACTTTCACCTCATGACATATTTAATCCATTAGCTTAAGTATTCGGACATGAAGCAGTCCAATCAGCTTTAAAAATAAATGAAAGCGAAATAACACAGACAATACGAGCAGTTCAAAGTAAACGAAATGTGAAGATCTAAAGACCAACAGTAAGTTTGTATCCATGGTAAAAAAAAGAAAGAACCTGATTGATTCAAGGAATGGGATCTTCAACTTCCGAGGGGTTTAAACTGGGATGGTAAAAATCATGTATCCTTTAAAAATAGGTGAGTGAGGTTGTCGTCTCATGCAGTCAATTCAAGAAACCGGGAAATTTGGCGTTACTGTTAACCCCCTATGTACTTTTTTGGCTGGAGGCTTTTGTTCTAACTTTTTCTAGAATGGTTGTCCTTTTTTTTTTCAATGGTTTGGACTAACGGGACACCCAGGTAGAAACTGGGGATTGAGCAAAAAAATAAATGTAAGGTAACTAAAGGGGCTAACACAAATTCTTACCCAATTTAAATTCTTACCAAGTTAAGGTTACAATATAAATTTTATCTAATTAATAAAAATTAATGTTATACCTTAAATTATTATTCAATTCAACCTAAATTTTTATTAATATAATAAAAATTTATGTTGACCGTTTTTTAATCGCACT
This sequence comes from Hibiscus tridactylites, assembly GCA_958450335.1. Taxonomy (NCBI): domain Eukaryota; kingdom Viridiplantae; phylum Streptophyta; class Magnoliopsida; order Malvales; family Malvaceae; genus Hibiscus; species Hibiscus tridactylites. The sequence goes on along the minus strand of OY288275.1, from coordinate 82,949,042 downwards.
TAAAGATATCACACGTTAGCCACGCACGTGGAATAGACCTTTAATGCAGAAAAATGGTAGGGAAGCCAGACGAAACACCAGGACAGGTTAGGATGCCTGCTCTTTCAAGGTATATCCCATGATCTGGCTTTTGTTTTCTTCTAACTTTTTTTTTTTAATTTCTTCTATTTGGCAAGTTCATTGGAGATTTTTAATCTATTGGTTTTGCCAGCAAAGCCCACCAACTTTACAAACCGGTCCGTGAGCAATTACAAGTCAAATAGTATCCAAACAGGAGTAGTTTTTAAGATTTTCCTACTGTTAAAGTGGTCTTAGGTACTGTTATTTTTAAAATATAATACATAATACATAAATTTTTCATATTTCTCGACTAGATATGAAAAAAATAAAATTCTATTTATTTTTTTGGAAGTATTTTTAAACCGAATTAATTATTTGTCCTCATTTATACAATATTTTTCTGCATTCTAAAAACAATGATTAATCATTAAAATAGACATTTCAACTACTTTAAAACTTTTTTTTTCAACTCTGAACATTAAAATTTTAAACTAAAGTTCAAGGGTAATCTGAACATTCAAATTACATCACCCCAGGAGGAGATAACTGATAAGTAGATGGCAACATTTAAAACTGAGCCATTACTTGATGGTTTTCATGTTGGTAAAACAGAGCAACTGAGGAAGAATTGCTCTGGTTATACACTACACCAGATTTCCTTAAACTCCCTACTCTTCCCAAACGTCTTTACAGAATTTTAGAGAAATGTCCTACATCTACCCAGGTCTTTAGCTTTTTTAAACAACATAGAGAACAAAAGCGAAGAATACCTAAGCTAACCAAACCGTATCCTGCAGAACTAAATTATTTATCACCTTGGAGCATCTGCAAGTTCAAGGAATATATATATGTCAGCTTCCAACGATGCTGATTCTACATAAGAATCAGAAAATACATGCCCCTTCACGAATCACTTCTCATCCTCCGAGATTTTGTAAAACAAATTTCATGAATCTACAATGCTTTCTTCGAATGTGACTGATCTAAATGAATTCACATTCCAGAACTGAAGTGTCAGCCATGCATTCAACATAATGTGGAAAATTATAGTAACGGGGCACCAAAAGGTTGAGATGACCGGCCAATTGTATCCATCTATTAAAGGTTTCGTTCAAGTAAATACCAGATTGGGACGATTTGCTCTCAGTTATCAAGCAAAGGGATCTTGGTTGGGAAGCACGATCCATGATGCCAGTATTCAATCCCTGGAATAGACAGGCATTAATCATGGTGATCACATATGAAATTTTACATTAAAAAGTTGCCCCATACCATGGACATGATATATTTCTTTACCTTTGAAGCCTGTAAGCTAGTGGGTGGATCTAGGGTATGATTTCATAGGTCCTACCCCAAGATCATCCACCTCCTAGCAGGAATCAAACTGGCAAGGCTCTCAGGTGACCCATGCATATCCCTCTCACCTTTGTTCATCTTGGAGCAATTCACAGACACAAGCCTGGCACCAACATCCCACAAATTGTTTCAATCCTTGTGGAGCCAAGAGCTCTTCATAAATTTCAGTGCAAGGATTATAAATAAAGTTTTGCTCCCAGGATCTTCCTGTGCGAGAAAACAGTTCATAGACAACACAATTAGTCGCTAGGAATCACTTTTCCCCATTGTACCAGCAGAATTCTGCTTCTTCTGTATGCCATATTGCCAGGCATCTCTAGATTTGTCCCCCGACTGATGAAAATCATCCAATGAAGTCTCCAGCGGTGGCTTAAATGGCCGATAATACGCATTCCTAGAAAGTACTGTTGTGCCCAACTTCTCTTCATCTTCTGATGGTGTTCCTGACCTGGACTCCATGTGCATGTCGAGTGACCTATGTCTTGGTCCAGCAGACCTTAAACCCCTCATGTTAGAAGCCTTACCCTGTGATGGGGAATAACCAAGTCCCCTTGGCCCTGAAAAGTCTTTGGGGAGCACGTCCTTTGTGAAGTCCTTGGGGAGAGAATCCATGTCCATATAACAATTCCTAGCTTTGGCATCAGCAATTAAGGCTGCCCAGTCATCAGATTGCACCAGAGCACTCGCATTACCCATAACCTGTTCAAACATTAATGCCAATTCCAGAAAATAAACACAAGATACATTGGAGAATGATCTGAGCAAAAATGTAATACTAGCATATAAAGGTTAGAAAAAAGAATCTCGTACCCACAAAGCCCTTCTGGCACGAGTAAGAGCAACATTCATTCGACGAATATCTGCAACAAAACCAACCCCATGATTTGAGGCACGGACACAAGACATAATAATAACATCACGTTCCTGGCCCTGGAAAGCATCTACGGTATTAATATATAAATCTCGTTTCCCTTCCTCTGTTCTTAGAACACTATCAAACTCACGTTGTATGCATTTCAATTGCAGCTTGTATGGTGTTATTATACCCACTGTGATTTTTGGCACGCCCAAAGATTTTGAAGTTTTCTGTAGGTACTCATACAAGCGCAAACAGAACACTGCTTCATGCACATTCTGATATGAAACAGACCCACCTCTATGGGATTCCCGGCCATGGGTAATATCATAAAATAAATAAGGTTTAAGCAAAGGGTCCTTGTAGTAAACCTCGTCAGGTAAGTTGGAAACACTTTCACTATCAATGAGACGTCCTTGATAGAAGTACCGGGATGGGAAATCCCTAATTTGGGGATGCATCCTATATTGAACAGATAACAACATAGTTGGGCATCCTGCTTGCTGGAACCTTTCAAAAAGGCTTCTACTGTATAAGAGGGTCCCAGCTGCCTTGCTGATGACTGTTGCAGGAAGCTGTTGTGGATCCCCAACAAGTACACATCTTGCTGCACCAAGAGAAAGGGGAGGAAGTACTGCAACTTCACTGGCTTGAGCAGCCTCATCAATTACAACCATATCAAAACCATGGGTAAGGCGAGAGAACAACTTACGCCCACTACTTGAGACAGTGGTGAAAACAATCTCAGCCTCATTGGCAAAACTTGCCTCAAGATTAGCACGGGCTTCTTCCAAGTTGAAGTTACTGCCAACACGGAACTTGGGTTCTAAAATAAGAAGGCGAGACATCTCGACTAGAACCTTATCTCTGTTTTCAACAACTGCAGCAAGGTTCTGCAATAGTACATCTCGGTTCTGATCCCGAGCAACAAGAATATCAGGGTCAACACCAACAGAACCTTGGGACCGAACAGTAACGGCTGCCGCAGTAAGTTCCCTTTGAAGAGTAGCTATATGCTGGGATAACATAGCTTCACGAGCCTTTAAAGTCTGAATATGTCCAAAAATTTCATCACGATTCTTCTGTAGAAGTTGTTCGGTTCTCCGCTCAACGGAAACTGCCTGGGCAGCCCGTGTCTGAGAGTCTACTCCAACTCGGGCCACATCAGGACGGTAGATTTTCATCTCACCATCAATAAATCCCCGATCAAGAACACGTGCCAGAAGCTCATCAGTTGCAGCATTAGAAGGAGCACAAACTAACATTCTAGGCTTTTGGCAGAGTTTTGGAAGGGTACGAAAAAGATTCTGGTCCATGTTCTGGAGGACTTCATCAATTGATCCCATTGCAACATTGTCGGGATTGCTCTCATTAGCTTGTTTATAGCTTTCAGGTGCTAATTTCTTAAGCAAAGAGGTATAATAGTGTTGATATTGAACCAAATGGATGATATTTAGCATCCCCCATACAGTATGTGTCTTACCTGTTCCTGGAGGCCCTTGAACAAGTGTAAAAGGCCATGGCTCTTGCCTCTTTGTCAGCCCACTGCTTGTTCCAGCAGCTGTATGCGTAGCTGCCCACTGGATTGCTGCAAGCTGAGGCCCATTAAAGGTCCTATGCAGATAATCAACAAAATTTGGTGTGAAGCATTCAGGCATAGCAGGAGATTGCTGCTCATATTTTGGAAAGTGGTCTGGACTAGGTTTAAGGATTGCATTTTGCATCTGTGCACAAGAGAAACTTTGTTAACCCTAGTTTATACATCAAGAAACAGGAACTACATCTAACCACAGAAAACTTTATAATAAAAATAATCATCAAAATAAAATAAATACCTGAGAATTAAGACGACAGAAAGCATGCAATGCCACATACTCACGCTGGGTAGTTGCAAGAGACCCAAGAACGGTTAGATACCAGATAGTCCTGGGCTGAAGTTTCCGGAGAATGTGATCATCATCAACCTTGCTGTAAAAGTTGATAAGTTATTTTGACTTTAAAAGGCCAAAAATAGGAAGGGGGCAAGGGGTAATGCACGAATGCCTAGGAAATTTTGGCTAAAGCACAAACCCTAAGGATACAAGTGCATTCAAAACTACACAATATCAATAAGGAAGTAATATTTCTCTATATACCTGTTTGAATCATAGGAATCGCCAACATAGAAGTGAACAATTGCACCAAGAGGATCACGAGTATCAAGGGGTATATGTCGTCTAACAGTTCCAACCACACGTCCGGTAACCTCAGCCTCTTCATCTTCTTCAATTGAAGAGGTATTGTTCCGCTTAGTTCTAACTGCTTGACACAAGAAGTAAACATTCCTAAGATTTACATATGAAATTGTAATTATTCCTAAAATCTGAAAAGAACTGTTTTTCCAATGTCATACCTGATCCAGGCCTTGGAGTTGATAAAACAGCAACGTCACCTTCCTTAAATACCCACTTGCACTCATTAGCAGGAAGAACTATCACATCATACCATCCTAAACCAAACAAAGTTTCTGAAAATTAATAAAACTGGTATACCCATTTATTCATTATTGCAAAACTAATTGACCTCGATTCTACTCTAGAACCAAAAAAGTTATACAGAATCAAAAGTGGTAATCATTAAAATTACCGAAATTCGTAACCTAAAGTTTTTGAACTTTTACCTCTTTCTCGCCTTTCAATGTTTTTTATGCGAACCATTATATGTGTATCTCTTGAAGGTGATTCAGTTAACTCTTCCCATGTGCTGTACAGTTGTGCACGGCATTCCTCAAAAAGCAAAGGCTCAAATACTCTGGCATAGTCTTCCACAGATTCAAACCGTCCAGGAACGCACTGGAGCTCAGTATCCTCTGATGCAGGAAGTGATAAAATTAATTACAAGAGCTGGAAGTCCATAAAATTTTAATAAATCAACAGAAGGAAAAGATAAAAACAAACAAAGGTAGAGATGACTGGAAATTCAGTCTAACTCTCAAAAGCAGCAGGACTGTCATAACATAGCTAGTACTTGCATATACCTAGCTATGATGCAGTCTAGAAGCTGCCAAGCATAAGAAAAAAAGTAGGAAATTTCTTCTTTTGCTTCAAAAAAATCAGTTATGTGCTTAAGCAATCCACGAATGAATCTTCAAAAGGTCCCATAACAAAAAAAAGAAATAGTTTTGATCATATATTTGAATATGTATTGTATATCAGTGACCTCAAAATCATCTGAAATATTAGGGCCCAATTTTTAATAGTCCAAGGCTTAATAAATATTACAAAACAGAGGAATCTCCTACAACATGCAAGTACCAGCAATAAAAACTTCAATGGCTGTTTATTCGATGACAAAACAAATTCAGTAAACATGAGTATCGACTCAAGTAGCGATAATTGAGTAAATGAGTAAACTAGTAAACTAGAAAACTACACAGATATTTAGCATGATTGGTCTCTGCAATAGAAATTCTCAGAGAAAAAAACCATATCATGAGAACCTGTGCTAATAGATTTTGCAAGTAAAACATTAGCAACAGTACAATTAGAAAACACCTTTCACAATAGAAATATACATCTCACCACCTTCCATGTCCTCTGAGCGTTACCATTCTCATAGAGTTATAATTGAAGGGACATGGATAACTGGCACGAGAAAAATAATTAAAAGATTGTAAAACAAAGCAGGAGGGAATAAAGAATATAAATATCTTAAATGAATAAGTTTAGAAGTAGTCAACAACTATCTGAAAATCTGCCAGAATATACCTGGGTGATGCCAAAACTTCTCACTGGTCACCTCTCGTATAAGGCGTTCCACAGATGTGTCTTGATACGACGTACTAGTAGCAGTTGTCTTTTTAGAAGGAATATGTTTCTTGTTTACCACCTTTGTATCCATGGAGCATATTGGAACTGGCTTTCTATTAGAAAACTGCAAATTCTTAACCTGCCTTGAATCCATAGGTTGCTTCCATGAACTTTGTCTTGGAATAGGCAGTAGATGAGACTCAGAAAGTTCAACATCACTGTTTAACCTCCTAGGCCTGGCAGGTAGTCCAGAACTTGTATCACCATTACATTCAGATTTAGAATCATACAACTCCACTGCAGGATTGCTAGAATGATTACTTGGTAAATCAACTTGCTTCTGATCCTCATTTATTGACTGACCTTGTTTTTCACCAGCACGGTCACCAGATTGAGAGTTAGTTCGAACTTCTTTCACAGTACGAGTAATAACTGGTGTTGGAAAGTTCTGCCTCCTTGGAGTAGAAGTTTTAATAGGACCAGCTTGTTTGACATCTTCCAAATTAAGAAACATGGTCTTCCTATTCCGTTTCTTTCCCAGCATTGCTTCTTTCTGTTGGTCTATCTTCCTCTTTACAGGATTATTTGCACACTTCAGTGCATAACTTGCTTCAATTCCTTTAACTTCTCTTGGTTTGGGCACCAACCCAGGTTCTACCTGACCATCAATGGATATATCACCTTTACCATTTGAAACTTGGACACTGTTGCCATTTTTCTCATTCAGATTTTGGTCTGGTCTTAATGGAGAATGACTATTTTCAGCTGCACGAACACTTTCAACAGTCGCAGCTAAAGCATTAGACTCCATCAACTCCTGCACACCTTTCCCTTCTGAAGCTTTTACCTCTTCATGTGTACTATAATTCCCATATACATCACCAGAGCCCTCAGCATCAGACCATTCACCTTCTTCTCTTTCCACTGCTTGAGCATTTGCAGAAAGTGAAACAGATGAAGCTGCTACAAGTGTTTTTATCTTCCCACTGTTATTTATCTTTGAAGAGGAAACTGCCAAAATGGAATTCCGATCGCCTGCCCTTTTGGGTTCAACACCTACTTCAGGGCAATGAGAAACACTAGGCCGAATAAAAGGCTGAAAACCTGAACAAGTCGGTACATGTGAGAATGCATGGTTATTTACTGTGCGTTGAGAAGCTGATGATGTCACAAGCAAGTCAGAAGCATGGGGATTTGCAGATGGAAGTGTCTTTTGTGGCTGGATGCAGGTAGCATGATCACTCTCCTCCTCATCTTCGGCCGGGGGTTCATTAAGATCAAATAATAATCTTCCTCGTGAGCCCATTTCATGTATAGAAGCATACAAGCTATATGACTACTCTGAAAAAGTCTAACTGGGTCTACTTCAGTTTTTGTTTCAGCAAAAAATGCACATGACATACCAAGCTGTACGCATAGTAAAATGTCATCAGTGCAATTGATAAAGATAACTCAAAAGACAGGTGGCTAAAGCAAACAGAGTCCAGTCAGGAAGCACAAAATCACACATCTGGTAAGGAACAAGAAACTAAAAGAAAGAAGCAAGGCAATGTATTTGTTAAGATTTCAACCAAAGATTATGCAGAACATATATCATGAAATAAAAATGAAATGACAACAGCTTGATTACCAAATCAACACATGCACAACATTTATTAATAAATTGAAGTTCCGAAAACAATCCTCTCAAATCTACAAGTCCAAACAATACGCATCAAAATCATTCACAACAAAATGTAACTAAATATATATATATATATATATATATATATATATATATATATATCACATTAAAGCAACAAGATTACATTCAGAGGAGCATTTAAACTCAGACAATTCCAATCAACAGCATATAGTACCCAAACAAAGCAAATAATTTGACTTAATTGGATGCAATGTAAAAACCTAAAGAAGCTTACCCGCCCCCAATTGTAACTAGCTTAAAAATAAAATAAAAAAGAGCTCCAATCTGAAGTAGGTTAGAATCATAAGATCCCTAAATAAGACAAACCTAAGCTTTATCTCGATAAACACAATCTTTTTACCTAAGTAACCCTCAAATCGTCCCCAGATCGAAACTCCCTAAACCAATAAAAAGAACTAGGGTTTTAAACGAGCATAAAATCAGAATACTCGCTCCGTTGTCTTTCCTTTCAAATCCGCGGATTTTAACAAATCCATTAGCTAAAACCTTTCACGGATCAAAGCAAGGAAATCTAATAACTTCTCAAAACAGGTCAAAGATATAGTATCCAAACAATGCAATAATCCAAAGGTCAAAGTCTCCGTTCTCCGATTCAACAACGTCTAATTTGTGTAATTTCATTCCTCCAACATTTTTCCAACATTCGAAATATATAAATCCCATAAAAAGCAAAATAAAACAAATAAAACCAGTTGAGAGATAGAATTTCCTTTTTATTTCTTATAATTTTTAATTTATTATTGTTTTACCTCTTGAGAGCTGAAGAGAAAGTAAGCTAGCCAGAGGGGGAGAGAATACGAGGGAGGATCTTTCTCTATGGAAACTGTAATGCATTTTGTGAAGGGAGAAAGAGGGTTTATATAGGAAATAACGAGCCCATCTAACCGGCCGGTTTAATTATTTCCCCGTCAATTAAAATTTCAATAAATCCCACCCCTTTTTTTCTTTATTTTACTTATCCTTCCGATGAAACTGAATTTACGGAAACCACCTCGTATGGGACCGACCGACTGGGAGATCTTGAAATGAGGATTAAGCCTTAGGGGTATTGCTGGGAATTAGCGAGAAGAGAGGAGGATCTGTTGGTTTGGCTATGAGGTGTGGTTTGCGTGTATTACACTCGCATGGAAGAATACTGTATCTAGAGAACTAATGGTCGTTGATCTTTGCTTTGGTCCACGGGTAGCCCACATGATCATCGTCGGGATAATTGTGCTGGACAAAATTTATTTTTATATTATAAAAATTACACACGTATTACGGTGACGATAAGCTGCCATTTTCGGGGCTTTAAAGGGTTAATTTCGTCAATCTAAAGGGGGAACTAAGACAGCCAAATTGCACTCCCACGTGCGTTACAAGGTGGAGTGGTGATCACCGTCCTACCAAATTTTTTTGGCCAACACCGTCTATCATGCTGTATGCGGCCAATAGCGTCAGTTATTTACGGAACTGCCACTATTGATCCGATCGTGGGCGTACGTAATGGATAGGCGCGTGAGAGGATCGACTTTTCTTAGCAAAGAGAACTGAGACTGCACAGTTAGAACTTAGATGGAGAACAATTCATATGTTGTCGTGTTACAAAGATTAAAAAATATATTAGTTACTTATTTTAACAAAAATATATATTTTAAGTGTCTATTTTAACAAATATATATTTTTTTAAGTGTCTATTTTAACATATATATATATATATATATTAAGTATATATTTTGACAAAAAATACTTTAAGTGTCTATTTTAACTAAAATATATATTTTATGTATTTAATTTATTTAAAATATATATATTAGATAATTATTTTGACTAAAAATACTTAAAATATCTAAATGAACATATTAATATACTTTAATTGTTTATTTGTAATATAAATCTTATTCTCTCATACATACATACATACATATATATATATATATATAATGGTCATGAATTATCAGCAATGACTTGCAAAAGAAAATAAAAATGGCAATTAATATTATGTTCAATGACTATTTCGTCCTTGTATTTATGTCCGTGTTTAGAATCTACATTCTTAGCCTTTTTGAAATCAAAATTAAATTGTCACCAACTATTGCTTACTTTCTTTAAGAAAAACATTTCACTATTTTAGCGGTAGACTTTAGAGGCGAAAATATTGTTTTTTATTTGAACAAATTTACAAATCATTTAATTATAGGTTGTTGTAAATAAGTCATATTTTAGAAAATAATAATGTAATTACTGAATATTTTGTAACAAACAAATCATTATGTCATTAAAACTGAAATAGACAGCTTGATATAAAACAATTTTAGTATCCTAAACTTATATTATGTATTAGTGTAGTCCTAATTCGGAATATTTCAATAAATTTAGCTTTATATTTAAAATTTTCATTAGTGACGTGATTGTGTCTATCGTTAAAAGTCATAATGGGTTTGTTCTATTAATTTGTCAGTTGTCCAGTAGTGAGTGATTGTGTCTGTCAAGTTATCACATTTGTCAATTATTGAGTTGAAGGACAATAGCATGAAGTGCGACAAATTATTGTATAGTGTGTTATGAGAGTATAGTGTCGAAATTTTAAAATGTAAATGGTTAACTTTATTGAATTGTGTTCAAAATGATTGAATGTATAAGTTTTGAGAATAAAATTTTTATTATATTATACTATATTTCAATTTTAATGGCATAGCTAGTGACATATTTGTCACAAAATTTTAATTGAGTGACTACCTTTTTACTTTTAAAAAGTGATGTTGGTGTATTTTTCCTTTTTATTTTTGCTTAGTACATCCATCAAATATTTCGTAATTTCATAAAATATGCTATTAATATTTTTATGGTAAATTATATAAATAACCATCATATTATTGGTAAAGCCGCGATTTGATCATCATACTTTTTTTCTAAGCAATTAAATTATTATATTATTAAATTGGATGCAATGCGACCACCAGTCGTTTGAGGCTAACGGAGGGAGTGATGTGGCAGTTAATAAAATTGTGTATAATTACACATTTGATCCTCATTACTTATACATTCTATCAATTTGGTCATAATTTTAATTTAATAAACTAATCTAAATTAAATTAAAATTAAGGTCAAATTGATAGAATGTATAAGTAATGAGGATCAAATGTGTAATTATACACATTTTTACTAACTGCCATGTCACTCCCTCCGTAAGCATCTAACGGCTAATGATCACATTACATCCAATTTAATAGTATGGTAGTTTAATTGCTTAAAAAAATAAGATGGTCAAATCGCGACCTTACCAATAATACGGTGGTCATTTATGTAGTTTACCATATTTTTTATATTCGATGTTAAGGTTGAGTTGTTCAAAATAAGCATTTTCCAAGTAAGAAAAATATGTATAATTTATGTTTTTTACGATTGACAGCCTTTAGTGTCGTAGATAAGAATTAGATAAATTCATATCATTAATGCTTTTTTTAATTAAATATAGTTTAATTTAAATAATTACATTCTTGAAAATTTGTATTCTATTAATTTAGAGTATTTAATATAATTAATAATCACTTAAAAGTGTTTATTTTTAGGGTTTATAGGGTATGATTTAATGTTTTAGGGTTAATGGTCTATGGTTTATGTTTTAGGGTTTAGTATTTTATATTTTAAGGTTTCAGGGTTTATGTTTAAGGTTTAAAATTTAAATTTTAGTGTTTATAATTTAAGATTTAGGATTGTTATGATTTTAGAGTTTGATTATATTAAACACCATGAATTAATGGAATACAATTTTTTTTAGTCAAAAGAAAAATGGAATGCAATTTTTTTTGCTAAGTGTGATTTTATTGAAGAGTAAATTTATAGAAAATATTAACATAGGTCTTGTTAAAAAATTTCATGCACCTAAATGGAAGAAAAAAGTACCACACAATAATATAAAAACAATCGACACGAAATAAAGCCCCGAAGCTGATGCAAAACACAACCAAAACACAATAAACATCAATGATAAAAAACTTATCTAGTTTTTGTTGATTATTTATCTTTTATTTGGTTATGTTACCAAATTTCTTTGCATTAATTACTTTTGTTTTAGATAAATTAATTTATGAGACGAAACATAAATGATATTAGTTACGAATTTAATATATACTAATTTTCTACTAAGTAGTTCGGTCGATAATAAAGAGTACAATAGCATTGCCCCTTTCATGGAATTTAAATGAGAAGGATGAAAAATGTCAAAAACACCTCATATTAGAGATTTTGATCATTGTTTTTATACTCTTTGACTAAATTCTTGTCACGGATTTTGTTCAGATGTTCGAGGTAAAATCGGAAAGTTAAAGTGATTTTATATCATTTATTACAAATTTAGTATATTAAAGAAAAACATGTTCAACTTAAAAAGACACTAGCTACATTGTGTTCTCTAGTCGTCTTTTATTATTATTATTATTATTATTATTATTATTATTATTATTATTATTATTATTATTATTGACGACTACGTCAGTTTTAATATTGATTGTTTGGGAATTTATTGTTTTTTTAATTATTTCATATTGTTTGTGTTAATTTTGTTTTGTTTTTTAGTTTCGAATAAACAGTTGTCTTTGTGGCAGTTTTCACTCTATATTTTGATATGTTTTTCCCTCTCATTTGACACGTTTTCCTTTCTTTATCAGGCGTTTGATCGTTCTTTCATTTGATTTTTCTATTATGATTGAATTTGACATCACTACGACCGATCAAGAAAAAAATTTATTTAGCGGTATTGTTTTTACTTTTTATATTTCATTTGGTACCTTAAATGATAATTTTTAAAAATTTTGAGGGTTTAACTAAAATTTTTAATATTTTTTTAAAATTTTGAGAGGGAGTTTAATTTAAAAAAATATTCTAAATTTTGAAGCTTAATATAAATTTTTAAAAATCTTGAGGGGTCAAATTAAACTTTTCAAATATTTGAGGGGGTAGAATTCAAAATTTTCAATTTTGTGACCCCTAGTCCCTTAAAGGCTCTGTCCCTACATAATATCACATCAAACTTTGACGTCGATAAATGTCACATGACACAATCTTAATTTAGTTGTTGAAATGTAGTACCAATATAAATCAACTTAAAAAAGTATTAAAGGTTTTTTTATGTAAAATCTTAAATTTTATACCCTAATTCATTATTATTCTTAAAAATCCATAAACATCTTTTACACAAAATAATAATAATGGATAAGAATAATAGATTTATCATTATTAGTAAGACTAATCCTTCTTATTTAAATATCTACGACTTTATGTAACTACATAGTTTAACTAATAGGGATTATTGAAATTAGACAATAATAGTGCTATTAAAGTAGTTTAAAGCACTAATAATGTCTAATCGCTATTTTTGTCTCATCCGAAATTGTAGATATCTACAATTCCATGTAACTACATAGGGTTATTGAGATTTGGCAAGTATTGAATCCGAAATAAAACTTAGTGCTATTAAAGTAGTTCATAAACAAATCCACGTCAATTTTATGTAAAAACGAATCCTATACTATTCAAAAAGAAATTACTACATGATAAAAAAAGAGGGGGAAGATGCCAGCTTAATAGTTACTAGATAGAGCCTACATCTAGTTGTATATATCGCTGCTTATCGACTTCACCTGTAATTTCCTAGATTGGCAGCCAAGTTAAATGCCAATCAAAGAACATTATTTTTATATATAATTAGAGATTCAAGGGTGGTTCTTGACATATGTAATAGGTGCGACCGCATAGAGCCTAAAAAACATGACCCAAAATAAATTAAGTTAAATGTTTACAAGAGAAAATATAAAAGATTAGTTATGGACTTGTAGTTAAATACATGAGAAAAATAAAATATTATTGTACTTTGTAGATTTCGAGTCCTATTATACTTATTTTTTATTATTAAAAATCAATTTATCTCACACACAAGTCAACAAATCTTTAAATCACCTCTGTATATTAGAAGGATCTTTTCAACTTTGTTTGTTGCCTCCATTTTAGTACTTATAATTCAATAAAAAAATTGTTACCGGAAAAATCCAGGTTTGTTGTATCCTCCATACTTGTTAAAATTAATATATTAGAGGGAGAAATTCGTTTGTGTAGCTTCCCAATGCCTGCAATGGGATAATGGGCCTGCATTAAGTGTTTTGGTAGAATTGGCATTAGGGCCTATTACAGCAAGGGAAGTAGTTTGTGTTTTTCAGTAGGACAAGGCCTGGAGAGCAAGATTCAGGTGATCTTGGGAGCAGATTCAGAACTGATCTTCCTAAAGGCTGTTTAGTCGGATTCTATTTTTTTTTTTTTGGGGGATAAGTTCTTTTGCGTTTTATTATCCAAGAAAATAATGAAACCTGCAACAAATGACCTATGGTGCTCTTGGGCAGCCATTTCCATTTGGGATTTTTTAAGCCGTACAAATATACCTATTTACATTATTCATGTATACATTTTTACTCCTTAATTAGGGGCGGATCACGGATGCAACTGGCTATCTATGAAAGTAGTTGCATCTCTATTTTTTTTGAAAAGAAATTAAATTAAAAGAAAATTTTCTTTTTAAAAGTTTAATTTAACGTGTATAAGTAAAAAATAATAATTTTGCACTTTTTTTGAAACACATGTGTGGAGGTAATGTATAAATTGAGTATGCAATTGATCCCACTTGATTTATTGGGTATGAGATTTTCAATAAGCTAATATAATTTTTTTTTATAGAAATATTAGTTTTAACTCCCATTAATTTGTTGGGATATGAGGACAAAAATATTTAGGGTAAACTAACCCAATGACCATCATACTATGGTAAATGTATTAAAATTACACATTTGGTCTTTACTATTTACACATTCTTTCAACTTAGTCTTAATTTTAAACTAATAAAATAAATTAATTAGGTGGCGACACGTATCTCCACCTATTTAGAGGAGAAAAACAATTTTCAGCATACATGCTACTAAGGGAATTCAAACCTGGGCATTGTAGAAGCAACTGCACTAAGAACAATATTGTGCTATGAAACACCAACTTGATTTGTTGTGGTAAGGTATTTTTAAAGAGTTAAATGAAAATTTTAAGGAGTCAATATAATTTTTTATAGAAATATTAAAATTGATCTCACTTGATTTGTTTGGGTACGAAGTTAACAATATTTTTATTGTAATGATATGAGAATCCTCGTATCTTACACTCAACTCTGACCCCACTATATGAAAATTTTGACTTACTGCACTTTAGAGATGGAACTATGTTGAGGGTGGAAGGGGCAACTGCCCCCCCCCCCCCCCCTCAACTTTGATGGTCTAATTACATTTTAAGTCATTGATAGTTTGAAACCATTTCAATTAAGTATTTGTCCCTCCCAAAATTATATATAATTTATTTTTAGAACCTTATCAGTTTTAAAATTAATTAAATTAAGCATTGACTTCAATTTTTTATGGTTTAATTGATTTTAAACCTTTTTATTTTAAAATTAGCGAATTTAAATCATATCTCCTTTAATTTTATGGTCTAATTATTTTTTAAGATCTCGATCATTTCAAAGCTAAACATCTTGTCCCCTCACAATTCAATCCTGACTTTATCTATCCACACTTACAAATGTTGTTAACCTATGTACCATTTTTTTACTTGAACCCATGTACCATAATAAACATGAAAGAATGCAAAATCATTTTATCTTTTCTTTATAATTGCCGATTTAAACATTTACGGTCAAATTAAAAGATACTATAGAAGTGATCAAGATTTTTAAATAAAAAATAAATAAATGAACTGAACTTGAAAAAGGTTAAACGTAAAAATTAAATTTTAAATTGTGAAGTTACAAATATAAATTGCCATCACTAATTCACTATCGTCATCCTCATCATCTACCTCTGATTTAATTTTTTAATATATATATATATATATATATATAGGGTTAGGATCAACTTACACTGTGTAAAACTCTTTAAGTTTTACACCTTTTTTGGATCGTTGGATGGGGGAAATGAATGATTGAGATTAACTCCGTGTTTTTAATTCCCAAGTGATAATCTTCACATATTTTACTATTAATCTCATTCATCCGTTTCACTCATCCAACGATCCAAAAAAGGTGTAAAACTTAGAGAGTTTTACACAGTGTAATTTGATCCTATCCCATATATGTATATATATATATGAGTTAGGATCAACTTACGCAAGGTAAAAAAATTTAAGTTTTACACGCTTTTTGGATCGTTAGTTGGGAGAATGGATGACTTAGATTAACTCCTTACTCTTTTTTACAAGTGATAATCTTCACATATTTACTGTTAATCTCATCTATTTGTTTCACTCATCCAACGGTCCAAAAAAATATAAAACTTAAAGAATTTTACACTGTATAAACGAATCTTCTATATATATATACATATATATATATATTTTTTTTGAATTTAATTTCAACCCATCTTTAACGTTGATTCCAAGAGAGAGTTTGAGTGAAATGAAAATATTCGAAACAATTCTATCCTAACATTAACAAGAGATTCGACGAAGAAAAGCTTGTCCTCGTTCCCAATCTGTTACTTTTTTTAACAATTTTAAATAATTTTTCTGTTGTAAAAAAACGATATTTTCTTAAGTACATGTAAGTTTTTATTATTATTATAGAAAGTGAGATAGGAAAAATATATCCAGCAAAGTGCACTAAGATTGGGATTAAGTCGTACTACATTAAATTTTTTAAAATTATGTTATTCATAATTTCATCTAATCCTTACAAATATTACTATTCGATTCAAATTATTGAAATGAATAAATCATACTATACCGTTTAAATCACTTATTGAATTCAAGGTGTATTACATTGATCGATTATCCTTTATTATTAGTTTGATTTTAAGGGTAAAGTACAAAATAGTCACTCAATTATGAGTAAAGTTATATTTGAGTCACTCAATTATTAAAAATTATATTTGGGTCACTCAATTATTAAAAGTTACATTTTGGTCACTCAATTACGGATAAAGTTACATTTGAGTAACCCAATTATCAAAGGTTACATTTAGGTCACTCAATTATGGGTGAGGTTACATTTAGATCACCCTTCCTATATAAAAAATATATCAATTTAGTCATTTTTCTTTCCAAATAACTTTTATACTCTCGTTAATACTAAAGTACTTCATTTAAAATCATTAATTAATCTGATACACACATTGATATAATTTTTTAAATATAAAGGGTGACCCAAAAGTAATATTACCATAATTGAGTGATCCATGTTACCTTTCTATATTCACTTTTTTTTCATAATTATTAGTATCTAATTATTTGGTTAATCAATTTAGATTGATAGTGCAAAAAGTCTAATATGAAACGAATTTTCTAATACAATTTATTCTGTTCATAACGTCAGAATTTGAACTTTTAATGTACTTAAGAAATCTAATGTTTCGTATCATTAAATCAACTAGTTATCGGTCGTTTAAAAAAACCATTACATATATATAGATGGTTATTTTAAGCATAGAACCAAAAAAATGTCCATAACATTTGATTGAATAATCACTTTGGGCTTTATTCTGTTTTTTTTTAACAATTTAACCTTCAACATTTTATTTTGACTTAAAATAGCTCATATGTGGATGAAAAATGTTAATTAACTAACAATGAACAACTTGAAATAACTTGACAAAATGACACATTACAAGAACAAATAATTTTATAAAATCATTTTTTAATTGATGTGACATTCTTTCAGGTCATCACCCTTGTCTATATAATATTGATATGTCAGCATGCACCGCTATATAAGTTTGTCACGTCATTTACTGTTAGTTGACTAAGAATTTTCATCCGTATATAAGTTATTTTAATTCAAAATAAAACGTTAAAAATTAAATTATTTAAAAATAATAAAAATAATATTCTATTAAACATTAGAACTATTTTTTGACATTACGTTTTTATTTTATCTGCAGACAAAAAAAAAGTGCTAACATACTCATATGTTCCCCACTTGTACATTTTGATTTTCATTTAAAGAAAATATAATCCAGCCGACAATCTTTACTGGAGGACAGGAGTTAGCAGTATGCTGTATGCGTCACCGTGCTAATCCTTGGGTCTTGAGTTTAATTAAACAAATTGAAGATACCTTTGCTGTCAATTTTAATTGATTTTTAAATTTCCATTCTTAATTGTTACTCATATGTTTTAGAATCCAATCATAATTAATTTTAAAGAAATTAGCATCATCTTTGTGTTAGTACCATATATATTTAGGACAATTATTTGTAACTATACATAATAGTAATATTTAAAACGAGCGCATGATTAATTGATCTAACAAAGCAAAGACAGCATGGGACCGTATGCCAATGGGATTCAACCAAAACAAACTATTTCTCGGACATTCGTAATAATCCACTTTCGAACATAAATATAATGCATGTTTAACGTCAAACTTTATAGTAATTAATATATTAAGGTAAATTATACCGGTGACCACCAAATTATTTGGGGATGCATATTTTGATCACCGAATTAGACAATTCATCAATTAGACCACCAAATTTATTAAATTGACTTATATTGACCACCACCGTTAAAAAATTAACGGATGAGTGATGTGGCAGTTAACGGAAAATTATAAAATTACATATTTGGTCCATGTTATTTACCTATTATATCAATTAATCAGAGGATGGCACATATGACCATCTTTTTTAATTTTAATTTATTTAATTTAACAAATTTAATTAACCAACCAGATAATGACATTAGACCTAATCAAATGAAGGAAATAAAATAAAAAATATTGCAAGCAATGAGAATATTCAAACCCACAACCAAGAGCAAAGAAGGTTTAAGCAACAACTACTAGACTAACTCCATTTATATGATATAAGATAATAACATATTTTATTAAAAGATTTACCACTTCATTGCACAAAATCAAAGCCCGTCCCAGTATTCAGATACATGGGAATGCTATATCAGTTTTATTAAAAGATTTACCACTTCAATGCACAAAATCAAAAACACCTGGAGTGGGAAAACTTTCAATGGTGAAATTCAGTTTAACCAATCTTAAACAAAAACATAGGAGGAATATTAGAATGCTCTACAAGCTTCTATGAGTCAGCTTCAAGATTAGTTAGAATGGATATGGTGGTTATGCAGTTTGTAACTAATCCATGCAGTTAACCCTAGCTACCTACGTTGTTGTATAAATACATAAGTTGTGTAATTAGTCAGGCACCCTTTTGAATTTTGATCATTAATGAAAGCTTCAAGTCATTCTCTCTCTTGTTATCTCTTTGTCTCTATGTTTAACAGGTGAACATGTTTGTTGTCTACCACAATGATCTAATTTTAAATTTCTGAATAATTTTAATTTCGTCATTATTAGAGAATAAAACTGTCAGGTCACAATCAAACCTAGCTGGAAAATCTTTTATTATTTGAACTGATGTTTGAATTTAGAGTGCATGAATCTATTTTATTCATACGATTATATTTTTTTATGTATTAGTCCATATTTTAGTATGTAATGAAATAGGAATATATTTATAATTTTACTTTAAAAATAGGCATAATTAGAAGAGGAGGGGTTAAAGTAATATTATAATAATTGTTGTTAGATTGTGACATTGTCCGAAGAGATGAATAAGTATCGAAACTATTTGATCAAAGGGTTGATCGTGTATGATATTGCATCGACGATGTTGTGAATGGTTTGTAAATGTGGATTAAATTGATTTTTTTAAAATAATGATTAGATTGATAAAATTTGTAACTATGAAGAGATGATTTTATTGAGTAATTTATAATCATGACTAAACTAAAATAATATAATTTTAAATAATGATTAAATTAATTAATTATTTTGAATTAGAATTGAATTAGTTGAATGTGTAAATAATGAAAACTAAACATGTTATTAAAAAATAGTGATGTGTAATAGTATATAACACTCATTTTAGAATTCTAACGGGGAACATTTGGAAAAATACCCCATTTAGCCCACGTCAGGTAAAATCGCGTCCGACAAGGCGCAATATCTAAAATTGTGTTTTCTTATGCACGACTTCAGTCCGATGTGGATTATATTATCCAGTTTTGAATTTATAAAAAATATTGAAGTCGTGTTCTGCAGGACGCGACTTCCTCGAGAATTTCAAACGACTCATCGCGAATTTATCGAATGATATGAAGAAGTCACGTTTTGCAAAACGCGACTTTTACGTAATTATGTTATTTATATAATTCTGGACAGGGTTGTTTAGGGTAAATTTACATGGTCTTGGGGATAATTTTTCATGATTTTAATGTTTACCTCATAGTAGTGATGTTTCTCTTCAAAACGGTGTAAAAATCAGCATATATAAAGTATCAGAAACGTTGTTTAAATTACGTTAAAAACGCTACCTTGTCTTGTTTCCATGATTGAAGAAAATGAGAACATGGGTTGGTAGGGTTGTTTAGGGTTAATTTTCATGGTCTTGGGGGATAATTTTTTATAGTTTTAATATTTTACCTCATAGTAGTGATGTTTCTCTTCAAAACAGTGTAAAAATCGGCGTATATAAAGTATCAGAAATGTTGTTTAAATCGCGTTAAAAATGCTACCTTGCCATGTTTCATTGATTGAAGAAAATGAGAACATGGGTTGGTAAGGTTATTTACGGTTAATTTGCATGGTCTTGGGTGATAAATTTTTATACTTTTAATGTTTTATCTCATAGTAGTGATGTTTCTCTTCAAAACGTTGTAAAAATTGACGTATATAAAGAATCGGAAACAGTGTTTAAATTGCATTAAAAACGCTACCTTGCCATGTTTGTTTGATTGAAGAAAATGGGAGCATGGGTTGGTAGGCTTGTTTAGGGTTGATTTGCATGGGAATTTCACATTTTTTTTGTTATTTAACTTTGACGTCGTAGTACGGAAACACATGTTTACAATGATGCAAAAATTGACGCGTAAAAAAGGCTTCCTAAAGAGTGTAAAAATTGTGTTAAAATGCTATTTTGGTATATTCCTTTGCATTAATAAAATGGAAACATGGGTCGATATTCATGTTTTAGTCGATTTTGTTGTTTTAGTGTATGTTTGTAGGTTTTTTGTTATATAACTTTTACGTGGTAGTACGAGAACACATGTTTAAAATCTTATGAGAATACATGTTGTTTAGAATTAAAATATTAGAGTTACATATTACAATTAGTTGATTCGAGTCTGGCTCTTAAAAGGACATTTTCTGATGTCGTGTCCAAGGTTCCTACAATTAATTGATTCAAAGCCGGCTCTTAGGTTTATTTTGAACCACATCAAGATGATGTTCATTTCCGATCGGAGAAAACTTGGATCAGTATACCTTGAAAACATTCCATTCAGAGACGAATTGATCGGTAATATGTTGCCTTAACAACTGATGTGATAGGTAAATGATGTGTTCCATTTAGAGACGAATTGATCGCCTCAGCCAAGTTCGTCGTCATGTGACCATATCGACGACCCCCATCATAACATCATAACCATTTCTCTCTCGAGATTTAAAGCAGATAGATATATCCAAATTGATTTCTATCTCTCAACTCTTGTAGCAGCTCCTAAACATGCTCTACTCGGTGTGTGTTGTCTATTCAATAGAATATGAAATAATTAACGAGAAATAATAATAATTGGCAATGTAATTTATAATTTTGAGAGTGAAAGGCGTACCATGCATAAGAATTTGCGCTTCTCGGGTACGACACGACCCCCTACGTATCTTGGCACTGTCTCAAGTTCAACAATAGTTCTAAGGTTGTATTTCCGCATACAATTGGGCCACGTTTGCAACTCGTTGTAGGATTTCTCCCACTGCCCATATAGTTGTTGGTTGGCATGATGTCTTGCATACCAATGTAAATGAAAGAGTGAATTCAAACTTGAGGCAGTGAGTCTATTTATAGGATGTAAATGAACTGGTGTTCTTTTAAATTATTATTTTTATAAAGACAAGCATTTAAACACGTAAAATATTGCATATGAATTACATATGTAAATTATATTTTATTTTTTGTATGATAAAAATAATTGTCACCAACACCGGTGTTCTTCCACGATACATATGTTACCAACACCTTTACATGTATAAGAACCTACTGTAATTTTTTTCTCAAAAGTGAAACTTTGGTCGGCCTGTGTATTTATGTCAGTTCGAGGGCCCTCCTTATGCGGGTTTTAACACAACTTCCAAAACACCGAAAATGGTAGAAGCTTTGACCCGCATTATCAAATGTAATCGGCACGTCCCACCAGAGAAAAGCCTAGACAAGACACCTCAAGTTGCACCCGGCATTATTTCGCGGTACCGATCACTTTCGTGTCACACCATCACACATTTCCTAATATTGTGATTTGTCGATCATCTTGCACCATGAGCCACTGCATTATCTTCTTGACTAACAAGTTTAGCAAGAAGATCATCTTCTAGGGTAAGCAAAACACAAGAAATCCGAGTTTAACTACTCGGACAGAAGCAACAAGAATTTTCTAATATTGTGATTTGTTGAGGCGCCATACTTTGTCCACGTTGATGGAAAAATTCATCTTGAACAACACATATGTCACGGACACCGGACACTTTCGTGGCATACCACCTCGCGTTTTTTGATATTGTGATTTGTCGATCATCTTTAACAAATGCACAATACAAATATCGCACCATAACAATTGGTTTCCAACCACCTATAACTCATAATATAAATGTGAGTTTGCCAGTAAGGTCCGCAAGGGGAGAGTATATATAACATAAAAGTCGCATTTTGCAAAAGGCGACTTCTGCCAGGATTCCTGACGTGTCTAGAAAATCGCATTCTGTACAGCGTGACTTTTCCAGAATTCTTGATTTGTCACGAAAGTCGCGTTCTGCATAGCTCGATTTTGCCACTGTTCCTGATGTGTCAGGAAAGACATGTTGTAGAGGGCGTGACTTTGCCACTATTCCTGACATGTCAGGCATCTCACGTTTTGTATAACGCGACTTCTGCTCCTATTTAAACTCCCACGGTCGACGAAATCCCACACCACTCAATCGAAGAAAAAATACATTATGAATTAGTGGTTGAAGTTTTCGAGTGTAGCTACTAATGCCAACAAAACACGTATCAGGAAAATTTATTTGTAAACTGATTTTTCTAATATTGTGATTTG
This sequence comes from Hibiscus tridactylites, assembly GCA_958450335.1. Classification (NCBI taxonomy): domain Eukaryota; kingdom Viridiplantae; phylum Streptophyta; class Magnoliopsida; order Malvales; family Malvaceae; genus Hibiscus; species Hibiscus tridactylites. The sequence continues at coordinate 82,926,112 of OY288275.1, read as the reverse complement.
TTGTTATTGGTAGTTGCATATATATATATATATGTTAAGTAGTTGTTAACAATATCAGGAAACTTGAGGGCTATTTGAATGGCAGGCAAATGACAATATCTAATAGACCTCAAGATAAGCACCGATGCTTAACGTTTTGGGTTAAGAGGGGGTACCTTCACAAATCCGGCCTTTCAAATTAAAAAAAAATAGTTCTCTTACCGTACATAGTTAATGAGCCAAAATGTATTTTCCTCTAATCTAAGCTGACCCAACAATAGTATGTTGTTCTAATTAATTACATGTAAAAGCTCACTAATAAATAATTAAACTAATTAAAGAAAGGATACTCGAATTATTAATTCAAATATAATATATAGTAAATAAAAAAACAAAAATTAAAAAACATTTACTAATTAAAAAAATAAATTACAAATCTTCATTAAACTAAAATATATATACATACTATTTTAAAAAATAAAATAAAGTTAAAGTTCAAAATTTCTAAATAAAAAAAACAAAAAAAAACTAATGTCGCCTATGTCCACCGGTACCACAAGACGGTGCACGATAATTTCGATCCAGATTGCGTCGGACGAGAGCCCCGTCATCACCACTGTAACACCCCTCGCCCGGTTACGAGCAAAAGATGTCACATTCGAAACGACAATCAGAATCTAATAAATCATATCAAACATAAAAACATATGAATCAAACATATATACTTAACAAACAACATATTATATAACAAATATCAAGGTTATTTACACAAATAGGTGGGCCATTTTAAACTTCCTTCTCATAAAACTTAGCTTATATCATCACTTAATACAAACAAGAACTAACAATCAATACATCATATATACGTATACATTCGGCTAAACTTAAATAGAACCTAATTACATGCTTATATCTCATATATGAACTAATAAACAACCTAACCAATCTCATATAAACATTCGACTAGAAATCTTATATACATGTGATCCATTCGAAATACAACCTATATATAAATATATCATGTAAGTATATTCAAGCTTAATATCAATTCAATACTAAAACATTCAAATCCTACAAACACATGAACCCCTTAAATTATTCAAATTCAAACTAAGCTTAGTTAACTTCAAACATAGCTCATTCATATCATCAAATCCATATATACATAACATTCAACTAATCATTACATAACATAATATGTCTTAGTCTTATACAAACCAAAAATTATCAAATATAAGTTCCATAATGCATATGATAAACTAACTTAGACTATGCCACCAACTAGGAGACTAAGCAAAGTTATATCATACTTGTTCTTGACTTGTGAAGTTCTCGAAACAAAATGGATGGCTTTCGAATATCAACAGACCTGTTATTTTGAAAGAAGGAAACAAAGAGAGTGATAAGTACACATAATGTACTTAGTGAGGCAGCCTTAAACATTACTAGTTTCAATCTTTTAAAGTCTTATTCAATCTTTAGGGTTACTTAGCTAATTAAGCTTAGGATATATAAATTCACCTAGCTAGTCCATCAAAATCAAGTTAACTTAACTAGTTTCATAAGCTAATCAACAAGGCAACAAGCATTCATATGAAACATATCAATTTGGACAGCAACCAAATCACATAATTCACTCCAATTTGGGCTGCAAGCAACTTATGCAATTCATGTCAAATTGGGCAACAAGCAATGTTCACAGTCATATAAAATTGGCCATCAACTAACGCATGTAAATCATACTAAACTTGGCAGTAAGCAACTCATATAAACATTTTTATCTTGGCAGCAAGTAGCACATATAATTCAAGTCATATTGGCAACAAACAACACACATGATTCATGTCAATTCTTTAAGGTCATTACTCAACTTATTCATTTACACATTATCATTGATTTATTCAGGTTTTTTCTTGGACGATTAATGAAATAGGTTATCAAGTCTTCATGTATCATGTAACTTTAGATGCTCAAAATATCAATTTTCTCATTTCAACTTATAACATAGGATGCATAGGCATCAATGGTAACTTACCACCATTCAATTATCAAGGTGACTAACCACCTTATCAAGTTTATAGGTGACTAACCACTATCCTGTAACAAAGATCAGAGGAGCTCAATGACTCTAAGGCATGCCCTTATACCTATAGACACTAATCAACCAAGGACTTTAACTTATCTTTTATATCTACAAGCTCATTTATTTATTTATTTATTTTTCAAACAATCCACTAAGCCATGTAACATATTCAAACATGTTTACAATGTGAACATTTAAAGTTATGTTCAATCAAATTTCCAGCAAATACTTAGCTTCCTTTCAACCATATAAGTCTTTACTACTCAGTAGCTAAATCATCATTTAAAATCAATTCAAGTAGCTCATTCAATCTATAACTCAAAGCAATACATATAGGCATCAACTAGCTTATCTAGATAGCAATATACACCTAATACATAATTCATTCCTTTAGTCTTTCTTCCATAGCATTTAAGTTTATCAATCCATTATTAAGTCCGTTACATGCTTCATTTTAAATCATTAAAGAACTAAAAATATATTGGTTGAGACACTAATCTTAACCCTAAATTAGCTACACTCACAAATACTTCCAAGCTCAATTTGCTTCTTTGATGGTGATGCCCTCCCCCTTTTCTAGCTTGTTCACTCCTTAATTTCTCTTGGATTTATTCACCAATGTGATCTTAGATCACGACACAACATAATGACACTTATTAGAATTAAATTCAAGCTTATAAACTCATTTACTTGAACAAAATCACCTAAACATATGAATCTGCCCCTTAAACTGACAGTTTGAGTAACACCTACTAAATTGTCCATAACTTTTTACTTACAACTCCAAATTAGAATTTTTTTACCATTATAGAAAGCTTATTCACACACCTTTACAGCCATGTATAGCAAATATTGTTACCATTTACCTATCAATATAATTTATTGTTTAAAAACAAGGCATTTTCATAAACCTATTATGCCCATTTTCAGCTAACAACTTTAGTGTTCAATTAACTTACAGTTCACCACATGTTTAATTCTAAGCTTTTAACCACATTCACATACATAATTTAACACCATTTTAACATTCCAGCAACTACAAAAATAGGACATATAAATACCTTAAATAGCACATTTTTCAGACTTGTCCAGATTGACTTCTATGTGTTCTAGCTCAATTTAACCATCCATTTAAGCAATTTTTCTTTATAAACCTATATGTTTTCATTCATTTAAAACATCCCCTGTTTCAAGCTTAATTTTCTAGAATTTTATTTGATCATTAAAACCCCTTAAATTTTATTTTTACTTAACACATTTCACCTAAGTACAGTTTCATTCATTTTTTAGCAGTCAGATTGGAACTTAATTTCCAGCCACTTCTAGTATCATTTTCATGCTTTCAAGCCCTCTATCTTATAGTACTTTTCATGCTCTACAACTTTGTTCTACAACACTTTTTCTAATTCGAATCCTAACACATTAGAATTTTCCATCTAAAACAGGGCAGTGCATTAAGCCTAATCTGGGCATATTCAACCTAATGTTCATGTTCATGCTTATTTTCAGAATTTCAACTATAAATTCATAAATCCAGCATTTTAACAACATTTTAAATTGATTCATATTTCCAGCAACTAATCATAATCAAGATCATCAAAATAATTCTAAATTTCAAGAACAATATCAATTGATTATCGAGCACTTACTTGAACTAGGAACTCAACATGCATGCATGAGTGATGGACCCTGGTTAGTTTCCAGCAATTCCCTCTTTACACTCTCTAATTTTTGTTGATGAAGAAGAAAAAAGAAAGTTGATGGAATACACATATGGGTTAGTTTAGCTAAGGTGGCCGGTCATGAGTTTTCTAAGGGACACTTGGTATTGTTTTTAACCAAGTATATCCCACTTAGATTATTATAATGTATTTTAATTTTTTTTGATCCACTAATATATATGTAATTCTTATAATCAACCACATATCATGTTATATATATTTTAAGTATCAATTCTTCAACTTAATTTAATTCCATCGAATATATATACACATTACTTTACATTGATTAAATTTTATTTCTACCAAGTATGTGTACTTATACATAATTATACATTTTAAATACTTTCAATCTTAGCTAAGTTGTGATCTTTTACGTTATCGATATTGTTTTTCTATCATTCGAACTAGGGTACTTTTTAGGGTGTTACAACCACAACCACCACCACCACCACCACCATCATCATTATCATCTCCGGTTCCAGCAACTGTAGTGCCACTCGTTCTACTGGGCTCATTTAAGTAGAAAATCGACTGTGGTGACGTTTGTTGGACAATATCAGATCCAAATGCGGCTGACATCGGGGGAACGACATCAAGGACACATAGGACTGACATAGAAGAAGGCGTTAAAAAACCTTGACTTGGACTTTGCGTCAACTGTGGCCGCATCGGTGGTGGGGTAACATCTGATGGTGGCGGTGGTGGTGCTGCAGTTGAAAGGCCAACACCGGAGGTGTTTCGTGCTCCTCTACCCCTCGAACGCTGAGACCGAGGGCGGTTTTGTTGCTTTCGTCAATACACGACCGTTGCCTTCTCTGGAGTAAAAAAAGACGGCTCCCCATTCACCCTAAACCACTCGTCGTAATCATCGTCCACCATCGTATCAAACAAACGGTAATCAGTCCGAGGTTGCCAGTGCTAATTGAACCTATCCCTCCAGTGAGCGATATAAGACTGATGGTGCACTGACCAATCAACCTACAAGACAATCAAACAGTTGATTTATTCTTTTTACATATAAATTACATTCAATTTAATAAAAGAATGTGATATGTATATAAATATTTATTACCTCGAGTTTCCCTTGTCGAGTGAGTTTGTGCAACTAATCCAAATTTGGAGGCTCGGCTGGGATACCTTGAAAACAACCAAATTTTCGTAGAACGCGGTTCGTCAGATGCCACTCAACTGTGGCATAGCAGATGAGTAGTACAGTGGTTGTCCAAACAAGCCTCGTCTCGTCCGAAAATATCGGGATGCAAAGCTGCAAGTCCGTATGAGAGTAAGACGTCCATAAAAACTGTAGAATATATAAAGTGTATATTAAAAAAAGGAATTATGTATAGTTAAATAAAAAAATTTCAACTTCGAATAAATACACCAAAATGTTACCTGATCTTTTGAAAAATTCTCAATATCTTGTCTGATAACCGCTAAGCCCTTCGCAACACCAACATAGGTTTAAGGAGCGGTCCACCTACAAAATAAGAAGATAATTTAAATTAATTATAATAATACGTATATTAAAAAATTAACAACTATTTCCTTACCTCCAGGCTAGCGGAAAAACATGTGGAGTATGCTGCAGAAGCTCAAGGCGTAAAAATGACATTCTCCACCACGCCCAGGACTGGAGCAACACCAAACAACCACCGATTTGGCACTTTTCAGGATCGGTGTTCTTGCAGAGCTTGCTAAAAAGAGTGACCAAAACTACGAATCCCCAACTCAGTTTACCGACTTTTTTAAAATTCTGCAAATGACACAACCAGATCGTATAAACATTGTCACGAGTTTTGTTAGGCATCAATACTCCGTCGATCATCTGTAAAATATAAGCACGAGCATATGCCTACAATACGAAAACACACACACACACACACACACACACATATATATATTACCATATGTTAAAAAAATATTATTTCAATAATATTCACTAAAAAAATATTTTTACCTTCTTCACTCGCGTCAACGGGTACGTTACCAAAATTATCACGCACTACAAAAAAATGTACATATACCGACGGACACAAGTCGTCGGTATATACGATATATACCGACAGAAAATAACAGTGTCAGTAAAAGTTACTAGTTTTACCGACGGACGACAGAAACCGTTGGTATAGATATAACGTATACCGATGGAGTATAAAAACCGTCGGTATAGGTATACCTTATAGCTACGGTTTTTTCTGTTTGTCAGTATAACGTAATTATATATCGACGGTTATATTTTGTCCGTCGGTATAGGTTTGACATATACCGATGGTGAGCTGTGTCTGTCGGTATAGATATTTTTTTATTATTATTTTAATAAAACACAGCGTTTTAACTTCACCCAAATTCAACTTTTCCAATCCCTAATTGCCTCTCAATCGTTCGTCGCGTTTCTATGGCTTCTTCGCTGCAATTTGCTGGTCTCAATCCCAAATTAAACCTTTCGAGCCCTAATCGCTCGCCGGAGATTTTCTACGGCTTCTTCGCTGCAATTTTTCGGTCTCAATCGGTTGTTTCTCCCTGCAATTTACTGGTCTCAATCTGCTATTGTTTCAATCGGTAAGTACATTGGTTTGTTACTTTTACACTGGGAATTCTTGGTCCTTAAATTACAATTTACAAGCATAGTTTAGTGATCATTACAATTTGCTATTGTTTGTCTCTTTCCTGTAACAATAGACTAGTTGGTAGTGACACGTTAGGAAGTGAGGTGTTATGAGCTTATGATAATCCCATAAATATATATAGATATCTTGTTAGATTATATATTGAGGTGTTCAATCTGCAGAAGGTATTTTAATGATTTCGTTATCATTCTTAAAGCATATATAGAAAGCTAATGCCTTGTTTCATTTCAGTTCACTTCTGGGCACTAACTTTTAAATGGGGTATTAGCATAGCCAACATAGCCGACTTTGCGAAACCATCAGAAAAACTCTCATACCCGCAGCAAATAATTTCTATTAATATAGTTCTTGTATTACAAATTGGTAAATCGGGTAGTGTTTCTAGGGGTTCTTTGGATGTGAGTGGATGAGATTGTCACTTTAGCATAGGTGCATCCATAGGAAGGGTTTCCCAAATGCTTGTACGGCTCCTTGATATTATGCTTGTTGAGCATTTCAAATTGATATTATCTATAGGAAGGGTAATTTGAAAGTTTTAAATTTAGTTTAGGGGTTCTTGTATTTGCATTTATAGAAATGTCCTAAGTCGCTGCTTTTTTCTTTCTTTTTATTCCGCTTGCTAGTAGATTAAGTGTACCTGAGGTGCTGATATGCGTCATAGCTTCTCAAATTGCTAATCTGGGTGAGAGTATAATTGGTGCTGCATTCCAAGGGAAAGAAGGTTTTCGTTGGGTAAGGAATCGTTTGAATAATAAGATGGTTTCTGTCATCCTGTTTTCTATCCCTTTTTTTATTTATTGCTGTTGCATGTATACTATGTTAGGATCAAGATCTAGGTTAGATTAAACCTTGTTTATAAGGTTACCGTCGACTACTAGCCAAATATTCAAGGACACCTAAATGTAAGGTAACTTTTCTTGCACACAATATTACCCTTTCATTCAGCATACTATGATCTTGAGCTCATCAACCTTCCTACCAGACCTACCCACACCTCAACTTATAGCCATGCCATCAAACCAGTAGATTAATGCAGTTTTGAATGTAATAAACATTGCTTTGATTACTAAATGGTGCTGTGTAAAATGCTGGAAATATAGTCTTAGATTAGAATGAAAATAACCTTGAAACAGTCCTAAGGTACAGTCTAAAAAGTATGCAGTTTTATAAGCAAACCAGTGTAGTTTTTGTATATGTAAAATAAGTGCAGTATGACATGTTATTATAATGCAGCTTTGAATGATAAAAACAGTCTTGACACTGCCTTGAGAACAATTAAAATATGTGCAGTTTGATTGATGAAATGTATGATGATTTGATATGAAATTGTGTGTGTATACATATGTAAATAGTGAATTGATTTGTATATATGATTAGGGGCTGCTATGAACAATAGTGAATTGTTCTTGCAAAACTAATAAGTAAGCTTGGTATTAATGGCTTGAGTTGGTTTCTAATAACTTATTGTTTTATTTGAGGTACATACAAATATTGTGATTTTTTAATACTAAATTTGCTGACAATAAGATGTTGCTACAATATAAGTTTACTCATATTTTATATTGAATTTTGCAGGAGTTTGAACAATATGGCGAAACGAAAACGTCTTAACATTGTTTCAACAATCAGAAACTCTGAATCCCGTGCTCAAAGTGAAGAACAACGAGCCACATCTGCGCAGCATCATGAGCAATCTCAAGCACAACAATCACAACAATCTGAAGAAGTTCAAGGAGTAGTTGGACAACAATCCCGTGAAGAACAATCACAACCTTCATCAGGTATGATATTTTCACCTCAAATCAACGGTTCAAATACAATTATTTGTTTGAGTTTCATTTGTACTTACTCATATTCATGTAGAGGACATTAATCATAAGAAAGTTCGAGGAGCAACACTTATGTCAGATATTTGGGAGCTGCCAGAGGGACAACGCGTTAATGTCAAAATTAACAATTTATATCAACCTGTGGGTGAAGAATCGACTTGCTTATGTCGCTTTATTGGAACGATGGTGCGAAAGGCTGAGTTTGCGCCAATTAGTTATTTGAATTGACATGAGATGCCGAACAATAAGAAGGAAGAAATGTGGTCCACGATCGAGGTATGTGCAGTAATTGAATACTTGTCAAAAGTAAATGTCCCTTGCTTCTATAGACCTTCCTACATGCATCTATGTCAAAAGTAGGGAGATAGAAAACAAACATGTAGTGAGATAGAAAACAATAGAAAAGCAGGGCGGAATGGACTGTTTAAACTAATCGAATGAATACATTAAAAAGCAGGGAAAACTTATGAAGGATTAAACTTACTTTGTAATAAGGTTGTTTGAGCAGTTGTGGACTGATTTCATGCTCTAAAAAACAGTAGAAAAGCAGTTTATTTGTATGGGACACTTTTTCTTTTAACCAGAATTTTTGGGGACTGATTAATATTGCAAGCTGCCCTGTTTTGTATATGTGAGTATCTTAGTGGACTGTTTTCATGGTTTCTAAGATGCGTAAGGATTGAATTGTTAAGTTTAAGGTTGTCCCATGAAAATATGCATGAATTTTGGGTCTGTTCTTGCTTATGAAATTGTTAAGGGACTATTTTGAGTATTTATAGGTATGAAGGACTGTTACTTTTTGTATTTGTGAGCATCTAAATAATAATTGTTCTTGGATTGTGATACTCTCTTATTTTGTTAATGCAGTTAAAGTTTCAATTCCAATCATTTGATTCGGAGGAAGGCGTTGATGAAACCACATTAAAACATGTTAAGAAATGGGTTCTCTCAGATATGAATACCAAATGGAGGCAGTGAAAAAATGAATTAAAATCTCAAATATTTGATGAGAACCAAACCGTAGAGCAGATCGTCGAAAATTGCAAGGATCCATGAGTGAATTTGGACCAATTGAAGACACTTGTTGAATATTGGTTGTCCTCAAAGGCGATGGTAAAATGCTACAGTTTTATAATTTCTATAACTTTAATATTTAAACCTTTATTAACAATTTATTATTTATAATTCGAATAGGAACAAAGTGCCACAAATAGATCAAATAGGTCAAAGCTAAGTGAACCACATTGCACAGGATCAAGATCTTTCCCTAGGATTGTTGAAGACTTGGTGCGTATAATTTTCTTTATTATTACCATTTATTTGAAAAATTGTTTCTAATATCTCTCGTTGTTTTCTTAATGTCAGACTGCAGAATCTAATGGAATTCCACCAACACGAGCTGATGTCTATGTTCGATCTCGTACACGCAAAGATGGAAGCATCGTGAATTCCAGGGTCGCGGTTGTTGTGGTAATTTATTATTATTAAGTCTTGTATATGTGTTTGGTATAAATATAATATAGTTATTATATTATATGTTTAACTTGCTTATATTTTTAGGAACGTATTCAAGAGAGGAGAAATGAAAGCTCGTCTTCTAAGAATTTATCACAAAATTCATGGTCAAATGATGTGTTTGCTCAAGTTAAGGGACCAGAAAGAAGAGGACGTGTTTGTTGTGTAGGGGCGGTTCACACTCGTTCTTCTCAGGAATCTGGACCTTCACAATCAGTTCAAAATACTGAAGAAGTGGAAGGGTTGAAATCTAAGGTTGCGAAATTAGAAAAACTTTTTGAAACTTGCTTTCTACCCTACTTTCAACAACAACGTCCAGGTCTACATGTGCCTGATATGGATGCTTTGCTTCGTATGGTTGATACAGAGGTATTCAAAATATTTTTCTTTCTTATTACTCCATTCATTTTTTATTTAAATTCATTATTTTAATTACTTTTAATAGGCAACACCTGATGCTGGTAGTGCTTCAGCACCAATCAATTGTACCAGTCCATCCTTGCCTTCAACAAATCAACAAAATACAAGTGGAAATGATACTGGCAGACAGTAGAGGGTGATCTTCAATTATTTCTAGCTTTTATTATGTAAGTTATTAAGAAACAAAAATATTTGCTTGCATATTACTTTTGTATGTACTAAACTTGTAGGTACATGTTTTACTGATTATGTATTACATATTTTTTTTATTCGAACATTAAATCTAATATTTTCCCTTTCAAATGAAATAATTTTTGTTATAGTAATTTTACTAATTTTAATATTTAAAATAAAAATTATTAAATAAAAAATGGAATATATTAATAATTATTTAATATATAAAAAACAAATAAATATCAATTAAACCCTATACCGACGGACAAAGCTGTCGGTATAAATATTTTATACAGATAAAAAATAAACGCTAGGATCTATACCGACGGACAAACCGTCATTATAGATAATAGCTATACCGACGGACAAACCGTTGGTATAAATTCTGACCCTATACCGACGGACAAACCGTCACTATAGATAAAAGCTATACTGACGGACGAAACCGTGGGTATAGATTCTGACCCTATACCGACGGACAAACCGTCATTATAGATAACATCTATACCGACAGACACAACCGTCGGTATAGATATGCTGGACCTATACCGACGGACAAAATGCGTCGGAATATATACCCTAATTTGTCGGGGTAGTCCATACCTATTCCTACGGTTACGTCCGTCGGTATAGGTCCAGCATATCTATACCGACGGTTGTGTCCGTCGGTATAACTTTGTACCGACAAGCATATTACCGACGGCCTTTTGTCCGTCGGAATTTTCATTTTGTTCGTCGGTAAAAGGGTTTAGCGTATATACCGACGAATATTTGATGTTTTACCGACAAATTTGTGTCTGTCGGTATATGTCACTTTTTTTTGTAGTGACGCAGCCATGCTAGTCGTATTTTTCCGCCGTAAAAATGATCCGGCGTAGCCCCTAGCCCACTCAAACATAAGTCGAACCAAGCATCCAAACCGGGACCATCGATAGCATCTCCATCAACATGCAAACCTAGGATATGCGACACATCTTCTAAGGTAATCTTCACTTCTCCGCAACCAAGGTGGAATGTGTGTGTCTCTGGTCTCCACCTCTCCAAAAGAGCCTTTACCAAATCAACGTCTATTTTTCCATCTCCAACAATTTTGGATGCGTGCAAAAATTTAGCTTGCTCTAAGTACGGTTCTATCAGAAGGTCTGGTAATGTCGTCATCCGATTGTAGGAAACCTTTAAACGTTGTTCCATACTCTAAAAAAATAAACACATAGGTATAAATTAAACTATATAAAAAAATATCAAAAATACGTATTTACTATTAAGAATATAGAATAAAATTATCAAAAATAAAACGAGATAAAACTTACACATCTTCGATAATAATCGAACACGTTCTTGTGATGCAACCTTATCAAATCCGTCGTTATATCAATTACGAGAAATCAACCAAAAAAAAGATTTGAGAGAGTTAATTTTTTTAGGTGTGGGGTAAATGGTTTTGGGTGGGGACAATTTATAGTGGATATCGCGTCGGTTGGGGTGCGATTACTAAATGAAAATCACATCAAGTACAACGCGATTTCAGAAATTGCGTCTTACACAACGCAACATCTTTATAACCATATCGCGGTAATTTAACCGTTCCAATTTATTACCGCAGAAATCGCGCCTTACACAACTGATTTTATCTTATCGCGACGAGTCGTTTGAAATTCTTGACGAAGTCGCGTCCTACAGAACGCGTCTTTAATATTTTTTTTTATAAATTCAAAACTGGATAATATAATCCACATCGGATTGAAGTCGCGCATTGGGAAATGCGATTTTTGATATCGAGCCTTGTAGGACGCGATTTTGCTTGATGTGGGCCAAATAGGGGGTATTTTCCCAGATAATTCCCCAAAGGGGAATATCTAGCCGAATTTGCCTGGTTTTTTCACCTTTATTTTTTTATAAATAATTTCTACTTGGGAAATTTTACTCCTAATAAGTCTAGAACCAACAACTTAAAAAGGAGAGAAATGTGCCAACTGAGAGTTTTTAACCATATACTCTAAAAATTATTACCTTTATAATGTATTTTTACCGAACCCAATTTTATAAGAGTGGGCAGCTGAAGTCTTTGGCGTATGTAATTATTTAATACCTTAGGTCAAAATAACTTTCTTTATAGGTTAAGTGAGATGATTAGTGAAATTCGAACCTTGATTCTCATAGAGTTATTAAGTATTCTATTAATTGAATTAACTTTTGTTTACAAGTTTTTTTTTATATTATCGCTGTTACAGATGGATAGATAACATATTAAAATTTGAAGATTGATTTTATGGGGAAGACCCAACTCCAAAGACCCTGTATATTTAGACTCTGTTCAGGAATAATTTTAGAGCAAGATTTTAGGTGGAAAGCAGTGAGAACAGTAGTATAAAAAAAGTTGAATTTTTTATCTCTACAAATTTAATTTGGAGATTAAATTAGGTAAAAAAAATAGTTAAAGCGGCAAATTTTAGATTATTCGACGTAATTTTTTGGTTGACAACTAAAAACTGATTCAAAAGCCGTTAATGAACGGAGCCTTAGTGCCGGAGAGCTAACGTGTCACTCACTTCCGTTATCCATTAATCTGTGCCATTGCCATTGACGGCTTTGCCTTTCAATGACAATGATCCGAGGAGGGTAGGGTAGCCTGTAGGTGATCTTTATCTCTTTGCAGATAATGGAGAAATGGCCCCCACACCTTTTTATGTTTGGTTCTGAACCCTCCCTTTACTTTTTGCAATCAAACCCCATTAAACGTAATTTATCCAACATTGTATTTTAATTAAATTAATTATTACATGATTTAATAAGATTGAATTTAGGATTCGAAACCTGCCAGAAATAAATAATATAAAAAGTCATGGCAGTTTAGAAATAATATATATTTACAAGTTTAATTGCATGATTGTTTTTTAGATTAACTGTTCAATGATTTAAAATATAAAAGATTAGAAAAAAATCTCAATAGCAATAGTTAGATACATGAGTAAGAAGTTGAACAAAAATATCTAAATTGTTTTTCTACTGATGTCGCAATTTTATAATGTGGCACATCTTATCATAACATTTATTTGTTCATTAATTAATGATTAAAGTCGGTCAACTACGAAAACTATTGATGAAGGGGCAACTGATTTTTTTAGTAATGAAAGGAATCAATTTGGTGCACCTTTATCCATAAGGACTCAAATCGGAACACTTTTTCTACATTGACTTAATTGATTTTTAAATTTTGTATGAAGGGATTTTTAGGTACTTTATCGAAAATAAAAGGTAAATAAAATTTTAGGTACCTAATTTTAACTTCGAGATTTGGCAATTTTAGAAGAAAAATCCTTTTTTAATTAATATTTAAAAAATGGCTCCCAAAAAATATTATTTGGCAAAATGACCCCAAACTTGCCACGTCGGTGGACCTCGCGTTGTGTAGGACGTGAGGTCAGATATCGCGTTCTACAGGACGCGAGGTCGTGGGATTTTTTAAAAATTGAATGCATGTTAACACAAACAACAAGGTCGGGTAGACTAAAGTCGTGTTGTGCAGAACGCAATATCAAACCTCGCGTCGTACACAACGCAAGGTTCACCGGCGTGGCAAGTTTGGGGGTCATTTTGCCAAATAATATTTTTTGGGAGCTATTTTCCCAAATAATAATTTAAAAGGGATTATTCATTCAAAATTGCCTCGAGATTTAATATGGTATATGAACTTTTTTATTTAATTAAATACTTAAAGTTGGTTTTCTGTTCAAATTGGTACACAGTTTTTTTTTTGTTTAATTTGATAGTTATATTTTTAACCAGTTTGAACCGTGAAACTAAATTTATATTTAATTTTGAACAAAAAAATAAGAAATTTCAGACTATTTATCTAAAAAGAAGAAGGAAAGGGTAAATATAAATTTTGGTACTTAAACTTGACTTTTAGATCCAATTTAACATTTTTTTTTCTGTCCAATTAGATACTTGTGTCAACTTTTAGGTTCAATGTGGTACCTAATTTTTTAGTCCAATTTATTACATGAACTTGAAATTTTTGTTCAAATCGATATTTGAATTTGGTTTTCATGATTTAAACTGGTTAAAAACCATATGCAGCTAATTGAACCAAATAAATAAATAAATTCACGTAGTAATTAAAAAAACAAAAAATAGACCAAAAGAATCTTTACGTTCCAAATTAAATCTTAAAGTTAAATACAAATGTGTAGTTGAACTAAAAAAACTTAAGTGATAAATTGATAAATGTAATTAAGGCAGGCTGAGTTTGACGTTGTTGTGGGTAGAAGTTAGAAAATTCAGTTGTGGGGAAATGAGCGTTTATGTGTTAATCTAGGTAGGGAAACGGGTGTTCGGGTCAAATCTGGAGCTGTTTGGCAACCAAATTACAATTACAACGAGCGTTCATGGTCACGACTGTAACAAAAACCGAAGCCTAAATCGAGGTATTAAAACATATATCTTATATCTACCCAAAAATATAAGGCGACACAAAATTCAAATCCAAACTACTAAACACTAGCATTGAGTGAAGTGAAACCGTGAAGTCAATCACGAACGTCATCCTAATTTTACGAAGCTCTCATTCTCTTGGAGTGAAAAGTGTCAAAACGATAAAGAACAAATGCGGACGGTGAGTAAGATTAATTGACTTGACTTGACCTAGCGTTATCCTAATTTTAATCATATTATTTTTATTGGATGATTGAACAACTTTTCAGTTGAGTTTAGGTGCAAACATTTGAAAACACGTTTGTGGAAAAGCTCACAAGTCACAATAACATATATTAATTAATTAAATCAATATTAACACGAACTCAATAAAAATAATTACAATGGTTACATGTCACAGGCCAAAATGAAATGATTATATTTTTAAATTTAAATATTTTTCAAACTTTCAAGAAAAAACTAACCATTCTTATTAAATTTATTAAAATTTTGTTTTACTCCTAAAAACTAATAAAGTTAGGGTAAAATATACATCGTGGTATTTGAACTTGATTTTAATATACAATTTGATATATATATATATATATATTAATCCAATTAAGTATTTAAAGTTAGTCTCGAAGTTCAGTTTGATATTTTATTTTTCTTTATTTAATTAGGTATATAAACTTATTTTTTAAGTTTAATATAATATTTGAACTTGACTTCATAATCCATTTAAGTATCAATTTTAATAAAAAAACTTGAAACTCAGGTAGTATCAATTTAAAGAAATAGTCAAGCTTAAGTATTTAATTGGAGCAAAAAATATTAAATATAAATGGCTTAAGGGTGTAAGAGGTCCTTGAACTTTTGAAAAATAATCAATTAAGCCTTTAAATTTTTTTTGCACCCAATTAAGCCCTTGAACAAAGAAATTGAATCAATTAAGCCATTGAACCAAGAAATTGAATCAATTAAGCCCTTTGACCAATTTTGACCATTAAATCTTGACCTTTTTCTTCTTCACATATTACCGGCACATAATACACTACAGTTCCATCATGTTGCATTTACAAAAGAAATTCAAAAAGTATTTTTTTATAAATTTTATAAGTTTTTTAGAATTTTTAGAACCTTTAAAGATTTTTTTAAATAAAATAAAAAATTCTGAAAACTGTCAAGTGGAAACATTGTGACATAGTGCACTGCAACAATGGATCGAACAAAACTATTAAGATTTAATGGTCAAAGTTGGTCAAATGGCTTAATTGATTAAATTTATTGGTTTAAGGGCTTAATTGATTAAATTTTGTGGTTCAAAGGCTTAATTGGGTGTAAAAAAAGTTTAGGGACTTAATTAATTTTTTTTCAAAAGTTCAAGGGTTTCTTACACCCTTAAGCCAATATAAATTAATCTTAGAAAATTAAAGTGGGAAAAACTTTTTCAGCGGAGCGTGCGTTAGGGCTGGTCAGGGCCCAAAAAAATGAACACCAGGCGGGAAGAAGAAAAAAAATCCGCTGCTAGCCATCACCAAGGCCGGCAAAAAACGCCGGTAATTATCCGACGGCTTAAACGGGACCCTACATGGTACTTTGGATTCCATTATTTATTTATTTATTTATTTTTCTAATTTTTACCGTTCGGGTCCCACAGTCCACGGTCACCCCTATCCTGCCCGCCTTCAGCGACTATAGTCTATAAGTAGCCCCACCGGTAATGTCCGAGTTGCTCTTTTTGCAATAACCTCCAAAAAAAAGAATCTACATTCTTCCTCCTTCGTTGCCCTTATTTTTCTCTCGCCGTCTTTGTTTTATCCTCTCGCTCTTTGCTTGATATTCTCTTTAACGGAACCTTTTTTAGGCTCTCCACTCGACCTCTAACTCAACTGTTTCGGATTTCTCTTTTTTGTTTCCCGGGAAACCGTGTTTATTCCCGTCATTTCTGCTCTATTTTTTTTCTTTGTTCTTCTCCCTCTTTTTGCTGTTAAGCCTGTTACAGTTTTTTGCTTCTCCCTGACCTCCTGTACACCGTTATATTAAGGTATAAATTTTCTGGGAAAAAAACTTTAATTTTAAATTTCAAATTCTCTTATATTTTTGAGCGATTTGCAGCCTATCAATGAACCATCGGAGACTTGCGTTGATTCTTCTTGTTTCTGTCTCTTGTGTTCCAATTTCACCTTAATTATGTGTTTCTTTTCCAATAGAACAAAGTTTTGTGAAATTCTCTTCTCAAATTCTGTCATCTGAGACCCTTTTTTTGTTCTTTTCTGTTTTGATGATAACTCGTAATACAGCCACACAGGGGTTGAAGAAGACTACTTATTTTTGAATCAAAGTCCTGTTTAACCTGTTTCTTAACTGTATCAGAATGGAACGCTTTCAAAACGACGACCTTCAATACGTTGTCAACGACTACTACGACGTCAATAATTTCGATAACGACGGTACCTTCGTCGAACCCGAGCCTCAGAGAGACACCGCTGAATTTGA
This sequence comes from Hibiscus tridactylites, assembly GCA_958450335.1. Taxonomy (NCBI): domain Eukaryota; kingdom Viridiplantae; phylum Streptophyta; class Magnoliopsida; order Malvales; family Malvaceae; genus Hibiscus; species Hibiscus tridactylites. The sequence continues at coordinate 82,908,855 of OY288275.1, read as the reverse complement.
TTCCTATGAAGATGATTTTGAATCAGTGAGATTTTTTTTCCTTTCTTGGTTATGCCTGATTCCTTCGATTTAGATTCTTCATTCTAGAATCTGTAATTCAACTCCCTTAAAACTATATGTTTTGTGGTTATTTGGAAAACAGAGTAAGCCGAAAACTGATACATCAGCAGAGGAAGCTAGAAATGGAAAAGATATACAAGGAATTCCTTGGGAGAGGCTTAATTTCACTAGAGATAAATACCGCGAGACGAGAGTAAGACAGTACAAGAACTATGAGAACCTCTCTGGTTCTCGTGAAGAGATGGAAAAGGTCCGTTTCTGTTTTTCATTCCAAATCCACTCAGCTTTTTATACACCATTTCTAAAGTTAGACATGAAATATGATCGAGAAAGCTGTTCAATTATCTGCGGCTGTGTCTCAAGGGCTTGAAATTGGGGCCAGATTATTAAATATACATATTTTGTTGTCAGGAGTGCTTGCAAGTAGAGAAAGGAAAGACCTTTTATGACTTCCAGTTTAACACAAGGCTCGTCAAATCTACAATTGTTCACTTTCAGGTACAGAATTTGCTCATTATTTTTCAATTTTTACTAATAATTACCTTTTTGTTTGCAATTTTGTTCCCATTTTAAGGCTAATGCATTGCATTTCCTTGTGTTGTCGTTTCCATTCCCTATCTCTACGAGAAGTCTGTTTGAACAGAATTTGGCCTTTTAAAATGTCATGTGTCCACAATGTTTTTAACGCACATTTTCAATTCTAGTTCGTTCTGGACGCGTAACTATTTCCTCCCTTTCTATTGGGATTTGAAGGTATCTGCAGTTTATTAGAGATGTTATGTCTTGACAGTATTTGAGTTGTAATAATGAGTTGATTCAGTGCTGTTTGCCGTCATCTTTGTTCCGTATATTTCTCCATCGGATCTTTGGTTGGGGTGATTCGTTTAGTTATCTGCATATCACTAGTCTCATAGTTTTGCAGATCATGTTTAATTCCAATTTGACCTGAAGTTTTGTGACGTTTTCTTTCTCTTTTATTAGTTTCAAATATTTTTATGTACCCCAGGCCCGCTTGATCCATCAAGATGTGGTTGTTATTCACGGAAATCCTTTTTTGCAGATTTGTGAAGGATTCTTTACTTTATAGTTGCACATGTTAACAGTTACACAAAATGTAAAAAAATTAAAAGAAATATTTGCAGAGGTACCATCTCATCACGGATATTGATTCTTCATGGCTGTGCTATGACCGTTTTTTGTTGTTGAAATCTTATTAACAATTTATAGTTGTAGAACTTTACATTTCTAGTTATTCGCAAGCATGCACTGATTCATACACTGAATGTTTCAACCATGCTGTCGCAGTCTGCTCCTGCATAATGCTTGCGAATGCCACTGCTTCAGTATACACCAATTGTGAAGCTCATGAAACTACCTCCAATATGTAGTCTTTTTTTAATCTAGATGAGCCATGGGTATAGAAATTACCATAGGTGACAAGACAAATATATCATACTTTTTAAGAATCTAGAATGCTTCAGTATACACCAACTGTGAAGCTCATGAAACTACCTCTGATATGTAGTCTTTTTTTACGCTAGATGAGCCATGGGTATGGAAATTACCATAGGTTTTACATTTGGCTACACTTATTTGAAGAAGGTGATAAGTCAGATACATCATACTTTTTAAGAATCTAGGTCTTGATGCCAGTCACTTTTCTTGTCATTGGCATATCTTGAGATTATGCTCTATGCATTAGTTATGGTTTTTTTTTTTTTTTTTGTTAGTGTAATTTGTGGATTGGGAGTACGTTTTATGTTGCATGTGAATTATATGGATTTAACCTGAGGCGTTTAGGAATTCTATTTCTCTTATTTCAGCCTTTAAAGCAGGTTGGGAGTAATTTCTAAGCAGCTGGCGCGATAAAGACGCTTTGTTTATATGGTATGATAGGAAGCATTTAAGAGGCCTTTGTAGTGATTCCTGTAATTTGAGTAGAGCGATATGTCCCACACCTGAAGGGAAATTAATACTTAATTTGCATTTCATCTTGCCGGATTGTCATTATATCTTTAGATGCGTTCATAGTTAACAGAGCTGTGTTACTTTGTTGTTGCTTCTGAGGGACCAATCTGAATTTGTGATTCAATTTCATTTACTTGATTCAATGTTATGAGATATCATCTGCATGAGTATCCAATTATGTTACTTGATTTGTTGTCCAATATTATTCTTTTGGATGATCTTGTCATGTAGATTCTTCTCTGATTTATTTTTGCATATTCATGCAGCAATCAAGTTTTAGGGAAGTAGTGTGCCGTATTCAGAATTTCAGTTTTCTTGCTGCGAATGAGTTGTATATTTTACCTTCGCCCATTGCCTTCTGAACCTCAATCGGGAAAGATGTGTTTAGTTGAGCCGTATAGATCTATGCATTGTCGGTGCTGCTGTGTAGTTTTTCATTGTTGGCTTATGTTTTTCCTTTCTAGAAGAGGTCTGGAGTAATAGGTGCATTTACATGACCTCGTTTAGGTTCTTGATAGGTGCTAGGTAGTATTGTGTTATGTGAGCTAAAAAGGATGGGCCTCATGTAGTCCATTCATAACTGTATGTAATATCTATGCATTATGCTGCATAGCAAATAGGCAGGTTTATAAATCTTTGCAATTTCTCGTCTTTTCTGTGGCAAAGTTTGCATGCATTAGTGAATTTATGTGAATGTGTTTCCCATTTATATGCATTTGTGTTTGTTTCTGCACGTAATCCAAGTGCACTCATGGTATATTCACATTTGCGTGCCTTTTCCCTGAGAGATATCTTTAAGGTACATAGTGCGAATCTTGATAATTTCCACTGCTGTTTTACCATTCTTAGCCGCAAGGTAATCTTTCCGCATTAGTCTCTTGATTTGCGTAGGAAAGTCAATGGTGCTTTGTATCACCAGGGTGAACTGTCTGAGAATCGTAACCTTTTATCAGCATTCTGCTTCCTTTTATATTCTTCTAATTTTCTGTTTCTTTTTTTCATTTTTGTTCTATGTGGCATATTTTCTTGCATTGCCACAACCTGTGATTTTCTTTTCTCCAATCTTCATTTCTTATTTCCATAATGGGGGTTTTGAGAGGGGAGTGAGGCATGAATTGTGTATGGGGCATGTAAGGTCGACCAAGGAACATGTGTTTTATTTTGGATGGAATCAAATAAGCTTGTCTCCTAGAAAAGTCGATAGAGTGCATTTATGGGGATAGTAAACTGTATTTATGACCCAACTTATATTTTATGCCTAACTATTTTCAACCATTTCCCCTTTTTGCAGCTTAGAAATCTATTATGGGCTACATCAAAGCACAATGTATACCTCATGGAAAATTACTCAGTAATGCATTGGTCATCCTTGCTTCGCAGAGGCGAAGAAGTACTGAATGTGGCTAAGCCAATTGTTCCCAGCCTGGTTAGTGAGGGTGACCATGATTAAATTTGATGTTGGCTGATAACTTTGTTCAAAGGGCCTGTTAGTTAAAAATCTTTCTGTTGATATGTTTGTAGAAACATCCTGGATTGCTATCTCAGCAACTCTCTAGAGTGCAGATTAGCACCATGGCAGTTAAAGAGAATTTCATGGTGGCTGGTGGTTTTCAGGGGGAACTTATTTGCAAGGTATGCGTTTGGTTGCACAGGGCTCTACTGAATTGACATTCTATTTGCAATGTGGCTCATTTTTCCATTTGACTCTTCTGTTTGATCGATCAGTACTTAAACCAACCAGGGGTGGCATTTTGCACAAAATTAACTACCGATGATAATGCAATTACCAATGCAGTGGATGTGTACCGTAACCCTAGGTGAGAATTACTGATTATCTTAGGTATCTTGGACGGTTTTGATGATACTTTGAGAAAGGCAATGCGCTGAAAACTTCTATATTCTCAGTGGTGCAATGAGAGTTATGGCTGCAAATAACGACGCCCAAATCAGAATTTTTGATGCTGAAACTTTTGCAAGTGTTAACCGCTACTCATTCGACTGGTCTGTAAATGTAAGTGCCAGCCTTTAGAAGCCTGCTTTTGATTTCCTTTGGCCATCCTTGTTATGTACTTATTCCCTATATGGTTGTGTGCTCTTTCTAGAATACCTCTATAAGTCCAGACGGAAAGTTGCTTGCGGTCCTCGGGGATAGTGTGGAGTGCCTGATTGTCGATGCTCAATCTGGAAAAGTACGTCACTTTTGCTGGGACTTGGCATAACTCTAGTAGTTGGATTTTAATTGATTCTATGTCTAAATTGTTTTTTGTAATGCAGGTCAGCAGCAGCCTTAAAGGTCATTTGGACTATTCCTTCGCTTCAGCTTGGCACCCTGATGGGCACATTCTGGCAACTGGGAATCAGGACACTACCTGCAGATTGTGGGACGTAAGGAACCTGTCCAAGTCTCTTGCCTTATTGAAGGGGAGGATGGGAGCAATAAGAGGTGTGAAGTTCACATCGGACGGTCGGTTTCTGGCCATGGCTGAGCCTGCAGATTTCATTCATGTTTTCGATACGAAGTCTGGGTATGTAAATTGCCAAGAAATTGATATTTTCGGTGAGATAGCTGGAATATCCTTTAGCCCAGATACTGAAGCTCTCTTCGTTGGGGTCGCTGATCGCACTTATGGCAGCTTGTTAGAGTTTAACCGCAGACGATGCAACCACTATCTAGATTCCATGTTGTAAACTGGGCAAATTATTGTGAATATTTTATAATTAATTAAGGGCTGGATAATTGTTTGGCTTAGTATATTCCTTCCCGGGGGAGGAGAACAGCAGGGGTTTAGTTTAAATTTGCACATTGCCTTAGTAACGTTTCTGCAAAGCTGAATTTTCTTCATTAGCAGAAATGAACAGAAATTTTTTTGATTTTGTAAAGCTTTTGGCAATCGTGCGTATATATTTGTAATTGTTATATTAAGTGTAAGATCCTATGTATATAATACATTTAATTCGTGTTCATTATATAAATTTATGTATTATATGGTGTTCTTTGTTCTCGTGCTGAAGTTTGAAGGTTAACAATAATCCACGAAGGCTAAAGTAAATGAACAGGAATAGGTTAGAACTGAGGACGGCTGCAAGTGTTTTAGGGGATGTTTCAAAGTGTCGTGCTGCAATTGAGTTGCAACATTTTATTTTGACCAAAGTTAATAATGTTTTAGCAGGCAGCTATCTCCCTCACCTGCCTGGAAAACTGTCCTGAAAATGACCCATTTTACAGTAATTCTAATTTTACAAAAGGGAAGGAGCCAGTGGAAGAGGAAGTTCTAGGGTGAAACCTATTAAAATGAGGTTAAAATGAGTCGTGTATATTAAATTTTATAAAAAATCGTAAGAATTTATGTATATGTATCGAATTTTTTACAAAAATAATAAAAAATTTGGTATATACATAAATGCTTATCACTTTTATGTACATACCGAAATTCTTACAAAAGTTATAATAAGCATTTGTGTATATACCTCATATACATAAATCCTTACAAAAGTGGTAAGCATTTATGTATATACCGAATTTTTTATTATTTTTGTAAGAATTTTGATATATATATATAAATCCTTATATTTTTGTTAAAAATTATATAAACACCTTATTTTAGTCTCATTTTAATAGTTTTTTTTATAGAATTTGGTAAGTGGAAGGCATTGTTGAAAGTGAGGGTGTGTCGGCTAAGTTATAATCTGTGGTCCACTGATCCTAGTAGGGTTGATGAGACTTGGTGAATGAATATGTACATATTGATTGCATCCTTAGCCGTATTGGATGTTTACAGAGCTGAAGAAGGTATTCATTACTCGTCAAATTTTGCTCCTCGTTAGTCGTTACAGTTTTAGATTTATATGACTACTGACTAAGACATAGCATATATATATATATCGGACCTTCAACACAGTTGATGGCACAAACGTTGGATGTTTTATTGCTTTGAACATAGCTTAAGAAGCAGGAATAGAATATGAATTTTCCAAGAGTTGGAATGGGTATAGTAATATCCAAGCATCTCATTGGTTTGAGTTATGCCTTTTGGCTACATTGAATAGTCTTAAAGTGATTTATTTTTTTAATTTGTGACGTATATGTGTCTTATAGATAAATTTGTTCGAATTCGAGACTTTTATAATAAATATAATTATTTTTTATATTATGACCAATTTAAAAACTTTAAGTAATTTAAGTGTAGTTAAATTGAAATATATATATATATATATATTTATCTTGGGTACGGTATTATTTGGTAGGAAGAAATGAATGAATTTCCCACCAAAGATATTTTATTGTTTGCACTTTGCAAATGGAGAAAGGAATCAATAAAATTGGTTAAAAGGAGGGAATCAATAAATTAGGTTTGGCAGTGCAAGGAAACGTTTGCGGTAATTGAGGCTGATTGGCACGTGGCATTGTCGTGAAAATGTTAAAGATGTCCCCCACCAAATCAGTGGAATACACAAAAAATGACAAGAATTTCGCTGTCTTCTAGAAATTCATGGCAACCTTGATTTTGTAAATATTAGAGGCCCGTTTTGTAGATTTTCCAAGCTACTCATTCAAACACGTTTTGCCAACGCCAAGTCTGGTTTTCCTTGTCCAAAATACAAAAATCATTTTTATTGGCTTGTTTTATCACATTTCTCAGGTTACTAAATGGTAAGTAATCAGCTAAATATGGAAAATTTGCATTTGGACCCTTGAATTTGTTTTAAATGATTACTAACATTCAAGAAATTCTAGATCATCAAGGCAGTCAATCATATTTTTTTAAGGATGTGTGAAAATAACTCTAAACGTTATTACTCAACCAATATGTTAGTAATCTCATACAAATTCAATATCCAAAATAACTCGATCAATAAAAACTTTTTTAAGACAAAAATCTTTATCTATTACAAGCAAAAATGTAATCTTAATTTTCTAGACATCAATCAATGAAACTTGAAAAAAAAGGAAAAAAATGTTACTGAATTAAGGAGAATTATTCAAAAATCCTAAAGGATTGATTAATTATCATATAAAAGTTCAAATATTTTGGTAAAAAGTTGTTAACAATGAAATTGAAGGTCACAATTCACCTATTATAATCTGAATAAGGAGTTATTAAGTATTGATGGTGATCAAAGAAATCTCGAGAGCAATTAATAAATAATATGATAAATAAAATTTTTATCGGATAGTGAGGTCCAAATCATTTTTAGTTATAAAATAAAAGATTTAACGTTAAAATAAATGTTTAAATTATTATTTTTCTCTTTAAAGTCAAATTGAAGCATATGTTTTGACAAAAAAATATTAGTTTAGACACATAACTAAAAGGGATGAAAAAAATTCAGACACCTATAAAAAATAGATAATTTGAGTATTTATAAAAAAATAAAAAGAAAGCACATAAAAAAGAGATAATTTGAACATTTATTTTAGTATTAAGCCTACAACAAAATGAAAACTTTATTTTTCGATATACACAAGTTAAGAAGTCCAAATTAGCCAAGTTGAGAGGGGCTGTTCGGTCACCGGTCGACAAGGTCCAGGGTTGCCTTAAACCCAACACTTGGGTCAACTAACTTTAACTTAACCACAAATTCTGGCCATGGCTGATGGCTCCTCTTACTTTTAATTTCAATTTCTAATCTAAGATTTGATTTTCCCCGCTCCCTGATTTCCAAATTAAGAGTAACTATCAGCCCCCAAATCACACTTTACTCTACTCCCAATAATACGCTATTTTCAAAATCGTGAACATCACGTCCTCCAGGAGAAAGAAAGAAATCACTTCACAAATTTGTACATTTTGAAATACGCTCCACCGTCTGAGCCTAGGTCAAATACTCCGACACTGCATTAGAGGACTCATTCAAGCTCGTCCCGTGACTGCCGCCGCGCATGTGGAGCCTGAGCTCTCGCCCCCCAACAGTCTCCGCACGTGACTTGTTCAACATTTAAACTCAACCATAGTCAATCTAGATTAACCTCGGTCAAGACTTAGGAAAACGAGTACTCGTTTTTTTTTATTCTTTTCTCCTTGATGACGTTGAGTGAACGGTAGTAATCGTTGGATATGAAAACGATGACGTCTGGATATCAATTCTTAATCGTACGGTTCATTTCCTTCGGCATCACATTCTTGTAGAGTTTGGTAATTTTGGTAGGTACCACAAATAAGATATTTAATTAAATTTTAGTACGTTTGCTTCCCAAATTATTATATCAATAAATAAAAATTTAATAATTATAAATTTTAAGATGAAGAAAGTGGAAGGGAAGTTGGCGTTGAGTTTTGGGATATGAAAATTAAATGACAATATAATAAATGGAGGGTCCACTCTACCATTTTTCAAGTTCTTTCGTTTTCTATCCAATTCATCTCCATACCTCCAAACCAATACTTATCTCTTATTTCTTAAATATTTAATTTGACCCGCGGCAATAATAAAACACAATACATTATCACCTAAACAAATTATGTTCAAATTTTAAAAAAATATTAAGATAAACTAAGTCACATACCACTCAACTATGACCCATGACTCAAAAATGTCATCGAACTTTAAAAAAGTTTAAAATTAACATTGAACTTTAATATGTAACTCAAAAATATCACTCAACCGTTAACTCTTAACATTCCGTTAAGCCAAAACGACGTCGTATTGGTACGACTGTTATGAAGTCTAATTTAGCCCAAACCGACGTCGTTTTGGTGGAGAAAAAAATATTGAAACCATGCAATTGGGGGTTTTGAACCCAAAACTAGGGATGAGCATTTCACCCAGGCCCGACAGGTTTCGATTTGACCTGGTTCGATCTGGTCAGGTGTTTTTGTGAAAAAAAACGGGTTTGGGTTGGGTCGGGTCAAGTTTTTGTTGGGAGTGAGGCCGAGTCGAGTTCAAGGCGGAAAAAATTCGACTCGACCCGACTTGGGACTAATAGTGTAATTTTTTCCTGAATATTTTAGAGATGTTTGTAATAATACCTCCTCTTTATATAAGTTTTATAATTAGGTCCTTAAAATTAATTTTTTATTTACAATTTAGTCTTTAAATTTATCAATTTTTTTATAATTAAGTCTCTTTCAATTAATTTTTTTATAATTAGGTCCCTAAAATATTAAATTATTCAAATAATATTTTATAACTCCAATTTTATTTAGTTTTTCAACCAGTTTATAAAATTATAAAGCAAATCAAATATAGTAACATAGAAAGTTGAACTTTTTAAATTGAGTTATTTTTTTATTAAATAAAGGCGTATTATATTTTTATATAGAAATTTAAGTTTATATAAAAATAAAAGAATACAAGTACTTTTCGTGTTCCGATCACCTTGCAATACCCACTAACAACGAGATTTCTGAAACCGTAAACTCTCCTCTTGCTCCAAAACAACTTCCAACTCCTCGTGCAATGACCTCTCTAGATCCACAAGGAACTGCGAATAATTACGACGTAGAGCTCGGTCAATTCCTCTTAATCGCGCCAACAGCTTCTTCTTACGAGTACCAATGTGCCCAAAAACCTCAACATTCCACTATATCACAGCCGCTTGAAACCTTGCAATATTCACATCAACCGAATATGTCGGTTTCAAAGTATCCCAAGAAGTTTAGCAAAATTCGGATGGTCCTGCCATGTCGCCAGAAACCGAAAGGGTCGATCATCATCCACCTTGGGACAAAACTCATTCTGAAGAAGTAACAGGCAGTGATCTGATCCCAATCGATCCAAATGAAGAACCAAACTATACGGAAATAACTTCTGTTAAGTATCATTTATCAAGCATCGATCAAAGCGTTTGTATAGTCTACCACGTCTCCATGTAAAGTCATCCCCTATACTCAACTCCAATCAACCCTGTTGTGTAGATAAACTCATAAAATGAAATGCTAATACCCGACACCCCTGAATTACTACCAAACCATTTCTCATTACGGATAATACTATTAAAATCACCTTCTAACACCCATGCCTACCTCACATCATGTTGAATCCAGAGCAGCTGATCCCAAATCAACTTATGCATGGTAACCGATGGTGAAGCATGTACATCAGTAAAGAACACCCACTGATTGATACCCTCATCGAAAAACCTCCCATGAACAAACTGATTCGAGGCGATCAGAATTTCTACTCTCACCTCCTCACGCCAAAGAACCCATATTCCACCATTAAAACCAGGACAGTCCACACGATACGAGTTTCCGAAACCAAACTTGTGTATCACCTTATCAGCCTGAACCCCACTAATTCTCGGTTCAACAAGACACACAATCCACGAGTCATGTTTCTGCACAAAACCTCTAAAATGTCGACAAAATTCTGGGCTCTCCGCACCTTGGCAATTCCAAAATATAATATTAATCATTAAAAAAATTAAAACGCAGCCACCTAAAGAACCTTAACAAGACGGGATAGAGTTTTCCTTATCAACGGTCTCCACCAGCGCAGCACCATCCGTACCCGTCGGTGCGAGGCTCAAAATCGGCTGAGGCAGCCGCTCGACGTTTTCTACAAGGACAGCAGCCCCACACGACCCCCCTCGTCGCATCCAGCACTGTTTGCTCTTGCATCACTTGCAGTTTTCCGGAAAAGGACTGTACCCACTCCGCCAGCACCGGTTTCGATGGAGCACGCACATCTTGGCCACGCTTCGATTGTTTCGAAGCTCTTTTAAGCGTCGCTTTCACCGGCAATAGGCTCTTCCCACGGCCCCCTCTTTTCGGTCACCTCCTAATGAACTCTTGGCCGGCTCTCCTTCGAAAATCATCACTGCTCTATGTGTTCCCTGTGCCAGCCGTGGTTTATAATTTTCCACGTGCATGGGCAGTTGCAGATTCATCGAAATAACCTGCACTCATTCCTCACGTGTTGGCTCTTTGTTTGATACATCACTCAACGGACTCTGTGCCACCACTCGCGGCTTTGATCTAGGTAACATATCCCCTTTGCTCAAAACGGAACCTTCCTTTCCCATGGCATCATCAACTCCTTTTCCATGGGGCCTTTGCCCAACATTATCCTCCGCTGGTACCTCAACCCTATGACCCGTTTGCGGTGTCTTCCCACCAATCTCCTTATCGCCACCACTAGTATCCTCCAAAACCATAAACCGAGAGCCCCCCATGCTACATTCCCCAGCACTTGTCGATTGTCCCATACATCTCCTTGGCCTCCGCTTCTTATTATCCACCACCATCCATGGACCATACAAGTTATCCGCCCTGTCAGTCGCCTTCGTACTACCCTCAACCGTTTTCTCCACCACCGTTAGACCAACAACCACTTTCTCGCCTACATGTTGTCCACATACATCATCCGAGTGCCCATAAATCCCACAAGTAAAACAGATTTGACTAAGCCCCTCATATTCAAGTTTCTACGTAAATCCATCAATCCGTATACACAGAAGTAGTGGCTTATTTAAATCCACAAGAACCGCAAGCCTAGCAAACTTGCCACGCTCCCCCCGTTGTCGTGTTATAGTCAATCCGAATAACAGAACCAATAATACTTCCGATCAACTTAAATAATGCTTTAGTATAATATCTGTAAGGAAGTCATATGAGGCGAATCCATACCATAACTTGCGACGGATGCTTCTGTGACGTTGAAAAAGAGCGCGACCATGGTTGAACTGTTAAGTAGCTACCATATAATGTCCATGGTCCAGCCGACAACACCCTAGTGTAATCCGCACTTGATTCGAAATTTACCAGAAAATAATTGTTATCGAGATCCACAACATGATAGTCAGCGGTTGGCGCCAACAATCCGGGGATCCGAGATAGCAAAGTTTTATACCTAATGGTTCTTCCCAGAAAACGGACGATCATGGCTAATTTCATACTTTCATCGATCGATGCATGCACCCTTTCAGAGAACTTTATTCGTGGAAATGAACCACTTCGGTCGATAGAGAAATCCGAGTCTAGGACTTGAATCCCACCTGTAGCTACTCCGACCTTGTGACGACCACCACTGTTTCCTTCCCTCGCCACCATAGCAGCATACGTACCTTTGTTCGGACCAGAGGAGTGCACTGTCGGCCTACCCACGCCTCCATCAGTTGCCACTGCCCCTGCGGCCCCCGGGCTAATCCCCCCGTCACTAGGGGTGTTCAAAAGTACCTGGCCCGAACTACCCGACCCGCCGACCCGCCTACCCGATTAAATTTTACCGGGTATTTATATTAAAGTACCCGATTTTTTCGGGCCAGGTACCCGACCCTCAATTTTTTCCGGGTAGTTGGGTCGGGTCAGGGCCAAAAAATTTTTATAACCGGGTACTCGACCCACTAATTTTAATATTTATATATTTTATATTTTAAATTTTAAATTCTATTTTCATTTTATGTTTCTTATTATTTTTCCTTAAAAATTAATTTTAAACCTCTAACTTCTTTTTATACTTGTATTATATACTTTTAAGTTTATAACTTTTAAAAAATATTTATATTAATTTGTCAATATTAGAGTCGAAAAAAATCATGGTCGAGATTAATATTTTTAATACCTTCTTTTGTCGATAAACTTTAATATATATACATATATATCCAAATATTTCTCTCTTAAAACTAACCACAAATCAATAATTCTAGTGTTTGAAATATATATCATGAAATTTTATGTGTTTCTTAAGTATTTTTAAAAAAAATTAGATTTAAAAAATATAAAAAAACCGGGTACCCGGTACCCGATTTTACGGGTACCCGGTTCTTATGGGTTGGGTCACGGACCGACTTTTAGGTACCCGAAAATTTCGGGTACCCGGATATGAACACCCCTACCCGTCACCCCTAGAGTTTGCTACCTCTATCACGCTAATCTCCATCGGTGCCACATGCTCTCCTCTCGCTTCGCTCTGCATCTATTGGGAGTCATGGCCTGTAGCGGGCGGTGGTAGAGTCAACGACGGCCCTCCTTCGGGCGACTGGCCACCTGATAACCCGTTTGCGTGACGAGAGTGGGCGTTGGTTGGAATCACATGAGGAGCTCAAGAATCATGCTGTGGATTTTTTTAGTAGACTATTTACCAGCGGAGGTGTGGATACCTCTACGTTCTCGGTTCGCAGTAATTTCCATACTCTTAATCCTACTACTTTTGATTATCTGAATAGTTTTGTTTGTTTCTATGGATGAGGTTCGCAGGGCGGTCTTTCAAATGAACGTGCTTAAGGCTCTGGGTAGTGATGGTCTGCACGCTCTTTTTTATCAGTGTAATTGGGACACAGTGGGGTCGGATATCTGTCAGTTCGTTCAGGATATTTTCTAGGGGGCTCATTTCCCTAAGAAGCTGAATGATACATTGTTAGTGTTGATTCCAAAATTAAATTCTCCGGAGGGGATACATCAATTCAAGACTATCAGTCTTTTCCAGGTGTTGTATAAAATAGTTACCAAGGTCGTTGTTAACAGGATTAAGCCTTTTATATTCGAGTGGGTGAAAGATAACCAAACTAGTTTTGTTCCTGGTCGTTTAATTTCGGACAACATAATCATTGCGTATGAGGTGGTTCATTCTATGCGTAAGAAAACTGGTGTTAAAGGGTGGATGGCAATGAAAATTGATTTAGAGAAGGCGTATGATCGTTTAGAGTAGGCCTTCATCCAGGATACGCTGTGTGATATTGGTTTGCCAAGGAAAATGTGGGATTTGATCATGCGTTGCGTGTCTTCCGTGTCAACTAGTATTCTTTGGAATGGGGCGCGGATCGTGAAGTTTTAGACCTTCTAGGGGGATTCGTCAAGGTGATACGATTTCCCCTTATCTCTTTGTGCTTTGTATGGAGAGACTCAGGCAACTTATTGAAAGGAATATAGCGTAAGGTACTTGGAAAGGTTTTCGGGTGTCGAGACAATGCCCTGTTATTTCCCACCTTATGTTTGCGGATGACATTGTGTTATTTGTTGAGGCTTCGATGGAGCAAGTGGGGGTGGTTCATTCGGTGCTTGCTGAGTTCTATAGTGCTTCGAGTATGAAGGTTAGTGTAGCTAAAACAAATGTGTTCTTTTCTAAGAATGTTCCCATTCCTCTCCGTCAGTCTATTTGCACGGTCTATGGTTTTTTGGAAGTGCAGAATCTCGGGAAGTATTTGGGAGTGCCTATGTGACATCAGCGAGTGACGAAGGATACCTATTATTTTTTAGTTCAAAAAGTTAGGGACCGCTTGAAGGGGTGGAAGACGCGATATTTGTCATTTATCGGGCGTATTGTTCTGGCTAAAGCGGTGTTATCGGCTATTCCATCTTATTGTGTATGCAGACGACAAAGATTCCCAAGAGCGTTTGTGAAACGATTGAAGGCATTATTCGCTCTTTCATATGGGGGAAGTCTAATATGAGAAGGGGGCTCATCTTGTGAAATAGGAGGAGGTTGCATCCCCAATTGAAAATGGAGGTCTTGGGTTTAAATTGTTGCAACACCAGAACGATGCATTTCTAATGAAAGTCGCGTATAATATTGTGGCAAAGACGGATCAATTATGGATTCAATTTTTGCGAGCCAAATACAAGTGCTTTGATCGTATTCCGACCACGATTATTAGGAGGAATAGTTCGGTGTTATGGAAGAGAGTTAGTGCGGTTTGGGATGATGTTCGTAATGGTATTGTTTGGAATATTGGAAATGAGGCGACGATGGATTTTTGGAGGGATTGTTGGCTTGCAGATGTTGGACCGCTTGTTGAATGTTGCGCGCAAGCCGCTTTACCTGTTGCTCCTGTAACTGTGCGTGATATGGTTAATGCTAGAGGTGAATGGAAGTGGGAAGTATTTCAAGATGTGCTGCCATGGTCAGCGATTGAGTGTATCGATGCTGTTAAGCCGTCGGTGGCCTCCAATGGACCTGATTGGCCGGGTTGGAAGTGGAATCGGACGCGATGTTTCACGGTACGATATGCTTTTGAGGTGAGCTTGCCGAATAGGGAAGGGGCTGTGGGCAAAGTCTGGAAGCTTATCCAATCGTACAAAGGGCCTCCGAGAGTGCGAGCCTTTCTATGGCTTCTTGGGAAGGGACAAATTTTGACTAATGCAGAACAAGTCCGACGTTATTTGTCGGATTCATCAGTGTGTGCGTTGTGTGGAGCAGTGTGTGAAGACATCGACCATATTTTGAGATTTTGCCCGATGGCGATGTCAACCTGGTCAGTGGTTATAGACAATCACCGGCTCTCGGATTTCTTGTCACTGCCTTTGCGTGATTGGTTATGGATGAATCTTCAGCGGGGTGGGGGTTTTAGTACGGCTGAGGATGATTGGGGAGCGTTGTTTGGTGGGATACTTTGGACGCTCTAGAGAGTTCGTAATGAACGTGTGTTTGGGGGTTAGAACGTGCACGACGATGGGATATTGGAGCATGCTAGGCAGTTGATTGACGTTGGTCGCCGAGGGGTGGTTTTAGCGAGCATGTAGCAGCTGACTCCTACAGCAGAGCAGCAGTAGGTGGTTAGCTCGCATCAACAACAATATGTCTAGTTTAAGAGATGGACGCCACCGGGTAGGGGGTGTGTGAAGGTCAACGTGGACGGAGGGAGGTGCAGCTCGAACGGGAAATCCTCTTGCGAGGGGGGGGGGTTGTTCGCGATTTTCAGGGTGGTTGGATCACTGGATTTTCCAAATATATTGGCAAATGCTCGATTATTGAGGCCGAGCTTTGGGCGGTGTTTGAGGTACTTAAATGTGCCATGGGTGTGGATGGGTTGAGAGTCGAGGTGGAGACGAATAATTTAGAAGTGGTCCAGGTTTTATCAGATTCGACTTCTCGTTTGATCTCTTCTTCGTTGATTTATTCTATTAGACATCTTGTGACGACACATGGGGATGTGGTCTTTCGACATGTTTATCGTGATGGTAATCGTGTGGCGGATGCTCTAGCAAGGATGGCTCCGGAGGACTCATTTGAGACTCGTATTTTCAGGAACATTTCAATCGGGGTGATTGAGCTCTTGCGGGAGGATGTCAGTAGGTTTTGGGTATCGATGTTTTGTTGCTTATTTGATTTGTATGAGTTATCTATAGGTACTATTTTCCTTCATTTAGGTTAGGAGGATTTTTAATGAGGCCTATGATAATTCCTTTCTCTCCACATTTATCAAAAAAAAAAGAATACAAGTACTTTTAGCCGCTAAATTAATTTAAAATATCAAATCTAGGAGAAATTATATTATAGACTCGACTCGCCATGTCATATATGGTCCCAACCAATAAAAAGTATTCATTTTAATAATTTTTTTCATGTCATATTTTTTACCAAGTAACCTTCACTCATATTTATTATAAATTAAATTAAAAATTACTTTTTATCAATTGTAGATTCACTTAGTAAAAAGTAATTTTTAATTTAATTTATATAATAAATCAGTAATAAAAAATGAGATAAATTTTTTAAAAATAAATATTTTTATTGGTTAGGACTATATATGAAGTAGTGAACTTGGGTCTATAATATAATTTCTCTAAATCTAGTTGGTTTTTACCTATCTCACATAAAACGTTATAAAATTAGATCGTAAATTTCTTTACAATAATGACTCAAAGTGTGAACGCAAGCGCGAATGGTCAACATACTCCGCACACCATTAAATCCATGACAAATAGCGTTGTATCTGACGGTAAGTATACCGACATCTGTCGGTAAGCCAACCACGCGTCAATACACTAGTGGTTGCAGACAACAGATGAATGACTCTGACGTCAGGAAACCAGAGGTCAGTACAATGGAGTGAGGGTGTAAAGTTAAAAGATTAAAACAGAAGAGAGTTAAGAACTAGAGCAGAGGGTTAATGATGATTAGTAAATGTAATTAAAAGAGTTAATTAAGGAGCTAAAGTAGTATATAAAGTGAAAGGAGCCGACGATGGGAAACCAAGAGAGGCTGAGAGTCATTCACACCAAAAAAATTGTGAGAGAGAGAAAAAAGAGAGAGAGAAAAACTATTGGAGTGGTTCTGGTTTTGCTTCTTTGAAAAATCTTTCCCCCTTCTGTTACACCCCGCTTCTCTGAATCCCTTTCTGTTAATCATCTGTCTTTTGAATCAAAATCTGATTTTTGGGTTTGTTTTTGTTCAGTACGTTTCAGGGTAAGAAAACAAACTTAGACAAGGATTTCTTTTAAAGCCAGGTGTTTTCAGAATCGAGATCCAGGTTCTTTTTTTTATGAACATATGTTCCTGTAAAATTCTTATGATTCTTTCTCTTTCCAAACTGAATTCTAGTTATTTCCCAATTTTTGTTTGTCTGTAGATAAATCGGCTTAGAGGGTAGTTTTTGATCCCTCAAAAGTTTGTTTATTTTAGTTGGATTTCACAGGGTTTTGCCTCTTTTAAAAAAGAAAACCCTTGTTTTAGACCTGTTCTTCAAGTTTTGGTAAGAATCAGGTTACATTTTTTTCTTCTTCTTTTCCCTAGCTTTAGTCCTATTTAAATTCGAAGTAACGGCAGCTGCAATGGATTTCATTAGTAGCGGAGCAGTTCAATCAGATCTGTATGGAGGAGAATTAATGGAAGCACTTGAACCTTTTATGAAAAGTGTTTCCCCTTCTCTTCCTTCTACTTCTTACCTTTCTTTCTCTTCTTCCCAAACACAGCCCAATTTTTACACAGATGGCTGTTGTTATCCCCCGCCGATGGACTCGTCTTCCGTTCTCCAACAGTCTCAAACTGGTTCAACATTCGGGTTAAATAGCTTGTCACAAGCTCAGATCCATCAGATCCAGCTTCAATTTCATCTCCAGAGCTCCCCTCACCAGATTCCCCAACCCAGCAACAACAGTAACCAGATGGTTAGCTTTCTTAGCCCCAAACCTGTTCCGATGAAGCAGATTGGTACGCCGCCAAAGCCCAAGCTTTACAGAGGAGTTAGGCAACGTCACTGGGGAAAATGGGTCGCTGAGATCCGGTTGCCTAGGAACCGGACACGTCTCTGGTTAGGCACTTTTGACACGGCTGAGGAAGCAGCCTTGGCCTATGACAAAGCTGCCTATAAACTGAGAGGTGACTCTGCGAGACTCAACTTCCCTAACCTTCGCCACCATGGTTCCCACATCGGAGGCGATTTCGGTGAATACAAACCTTTACCTTCCTCTGTTGATGCTAAGCTTCAAGCCATTTGTGAAAGCTTGGAACAAAATCCAAAGCAAAGAAACACGAAGAAATCATC
Source organism: Hibiscus tridactylites (assembly GCA_958450335.1). Classification (NCBI taxonomy): domain Eukaryota; kingdom Viridiplantae; phylum Streptophyta; class Magnoliopsida; order Malvales; family Malvaceae; genus Hibiscus; species Hibiscus tridactylites. The sequence continues at coordinate 82,890,683 of OY288275.1, read as the reverse complement.
GAAGCCGACGGTTGAGAACAAAAGCAAGGACAACAAAGTGGAGGAGCCCGAGGATAAGACGGTGAAGGTGGAGAACACCTCGTCTTTGTCTACGGTTCAGTCCGAGAGCGAGGGTTCGGCAGTGTCTTCACCTTTATCAGATCTTACATTCTCGGATTTCGACGAACAGCCGTGGCCTGAAGTTGCTTGTTCTTCGGAAACATTCATGTTGTCGAAATACCCTTCGTACGAGATTGATTGGGATTCCATCCTAAAAGCCTAAAACGGGGAACCCCATGTTCCATTTTCTGTAATAGTCCTTAGTTTGTTATGAGTTCCTTTTTCATGTATTTCTTGTTGTTGTAAAAGCCAACTGCAATGGAGTTTTTGGGAGTTGCAGAGGCATGTATTCATGAGTCTGTCTATGTGTAGGGAGGGTACTTAGTATTATTTATGTTTTAAGAATTTGAGATTTTCTCCCTTGTCGGTCAGTTTGTTCTTTAGGGAGAGATTTGTTAGCGTATAAAAAAGTTGATAGCTTTTGTATTTGAATCAATTAATGTTATTTGTGTAGTAATATTGTCACAGATTCTCCCGTTTTTATTTCATGCCTTACTCGTTCACATGAACAAACAATTGAATTGAAGTTGTCTTCGATTACGGAAATGTACAGACCGGTTGAAGTGTAAATTATGATACCCTAAATAATAGGTTAAATTACAATAAAGGTCATTTAATTATGAATAAGTTTCTATTTAAATAATCTAATTATATTTAAATTATTTAATTATTAAATATATATTTGAATAACTTAATTATAAATAAAGTTATATTTGAGTCACTTTTTATATTTTAAAAAACATATTAATTTAGTCATTTGAGTCACTCAATAATCTATCTTCTATGATAGAGTATTAGAGTGTTGTTAATATTCAAGTCACTAAACTATGGATTTTTACGCAAAATTTCATACGAGGGAGTGCAAAATATTTAAAAGTTATATTAAAAAAGATAAAAGTGTAAAATTATAAGATTTTAAAAATATAAAATTAAATTATTAATAAAAAAAAATATGAAATATAAGAAAATTCAAAACTTTTAAGGTGTGGGGCTGTCCCAACACTCCTTGTCCGTCCCCGATGAATTATGTGAGTTCATATTTTTGTAAAGTGTTGTTCACGAAATCACGAGCTTGGTTACAAGGGAGGGGGTGTCTTCGGTATTTTAAAACCAGCTGTTACCAATACCATGATTTACGTTAAAAAAGACATTATTTAAAAACCTTTAACGTTCTTGTATTGATAACAGCTGGTTATCAGTGGAACTTGTAACCTTGGGCGTCTTCTTTTTGAAACTTTGTTCAATGAGATTTTGTCTTAACCAAGGCCAGGACTGTGACTTCACTTGTGGTTTTTTACTTTGAAGTAACGCGTTTCCCAACTGCCCTTTGCCTTTTTTGGTTGCATTTCAATTAATAATTGTTATGGAGGCACGCGTGATTCGTGAACCTTTCCGCTGATATAATAAGGGGTGCTTTTTGAGTTGAGCAGCTCGCAAATAGATCTAGATTGTCTCAGTTAAATTTTGATTAATGCTCGATTCGAGTTGATTCGACTTGAACTCGAGTTCAACTCGAAATTTTAACGAGTCGAGTTTAACATGGTCTGGCTCGACTCGATAAGTTCGTGAACAACTCGTTATAATTTTTAATAAATTAATAATTTTTGTGCTACCTTAAAAAATTATGTTTCAAGAAGTTCAAATTCTAGCTGAAAACTCTAGAAAAATTTAATGACTTGCTAGGTAATTTACCAATAAAATATTTAATTTCAAAATTTTAAGATGTTTTGTATTTATAGAGAATTTCAAAAATTAATTAATATTAATAGGAAATCAAATTATATTGATTAATTTTTCATTCTTTTTTATTAAATTATTTTTATGATATTATTTTATGTATAAATTGAAAATGATTTTTTTAGTTTTCATACAAAAAATACAATTGAAAGTAAAAACACCAAAAACTCGAAGGCTTTCTCTCCTTTTTAGTTCATCGAAAATTGTTGAGAAACTAAAAAGACTTTCACACTCGAATATCAACTTCATCTCTAACTCAGTTATGACATGTTCTTTTATTTGTCTTTTCCGTTCTCATGAGTTTTTTCTTCTGAATTTGTATGTTTATATTAATCTCTAATAGTATCACTAGATTTTACTTATATTTGAAAAAATAATCACTAGATTTTTACTTATATTTTAAAAAATAAGGTAAGCAACGAGTCGAGTCGAGCAACGATATTTTTTAACGAGCATGAGTCAAGCAAAATTTTAACAAGCTTAACGAGCAACAGGTTAAGTCAAACACCAAAATTTTTTAACGAGCACGAGTTGAACATTGCTCAAATCACGATCGACTCGCTCGATAAGCACCCCTACTCGTAATCATGCTATATGCAAAGCAAAAATGTAGTAATATCTTCAACATAATCATGGTTTTGGGCCACAATCACATTTAAATTAGCTCCCGAGTTGGATTGAGATGTTTCCAGACTTGAACTGATATTGTTTTCTACCGCCCAAAAAATTAAATTTGACAAGTAGGGAGGTTAAGGTTGTGCGGTAGAGAGTGGTTTGATATCTTCTACACTCTTTCATCATCTGGATGACAATTAAAAAGAGACTCATTAGAATAGTTGTTTATTTTGTCAAGTGCATCTTGAAACTAGGAATCACTGCTTCACTATTTGCATCTTTGCTAAAAACCAAGGACTATGTGTATATAATCTTGAATTGGCCTCTAAAGTCGTAACTCCGCCACCGCTAAAAACATATAGTCCTGTGTGCGGAGAGAAGCATATAATTGGCAGCATGAGCTTGATTAGTAGAATAAAAGAAATGGTTCTCTTTAGCTGTTCATTTACTTGATACGCAGGAAATGAATTGCAGACGGTTTAAGGGATGTTGCAACATTGAGTCTAGCTTCATATCCTCTGTTCAAAAAATAGTTAGTATCAGGCTTAGGGGGAACCTCATTAATCGGCTTCATCCTCTCATGTTTGGAACATTCAGGATCAGTTGTTCTTCTGTCATGTTTGGAACATTCAGGATCAGTTAGTTGTTCTGTCATGTTCAGGATCAGTATTAGATTACCTACCAAATGATAAAACTACAATTTAACCAAGAAATAAAGTAATAGTCCTCTTTAATTGTGGAAAGCGATGGCCAAGCTAGACCACATACAATCCAAAACTGGAGACTATTTCTGGAATTTTAAGAATTTTTCCTCTATTAAAAAATAAAAATTAGCGACGCCTGAGAGATTCGAACTCTCGCGGGGAAACCCCATGTACTTAGCAGGCACACGCCTTAACCACTCGGCCAAAGCGTCACTTGCTTTTGATCCTAACCTATTATATATTTAAATCTATTCTACTATGGAAAAACTTGGATTTCGTAGTCTAGGGCCTGCACGGTTCAACAATATTCATGGACTCTCATCAGGCAGCTTACACTTGGATTGATCCAACCTTTCTGATCCTGTGTGATTGTGATGTATTAACACTGCTCTGCTTTTGTGTCCAATTACTCCAAGCCTTTGCTTCTTTACTTCTTTTGTAGCAGTCTTGTTTTGTTTATTTGGTGAATACTGAATACACATCAAACAGCGTTTTTAACTCCTATTTTGTAAGTTATGTGTCAATTGTCTCTAAATATAATTTTTTTATATAATAATTTCATTACATATTTTACGCTCACGCCTACACTTTTATGTGTTGTAACAATAATAAAAACTATAGACATATAATGAAAAAAAAAGGTTATTTTGCTTTTATATAATTGTCATGTTACTAGTCAACAATAAAATTGAATAAAAATTTATAATTAAAATTTTTGAATAAAAAATTAATACAATTACTCAATGTCATAAAATTAAATTTCGACGATTAAATATTAAAATTAATATATGTTATGTTAGTTGTTAAAAAGATGAAATTAAACAAAAGTGAAATACCAATATTTTCAAATAAAAAATACCAGTAAAGAGACTCAAATGTCATAAATCAAAATATAAAGACTAAAAATTAATTTTTGAAATACTAAAACTTTTACTTAAAAGTATATTCGAAAAAACATCTCTAAAGAGAATTGAACCTGAGACTAGTGTCACGACCCACCAACTTCCACCGAGGTTAAAACAATATCTTCGAACATTTTTGAGGTAAGCATGCACCAATGAAGCTTTAAGAATGGCCTACAACCATCTTAAAAGAGAGCCACAACATTCTAGAATGTTCAGAGAAGTTCTACCAAAGCCTAAAGACATCTGAAAGGTCATAAAATACCCTAGAAGACTTTGAAATGATCAAGACTACTCTAGAGATCTCTAAAACTCTCTAAAATATTTTAGACAGTTAAGGACATATGTAGGTCCTTGTAGACACTTAGGGACATATGATGTTTTAGAATGATCACTTAAGGAGGTGGATGCCTATAAATAAGACCACTCTCCTCATTTGTAACCAATTCATGAAATCAAGACTTTTCAAGCCTTATATAGCTCTCTGACCATTACGTTTGTGTGAATTAAGTCTTATTAGCAGAGTTTGAGAGTGCTAACGCCGCACAGATTACTTGAATAAATTAAGTTTATGACACTAGGCTTCAAATTTACACCTGCTTTATTAACAAAACTATTTTTAACTTTTGTTTTACGCGTGTATTTATCACTCAATAATCACCAGATGATAATTTTGTAAGTAATCTAAAAAATGTTATATTTGAATAAAAAAAATCGTGTGCAATGACAAATTTACGAGTATTTCAAAAAAAGTTGTAATTTAGTTAGAGATCTGCAATACTTTTGTTGTGCTAATGAGAACGAGGACATTAACCATTTATTTAGAATGTGTATGCGCATTGCTAAATTTGTGTTATGTTTTTTTGTATGAAAACATAATAAATACTAATAAAAATGAATTAACAATCTTTAGATTGATGCAGCAATAATAATACTAACTAAATTAAGACTTAATCATGCATAATAAGATATCTTTTAAATGAACCGATAAAAATGAATGAATGAATTAATATAATTGAAGCATAGACAAGAATTGCATGAACAAAATTTCAATAACCGAACAGGGCATGATGTTAAGTAGTGGCAGTGGTTTCTCCTTTTACTTCAGTTTTCCTTAACAAAGCAGGAACACAAAAATTTCAAGCCTACAGCTCCATCATTCATCAACTCATTTTACCAAGTTCCATCTTCTTTTTCATTGCTTTGTGACCATGGTATATACATGAGTCTATTATTCCCGCAACTGTGAAAACACCTGTGGTACCATACATTATATGTTGGATCGGAACATATATAATCAACTACTCCGAATCCCCATCAACAACTAAGGGCAAAAGGACCCTTACCTCCAACTATAGCACAAACATTTGTTAGGAAGTGCAAGAAAGAGGCATGCTGCTCTGTGAAAGTCACCTGCAAACCAAAGTTGAAAAATAAGCTCACAAGATTAGCAGGGCTCGGAATAGGCGAAAGGCTTTTTCCTTCGCACATATGAAAGCAGAAAAGGAAACTTGAAGGGGACGCAGACATTGATATTGCATGAAAACAAAAGCGGAAGCGAAACCAACCTTGATAGGAGAAAGATCATAAATGAAGAAAACCCCTGTGGTGGTATCAAGAAAGCCTATTTCAGCACCCTTATAATGCTCTGTTACAGAAAACTGCAGTAGCCATCTCTCATGCATTAAGCATTCTGACTAAATAAAAGAACAGGGCAAGTAAAAGCTTTTGCAAGTTTTAGCCGCACCTGATTTGATTGGATAGTGTGTCCGCTCACATCTGAATACACGGTAGGTACAACCTACAAGATAGAAAATATCGAAAATCCACCAAACTAAAAGAACCATTTTCTTATTTAAAGCTCACTCGGAATTCAGAAAAAAAGAAATGACACATGCATCTAAGACAAAAAGGAAAAATTCATGCCCCTTAATATAACCGTGAACCAACAACCCACTGAAGAGTTTGCAACATTAGTAATAATTCTTTCTACTCAGTCTAATTCAATGCATCATTCTCTCTCGATTTCTAGGAAGAGATTGAAGACATGAATAGCTTATATTTGGAAAAAAAAAACAACCATGCTAAATTAAAATTCCGAATAGGTTCTCATTTTTTTTGTCTTCATGGATCTTTTTGTTAGTGTCACTACTCACTAACATTTCAAAATGGAAATGGTTCTTCAATAAATTTGACAACATGCACTAACAGGCTAAAGGGATACAAAAGGGTCCTGAAAGTCAAATAGTCTAGATCCAGAGGTAATGCCCTGGCTTCAATTACTAGATAGATGTGATAACTGATGGAAATTGGATACCACAAATGATAAGAAATCTAACCTTGATAAAGTATTGGTACATCCCAATTTGTTGTTTTTGCATCCATTGAACACTAAAATTTAGAAGGGAAGAATATGAACAATATAAATTATAAGAAACATATAGCAACATCCAGCTGTTGTACATGGTCAAAGTTAAACAATTAAGTAGAAGTTAACGAGTACCCATCAAGAGGATTCACCACACCAGGAAAAAAATCTCCAAAAGCTAATCTATTTATCTTGTGACTTAACTGTATCAAATGTTCATGAAGGATGATTAGAATAGATATTCATATAAGACAAGTTGACATATACGGAAATGAAAATGATAGGGCCACGTTTTACATTAAAGCTGTCTTTTTGAAATGCTTGCGAATCATTTAGGTGAATACTTGATTCCTCAAAGCTTTTCCCAGGTGCAAAATGAAAAGTCCCAGCCACCTTATTAACTTCTAAAGAGCCATATATATTACACCCCTCACCCTCTTCATCCTTAATCTTCTGAAGAAAACCCTCTCTCTTGCACTGAACAACAGAAACAAGAAAGTATAAATCAAGACATAAACCAGGGTCAAATTAAGTCATGTAAGCCAATTGGGGGAACGGACAAAATCTTTAGATGAGCTAACCAGAAAGCAATAACTACTACTACGAACTACTATTGGTCCAGGCAAATTGCAAACTTGCATATATTTTGCAGGTATCAACAATCAACAGCTAAAACTTCCAATTACTATATTGGAAGTTCTGATATAAGATAACAAATAAAGATTTATCTTAAGATAATTGAAATTAAAAAGGAATCAAGCTCTTTAATGCACCAAGAAGCTATGTTACTAGGATTGAGGTGTGTGTCAGATATAAGTATGTGTCAAACACGGACGTGTTCAATTTTTCTAAGTTTCCATTTAGTTGGAGGAACTTTGAAGGATCATATCCCCATAACCATGTCTACATGTGCAAAGTCCCATGTTAATTACCTAATTTTAGAGAAATAACTATTCTCCTTGCCATCTTGGCAGACAAAATGGAGGCTCTCAGTGAGCTGGATTTGGAGTTGGGTCAATACTCAATAAGCATTATCAGGAGGAGAAAAGGAGGTTTTAATGTATGCCATGTAGCTTACCAAAACAAAAATGAAGTACGAGCATGATTATCAATATAAAATATAATAGAGGAAAAATCAATATTTTCTATTATGGCCTTTGCGTGTCTCATTCTAATTGAAGTTACCTGAAAAACAGATAGAGTTAAGTTCTAATGTAGACAGACCTGATCAATCATATTCGGATTTGAAAAAGCCCACCCTTTGCTTCTGTATGCATCATGAACATCCTCACAGGAGTTGCAACAGTGATCATCCGACTTCGAGATGGAAGTGAAAAGCATGTTAAGGCAGGAAAAATAAATATAACAGGAGCAAAAATATATTACTTCTTATAAATGGACTGGTTTCAATAATTATTCCTTATCTAAATACCGACCACATCAACTGCCTCTTCAGTCGAGAATAAACCACAACCAAAACAAAAGATATTAAGGAAATAGCCAAAATAAAAGAAGAAGATGAACAATAACAAACAAATGCTACTACTAATCAAATGTATATGTTATATTTAGGCAAATTGCCACAAAATGACAATTATTAAATTACTAGGATTAAAAGGATAAGGTACTGAGATCTACAACAAGAAAGTCAAAGATCCTATTCAAGACAAACATGCACCAAGTAGATTGGATTATATATTACATGATTACAATGAGCTAGCAGACGGAAACCAGATAGATAACTTATACCTCTTCTGCACCATAGCATGAACCGCAATACGTCTCATTGTGCCCAAGCCTGCCACCATGCTTCTGTAAAGGCTTTTCAATCTGTGAGGAGCAAAATAATTATGAGCAGAAAGAAGGGAAAAGGCCAAAAAGAAAGATGTATAGGTGGTTCCTCAGATCCTCAAGGGGGAGGGGGAGCAACTAAGAAACCAACTTCAACCAATATTATCATACAGCTAACCTTTGGAGTACCGATCCCATCCGGTCTCACTTCAATAACATTGCCATGTGCATCTAACCTTTTCTTTACTATGTCATGTTTCTGCAAGTTAGATGAAAATAAATGACACTATGACTTTTAGCAGCAACATCACATGTACATGCATTCCCTCTACGAAACTTGATGTAATAATTTTTTTATTAAAAAAAGCATGAGACCTTGCAATACATACAACATCAAGGTGTTGCTCTCCGCTTATGTCTATTGCATCAAGGCTGAGAATTGAGCATGCAACAGCAGGAAATGTGACATCAAACTGCACTTGCAAATCCAAAAGGAACATTAAGAAATCAGAGGACCTGCACCGGTACTACAAATAAAACTGGAAACAATCATTATAAAATGTGTAATGAAATAGTTATACTCAATTTTGAAAATGCAGATTATCCGGATTAACATACAATAAAGAATGTTCAATCACATTGATGAGTAGATTATTCGAAATGAAACTTGGACGCAGAAGAAAATTTGAAGTTAAAATACATTGATGCGTAGAGTTTCCCCTCTTGAAGTGTCAACCACAAGTTTTGTTTCGATCACAGGGTGCACGTATAATCCTAGAACCAAGACCGCAAAAATGAGAATGAAAAAAAAATGTTGACGGAAACAGATCAACTACTCATATCATCAACAAGACCAAATCTATGAACAAGTTTATTTAAATTGAATAAGAACATAAGAGATCCAAATAATTGTGCAGAGAAAAGAAACTTACGGAGCTCGGAGAAGAAGAGTAATGACATAACAATGGTGGAGACGAGAGTGATAACACCACCGGAGAGTGTACGGCTGTAGAAATCTTCGTTTATCTTTGGGTACACATCTAAATTCTTTAACTTATTCATTGTTCTATAATTTTCTGTACATCTCTTCTCTAACTGATATAAAACCGATTCGTTTTCCTCTTAGCCTAAAATTCAAATACAAAAATTTCGAAAACAATTTCCTAAACCGATGGGGGAATTATGTATGTTTGTTTTAATGGTCCATAAGGTAATATCTGTTTTCATACATATTCTCACAACGCTCGATATTTTAAAAATATTTTTAATTATTTCTCTCTCCTCGTTATATTATTTTTTTAATTTTATTCAACCAACATGTAGCGACACACATGTTTACACCATATTAATTGAAAAAACCTAAAGAAAAATTAAAATCTCACCTTGCAATCACTGGATTCAAACTTGGGCAAAGTAGCATGAAAAGCTAATGCTAGAATCAACTATGCTAAGCTAAATATTTGATTTAACTCTACTAGTATTTTTATTTAACGTATATAAGTTTGTAACAACACATGCTTAATGAATATAAAAAGTAGGTAGTGACTCGAACACAATACCTCATTAATGAAATTTTAAATATTTAACCAACAAGTTAAACTAATAAGTTATTAAATTATATTTAATTAAGTTTTAATTAAATTAAAAATCAAACTAGATTTAAATTTTTCACTTTGTTCGATAATAAAAAATTAATTAAATATTTATTTATTTATTTTTATAAAATTAAATATTAAATTATTTTAAAAATTAATTTAATACTATTTGTTTATGATAGAATATAAACATTTAATAATATTTATTTATTATTTTTAAATGATTTAAAATTAGGATCTAAATAATTATTTTTAAACAATCTAAATTTTATATTCAATAATAAATAAATATTATTTAAAAACAATTATTTAGATCTAAATTTTAAGTTATTTAATAATTTATTAAATATAAGTTACACAATTTATATTTTATTATAAATAAATATTAATTTTATAGAAATAAACAAATATTTAATTAGTTTTGTTATTATCGAACAAAGAGAAAAAAATAAATTTAGTTTGATTTTTAATTTTAAACACAATTTAGTTAAAATATATTTAAGTTAAAATTAACACAATTTATTAGTTTAACTTTGTGGTTAAATATTTAAAATTTTATCAACGAAGTATTGTGTTCGAGTCACTCTCTACCTTTTATATTCGTTAAGCATGTGTTGTTACTAACTTATATACATTAAATATAAATGTTAGTAGAATTGTATCAAATATTTAGCCTAGCACAATTAGTTCTTGTGTTGGCTCTTATGATGTTGTGCCCATGTTCGAATCTTATCGGTTGCAAAGTGGGGTTTTAATTTTTCTTTGTGTTTTCTTCCATCAATATGGTAGAGACACATATCACCACATAACTGGTTGAATAAAATTAAACAAAAATAATGTGGGGAGAAGAGAGAAATGATTAAAACATGTTAAAAAATGTTTTAAAAAATGCCACATCAACGCTATTCTTAATTTTTTAACGGAGAGGGACTAAAATATGAAACATATCTAACGCGAGGGACGATTTTGACGAAAATATTAGTTGGATGACCAAAACAGGAAAAGAGTAATAGTTGGGTGACCTCCCGTGTAGTTTTCCCTTAATAATACAAGGATAAATATTCTATACACTGGCGGTGGAAACTAAAAGTTTCCGCAAGCGCCTTAGTTTTAGGGTATATGGAGTTAGTTATGGTATAGAGTTTATAGGTTTAGGTGTAGGGGGTTAGAATTTAGGGATAATTGTTTCAATTTAAGGTTTAGCGTTATAATTTAGGGTTTATAGGTTAATGTTTAGTTTTTAAGGTAATATGGTGAGAATTTAGGTTTAACATATAAACCCTAAATTATAACCCTAAACCTTAAATTGAAACAACTATCCCTAAATTCTAAACCCTACACCTAAATCCCTAAACCATAAACCAAAATATGACGAGAATTTAGGTTTTAACATATAAACCCTTAATTTTAACCCTAAACTTGAAATTGAAACAACTATCCCTAAATTCTAACCCCTACACCTAAACCCCTAAACCATATACCTTAAACTAACTCCCTATACCCTAAAACTAAGGTGCTTGTGGAAACTTTCAATTTCTACCGCCAGTGTATATGATATTAATCCATAATACAATTGTATAAATAATATTTCAGCTGTTACATGTATTCAAATTTAGAACATTTCAGTTGGTATATGAGACTTAGTTACTCTCATTGGGTCAATAAATATATCTGGCAGTTGACATGTAATAACATAAATTATCTTATGAACTTTTGGTTCATATACGAAGATCTAGATAACGATAATTCATTTTCTTTTATCCAGCTAATTATTATCTCCCCTGATGTTGAAAAAAAATCATGTCATAAATGATTTTCCAATTAATGTTTAAGAATTTAAACATAAAAGGATACCCAAACTCAATATATATATATATATATATATATATTCTCAACCTTTTTATTTACCCATTTTGTGCGTTGTGGTAGAGCAATTCAACAATATACCGCACATTCAAAAATATAAAATAAGAAATATATGACTTCTGACAAAAAAATTAATCATAACGGAGAGTTTATTATAATTCATTGGCTTGATGCGTATAAGTGCCGCTATATAAAAATACCATATAAATAATAATTGTTTTGTTCTCACAGTTTAGCTATTAAAGAGGAGACATCCAATTAAAATTTTGTTAAAATATATTTTTCATAATCAATAGGCTTTGTAACAATTAATATAGCCTAAAATATAAACCCACTAGCTTTTATAACTAATCTCACAAACTTCTTGTTGTAAGTTGATAAAACAATGTAGATGCATCTACTAAAATCATATAAAACCTTTTATATTTATGAATATATGAGCCAATATTTCATTCAGATACGCAAGACATGCAATCTCAATTTCAGTACACGAACTTCAAGTTCTAGTTTTTTTGGTAGGTGAGATCAACTAAATCCTTTGATAACAAACAACATAAGAACTTCATGTTCTTTTAGTAAGTGAAATTTAATCAATTCATTTAAGCAACACAAGAACTTCATGTTATTTAATTAGCGAAATTTAATCAATTCCTTTGAGAAAAAGTACCACAAGAACTCCAAATTCTTTTAATAAATATGCATATAAATCTCTATGATTTTCGCATCATTACTAATCAGGATGGTCTAACCGATCATGCCAACTATATATAGATGTGTGTATATATATTATTGAATTTGTAAACTTTTAGTTTACCATAACATGTGATTCAATCTCAATTGTACATGTCTAGTATGACCTTCAAAATTGTTTCTTTGAATAGGAATATATTTAGCTATTTCAGAGCTTTCAATAAAAATTATCTACTGGTAGCAATATATAGCTATTCTAGAGCTTTTAACTGACTTTTTTTAGCTACTAGGAGGTCAAGAACTTATATCCACATTAGCTTATTTCAAATGTCAATTGATAATATATGTTATCTATAATTCCCAAAGGAATATTTTGTGAACTCATATTGCTCTCTTAAAATTTTCACTTCTAATGGTGACGATATTATTACCATTACGGTAATTATTGCAATATTCGCAATTCATCGCTTTTCATAATGCGCTTTGAGATATATTACTCACATTATCCCTTGCATTTAAATGAGAAAATATATCTTATGCTTCTACTAAGCATAAATCGTCACCATAAATTATATTTGATAAGTAATCATGTTAAACAAAATAAATAAATATCATAATATACAAATATAAATATAAAACGTAAATAATTAATGTGTAAAGTAAATAAACATAAAGCAAAATAAATAAAAAACAAATAATTTTCTTCAAGGTTAAGAGAATAATTAGAAGATGGTTTACCTCTTTTGAGGGTTATAAGGAAATTAACAAAGTCCAAATGAGTTGGATCAACAATGTCCAAATAAGTTGGAGCAATATCATCTTCGCCATTTTTCGCAAACAAAATTTGCTTCTATTTTGTTTTCTTTATCATTTAATAATTGTTGATTTTTCAGAGCACGACAAGTACGAGACCAATGGTTTATAACATCGCATTGGTAATAAAAATGACTTTACTTCCTTAGAAAGATCTTTATCACTCTTATCATTCCTTATAACTCCACTTCTGATGGGTATAAACATTCTTAAAATGACCATATTGTCCATGTCTATATTCATGGCATCGACCATGACCACAACTTCTAATGTGGCTTTTATTTTTTCTATAATATAATCTCACATTCACTTTAGAGAATGAAGTAAAGCCAATAGGCCTTTAAAACCTTTTCAAGATATTATGTCTGAGGACAACATTATTTGTCGTGAAAAGTGGAGTATGTTTTTGTTAACATATCCTCGTCACATAGAATAATGATTCAATCCTTGTACGCGAAATTGTTAAACTAGTTCACAAGGTCCTTTAAAAACCTCCTTTGAGACCAATAGCCTCGTAGAACGGGATGTCCAACCAATATATTTGGATTATATTGAAGTTATACCGGTAATTGAATAGTGATTTACCATGTTTGCATTCACTTCGGGGAATGAAACATATCCAATAATCGCATGGAATAAATATCATGCTTGCATTCACTTTAGGGAATGCCTCCCATAAAACTTTTTTTAGATCAAGATGAATTTTCGTAACTTGAACTTGAGAATAGACTTTATAATCATGCTTCCATTCACTTCAGGGAATAGAATAAATTCAATCAAATAAAACAACTTTAATCATAAAAACTGATTAAATAAACATAAAATGGTAAACACCCATTACCTGAATAATAGACCTTTGAGCAAAAGATCGATCACGAGAGCCATGTGTTGAGTTGATCACACACATGCAAATGGCCACGAGGGGGTGAATTGGCAATTAAAACTTTGAAGGGAGTGAAGGAATAAATGAAAAATTGAGACAATGGAATTTAGAGTGGTTCAAGCTTTTAACAAGCTCTACATCCACTATCTTAGCTCTCACTGAGGATTTTCAACCAATCCACTATTGATTCTTTCTTTTTTCTTGGATAAGAAGGCAACCTTACAAACCGATTAAGCTTTCTACCCAAAGCTTAATCAAATTCACTCACAATTACAAAGAAGGATAGACAATCAGAAATTTATCTCTCACAAGACTAATGAATTGCACAATTACAAACAAACACTCCCCAAACTTGAACGAAAGATAAACAATGAAGAATTTTACAAGTTGGGTACACAAATTTGACTCTATAAGCTCAAGGGTTTGGAATAATTGCTTGGATGTTGCTTGAAGGTTTAATAGTTGTTGCCTGAGCTTTGGTGGCTTGCTTTTATACCATTGCATTGAATTCTAGTCGTTTGGGTGGTTGAGGTCATTAATTTAGCCGTTGGGCTGAAATTTTTCCGCAATAAATGCTCATCAACTACACACCGTATCGGTACCCTCGTCACCGTATCGGTACCCTCGTCACCGTATCGGTACCTGTCTCAAAGAAGAAAGAGCTATTGTGACTAAAAAACATGGGTGTATCGATACGCAAGAAGGGCGTATCGGTACGGTTATAAGGAGCGTATCGATACGAAATATCATATCGATACTATTTTTGCTCACTAGAAACCTGAATTATGTTTTGACAAAAAATTCATCGATACGCTATCTTGGCGTATCGATACGGTTAACAGTCATTTAAAAATTTAGGATTCCCATAACTAACAAGCAAGGTTCGAATCATTAAATACAAAGATTTGTTATCATCATCGAAATCGTATCGATACATGGTGTAACCATATCGGTATGCTATGTCTTGAAAATTTACCCAGATGAATATCGTATCGATACAGGATTTAACCGTATCGGTATGCCTTGGTTAAGTGGTTTTCCAATGAAAGAAAACCGTATCGATACGGGCTAAGCGTATCGATACGCTTGGGCGTAGGCTTGAAATTTTGCTTAAAAAACAATTAGAAAATTTCGAACACTTACAATATTTTGTCTTGAAAGATCATTTGGTTTCAAAAAGCTTGTCAATTTAGTGAGTCTTTAAAATACTTAAAAATTTATTGTATTTGTAAATAAGCCCTTATGCAATTTGTTATATCAAAATCAATTTAGGTTTCACAATCTCTCCTTTTTGATATAACAAAATCAAGTATAAATTTTTAAGTTTTGAAATCTTTGAAAATCTTAACCTCTTAATTTAAGATATGTTTTCAAAAATTGACTCTTTTACACTTCTTCCTTTTTTGTTAGATAAAAAATAATCAATGCATAAAATAGGGATAATAAGCATTAAGCACAATTTAAAGCATAAAGAAGCAACATAATATCATTAGGCAATAACATATCTAAAGCAAACATAAGTTCAAACATTATTCTAAACTGATATCCTAAAAAAACATAAAAACAAAGCATAGGTTCTTAAACATAAAAGATATGTGCATAAACTAAAAATCTAAATGATATGATATGATATGATATGCAAAGCTTTATTCGTTCCCACCATCCTCTTCATCCTCATCATTGCATGTGGCTTAAGAACGATTAGCATTGATCCAAAAGCCATGAAGAGCGGTGCGAAAAATATCCATAGAGGTTTGTCGTTGTTCTATCTCCCTCAAATGATCTTTCAATGCGGTGAAATGAGTGTTTATGGTCGCAAATCCCGAGTTAATGTTCATCTGCATGGTGGTGAATTGCTCGGTGATAAAAGTCATGAGATCATCCATGTAGGTTTGAGCAATTTAAGGACCTTGAGAAGCTTCCGGAGGAGGTTGATCTTGTTGACGACGAGGTCGAGGAACACAAACCCATTCATTGTTGATGAACTCAAAATGAGAGCGACTTAGGGAACATTCATCAATGGGTAAGCCAAAAGGTTCGGGAAAGTCATAGGAACAATCTATTTCTAGGGAATAAAACAAATGAATCAAAGTTGTCCCATAGTAAACGATTTAACTTGTTCTGTATGATGGTTTTGGACAAGATATACAAGGTCGGCAAACATAATTTGACAAAGATTTGGGCGCTTACCCTCATGAAAACAACGAAGCCAAAAATCATTGACTTGGCGAATAGTTAAAAATTTCCCACCAGAGGGACGAATCGACCAAGAGATAATAAGGTGAAGGATTAGGTCGTAGGCATTCAAAACGGTTACGGAACCAAGAGTACCTTGACCCAAAGAGTTTTCATCATCAATTTCGATATTTTCAAAATCAAAAGCTTGACAAAGTGTATCTTGGTCAATTTGAAAAGTTTTGCCTATAAGATGGGATTCAAAAGCAACAACATGTTCTCTTTAGGCATCATGAATGCAAATGGCATTTGAAAAGAACATTATGACAAGGTTTCGATATAAAACCGAGGGTAAACCCAAAAATTTCATGAATTTCCATTGTTGAAATAAACCAAGATACCGAAATTTAAAGCGAGCAGAGCTTAAAAAAGGAATTGAGACAACCCGTTCTTCCCTAAGAGTAAAACCTTAAAAAAATATAATTGGCCATAGCCGACGCGGTGGGGAGACTATGTTGGATAATGTAAGGGAGGTTTGATTTGGCATTACCCTCATCATCATGAGTAGGATTTGATGAATTAGAAGGTAAATTACTTTGTGATCTCTTTTGAGGCCCCATTATCCTGAAAACAACACCAAAACAATTGGAAACAAAGTATGCAATTATCATCACATTCAATCCAAAAAAAATTTCCAAAAATTCAAGGTATTAATAATAACAATATATTTTATAGGTTAAAAAATATATGCAAGTATAAAAGATAATTTTGGTAAAAAGAATTTTGAAAAACATATTTGAAAAATATACGGTATAGTTTTATATTAGAATATTTTTTTTCGAATTTTAAATATTTTTTACAAAAATTTGAAAACTCATACTATATGTATATGTTTTATACAAAAATTGTTTAAAAACAACCAATGATATTAAAATAAAATTAAAAAGAAAAGGGTTTATAGCTTGATTTATGGAGGATGGATGAATGATGAGATGAGAATGCACCGAATTACTAGCAAATTTTGGCTTTGATGAGTTGATGAAAATCTCTCAAAGAATTTTAGGTTTTGTGTGAAAAATTGAAGAGTTTTGATGGGTTTTTATAGTGGTTTTTCGGCTATGGTTTTTGGGTAAAGGGGTTTGTGTTTTAATTAAAAGATGATTCTCTTTCAAAAGTAGATTTAAAGCCCCAACATTAACCGTGTTGATATGCTGACTAAGCATATTGATCCATCGTATCGATATGGTTTTCAAGTCGTATCGGTATGGTGGTCATATTGATACAGTGCAAGCTGAATTGTTGCCCGTACCAATATTTATACACATATAGCCGTATCGATACGCCTTTGCCAGAAAATGTATTTTGGACAAAAATAAGTCCAAAAATCCAATTTGAACGACCCTAAAGGCATGTGAATGATATATGAGCATGTTATATGGACTAAAACTGAGTCAAACTCCCCTAGCAACAAGCATAGATGCATTAAGAAGCAAAATCACATAAGCATGATCATCATTCAAAATCCAAGCAAATTTTTGCACTTAAGGGCTCTAAAAAGGTCAAGATATGCTAGTTAGACCTAACTCTCTCCTAAGAGTCCAAAAATGCTCTTTGTCCAAAGGTTTGGTAAATATATTCGCTAATTAGTTTAAGGTGTCAACATACTCTAGAACTACATCTTTCTTTAAGACATGATCCCTAATGAAATGATGTGTTTGGTTCTAGAATGTTGGATGGAATTCTTAATGAGACATATTGCACCAGTGTTGTCACACTTAATGGGAATGGTACTTACATCAACTCCATAATCTAAGAGTTGTTGCTTCATCCAAAGGACTTGAGCACAACAACTCTGAGTCGATATGTATTCCGCTTTGGTGGTAGATAAGGGTACACTATTTTGTTTCTTAGAGAACCATGATATGAGCATACTACCTAGGAATTGACATTTCCCGAAGGTACTTTTTCTATCTACTTTACATCCCCTATAATTTGCATCAGAAAAGGCATGAAGGTCAAAGGAAGAGTCTCTACGATTCAAAAGACCTAAACAAGGTATATATCTAAGGTATCTAAAGATTCTCTTAATGACTATAAGATGAGATTCTCTAAGACCAGCTTGAAACCTAACATACAAGTAAACACTAAATATGATATCGAGTCTACTTACGGTAAGGTAAAGCAAAGATCCAATCATAGAACGATAAAACTTAGAATCAACACACTCACCTCATTCATCCTTGTCAAGCTTAATTGATGAGCTCATAGGAGTGACTTGAGGCTTCACATTCTCTAAGCCAAACTTCTTGAGCATATCCTTGATGTATTTAGCTTGATTTATTAAGATGACATCCTTCATTTTCTTGATTTGGAGTCCCAAGAAGAATGAGAGCTCCCCCGTCATACTCATCTCAAATTCAACTTGCATTATCTTAGAAAATTCTTGGCAATAAAACTCTTTAGTATAACCAAATATAATGTCATCAACGTAAATTTGAACTACTAATATGTCATTGCCATTTCTTTTAATGAAAAATGTAGTGTCCACCTTCCCCCTTTCAAAACCTTTTTTTTCAATTATAAAGTTTGAAATTCTTTCATACCAAGCTCTAGAAGCTTGTTTCAAACCATATAAAGCTTTTGTTAGTTTAAAAACATGGTTTGGAAAGTTTGGATCTTCAAAATCAGGTGGTTGTTCTACATACACTTCTTTATTTATAAAACCATTTAAAAAGACATTTTTGACATCCATTTGAAAAAGCTTGAATTCATTAAAGCATGCAAATACAAGAAGCATCCTAATTACTTCCATCCTAGCTACGGGTGCATAGGTCTCATCAAAATCAATTCTCTCTTCTTGAGTGTAACCTTGAGCAACAAGCCTATTCTTGTTTCTCACTATGTTACCACTCTCATCTAGTTTGTTTCTAAAAACACATTTAGTTCCTATAGTAGACTTATTACTAGGCCTATCAACTAATGTCCAAACATTACTCATCTCAAATTGATTTAATTCCTCTTGCATAGACAATATCCAAAATTCATCATTTAAAGCTTCTTTGATATTTTTGGGCTCTATGCATGAGATGAATGCAATATTATTCATAAGTTTAAAGAGGATCCAGTGGTTACCCCCTTGGGTGGATCACCCATGATTTCACCATCTCTGACATAGTTGAGTTCCCTTGGGTAGCTCAATTCCTTTTCGCGAAGATTCATGTCCTTCAAGGCTTCCATGGGAGGATCTTGTGCTTCTTCCTCTTTGGTTGGAACCTCATCCACCTTTGATGATTGTCCACTATCATTAGCTTCAATGATTCCTACACTAACATTATCACACGAATCCTTTCTCGGAAGGAGGTTATCATCAAAAACCACATGAATTGACTCTTCTAAAACGAAGGTTTTTTTGTTAAAGAATCGATAAGCTTTAGAGTTTGGTGAATATCCTAATAAAATAGCTTCATCACTTTTTATATCAAATTTATCCAAATTATATTTTCCTTTGTTTAAAACAAAACACTTACATTCAAAACGATGAAAATAACTAATGTTAGGCTTTTTAGATTTTAAAATCTCATAGGGGGTTTTCTTTAAAACTGGTCTAATCATTACTCTATTAATAATATAACAAGAAGTTTTTGTGGCTTCCGCCCAAAAATACTTAGGTAAATTGTTTTCACAAAGCATGGTTCTAGCCATTTCTTCTAAAGTTCGATTTTTCCTCTCAACTATCCCATTTTGTTGAGGAGTGCGAGGTGTGGATAAATTATGGCTTATACCATTTTCTTTACAAAAAGCATCAAAACCTATATTTTGAAATTCAGTTCCATGGTCACTTCTAATATGGGAAATATTTTGATCAAGATCAGTTTGAGTGATTTTTGAAAATGTGATGAATTTTTCTAAAGCCTCATCTTTAGTACTTAAAAAAGAACCCAAGTGTATCTAGAGAAATCATCAACAAGCACAAATGAATATGATTTTCCACCCAAACTAATTGTCCTAATAGGCCCAAAGAGATCCATATGGATCAATTGTAATACTCTACTAGTTGAAACATCATTAATAGGTTTAGATGAGGTTCTTTTATGTTTACCCTTGGCACAAATTTCATCTAATGAAAATTTTATCTTGGGTAAACCTCTAACTAGATCTTGGAAAAGCAATTTCTCTAAGATACTCATGCTAGCATGTCCTAGTTTCCTATGTCATAACCATGCATCATGTTCATCTTTAGCTACAAAACATGCATTTGAAATGTTTATGTCATCTAGATGCACCATATATTGTTGAGTGTGTAAAATTTCTATTATTTACCCCCTATTTAACCCATATTTCTGCTGCATTCAAGCATTATTTATTACATTTAGGTTAGTTTACAGTTAAACATCATAAATATATTAAAGGGCACAATTTCTACTGAAATTCGCTGCTTTTGCAGGTTGCTGCTGTAGCAGATAAGAGAGGCAGGCGCTGGGCAGTAAAGCAGAAGAGCTAGAACTAGACGCTCAGTCAAGGAGGACGATGCTGCCATGGTTGCCGCCTTGACAGCAGAGGACGACAACAATTTTGAGGAGAAGAAGCAAAGTAGACCTCGACAAATAGAGAAAATTCAGCCCGTCTGTCGTGTAAAACCACTATATTTTTCCAAGCCCCAGATCGAAAGGAATGTCAAACCCAAAGTTCAAAGAGAGAAAATCCCAAGCAAGAAAGATGACGGCTTAAAGTTAGATTCTTTGAAGATTTAGTCTTTATTAGAGTTGTACTTTAATTTAAAGTTGTATTCTTGTTATTTTAGAAAACTTGGACCCAAAGCCTATATAAGGGCATGTATTTCGAGCTAGGGAGACATCACCTATTCTCTAGCTTTCTTCCCAAAACCCTAGCCGTTTTCCTTCCCTCATCATGTTCTAAATTCCCCTTAGGGCCACGGGTTGTCTTGTAAAGTAGTTGCAAGGGTTGTTTTGTTTTAGGAATTTTCAGTTCAATAAAATAAACTTCAAGTTCTCTTATTCTGGTTATTAACATCTTGCAAGAGCATCGGGAGAGCATTGTGAGGTTATCTATTTACTTAATATCGGGAGAGTTAAGTATACGAAAGGAATACGGGCAAGTTCTCTAGTTTATAGTTGAACTATCTCGGACCTAGGGATAGGACGAGGTTAAGTGGCTAAAGAAGAATTCAACAAAATCGGTGTTCATCCTTCGATTCACGCTGGGAGGTATCATCAAAGACGTGATCATCGACAGACTTGGACGTAGGGATAGACAGAGGCACAGCAGAGATTCTTGCCAAACTTGAAGTACGGAGTTGAATGTTCGCTGCCGCGACAAGCAACGGACTGCTGCCGCGACAGGTGCTGCCGCGACGGGGACGACGACAGAACTGGATTTCCTAGACTTAGCAATACCTGCACTACTGAGCAATTCAATACTAGCATATTCTCTCTATCTTGATTTCTCTACTCTTTTATTTAAAGTCTCTTTATTATTTTCGTGACAACTTTCTCAATTATTTTCTTTACTTTCGTGCAGTGATTCAAGGTGAAGCTATTAGCCCAGTCCCTATGGAGACGATATCCGATACTTCGTATCACTTTATTACTTTCGTCGTGTACACTTGCACTACAATTGCGATAGACTCTTTTACTGCACTTTTCGTTTTTATTTTTATTTTTATTTTCTTTTTTTCTTTGGTTTGTTTAAACTCATGCTTTTCACAAGGTTTCTTGTTTATGCACAGATCGAGACGAGGAAAAGATCTTGAGTATCCATTAGATCTGGAAATCGAACGTTCATTCAATCTTAAGAATCGCCTTCGTCACATACTAGCCAGAAACGAGTACCTTGAGGAACAGTTAGAGACGATGAACAACCAAGAGAACCCCTAGGGTGATCCTCCTGTTGGAGATGGAGAGGTTATACCTCCTGTCGGCAACCCTGCTGCCGCTACTGGACGACGGTCCTGTCGTGACTACATGTTGAACGATCATGTAGAACTGGAAACCATGCTGCCGGATATAGATGTTGACAACTTTGAGTTGAAACCTGTTATATTTAGCATGATCAACAATGTCGATCAATTCAGTGGTGCTGCTACCGAGGATGCTAGGGAGCATCTAAAAATGTTCCAGGAAATCTATGGTTCGTTTAGACTACCAGGAGTTAATCCGGAGATACTGAGGCTTCGGTTATTTCCCCATTCATTGAGGGACAGAGCAAAGACTTGGTGGAATAAACTTACGCCGGGTTCAATTAGAACTTGGGCAGATTTGTCTCGTGAATTTTTATCTCGTTTTAATCCTTCGCATTTATCTGAGCGATTACGTAATGAAATTGCTACTTTTCAACAGGAAGATGACGAGCCGATGCACGAGGCCTGGGGCAGATTTACCACTCTTCTATGGAACTGCCCAATGCATGGATTCCCCGTCTGGAACCAGGTAACTAAATTTTATAATGCTGCCAACTTACAAACTCGTATTCGAATTGATTCAGCAGCAAACATATTACTATTGGACAAAGACCCGGACGAGGCAATGCAAGTACTGAAAAATCTGGCTAAGAATGAGGAGCAGTTTCTGACAGCAAGAAGAGGGGGTAAATGGGTCCTAGATGTCAAGGATTATGAGGCCAACAACACGATGAAATCACAGGTGGCATACCTTACTAAGGCAATGAAAAAGCTCTTGAACGATGACACACAACATGGATTCGCTGTCGAAGAGGTATGTGAAATTTGTGAGGGAAATCATAGTTCGGATGAGTGTCCTATACAGCTAGAAGAGGGAAAGTATGTTGGAAACTATAAGCAAAATTACAACTCCAACAACTACAATCCCAGCTAGAGAAAGGATCCCAAGTTTTCTTGGAATAATCCTAATAATGCCCTGAATCCTCAAGCACACAATAATCAGAATCAGGGAGGACCTAGATTGCTGACTCGACAGCAACTACAGCCGCAGCAGCAGCAACAACAGCCGCAGCAGCAGCAACAACAGCCACCAGCTGCCACAAACAGTATACTAGAACAGACTCTGGCTACTTTAATGTCTCAGACAGGAACTTATATTGAGAACATGAATCAATTTGTCAAGAAAACAGAGACATTCATGGATAAAACAGAGATGCAAATGACAAATCATAAAGCTACTCTCAAATCTTTGGAGACACAAATGGGTCAGGTTTCCCAGCATATCAATCCAAGGCAGACTGGAGGATTTCCTAGCAATACTAAAAATGCTAGGCAGCCCACACATGAGCAGTGTAAAGCCATTACTACTAGGAGTGGGAAGAAACTACCAGGGCCAGAGAAGGAAGCTGAAACAGTAGAAAAACCAGCCTTAGATAGACCTACCGAGGAAGCTGCCTCGACAGGTAACATACAGTCTGCTGCCGATGAACCTGTCACGACAGCAGAAGCGACAGAGGAGAAAAATAATGAACCCAAACCTCCTCAGATTCGTATGTAGTGGGAAGGACGTATTGCTGATTATCGTCCCCCACCTCCTTTTCCTCAACGGTTATAGCAATTGAAGCAAGAATCACAGCTTAAATAGATTTATGATATTTTTAACCAGGTTCATATTAATATCCCGCTGTTAGACGCTGTTAGGGAGATGCCCGGTTACGCCAAATTTCTCAAGGATGTCATGTCGAAGAAATCTAAACTTGGGGAGTTTGAAATGGTTAAGATGACAAAAGGATGCATGAGTATTCTCCATAGGCAGCCACCCTATAAAAAGAAGGATCCGGGGAGCTTCATCATACCTTGTGTAATCGGAGATAAATATGTGGGTAAGGCACTTTGTGATCTTGGTGCTAGTATTAATTTAATGCAAAAATCTATTTTTTAGAAATTAGGTATTGGGAAAGCTCGGCCCACGACAGTAATTCTACAGCTAGCAGACCGCTCTTACGTTCATCCGGAAGGAAAAATCGAAGATATTCTGGTAAGAGTGGATAAATTTATTTTTCTTGCTGACTTTCTTATTTTAGATTGTGAAGCAGATGAAAACACACCAATCATCCTGGGGCGACCCTTCTTAGCCACGGGAAGATCACTGATTGATGTGGAAAAAAGAGAACTCACCATGAGAGTAAACGATCAAGAGATTAAGTTGAATGTTCTCCAAGCTATGAAACACGTTGATGCGGAAGAGGAATACAAGGTTATCACTGAAGTTACCCTTGACCAACTCTGCATTAGGTCGGGCTGTCACGACATAAAAATTGGTCACTGCCTCGGTAGCCACTTACAGGACTGTCACGACATCACCAACGACAACAACTCCTCAGAAGCTGGTACATCAGATACTGAAGATCAGGAGGAGGTAAACTGGATAGGCGGTCGTCCAGGTAAGTTAATTGAACCTTTAAATTATACTTTGGATAACCATGCAATCCAAAAGCCATCAACTGTTGAGCCCCCTGTTTTAGAACTGAAGCCCCTGCCATGGCAGCTAAAGTATGTTTTTCTTGGTTCAAATGATACGTTGCTCGTAATCATCTCTTCCAAGTTGATGCAGGAACAGGAACAACAATTAATAGGGATGCTGCAGCAGCACAAAAATGCAATTAGATGGACGATAGCTGATATTTAAGGCATTAGTCCGGCATTATGTATGCATAAAATCCTTTTAGAGGATGATCATAAGCCGACTATAGATGCTCAAAGGCGGCTAAACCATGCGATGAAAGAGGTGGTGCGTAAAGAGATAATCAAATGGTTAGATGCTGGTATAATTTACGCCATCTCGGACAGCAAATGGGTGAGCCCGATGCAATGTGTTCCCAAGAAAGGAGGAATGACCGTGGTGACCAACGAAAACAATGAGTTAATCCCAACCAGGACTGTGACCGGTTGGAGGGTTTGTATGGACTATCAGAAGCTTAACAAAGCTACCCGAAAGGACCACTTTTCTTTACCCTTTATTGATCAAATGCTTGATAGACTAGCGAGTAAACCTTACTATTGTTTTCTTGATGGTTATTCAGGTTACAATCAAATATCTATCGCAACGGAAGATCAAGAAAAGACGACTTTCACATGCCCTTACGGAACGTATGCTTTTAGGAGGATGCCGTTTGGACTATGCAATGCACCCGCCACCTTCTAAAGGTGCATGATGGCCATATTCTCTGACATGGTGGAAGACTTCCTAGAGATTTTTATGGATGATTTTTCAGTCTTTGGAAACGATTTTGAGAGCTGCCTATGCAACCTACAAAAGGTACTCGAAAGATGTGAAAAAGCAAACCTAGTTTTGAATTGGGAAAAATGTCACTTCATGGTGGATGAAGGGATAGTCCTTGGCCATAAGATTAGCTGTAGTGGCATAGAATTCGACAAAGCCAAGATAGAAGTGATCAAAAAGCTGCCGCCGCCTACCACAGTCAAGGGTATTAGAAGTTTCTTGGGACATGTTGGTTTTTATCGGAGATTCATTTCGAATTTTTCAAAAATCACCAAGCCCCTATGCCATCTTCTAGAGCAGAACCGACCCTTTGACTTTAATGATGAATGTACTGAAGCATTTAAGGTTATGAAGGAAAAACTGCTAACAACTCCAATAGTACAGCCACCAGACTGGACATAGCCATTTGAGATCATGTGTGATACGAGTGACTATGCTGTCGGGGCAACACTTGGGCAGCGGAGAGACAAATTATTTCATGTCATATAATATGCCAGCAAGACACTGAATGACACCCAAGTAAACTACACCACCACAGAAAAGGAGTTATTAGTTGTGGTATTCTCCATTGACAAGTTTCGTTCTTACATACTTGGAACGAAGGTCATAGTGCACACAAACCATTCTGCCTTGAAGTATCTGTTCGCGAAAAAAGATGCTAAGCCTCGATTGATACGGTGGATCCTGCTATTGCAAGAATTCGACCTTGAAATCAAGGACAAAAAGGGGACAGAAAATCAAGTGGTAGATCACTTGTCAAGGTTGGAGAATGGACAGAGTCTACCAATAGATGAGACAAACATACTGGAGACCTTCCCAGATGAGCAGCTCTTTGCTGCCGCAGTCACTGCCGCGACAGCCATGGCGGCAGGTAAGTCTTCGGAACTCCCCTAGTATGCTGATTTTGTTAATTTCTTAGTTAGCAGAATAATTCCTTCTGATCTTAATTATCAAGCCAGGAAGAGGTTCCAAAATGATGTTAAGCATTATTATTGGGACAAACCTCTTCTTTTCAAAATCTGTGCAGATCAGGTTATAAGGAGATGTGTACCACAAGAAGAGCAAGAAGACATACTTCATCACTACCATGCTTCACAGTATGGAGGTCACTTAGGAGGCAACAAAACTGCTGCCAAGGTGCTCCAGTCAGGGTTTTATTGGTCGTCACTATATAAAGATGCTCAAATCTTCTACAAGAGTTGTGACAAGTGCCAACGGACAGGAAACATCTCAAGGAGACACGAGATACCGCTGCAGAACATTCTAGAAGTTGAGATCTTCGACGTTTGGGGGATTGACTTTATGGGACCATTCCCATCTTCTTGTGGGAATCTATACATCCTCGTGGCAGTAGATTATGTCTCTAAGTGGGTTGAAGCTATCGCAACTCAAAAGAATGATGCCAAGACAATCTAAAGATTTTTACACAAAAATATCTTTTCTAGGTTTGGCACCCCTAAGGCAATTATCAGTGATGAAGGGAGACACTTCGACAATAGGATTATTGCTGCTGCCTTGAAGAAATATGGTGTCAAGCATCGGATCGCAACAACATATCACCCACAGACCAATGGACAACCTGAAATATCCAACAGGGAAGTTAAGAACATTCTTGAGAAGATGGTCAAGCCAACTAGGAAAGATTGGTCTTTACTCCTTAATGATGCATTATGGGCTTATAGGACAGCTTTTAAAACTCCATTGGGAATGTCTCTATACCGATTGATTTATGGGAAAACATGTCATCTACCTGTCGAGATAGAGCACAGAGCATATTGGGCAATCAAGACAGTAAATATGGACTTGGACAAGGCAGGGCAGAAAAGGCTATTGGATCTAAACGAAATCGAAGAAATTCGGACAATGGCCTATGACAATGCAAGAATCTACAAGGATAAAACTAAGAAGTGACATGACAAAAAGTTGCTGCCACGACAGTTCTGCCCAGGGCAGCTTGTATTGCTATTCAATTCTAGACTGAAACTCTTCTCAGGGAAGCTGAAATCTAGATGGTCTGGCCCGTTCCAAGTCGTACAGGTTTTTCCCCATGGTGCCATCACAATCCGATCATTAAAAGACGAGCACCAATTTAAAGTCAAAGGACAGCGCTTGAAGCATTATTAGGGGACTGAAGCCCCAAGAATGCAGGAAGTGGTTACTTTAGGAGATGCCCCACCTGTCATCCCTAATTTAACCTAAATTTTATTCTTATTTTCTTTAGTTTTATTATTACATATTATTTATTAGGAAATAAGATTTATTTTATTTGAATAATGTTTTTATTTTTATTGTTTTTAGGAAATAAAGGAGTCAAGAAGAACAAGAGAAGTGAACACAGCCCACCATCCATCCACCAGCCCAACAAAGCCCAAATTTTGGAGCCTGTCGATCCAGCTGCCGCGACAGACGCGAAAAATACAAGCTGTCAACATGCTGCCACGACACGTCAGACACGCTAACGCATAACAGCTGGCCTTGTTATTCGCGCCTACCGTTACAGCTTCAACGGACAGCAAATCTTTCTCTATATAACCCCGTTTCATTTTTCATTTTTCATTTTCACTCACTTCTACTTTTCTTACTTGTTCTCCCTTTAGATTCTACTTGCTTTCATTTTTATTTCCACAACCCTTGCAAAAATGTCTTCTAGGAAAACCCGTAGGAATGCTGCTTCCAGTTCCACACCGACAGCAACCACCCCACGTTCCTTTGCGATCAGAGATATGTGGGAAGAGAGAGGCTTTATTTACACATCGAAGGAGGAAAATCTGGGCCTAAAGCCGTTCATAGCCCGGAAGGTTCGAGCTCTATAGTGGCAAACTTTTGCTGAGCAGCCTGAAGAAATGAACGTCACATTGGTGTGAGAATTTTATGCTGCCATTAGCAGCAGGACGGCGACATCGGTGATTGTTCGAGGGAATGAAGTGCCGTTCGAAGCTGAGTACATAAACACATTGTATGGATTCTACGTCGGTAGCAACGATGACGCTCACCAACAGTTCATCAACACATTAGACCCTGCTGCCTATGACGATGTCATGGCAGAGCTGACAGATGAGGGGACTCAATGGAACACCAGCCAAAAGAACCCACAGACAGTAAAAAGGATTCAGTTGCTGCCGGAGGCGAAATTATGGAATGCGTTTATCAAAAAGCATATCATGCCGTCATCTCACAATACCATGGTCGACCAGCCAAGGTTAGCATTAATTCACTCCATTTTACATGAAAGGCCCATTAACGTGGGCAGCTATATTCGTGAGAGCATCTTGGAGTTCGCACACAGACCGATGGGTCCCCTTTACCTCCCGTACCTCATCACCTCACTTTGTCGTGGCCATGGCGTACCAGAAGTGGCCACTGATTTGCGAGTCCAAGGGAAAGGTTGGACTGAAAAGAACATCCTCAACCTTATGGAGCTGACTGCTGCCACTTCTCTGTCGTCATTCGACCCAGCTGCCACAACATCAGACACGACAGAGCAGCCAGACACTGAACCAGCTGCCGCAGCAGCCGCCCCAACAGACTCCTCCTCCCAGATCTTAGCTGCCATTCAGAAGATGGAGAAACGACAGCTTGGGCTGATGACCTTCATCAGGGATTTTACTGCCTCTGCGGTAAACTTTATCCATAATTCTTTAAATTTCCCTGATGTTGTCTTCCCCACATTTCTTGCACATTATTTTACTGTCACTACACCTGCCCACACTCTCACACCTGCTGCCACACCACGGACACCCTCTGCCGCCTCAACGCCATCACCAACCCCGACAGCAGCTGGCAGCACCCGTGCTGAGCCATCTGCCCGTGGCACGAAACGTAGAATGGCATCGGATGAGCTTGATGCCTTTATTGCCGGATTCTCATCCTCCTCCGTTTGGGCCACCAGTGACAATGAACCCTCTATTAAGAGGAATCTGTCAAAGGAGTTCTCACCGGTGAAGAGGCAGAAACGAATGGCGGACAAACACAACATGCCAAGAGCCAGCAGCAGCAGTGACATCAACAACGGAAAGAGCAGCAGCAGCAGCTCTGAAGTCCAGGTTGTGGAGCAACCTCCTCACATCTCCCCAACCAGGATCTAGCCACCACGTGAGGCCAAAGCAAAGAATACCTCCGCCTCCCCCATTCCCCAGCCAGCTCTAAAAGCTCGTGTCCGCCGCCAGATCTGACTCAGCAGCAACAGTGAAGACAACGATTAAAAATTTAAGTTCTTATCTTCTTTTTGCTGCCTGCTTATATATTTTGTGATGTACTGCTTTATCTTTATTTTTATTTTTCATTTGCATTGAGGGCAATGCAACCCTCGAGTTTGGGGGTGGCAACCCTCCATTAATGGAGTCCATCTTAGTTTTAAAATTTGTGTCTTTTACGTAGTTTACTCTTAAAAAAAGAAAAAAAATATGAAATTATGAAAAATTTTGGCTTAAGTCTTTGAACTGAACTTACCTGCCGTGACAGCCATGTCCTGGCAGTGCCTTTAGGATAGTTTTTAGGAGAAGTTTAGAGCCTTTCTATAGTTCTGAAAACTTAAACATATTTGTGACTGTTATACTGCTTAGAACTCTTTTAGCCAACTAGAATAGGAAGCTTAGCACTTGAATAGCCCCTAGAGGTGCCTAACACTGGCTCTAGGAAAGCAGTTTAGCAAAAGAGACTCAACAACCCTAGAGGTGCCCGAAACTGGCTCTAGGAAGTTAGCTAGAGGTGCCCAAAACTGGCTCTAGTGAAACTTTAGCTTTAAAAAAAATAGTGAAATCGAGTCAAAACAAAAAATCAAAGGAGCATAAATAAATGTCTTCAAAAGATAAACTTTGGCATAAAAATTTGAGTCAAGAGCTGAAATATTCTAGTGAAACTAAGAGAGTCTTGGCATATAACTGTTCACAAGCATGCACACACTGCACGAGGACTATAGTGAGACTCCGGACAGATCCTAGATTATCCGACAGGTTGCTGCCGTCACAGGGAACGAACGAAGGGTAAGGGAAAGTTCACTGTTTTAAGCCAAAACAAAAATATTTCATTTTTCTTTTAGGTCTTAGTTGCTTGAGGGCAAGCAAAAACTTGAGTTTGGGGGTGTGTTGAGTGTGTAAAAGTTCTGTTATTTACCCCTATTTAACCCCTATTGTTGCTGCATTCAAGCATTATTTATTGCATTTAGGCCAGTTTATAGTTAAACATCACAAATATATTAAAAGACACAGTTTCTACTGAAACTGGCTGCTTTTGCAGGTTACTGCTGTAGCAGATAAGAGAGGCAATCGCTGGGCAGTAAAGCAGAACAACTAGAACTAGACGCGCAGTCAAGGAGGACGATGTTGCCATGGTTGTCGCCGTGACAACGGAGGACGACAACAGTTTTGAGGAGAAGAAGCAAAATGGACCTCGATAGATAGAGAAAATTCAGTCCATCTGTCGTGTAAAATCACTATATTTTTCCAAGCCCCAGATCGAAAGGAATGTCAAGCCCAAAGTTCAAGGAGAGAAAATCCCAAGCAAGAAAGATGACGGCTTAAAGTTAGATTCTTTGAAGATTTAGTCTTTATTAAAGTTGTACTTTAATTTAAAGTTGTATTCTTGCTATTTTAGAAAACTTGGACCCAAAGCCTATATAAGGGCATGTATTTTGACCTAGGGAGACATCACCTATTCTCTAGCTTTCTTCCCAAAACCCTAGCCGTTTTCCTTCCCTCATCATGTTCTAAATTCCCCTTAGGGCCACGGGTTGTCTTGTAAAGTAGTTGCAAGGGTTGTTTTGTTTTAGGAATTTTCAGTTTAATAAAATAAACTTCAAGTTCTCTTATTCTGGTTATTAACATCTTGCAAGAGCATCGGGAGAGCATTGTGAGGTTATCTATTTACTTAATATCGGGAGAGTTAAGTATACAAAATGAATAAGTGCGAGTTCTCTAGTTTATAGTTGAACTATCTCGGACCTAGGGATAGGACGAGGTTAAGTGGCTAAAGAAGAATTCAACAAAATCGGTGTTCATCCTTCGATTCACGTCGGGAGGTATCATCAAAGACGTGATCATCGACAGACTTGGACCTAGAGATAGGCTAAGGAACAGCAGGGATTCTTGCCAAACTTGAAGTACGGAGTTGAGTGTTCGCTGCCGCGACAGGTGCTGCCGCGACGGGGACGACGACAGAACTAGATTTCCTAGACTTAGCAATACCTGCACTACTGAGCAATTCAATACCACCCCATTCTCTCTATCTTGATTTCTCTACTCTTTTATTTAAAGTCTCTTTATTATTTTCGTGACAACTTTCTCAATTATTTTCTTTACTTTCGTGCAGTGATTCAAGGTGAAGCTATTAGCAGTCCATGTGGAGACGATATCCGATACTTCATATCACTTTACTACTTGCGTCGTGTACACTTGCACTACAATTGCGATAGACTCTTTTACACGCAACATATATATATATATATATATTACTTATGCGGTGACCTATGAGCATAGTCTTATTAGTTTCAATGTTCATTAACTTACAACCATTAACATTAAAGAAAACATTAAAACCCTTATCACAAACTTGACTAATGCTCAATAAATTATGTTTTAGACCGTTGAAATAGAGAACACTTTTAATTAAGATTGATGAGTGATTACCAATGGAGTCTATTCTTTCAATATGGCCTTTGGAGTTGTCACCGAAAGTCACTACTCCACCATATTTAGGCTTTAGATCCAAGAATCTACTCTTGTCACTGGTCATGTGTCTTGAGCATCCACTATCAAGGTACCATGTATTTTGACTTGAAGTTTTGGCCTTGTAGCAATGCTCCCCTACAAACAAAGAGTTAAGTCTTGATTTTTGGTACCTAAATTATTTTTGGTCCATGAGTGTTAGCTCCCAAAACCTTGGTTCCCTTTGGAATCCAAAGAGACATAACACTAATATTATTAGAAGCTACAAGTTCCTTAGGAACTCATACACTCCTAATCCTCTTACCTCTAGAGGGCCTTTGGAAGCCTCTTTCTTTTTGGTTCACAAAGTTTTTTTCCACATAGTTGGTTATTGAAGATTGACCTTTTTCATAAGTAGAAGTACCAACTTTGCTTAAAGAAGCTTTGAGTTCATTCACCACTTTATGGTGTTCATCATGGAACTCGGAAAGAATAGTATTTAAATCAATATTTTATTTTTCAAGAAACTTTTGATCATCTTGTAAAACCAAAATCTTCTTTTCAAGTTTCGAGTTGGTTTTGGAGAGAAAATCATTTTGGGTTTGTAAATAATTTTTTTTTTCTTATTTTTCAAAACCGATTCCTTAAACTCATCATACACCTCTTGTAACTCATCATATGCATCTTGAAGTTCATCAAAAGTAATGTCAAGTGATGATGAGTTAGAGGTTATCTTCAGATCCTCCTCAAACGCCATAAGACAAAGGTTGGCAACTTCTTGCTCCTCTTCGGATGACTTCTCATCACTCTAAGTTGTCATGTTAGCCTTGAGCTTCTTCTTCTTCCCAAAGCTCTTCCTTTTAAGTTGGGGGCAATCGGATCGAATGTGCCCCGACTTGTTGCACTCATAGCATGTGAGTTGGTTCTTCTCTTCCTCTTTGTTCTTGTTCTTGAAGTCTCCTCTTATATGGAACTTTCTTCCCCGATTGGACTTCATGAACCGAGTAAATTTATTGGCTATCATAGTCAATTCTTCTTCCTTTTCATCTAATCTAGAATCACTATCTTCATGTGAAGCTTTGAGAGCAATTCCTTGCTTCTTCTCTTCTACCTTCTTCTTTTCTACTCTTTTCTCTTCTCTCTTCTTTTCTTCTTCTCCTCCTTTCTTCATGATCTCTGATGCTCGCGTAAAAGTGCTCCGCAATAGTGCAAGTGTACACGTCTCAAGTAATATAATGATAAGTATATCGAGTATCGTCTACACAGGGATTGGGCTAGCCTTTTTAATCATACTTCCTCGTACTGCAAAATAAATAAAGTAAAAACACAGATTAATTGTTGGGTTTGGAGTAATCTAAAAATAATAAAACTAAAATAAGCAAAAAAATAAAGTAAAGAGAAAATCAAGTTAAGAGAATGGGCCGGATTAGAATGCGTCGTAGTGTGGAATCCTATTGACTTGTCTTTGTCTTGAATGCAACAACACAAAACTGTCGTGGCAGTAACCTAAGTCCCTTTCATGGCCGCAATGGTTCAGTCTCTGCTGCGGCAATCCCTTGCTCTTGGGTAGATGTTGTTAAGGTTCGACAAAGCGTCCTTGGATGGTTCTAGGGGTGATAACGAGCCGAGTAGAGCCCGAGCCTGGCCAGACTCGGCTCGGCTCGGAAACAGTGTAATTGGGCTCGAGGCTCGCCGAGCTCAGAATTTTAGGCTCGAGCTCGGCTCGAAAATAATTTTATTGGGCTCAGCTCGGGCTCGAAGCTCGTCAGGCTCGGCTCGGCTCGAAATAAAAATTTTGCTATAGTTTTTTATATAAAATATTCGTTAAAAATCCCTTTCGTAACCAACACTAAAATGAAATTCAATGACCGGAAAGGAGAAAAATGTCAAAAATTAGATTAATCCAAATAATCAATAAATATTCTTATAATACAAACACATAATTAAAGACAATACAAAATCAAACAACAATCAACTAATGAAAGAAAATTCAAACACATAATTTTTTTTAGTGCATACGTAGATTCCGAGCCGAGCCTGGGTAGGCTCGGCTCGACTTGTTAAGGTTTCGAGCCGAGATCGAGCCCGAGTCGAGCTCACTCGAGCCGAGCTTTGACCGAGCCGAGCCCGAGTAGCTCGCGAGCCGGTCAGGCTCATTATCACCCCTAGATGGTTCATCCTTATCCCTAAGCTTGGAACATTGGTTGATGACTGAACTTCGATGATACCTCCTAACGTGAACCAAAGACAAACACCAACTATTCTAAAACTTCTTTTAGCCGCTAAAGCTCTTAACCTATCCCTAGGCCGAGTTAGTTAAAACCACGTGGGATGAAAATCGTGCTTATTCGTTTCATGAGTTCAAATCTCCCAATATTGAACAAATAGATAACCTCACAAACCCTCTCCCAATAAGTATGCAAGAATTATTAAAGCCAAGAATAAGCAAACCTTAACTTTATTGCATTAGGAACTTATACAAATACAATAGTCTTCATACAACTACTAACAAACTAATCCTAACACTAAAGAAATTTAAAACATAATGAATGGAAAGAAAACACAAACTAAATCCTAAGCTTTCTCGCCTCTCTTCTCCGCTTCTCTACGTGTCTTGATGATGGTGGCAAGCCTCCTTTATATAAGGGAAGGTGTAGGCAAAACTCCTTATTAGAGAGGAAGTTAAGTTGGACTTGGACTTAACTTTATTAAAGAGGTGAATCTCTTTAATTTAATAAATTATTCAATTTTGCCAAAAGTCAAACTTTACCATTCCTTCCATGTTTTCTTCCTCTTTTTAAGCTCCAACTGCCACACAAAGCGTGTAGAAATCTCCGGCATTTAAAGCTCTACAAATTGACTACCACTTTGCCTATTTTGTCATATGGCAAGTTGAGTAGTACACTACCGCGGCATGGCATTTTGCTGCCTCGACATTGGGTTGGAACTGGATCTGCTCCGCAAGGCTTCATTCTTCATAAATCAACTTCCCTTAGTAGAAGCTGTCAGTTGTGGCTTGGCTCGATTAGGGTCTGTTATTAGCTGGTTCTGCCTCATCCTTCCTTTTTCTTCATTCCTGTCATGACATTTTCTGCCATGGCAGCGTGTAAATCTGTAAAAGTGACAAACATGCATCAAACAGTACCTTTTTCATAGAATAAACACCATATAAAGATCAAAGGCATAAATGATGAAATTAATCCATGAAGGGCCATAATGTAGCTCAAATAGGTGCATGTTGGGTGATAATTGCCATTTTATAGGGTGAAAATATAAGACTTTTGGGCACTTATCACACCCCCAAACTCGAACTATTGCTTGTCCTCAAGCAATGCAAATCATCAATTTCCAAACCTTAACTTTTATAAACCGTCTCCTTGGTCTTACTTTTCCTTCTCTCTTCAAACCATGGCTACGACCATTCTTGGTCCTTAATACGTCGGATGCCTTAGGAAATTCCTGGGATCAAGCTATAAGAAATACTGAGCAAATTATGACAAGATGATTATATGGGTTCTAAGTAAACACTTAGCCATTAAACTACTTGACTTGGGTATTTTATTTTCTTCTTCTTTTTTATAAGCATTCTAACCTACTAGAGCCAGTTTCAAGCACCTCTAGTGATTAGCCTAGAGCCGGTTTCGGGCACCTCTAGGGCTTCCTTAAGCTAGAGACAGTGTTAGGCACCTTTAACTTTTTACCCAAATTTTTTTCTAAGCAAGTCTATGCCCTAAGTGTACTAGAACTCCTTAAATCATACAAGTCATAAAAGTCTCAAAAGTTCTAATAGCAATTTCCTAAGTTATATTCCTTACTCACCCTAGAATTAAAGGCTTTAAACAGTTCTAAACAATGGTAAGAAGAGAGAGTTCTATTGCCAAGTAAGAAGATTTAATTAAAATTAAACTAAGGCAATTGATAGAAAGTACTGCTGCGGTATAAGCAATGTTCGATTAAGGCAATGCAGTAAAAAATATTTGGCAATTATTGAACAAAGCTATAATTATATTTATATTACTACGGCATGGCCTTGCCGTGGCCGCTGAACCTACACCCTCAAATTTGAATCAAGCATTGCCCTCAATGCTTACATTGCATATATTAAGATAGGAAAAATTACCACACAAAAAATATAAGGGCATTAAAAATAAGCTGCATAAAGAAGAGGAATTTAGATGGATGGTGATTTGGAAGGTTCATCTTCCTCGTCACTGTCACTCTGCAATATCAGCCTTTTCGGTTTGGATGCTACGTGCTTGACTCGTTTGGATTCACGGGGTGGTTGGATGCGTGATGGTGGGGTGGGCTTTGCTTGGTCGGCGCGATGATCTCTTTCCCTTTCTCGGTTCTAGTTTTCCATCCTAAAAACAAATAATAAACTAAAACTTTATTAAAGATGTGGAAAATGAAATAAAAATAGGAACATAAAAAAACATAAAGATACACATAAGAAAATAAAGAGAAAAAGTCAAGGCACTAAAGGAGGGCATGCGGATATATCTCCTAAAGTGATTTCTTCCTTATCCCTCATGATATTCGACTCAGAGTACAACTTCAACCTTTTCCCATTTACTTTGAACTCGTGCCCATCTTTGTTGGATTTGATCGTTACGGTGCCATGGAGGAGGACTTTGACAACTATAAACAACCCAGACCATCTTGATCGAAGTTTGTCTAGGAACAACTTGAGGTGAGAATTAAAGAGTAACACTTGCTGCCCAGGTAGGAATTGCCGCAGCAGGAGCTTGCTATCATGTTAGCATTTCGTCTTTTCTTTGTAGATTCTTGCGTTGTCATACGCTTGGGCCCGAAACTCTTCTATTTCGTTGAGGTCTAACAATCTCTTTTGTCCGGTCTTTTCCCAATCTATATTTGCTGCCTTGATTGCCCAATATGCCTTATGTTCGACTTCAACTGGCAAGTGGCATGCTTTCCTGTACACGAGTCGGAACGTAGACATACCTAATGAGGTCTTGTATGCAATCTGATATGCTTATAAGGCATCATCGAGACGAAGTGGCCAATTCTTACGTGAAGGGTTAACCACTTTTAATTTAATATAAGACTAGGGATAAGTTTAAAAACTTGATACTCACGTAAAAGTGCACCACAATAGTGCAAGTGTACACGTCTCAAGTAATATAATGATAAGTATATCGAGTATCATCTCCACAAGGATTGGGCTAGCCTTTTGATCTTACTTCCTCCCACTACAAAAAAATAAAGTAAAAAAAAGATTAATTGTTGGGTTTGGAGTAATCTAAAAATACTAAAACTAAAATAAGCCAGAAAATAAAGTAAAGAGAAAACCAAGTTGAGAGAATGAGACGAATTATAATGCGTCGTAGTGTGGAATCCTATTGACTTGTCTCTGTCTTGAATGCAACAATACAAAACTACCGTGGCAATAACCTAAGTCCCTACCGCGTCCGCAATGGTAAAGTCTCTACCGCGACAATCCCTTTCTCTTGGGCAGATGTTGTTAAGATTCGACATAGCGTCCTTGGATGGTTCCTTCTTATCCCTAAGCTCGGAACACTGGTTGATGGCTGAACTTCGATGATACCTCCCGGCGTGAACCAAAGACAAACACCAACTATTCTAACACTTCTTTTAGCCATTGAAACTCTTAACCTATCCCTAGGCCAAATTAGTTAACACCACGTGGGATGAAAACTGTGCTTATTCGTTTCGTGAGTTCAACTCTCCCGGTATTGAACAAATAGATAACCTCAAAAAACCTCTCTCGATAAGTATGTAAGAACGGTTAAAGTAAAGAATAAGCAAACTTTAACTTTATTGCATTACGAACTAAAACAAATACAATAGTTTTCACACAGTTACTGAACAAACTAATCCTAACCCTAAAGAAATTTAGAACATAATAAATGGAAAGAAAACAAAAACTATATCCTAAGCTCTCTCGCCTCTCTTCTTTGCTTCTCTACGTATCTTGATTATGACGGTAAGCCTCCTTTATATAAGGGAAGGTGTAGGCAAAAATCTATCTTGGAGAGAAAGTTAAGTTGGACTTGGACTTAACTTTATTAAAGAGGTGAATCTCTTTAATTTAATACATTATTCATTTTTGGACAAAAGTCCAACTTTATCCTCCATTCCATGTTTTCTTCATCTTCTTGAGCTCCAACTGCCACGCAAAGTGTGTAGAAATATTCGACATTTAAAGCTCTACAAATCGACTACCACTTTGCATGTTTTGCCCTTTGGCAGGTTGAGTAGTACACTACCGCGATATGGCATTCTGCTGCCTCGGCATTTGTTTGGAACTGGATCTGCTTCACAAGGCTTCATTCTTCATAAATCAGCTTCCCTCAGTAGAAGCTGTCAGTTGTAGCTTGGCTTGATTAGGGTATGTTATTAGCTGGTTCTACCTCATCCTTCCTTTTTCTTCATTGTCGTCACAGCATATCCTGCCCTAGCAGCGTGTAAATATGTAAAAGTGTCAAACATGCATCAAACAATACCTTTTTCATAGAATAAACAACATATAAAGATCAAAGGCATAAATGATGAAATTGATTCATGAAGGGCCATAATGTAGCTCAAATGGGTGTAGGTTGAGTGATTATTGCCATTTTAGAGAGTGAAAATATAGGAATTTTGGGCACTTATCAATCTCATGAGTGAGGAGAGATCCCACAAACTCATCAAGCTTTAGTGTCTTCAAATTCTTCGCCTCGATGATTGCGGTTCTCTTTCCTTCCCATGAATCGGGGAGAGAATAGAGAAGCTTCCGAACTAGATTGTCTTCGGAAATAGTCTCACCGAAGCCATTGAGACCGTTGACGATGATCGAGAAATGATCGAACATTTGAGTGACGCTTTCCTCGGGCTCCATTTTGAAGCTCTCGTAGCTATAGTTAAGGATTCCAATCTTGGTCTCCTTGACATCATTGGTCCCTTCATATATGGTCTCTAGCTTGTCTCACACCTCCTTAGCGCTTGTACACGAAGACATCTTTGAGTACATATCCGGTCCAAGTGCACTGATGATCAAATGTAAAGCTTTGTCATTGATTTAAAGTTTTCTTCGTTCTTCGTTGGTCATTTCATGCTTGGAATTTGGAACGATTCTTCCTTCATCGGTTCTCTTCAAGGGGATCGTTGGGCCATCTTCCACAACATCCCACACAAAGGTAATCGTTTTACTTGATGAAGAGCTTTATCCTATTCTTCTAATAGGGATAGTTGTCCCCATTGAAATAAGGAGGCTTTGTAGTAGATTGTGATTCGTAGAGGTTGTTGCCAGAGGTAGATGTCATTGCTTCTAGTTATAGTTGATCAAACTCTCCTAGAATCGACTCAAGAGAGTTGTAGTCATTCCAATGAGTGTAGCTCTGATATCAATTGTTGAGTTGATCACAAACTTGCAAATGGCTAAGAGGGGTGAATTGGAAATTAAAACTTTGAAGGGAGTGAAGAAATAAATGAAAATTTGAGACAATGAATTTAGAGTGGTTCAAGCTTCTAACAGGCTCTACATCCACTACCTTAGCTCCCACTAAGGATTTTCAACCAATCCACTATTGATTTTTCCTTTTTCTCGGATTAAGAGACAATCTAACAAACCGATTAAGCTTTCTACCCAAAGCTTAATCAAATCCACTCACAATTACAAAGAATGATAGGAAATCAGAAATTTATCTCTCACAAGACTAATGAATTTCCCAATTACAAACAAGGACTCCCCAAACTTGAAGGAAAGATAAACAATGAAGAATTTTACAAGTTGGGTACACAAATTTGACTCTATAAGCTCAAGGGTTTGGAATAATTGCTTGGATGTTACTTGAAGGTTCAATAATTGTTGCTTGAGCTTTAGAGGCTTGTTTTTATACCCTTGCATTGAATTCTAGCAGTTTGGGTGGTTGAGGTCATTAATCTAGCCGTTGGGCTGAATTTTTCCAGTAATAAATGCTCCTCAACTGCACACCGTATCGGTACCCTTGTGACCGTATCGGTACTTGTCTCAAAGAAAAAAATCATTGTGAGTGAAAAACAAGGACGTATCGATACACGAGAAAGGCGTATCAGTACGGTTATAAGGAGCGTATCGATACGAAATGTTGTATCGATACTATTTTTGCTCCTTAGAATCTTGAATTGTGTTTTGACAAAAAAACGTATCGGTATGCTATCTTGGTGTATCGATACGGTTAACGGTCATCTAAAATTTTGGGATTCTCATAAATGACAAAAACGTTCGAATCATTAAATACAAATATTTGCTATTATCATCGAAATCGTACTGATACGGTTATATCAAAATTTACCCAGATGAATATCGTATCGATACGAGATTTAACTGTATCGGTACGCCTTGGTTAAGTGGTTTTCCATTGAAGGAAAATCATACCAATATGGGCTAAGCGTATCGATACGCCTGAGCGTAGTCTTGAAGTTTTGCTTGAAAAACACTTAGAAAAATTTGAGCACTTACAATATTTTGTCTTAAAAGATCATTTAGTTTCAAAAAACTTGTCAATTTAATGAGTCTTTAAAATACTTAAAAATGTATTGTATTTACAAATAAGTCCTTATACAATTTGTTATATCAAAATTAATTTATCTTTCACACCATGTAATAAAGGATGTCATTTTCGATCACTAAACCCTCATGGATTAGCTTAAAAATTAGATGGACATTATTCTTAGATTTCGTTTTCCTACTGTGAAGTCACCCAATCCATGTACAAGATGCTTGGCATGCAACACTTGCATTAATAATGATCGAACATCGTCCATCAGAAGTTTCCTAATTAATTTAGTACCCAATAATTTTTAAAAAATTAAAAATCAAGTTAAAGTTAAAGATCAAAAGAGAACTATAATCGATAATTAAAATATAATTGATGTAGAAGAACTTATCTTTAGTAAATGCTAGAATCAAATTCTTTTCAGTAACTCTGTTAGGATTGATAACGTGTTGTGAATAAAATAACGTAGAACAACGGACAAGAGTAAAATAATAAAGAAGTACATAATACATTAAACTCTAATTAATGTAGATAATATTCCTAATGATAAAGTAAGTAAATCTCCTTGATAAAGTTCTAATCAAGTATTTTTTTGAAACTTTTTGTCCCCTGAACTAAAAATCACGACTTCCGTTAATTCCTATTTTGTAACGCCCATTTAAAAAAAATCGGGTCAATTAGATCGCGTCATGTGGCTCTTTTGACCAAAAAAATTGATTGACTTTAATAAAAATGGGTAAATGACATATTGAGTCTCTCAAGTTTTATATTTATTTAATCTTGCCATCTTCTTCCTCTCTTGTTTCAACCATAGCTCCCTCGAACAATTTAGAGCGGTGTGTCACCGTCTCCATTGCCACTAAAGTGCTCTACAAGTTTGAAATCATTTAAAACTAGGTAAAATTCTATCTACAGTTTCTGTGCTTGCTGTTGAATTCATATAGAAGATAATTTAGAGTGATTGGTAAAATTCTATCTTCTTCCTCTTTTGTTGTATCTGATGCCACCAAACCAGACTGCCCTATAATGTAGGCAAGTATCAAGCAGTTGGTTTTTCGCCATGGCTGGTTATTCATCAAAGGAAACCATGGGAAGAAACTGGTGAGTTCAAGCTTTAAAATATGTAGAGGGACGGTTGAAAGCCGTTCCGGAGGAAATGATTGCAATTTTCCATTGCTCCTCGCACACAACAGAACAGGGCTATACACTTCAATGAACTTACCACATTTGTTCCACAAAAAATGGTAGAAACTAGAAACAAATATAAAGGAAGGGTGATTCAATGATTCGTGACTCGAAAACGATGCAGTTGCTTCCTATATGATAATATTCAAAACTTGTATAGTTAAACATGTGAATCGATTAAAGGAAACAACATTAAGCTAATAGCTATTCAACCACAAATTCCCGCAAAGTTCTTGCTATTTTCTTTATATCTGCTAATAGCTAAGTCATCCTTCATAGCTCATGCTACTGTAACATTGCTGTCATTCTTGATATTATTAGATTGAATAAATATAAAACTCGAGAGACTTAACATGTGACTTCCCCATTTTTATTAAAGTCAATTAATTTTTTTGGTCAAAAGAGCCACATGGCGTGATTTAATTGGCCCAATTTTTTTAAACGGACGTTACAAAATAAGAACTAACGGAGGTCACGATTTTTAGTTCAGAGAACAAAATGTCACAAAACATATTTTAGCGAACAATTCGATATTTTATGTATACTTCAAGGCCAAACGGGCCAATAAACCTTACTATTTTAATGCCGCTTGTCAAAAAAATCTAGCGTCAATCCTATAATATATATTGGGTTGAGTTGGATCCATCCATTTGTGTCTCAATCACAAAAATGGCGGGAGAATCTGATCAAATCAAGAGGGCAAATTATGTTGATTCAAATCGAATGATTTTTTTTAAACATAAACATAAGATATTCATTCAACCAAGAAGCAAACAGAAACAAGAAGGTCCCGGCCCCAAAGAGCCAGCCAAACAGGCAACATACAACCCAAACGAACAAGGAAACAGTAACAAACAGGACAACAACCTAAACAGGAAAACATAAAGGAACATAACAACAAAAACACGACCGACAGATAAAACCCTAGCATATGGATCAATCAAAAGCCCGATCAGGTGACACTTCTGCGAGAGCTCTATTCGGAGACAAACTTCTTGTCATGAGAAATATTGAGGGAGCTAAATTGTGAGTAAAGGAGAGCACATGGAGAAGGTCAGCCAAAAACATAAGGCGAGAACCCTTTGAAAAGAATGAAACAACATAACACAGATAAGCAACACAAACGAAATAAAACTAAGGATCAAATATTAGCTGAGCCGAGACATAGGGAGATGAGATGATCCTTAGGGAAGGCTACCATCGTTATAACCTTCCACCACGTAACAATGGTAGGATCAGAGGCAATCATTGGACTTGCGGATGATCATTAACATGGTGCAACCATTCTCAACAGAACCCTCATCATCATGGAAAGACAGGTCCATTATAATTTTCCGAACAAATGAAAAGATTAGGGATTTTAGTAACATTGCACCCAAAAGGGTCAAGACCCAACTCAATGATTCCAGTGGATTCATGAGATACTCTTGAGATTTCACGCATATGTTTCTTTCGAGCTTCGCTTTTGATCCTGGATAATTACGTGGAAATGGAATTGTCCCTGTTGCATGTTAGAAAACACATCAGTGTTCATTTCATAAATGGATGTTAGGTTGAGTCGTAACTCCTACCACGTTTTTCTTTCACTCTTATCACAACTTTTCATCATATTAATGTGCAGCTTTTTTGAACTAGACTTGTACCAAAGTTCTCCACATTTCCCTTAGAAGAGTTCATTGTTGCAGTATGGAGTTATTTATTTTTCCCTTTTCTTTAAAAAATAAATTTATCATCAAAATAATAAGTTTTATTTTATTGCATAAATCAGTTAATCACACCATAACATTTGAAATGACAAT
The DNA here is from genome assembly GCA_958450335.1 of Hibiscus tridactylites. Taxonomy (NCBI): domain Eukaryota; kingdom Viridiplantae; phylum Streptophyta; class Magnoliopsida; order Malvales; family Malvaceae; genus Hibiscus; species Hibiscus tridactylites. Next base: position 82,847,122 of record OY288275.1, on the reverse strand, counting down.
GTAAAATAAATAAGAAAGTTAAAATGTCACATTAAATGACACTTCAATATGTTATAAAGTGATAGAATATCGAAAATGCATAAAATTTAAATAAAAAAATAATTGTCTTTCCGGTTTTCAGGGTTTCGCCCTGATTAATTCGGACCGACCCGAATTGCACACGTAGTTTTAGTGGGTGAGTCTCCCGACGGATATTTTCTGCATACATAATACCTCAAACTTGAGACATTTTTAAGCGATACTAAGCTGCTTATCAATTGGACTAACCTCGTTGGTCATAAAATTTAAATTTAAATTTCTCGTTTTTATATTTATCTTATAAATTTTTTGATAATGTGCAATCATTCAGTGGAAATAAGGACGAAACGAAGTGTAATATGGTAGGGGTAATTGTCTCTCCAAATTTGTCGGATTAATTGTATTTTAGGCCCTAATAATTTTAAAAGTATTACAATTAAGTCATTTTCTCTTCCTTGTCCCTCCTAAAATTTTATGTTTTATTATTTTTCAGGATCCTGCAATCTAAAATTAATAAAATTAAACTTTAATCCCTTATTTTTTAGTTTAATTACTTTTTAAAACCTTTCAATTTTAAAATCTATAAAATTAAACATAAACTCTCCTAGTTTTATAATTTAATTACATTTAAGACTATATTTGTTTTAAAGCTAATCAATTTACCTCTCGCATAGTTCAATGAAGAGGTTGTTTTTTTCCTATGGCCTGTGTTTTTGCTTCGTTTTCATATAGTGCAAAAAAGGCCGCTGATCAAGCCACAGACTAATTAATTTATCCAATAAATTAGAATATATATATTCATTAATTGAAAAATCATACTTTTACCCGCACGAGATCTGCTACCAACGAGTAGGTATGATTACATGTTTTTAATTGTTTTTCTAATGGTGATACCTAATATCATAGGGGGAAAAGATGATATATTGTACAGTACAGATGCCTTTTGATATTGGCTAGTAAATTCTTCATTGGAACATCATTAAATTCTGGGTGCAATAAGCACTAAAATAAAGGCTGCTTGAGAGTTAGAATTCAAAGTTTGAAAACTTACAAAGATTACTATGAGCATGTGAAATTGAAAATTTGTGGTTAATCTAACCGAAATGAGTTGAATTTGAATTTTCATTTATTTTATAATTAATTTTAAATAGTTTATAATGTAAAAATAGATATAGGAGTACTTAAAATAGTGAAATAATTTAAAAATAATCTATATGAACTATTAATGATTTTTAATTTACTTAAAAATTATTTTTAAGAAATATTAATGAAAAATACTTTAAAATTCTATCAAATAATGTTTAAAAATCATCAAACATCATTATTTTGGTCAAAATAAAATATAAAATCTCAATATTTAATATTAATGTGGAAAAACTGATAATTGAATTTAACCGAATAAAAATCAATATGTGATAAAAATCAATATCGTTAGTATTAAAAAAAATTATCAAATTAAATCGAGCTGAACCTAATTCACCTGTGATAAGATCTAGGGTTTAAAAGAAGTGGAATCAGTGGGATACTTTTTGCCAAATACATTCTTAAAAGATAACATAATTATTGCAAATGATTAAGTTTCAAGAGTATTCCATTCATTCAAGTACACCTATCTTGATTTTTTTCTTCTTTAAATTAAAAACTACAGAAAATGATATATCACCATCATAATTCATACAAAAGAATTAATTAAGCTAGAGGGAGATCTTCTTTAAATTAAAAACTACAGAAAATGATATACCACCAATCTATACATGATAATCTTTCTTTTAAGTTTGATCTTTTGTGATTTTATCCTTAGAAACTAGAGGGAGATCTTCTTTTGTACCATAGAATGCTCTTAGGCATCTTATACGAAGATGATTTTAATATGATTAGAGTAGTCGGTTGACTCGGTTCAATTATAGATGAAATAGCAGAAAACTTTTTTATTTTTGTATTTATTTATGTAGATGCTTCCAAACATGCAATAACAACATTCAACTTTTGAACGACGGTAACTAATTAATTCTCAGAAGGCTTCCCGTAATATAGTAAAACTTTTAAGGTTGAAGATGGAGGAGGCTTTATTGTGGTGGTTAGCGATTAGGGGTGGATCAATGGAAACACTGAGATGAGATCATATCTTTAAAAATCATAAATTCTCATATTGTTTAAACATTTTCTTTATATTTTTATCTATGATTTATAGTTTTATGTTTGCAAAATTTCAATATATATTTTTTAAAAGTATTCAAACCATCATTTAATATAAAAAAAAATACTTAAACTATCCCGTTTTTCCTATTTAGATGCATAATTTATTTTTTATCCGTTTTAAGTATTCAAACCATCATTTTTTTGTCAACATAAGTGTTTGAGTTGACGTTAAAAAGAAAAAAAAATAATTTAAGCATGTAAAATGAAAAAAAAAACATAAACACTTAAAAGAACGAGATAATTTAAGCCCTTATTTTGAGATTAAACCTAATATAAAATCCTACGTGGTCCCTAATGGTGGTGGGGCTTGAGAATAGGGACCAAAGAGCGGTGAGCAGTCAGGCAGACGTGGTGGTGCGGTGGTAGGCTTGAGTGGGTTTAGCACTACGGGCATAATTTGTGAGCCCCTGGTGAATCATTGCCATGTCAAATCATGGAAAAGGAAACTGTGCCCCCATTCATTCTTCCTTTTGATTTCGGAAATGCTGCGTCTTGTTTTTTCATTCTTTACCTATGCGATGGGGGGACCCATGTTTTTAGTAACCGAAAGTCATCGTATTTCTCGGTTATGGTAGTTTATTCAGTTGGTTCCTTTACCCGGTTATGAAGGCCCCTTTCCCAGGTTGTCCTTTCCGTTTTGGGCCAATTTGTTGTATTTGCAAGCCGATCCTTGGTATTATAATTATTTTTTCCTTCTGTTAGAACAAAGTGTTTAGATCACTTGTCACTAGATTTCAGGCCACTGGCTGGCGTTAATAACTTAATATTATGTATGAAAGAAAACCAATTCATTAATGAGGAATAAGGATTTAAAGTTGAGTTTTTTTTTTTCACAACCATGGTCAAACACTCAAGTTTGTCACTGATTTGAGGTGAACTAAGGAGGTTCGGATGCAGTCGCGTCCTCAAAAATTTTAAGTTTTTATATAATTTAAATATTTTTGGAGTAAACTTGTCACCAAAAATGGAACTCTTAGCAAAGGCCATTAATGTTTGGAGTAAACGGGGATGGAACGGAAATGATAGTTTATGTAATAAAATGGGACCGGAAAGATACTAAATTTAGACAAGAAAATCAAATATTGAAAATGAGAAATATAGTTTATAGGTTAAGTTATCAATAAAGCTGACTATATATATAAACAAACATAAATTTATCTTTATCACAATTTATATGTAAATACATAAAAGATATTAATTTGTCATCAAGATTGTTTTTTGAGGAATTGTCATCAAGGATTAACTAGTTGGAATACATATGCTTATCGAGTTTTAGCTCAATTAACATCTCTTGAAGGTCATAGATTCGAACGCATTCAAATGCAACAATTATATCTGATTTAAAAGTTCAAAAAATTATTACAAATAGATTAAATAAAAAACATTTAAATCACTCGTATGATTTGCATATTTTTTAGGTCATGATTAGATGTATTTATAGGTGGATCGGATTTAAGTATGAGATTAACATATTCTATACTTTTTTATGTTCAATCTGATTTGAAACATGGATCTTCAATTTTGTTCAAATCCGTCTGTATTTGTAAATAGATAACTCAAGCTTGTTTTTGGTTTAAGTGTATTATTTTTTAAAATATTTATTTTACTTTTAGTTTGATATTTAATAATTATATAAATATATTTTGGATTGCCCTATGTGTGTATATATAATGGGTTATACATAGGGTCTGGTTGAAGTAGTTAAATATGTAGATCATAGACGAGAAAATTCCCTCTAAATGACGATGTAATATTTAGCTATATACTCCAATAAATCCGAAGAAGATGATATTATTCATGAGAATCCTTTTACTTGAAACCTAAGAATTTTGAGTAGGTTTATGGTGCAACAATTTAATTCAAGGTTAAATATGACAAGTTTCGAAACATTTTCAAACAACCTAAAATATTATATAATATATAATTATAACATTTTTTGTTATTTTTTGTCTTTTTATTTCTCAAGTTTCGAAACTTAAAATATATTGTTGAAAAAAAACCAACGTACAATTATATCAAAAAAAATTGTAACATTTTAGGTTGCTTGAACAAATTTTAAAACTTATTTTTTTTAAAAAAAAACCCTTAAATTAGATTGTCGTTCGTTTGACTCACCCAAAAATTTTATTTTGGACAAATAATATTTTAGAACCCGCCATTTTCAAGCGGTCAAAAAGGTGAAGATAAAAGGAAGTTCTTTTCCTAGTCTTTTGATTATAGCTCTATAGATTTCTCACATTTATTCCACTTTCTACATTCATTAGTTAAGTTTTTTTTTTTCTTAAAAAAAGAACAACAAACCTAAGTCACTTCATTATGGATGGATCGAGCAAAAGATCTAGGAAACAAAGATTTGATTTGCATCCACTTGCAGTGTTGTTGGAATATTATAGCAGCCGAATATGGATAATATGCAAACCGCCCAAAGATTGCATTCATGCCCAACATCCGAAGGGTTTAGCATATTCTCCATTGGCGTTATCAAATCGTATATATGAGTGCAAATTTAAATATAGACTCCTTTGATTCGTTCAGGGATACATATTTCTTTTATAAGGAGAACATAACATTCGGTTCACATTAATAAAATATAAAATTTTAATGTTGTAGCCTGTAAGAATAATTTCCCTTCGTGTTGGAGGGTTGATTTCACATTAAATCTAAACTTTTGCTCCCCAAACAAGTTCATTATTTTTATGCATGCGACATATCATGACAAATAGTATAGATTTCGAAAATGTTTTGTAGATGCGTTTTTGCCTTAAAAACAAGTGGGTGGATCTGGAACATTGATTAGATGGGACTTTGATGAAAATTAAAAGAAATAGGGGGTTTGATGTGAAAATTATGAGACAAAACTGCTGCTGGTATTGATTCAAAAGCAATGGACGGAGCTGCTTGGTTCAATAACCCCTACACCGGGGGCGGTGGTGAAAAGATGCAATACCATTTTTGGCTCAACTTTACTTACGTTTGCTACTTTTTTTATTTCTTCATTAGAGAGTAACGAGAGAGAGTGGCCAGTAATGCATCATGCATGCGTTAAAATTGTAAAATAGAGAAAGAAAACAAGGAAAAGGGATATTAATACTTTTGTCGTTTCTAACACTAGACATTATATAAAAGAATAGTCTAAAAACTAAAAGCCAAATGCTTCTTTCTTAGACTCTTGCATGCAAGTTAAGTGGAGAGAGAATTTTCTTTTATAATTTCACTGTTTTACGGAAAATTTATATCCTAACCCGTCGTCTTGTCATGTTATTTATGATTTCAATTAATAAAAATAATTTATTTTATTAATTTATGTCATCTTTTTATTAAGTGGATTTTTACATGAGAAAAATTATTTTTTAAATTTGATTTAGAGTAAATATAAGTGAAGATTCGCTCAGTAAAAAGATGACATAGAAAAAATAATAAAATAAATAACTTTTATTAGTTGAGACCATAAATAACATGACCAAACGAGCATATGATATAATTTCTCGTTTTAAAGAGAGAAATAAACTCTCGCTATTATAAAAAAACTCCCAAATTTGGATAATGGATGGATATGTCATAACAAGGGGCGGATGAACATTGGAGCCTGAAGAGCATAACACCCCAAAGATTTGGAAAAATTGTATTATAGCTTTGATATATTTTTTAAATTTTAATTAGGCCCTCAAATTTTATAATTTTTTATAAAATTCTAATTGTTTGAATATTTTCAATTATTTCTCAAAATTATTAAAAAATTATTAAACTTTTTTTAAAAATTAATTAGACCCTCACATTTTAAAAAATAAATTTCTTATTAAATCCTTCCAAAATTTTAAATTTTTATTACACCTCTAAAATTTTGAAAATTGTGATTAAACCCCCTCAAATTATTTTTTTTAAAAAAATTTAATTAAACCCTCACATTTTAAAAAATAAATTTCTTATTAAATCAAAATACCATTAATAATAATATCATATTTATTGTATAAGATCAGATAAAAATATATATTGTAATTGGAGATATCGATAAAATTTAATTTGAACCTCTCAACATTGTCATGTTGGGAGGTTGAGACATTGATACAAAATATTAATATAGTGACTATAAGTTTTAAAACTATTTTATGCTCATGACGATAATCATACTTTCAACCATTGATTAAGATAAAAGATCTTTTCTAAACACTGTAATTTAAATTTTATGGTTTTAATGTCTACACTATTAACTAAATTCTAAACCGACAGTGATGTTTAGCATAGTTAGTTATTGGTGTAGACATGTCATTCTTTCTAAAAGAGTAATAAGAAAGATAAAGCAGTTGTGCATGCGTTTTTTTTTGAAAGGGTAAGAATGAACTTGCACAAGGAGCTAGAGTGGGATGAAAGATTGCGAAAGGGGGTTGAGAGTAAAAGATCTGGGTATGTGGAATAAAGCTTGCATTATTCTTCTCATAAAGACTTTTTTCTCTGTTGAGGGCTCTCTATGGGTAACCCAGGTAAAATCATATATCTTTAGACATTTGAGTTACTAGAATGTGAATAACAAACTATGGTAATACATGTAGAGAAAAATAGAATAAAATTTTGAGGGTATCTCAAAATTGTAATAGCTTACTAGATTGTATTAGAGAAACATTACAAATATGTGTACATAGCAAAATTATATTAATGAATGATGTGAATAAGCACCTGTATACAACTTGGGGAATTCCTTAAAATAGGGATGGCAGCCCAAGGATATCTTAGAATTTTTTGTTACAGTTCTTGAATTGTTTTTTTTGGATAATAACAACACAATTTATTCAAAAAAATTAAATCGAATTTGGTGCTACAAATTGATCGAGCACTAATTTAATTAAAGAATAAAAAAATAAAATATTTTTTTATAAATTATTAATAATTTCCAATTCTAGTTTTGTTATTTAATTTTACTGTATAATTAAAAAAAAACTTTGTGATATTCGAACTTTTAACTCTTACCAAAATATTAATAAATACTTCACCAACTAAAATAATAAAAAAAAAACTCAATTCTTACATCCAAAATAATCGTTTAAGCCAAAAACTATACAAGAACAAACTATCATTTATTTCTATGTACCATTATCTAGTTTTCTTTTATCTTCTACTTAATTACTAGTATTTAGCAAGATTATTGAAATTTACCCTGGCGTATAGTCATTTTACTAAAATTCTACCTTCTTATTTCGTAATGTCAAGCTAAAAAGCAAGCAGCGCCCTTTAAATGGAACAAGACAGCTTAATCCTTAAACTTAAACATTGCTGATCAACTGTAATAATGGTTAATGAGGTTTAAGTGCAATTTCTTTTAATAATTTTCCAACGCAACAAGTTGCTGTATTTTATTTCATTTTTCATAAGGGATTAGAATAGAAATATTTCATGGTATCAGCTGAGTGGTCCATCGATTCGTGGAAAACAAAAGAAGAGAGGAAGGGGGGGTCGAAATTCGAAAAGTACATTTGGCCACCAAAGTTATGGCTGTTTCGTCGCTTTGTGTTAAACCGAGTTTATAGATTGACTACACTAACCCCGCCTCTTTTGCGACTTGTGCGATTCTGTTATTTTCGTCTTTTCACTATACTATTTTCTTTCTCTTCTCTCTCCCTCTCTATGCATTTGCTTATTTAAAAACCTACCATTGCCTCTCTTCCTTGTCCTAAGATCTCACGCATTGCCTTCTTCTCTGCTTTCTTTCATCTTCTGTTTCTTTCTCTACTCTCTTCAGGTATTTTTAAGCCTACCCAATTAGACTTTGATGTTGTATGGTTTAATGTGCTTTTTTTTTCCATATGTGCGTCTAAAGTTTTGCTCTTTTTTTTCTGGAAAAAAAATATATGCAGACGATAAACCAGAAGAAGCTAAGGGAAAAAATGACTAACCAACAAAATGTGGTGGTTCTTGATGTGTTATCCCGTGGCGTTAGGAATGTGTTGCCTCCATCATCTCTGCCGGTGGCCAAGTCCTTTTCACCTCAAGACCTTAAGGTGGTACTCGTGAAGAAGTTCGAAACTGAAAAAGGAGTGGCTAAAATCAATGCATGGTTGGATTCCATGAGAGCTTCTTCTCCAACCCGCATCAGGTCTACTGGTACTGCTTCCGTACCCGAAACCGAAAACAGAAGCTCATGGATCGTAGGTTCCATTCCCTATTCCTCAGCCGTTGTTAATTGTTATCGTTACTGATTAATGACCCTTTGTTTTTTTGCTATGTATTAGGTTCACCATCCCTCAGCTTTGAGTATGTTTGAGCAAATAGTAGCTGCATCAAGAGGGAAACAGATTGTCATGTTTCTTGATTACGACGGCACGCTATCTCCGATTGTCGAAGACCCCGATCGAGCTTTCATGCCTAAAGAGGTTAATATCTTCTTCTTCTTCTTCTTACTCCCACTAATGTTGTTTATCGTCTATAAAACTCCTACTGATTCCCTCTTTGTGTCTCGAATCAGATGAGAGCAACTGTAAGAGATGTCGCGAGACATTTTCCAACGGCAATCGTGACCGGAAGGTGCAGAGACAAGGTACATTACGGTTCATATACCTCATGTTCGGTGAATACAAAGACAGAAAATGTTGAATTGAACAGGTTTTTTCTTTATTATTATACAGGTTTACAGCTTTGTAAAATTAGCTGAACTTTATTATGCTGGCAGCCATGGTATGGACATCAAGGGACCATCTAAAAGTTACAAATACAAAAAAGTAAGAGCATCGATGTACTTGTGTAATTTATTTCACCTATTGTACTTTTAACTTGTTTTTTCCGGTAAAAATCTTTCTTTCTTTCCTTGGATGCTTCTAATTTTCATTTCCACTGTCAACTTCCGTGTGTTATTTAGGGTAACCAGGGAGTTCTTTTCCAGGCTGCCAGTGAATTCTTGCCCATGATTGATGAGGTTTTTGTCCCCCACCATCTAATTTCATTTCAGAAAGTTAGAAAATAAACAATCCATATTAAGGGAATCCTTTTGCTTTTAAATTTCCAGGTTTACAGAGCTCTGGTAGAGAAAACAAAATCCATTCCAGGAACCAAAGTGGATAACAACAAGTTTTGTGTGTCCGTGCACTTTCGGTGCGTGGATGAAAAGGTACACTAACACAGCAAGCCATGTTTTGTCTTCCAATACCATTCATTTTATCATTTAAAAGATTGAAGTCGGAAATATAACTAAATTCGCCTGGCAGAGTTGGATTGTCCTAGCAGAACAAGTTAGATTGGTGCTGAATGACTACCCTAAGCTTAAACTAACCGAAGGGAGGAAGGTATTAGAGATCCGACCCACCATCAAATGGGACAAAGGAAGAGCCCTTGAATTTTTACTGGAGGCTCTAGGTTATGCTAATTCCAATGATGTTTTACCCGTCTACATTGGCGATGATCGATCCGATGAAGACGCCTTTAAGATTTTACGCCAGAGAAACCAAGGGTTTGGTATACTTGTTTCCAAATCACCCAAGGAAACAAATGCTTCCTATTCTCTCCAAGAACCATCTGAGGCAAGATTACATTTACTAAACTCAGCCTGCAATTTTTTCTTGCTTTTATTCTGATACTTTTTGGACTAACTTTTCACCATAATTTTACAGGTTAAGGAGTTTTTGAGGCGTTTGGTGGACTGGAAAAAATTGTCACACGGAGTTGCAAAATGTGCTTAGATATATACACCTTGAGGGTGGAAGTACTTAATTAATTAATAATGTATTTTTCTCGGTTTAGAGAGAGCTTCCAATTGTAAATGTAATTAGCTAACTACCATCATGTTCAAGAGGCTGTAATTCCAAAAGAAGAAGAAGAATTTTGGAAAATCTTTGAACTATTTCTCCCTCTGTCTTTCTCCTGTTATTATTTAAACATAGCCATTTGTTTATGAGATATTCTCAGATATGTTGACCATAAAAATGAAAAAAAAAACTATGTTATAAGTTTAATGATACAACCACGTGTTGACGCAGACACTTGCATCTGCCATGAAACTTGCCTGTCCAGTTACAACTGCTATATATAAGATTAATGCCAGCAGTTCACGTTATTATAAAAATAAAAATATTTGACCACAATGCCAGGTTTGATCTGAAGCAAGCAAACATTCAGAATCTACACTTCCATTGGTTCTTCTTCCCTGTTCAAGCAACATGCAAGTTCAGTAACAAGATTTAATTATAAGCTTGTATATCTTGTGGGAAATTATCGAGGTGACCTTGTCATTATAATTTTTTTTACAAGATTGTTTATTACGAGCTCAACAAGCGTGAACAAGCCACGTCATTGATTTCTTAGTTTTAAGTGCTTAATTAGGAAATCAATCCCTACTTTATTTTTCAAGGGAAACCCTACAGATGGGGACTTAATCCATGTGGTTACACTATATTAACTGATGAATTGGCATTAATATCCCATAACTTAGCCATTAAGTATTTGAGTTGTCAGATTCAGTTTCAAACAAAGGAAAGAAAGAGAGAGCAAAACATTACTTGGGAGAAATAACAGCAAAGAGTTTGAACATTTGGAGTTTTCCTGAATAAGTTCATGCAAAGGGAATCCAACATTGATAATAATACCTGAAAACAATTTCTTAGTGGTATATTTCTACTGCCAATCACATCAGTAGAAGTGAACCCCGTGTTAGAATACTCAAAACTAATGGGAAGAGCATCTGTTTAACAGTTGTAAAGATACCTGGAGAGCCAGACAAACAAAATTGCTCCAATGAGACATTCATAATGTATTCTCTTAGCATCCAGATTTGAGTATTTAGGGTTTGTAATTGAGCAACTAAGGCCAAGGAATTGTCTTTAGAATTGCTCCATCAAAGGACCCATCATTTCTTTTTTTCTTTCCTCCCAATGGCTAATAATTAGTGTATACAAGTTGTTGATGTTTTACACTCTTTTTGAGCAAATTGCAGCAATCGATGGCTCCACTCATTTGCTTGAGAAGAAAAGATACAATTTTCCTTATATGGATAAAGCAAGCATCATATAAATTGCAAGAGCATCCAGTCGTTTTCTCTCTCAATTTCAAGTACAAAAGTTTCCCACTTTGGGAGGAATTTGTCTTTGTATACCAACTGCAAGTCTGCAAATGTAAAATGGGGAGTACTATAAAGTCCTCCAATGCAATTTAAGGCAAAACTGTACATTCTGCACTCACCCTGCAATTATTCTCATTCGTGACTTAATTGGATTCTAAAGAATGGGGAACCCTTTAATCATTGAATGAACACACACATTGATGAGTAACCTGACCACATACAAACAAAACTTCAATGGCCCTCTTGAAAACAAAGAAAAGAAAAGAAAGGGATTGATTTTCCTTTGAATATTACTAATTTTAATCTTAATTAGCAGTCTTTTATCCAAGTTTCACTTATCCATTATCTAGCCAAGAATTGGATATTTTGCACCATTACTCAAATACTAATCAAAAGCACAATCATAGGTAATAATACCAATGAAAAAAGATCTTTTGGAATAAGATAAGATCAACACCAGATTAGAAATGAAAATAATAGATTTATTTAGAAAGAAAGTAATTATCCATACTTTCACAGCATATGTTTGTAATTATTGAAAACAATGTACTATATCCTAACGAAATTAATTAGTATTTTATAAGTACATAACAAGGACCCTAGTTTTGGACTGCAACCATTGCAGGGCACAAGGGAGAAGATGTATAAATTACAATTGTTGTATCTTTAAGCAGATATATATATAAAAAAAGTAGAGATCTTTAGAACATTAAAAAATGGGGTATGAGATCTGTGCATGTTTAAGATATTAGGGAGGGGGGGAAGACCATTGCTCACCAGCAAGTACAGATGGCTAAACTATTGGGCACTTGGATTTGAGAGAACCCACCTCAAAAGGAATCTTGAACTAGTTTAGATTTTTATAATGGGAACTAATTAATCTTCATTATTCAATGGTTATGTTTTTCAGAAAGGTTAGGTGGTGAAAATGATGCCCACCACTAGGTGAAGAGAGGGGGGTTTCCATGGTTGAAGAGGAGTTGGAATCCACTTGAAGTGTGCTTTCATTTTAACAAGACATGGACATGGACATGGATTTTGAATGGGGACATCCAACAATCATGCTTTCAAGACATGAAATCTCTCTCCGGCTCTTTCATACGTGTAAAGAAAGGTACCACTAGATTTGAACCCATGATTGGGTCTTTAAAACTTAAAATAGCCTAAGTACAACAGAAGCTCCAATTATTGTAGGAAAAGAAACCACTTCCCTTCCACAAAACCAACTCACCCTCAATTATTACTCACCCCATTTTGATTAAACTATTGGGGGCACTCAGATCATTTACAGGCAGCCTGTAGTTATGTGTCAACACTGTTAGATTTGGAGTTTTCGAGGGAATCCATTTTCATAATAACTTCCTTTAGTTTATCAGTGCTTGATGCATCAAAATATGCGTCTAGTTTTGAATGTGATTGTTCCCTAGACAATGGTCCTATAGGCCTGTACGATGTAGCATTTATTTTTACAGCATATACTCAAATAATGGATTCCTTCCTAGACTTGTTCCCATGGGCGGATGGTCCCTGCCTAGAGGGCCGAGTGCTATTCGGAATGTGAATAATAATCACGTTTAGCTTTGTACGGTCAGCTGGTCGATCGTTTTTGGGGACGAAGATGCTTTTAACATCTCATATATAATATACAATCTGATGACCTTGCCGGAGGGAGCAAATTTATCAGGTGTTTGTACATCAGGGTTGTTGCTTGGGTCTTACACATCATCATTACTGTAAAAAAGATTACTTCCCCCGACAGAAAACAAAGGACCAACAGATCTACTATTCTCCTACCAAGCAGATGTGAAAGCCTAAGGCAGCCCGGCATAAACCCCAGAATTATAGTTTATAAAAAGAGACAAGGGAAATGCACGTAGGAACTGGGATTTTAATCCGAATCGGCTTACCGTATTTTAGTTGTGGTTTTTGGACTTGCTTAAACCAACAATGGGGGACCTGTTCTCCACCCACCTTTAAAGCGGTTCAACTTTACTAGTATTATATGTATATATATACATACAGGCACCTGGGTGATAATTGGTGGATGAAGATGGAGATGTTTCTGTTTATAAGCCTTAGTGCTTCTTTTTCATTTCATCTTGTACCTAAAAAAGAGAGGAATAGGCCCTGCATTCCTTTACCGAATACTTTATTCATATAATTAGAGGGCCAAAGCACTTGATCTGGAATGGCTTTGCTTTTGTCACTATATATATTTGGGGTGCTTAATCAAGTTATTGCCCGGAAATGCACAGCGAAGAGGGGCAGCTGATTCCGGGAATTAATCAATCTTTCATGTTCATCAAAAACAAAAATCAAAGGTGTAATATGTGGAAGCCATAGTTAAAACATTTGAATAGTGTGTTAAAGCTCTGCTTGTAACAGCCTCTGGTTCTTAGGCAAAGACTTGTTTGGTAAACAGTTTTTTTAACCAAAATTAGAGGTTTGAACTATTTTTAGAGGTTTGGCCAGCCAGTTATATCTGCTAACTTAAATGTTTGGTAAAAAAATTATTGTAATAGCGGTTTGGGTAATACCTCTCATTTCGAAAAATTTATTTTTTTAGTTAGAAGTTTGGATAAAAGACTTGACTCTTTTGTCTTTAATAATTATAAGAAATTTCTCTAAATGACATAAATTTAAATGATTAATAAAATTAAAAAATAATTTCATAAAATAAAAAATTAATATATACATGTAAATTTAATAATTAATAAAATTATATTTAAAATGTAATTTATAAATAATAAATTAATATATACATTTAAATTTAAAAATTATTAAAATTATATTAAAAAGATAATTTCACAAATAAAATATTAATGTATACATCCTTCATATATGCTTAGCATTGATATTAATAATGTTAATTTTCATAATTTAATTAATATTAATAGATATAAAATAATATTAATAACTAATAAATTATTCAAACGAATATTGAATATAATCATGTTCTTAAATATAATTTTACTTGTTCAAATAATCAAACAACTATCAGTTAATTTTATCAAACATTTTTAAACAATCAGCTAATGTAATTCGCTAGTTAAATAAACTAATGCTATTAGCTATCCGCTATCAGTTAACAGTGGCAGATCTAGAAATTTAAACTTGGTAGTTCACCAATTAATGTAATATTTTAGAATCAATTTAAATTGTTGTAATAATAAGTTAATTATTGATAATTGTTGGGTAAGCAAACATGATTTATAGTAAAAGACATTGATATTGAAGTACCAATCCATGCAAATATGTTTGAGAGAGTATAACTATTTTACATTGATGTAATTGTATTATAGAGAGTAGAAAAACTTATAATAGTGAAAGTAATTTTTAATTTCAATTGAGATTTTTAGTTTTGAATCACCGATGTCAGCCATTAGATCAACTTGAAACTAAACTATGTCAAACTTCTGATAAAATTAATCTTTCTCACCGTTGGGATTGATCGACAACTATTCCGTTAATCGAAATTATGACATTGGCAATAGCTGTAACTTTAAAAATTAGGGTTCTTTTTGGGAAGAATATTTTAACGTGCCGCATCAACTTTTTTTAACTGGGTTAACAACACTACAACAATGACCATAATGAATGTAAATTAAAAGTTTAATGACTATAATAAATGATTTTCGATTTTAGTGACCAAAGTGAAAACACTCTAAAAATTTAGTAATTTCCAAAGTAATTTATCCTATTTTTTTAATGGCGGGTTACTTGACCCACCATACACCATGTGCAACCGCCCTTATAAGCTAATATAATCCGCTATCAGTTATCCGCTAATTGTCAAATAGAGCAAAGATTTTATTATTTACATAAGTCGTCTGGGAATGAACACTTGCAATGCAAAATCCATATGAGTTAATTAAATTTCCATTATTATTTTTTAGAATTTCTTTGTCAATGTCTAAAATTTGAATCTTAAAAGAGTTTAGATGAAGTTATTGGAGAGGTCATTTTAATTTTAATTAAAAAACAATGAAGAAATGCACACTATAATGATTTGTTTCTAGTTAAGGAGTACATGATGATAAAATTATTGGCATTTTTATACCTCTGTATCGAGGTACTTACATATGCAAATTCCTTGCGAACAAAATTGTATAATAACGCTGGAGTTTGTCTTCCCAACCTAATTCTTAAGTTGTAGTTGCTGGTAAAAATTACCTCTTGAGACCGTTTTAATTGATTTCAGACAGATCTTGATCAGATTTTACTGAATGTATTTTATAAGTTCTAAATGTAAAGAAGGTGTATGTCCGAGATTGAACCCAAGATTTAATGTGAACCAAAATTATCCAAGACTTAATTTGTACAACAAAACATAACCCGAATAATTACAGGGTCAAACTTAATCCAAAAAAGGGCATGGGCTCACTGGCCTGGATGAGTGTAGCAGTTTATAATCATTTATCCAAGCTTTACTGGGCGACTAAAGATTTGATATACAGATCACACCAATGGGTACTTGTGATTGAGCCTGTTTTCAATCTTTGTTCAAAGCCCAAGACAACTGAGTTTATAATTAGACCGGGCTTTCTTTCCAAACTTCTAGCTGCAATGATAAAGCAGTCAGATTGTGGTTCATGTACTACTTAATTTTGCATGTTCAAATTGAGAAACTCCTTTCTAATGAACCTTAAACGATCAATTTTTTTGAAATTTCCCCACACTCTCTTCAAACCATCAGCAATGGCGGGGGAAAGGAGTTTCTTAGTACCGACATTTTCTGTCCCAATGATTTTTGTAGCAGGCAATGGTCTCATCAGTAGCAAATAGTGAAAGACAAATGTACGATCATTTAATGTAGCATGAAACATGTTGTGTGAATTTAATTGTTCTAAAAAGTGGGGGATCATGCATGAATTCAAGGCAAGGCAGATTATATCCATGGTGAAACCTTGTAAGAAACTTTTTCCCAAACATCATCAAAAATTCAAAATTAGCTTGGGTGGGATCGATGCTTTTAAGCTCGGCAAAATGGATACTTTATTTGAAGTTAAAAATAATCAAGTATAAACCCACCATATGTCGTTAGTGGTCTAGAATATCAAAGACTTGGAATATATAATGAAAAAAAATGATTGTTTCACACCTTGAGAATCATATGGTTTGGATTATAAAAGAAGGACCATTTTCATTAAAGCAATATTAGCATAAAATAATTAGTTCAAAAGCATTTCATGGGAATAAAGACTTTTGTCATTAAACAAAAACGCAGGAACTTCCTTCCTATATCTCTATGGTGGCTAATGGCCAAACCCTTTTAAGATATAAAATAGAAATTAGGGCCGACGTAATATTTTATGTTATGAGATGAACTTGTAAAAATTTAAGAGAACGAAAATAAAATTGTGTAGTTTGGAAATGAGTGACATCAATTTCTTGACTAGCCTTTTTTTTATTTGAACGCCATTACACCAAAATCTCAAGCTTTTGGCTTTTTCTTCCCTTTCGGTTACCAAGCTATGCTATAGATATCACGGACCTATTTAATTATTCATTAGCATTCGCCTAATTACTCCCCACTTTTTTGACAAAAACGTTCAGGCTGATTAGTGATCACCCCCGTCGTAACGTCAGTGGATATTACTTATTAGTTTATCTATGCTTCTCCTTTTTTGAGATGTTATAATATTTGTTAAATTCGTAATAAAAAAATCAGTTTTTATTGAATTTTTTATGATTATATATAGAGACATATCATATTTTATGAGTTAATTCCTCCAAACATCCTTAAATTATGACTTTCATGCTAAATTAAATTTTAAACTTTTGAGTGTTTAAATTTCTTCTTCAAACAATTATTTGTGAAAACTGATGTCTAAACTTTTGATTATTCTAATTTTATACCTAAAATATGACCTTCATTTTAAATTGGTCCATAAACTTTTGAATAGTCTAATTTCGTTTCAGTTTATCGGTATATTTTAAGCACATCCAATGTTGATAAAATTGTAATAAAAAAACAGCCATGTAAACATTGATGTGTAGTGTGTAAGGGTATGACGTGGCAAAAACAATAATTAATGTTGTATATGTCGACATTTTGCGGATAAAATTTAAATTTTTAAAAATTTAGAAACTAATTTAAAACGAGTGTTGTAGTTTGAAAATGAAATTAGAATGTTAAATCGTTTAGGGACTAATTTAATGAGAGTCATTTTGATGTAATGGTAGCTTAGCTTAGGTAGATTGCTTTTAAAACTCACCCTACCACTGCATTCTCTGTCATTTCGTGGGAAACCCTACATGTCTATATAGAGAATGAAGAAGAGAATTTTCAAAGTGTGGTTCCAATCCAATTCATTGATGGTAGTCACCTAACTTTAGGCTTTTGCTTGCTTTTCCGCCCTATTTTTTTCTTTTTAATTTGAGCTAAGGTATCCACTTCTTATAGCAGTGACTCGCGGGTACTCATACAAAAAGGTAGACGAATTGAAACGTATTCTATTCCTATTGATAGGATTATCATAAAACAATTGATGAAGCGGAGAACTCTTTAGACTACTTTTCAACATGTAAATACGCAGGAACTCCAGAATTGGTGAGAAAATAGGTGAGTGTTTCTGGAAAAAAGAAATCATGAGAGAAAAGCATAGTAAAGTGTAGCTAATTATGAGGTTTAGGCTTGTATGGAAATCGGCTGCTTACCCCACTAATATCTCCATCCAATGATGATGATGATAACTATAAAATCGTAAAGAAGAGAGTTCCCTATGCTTCTGTTCCATCGTGGAAAGGAGGAGTCGTAAATAAAAAGCAAACAAAGAAAGAAAGTCTAATCCTAACGCAACGCAAAGCTGTTAAGTGGATGGACCCTGTGCTCTCGAGTGCATTGCATTACTCATTATACCTGCCCAACCTTTCCTTTTAACCTCCATTTTGCCCTGTTCGTTAATCACTTTCGGCTACGCTTCTTTACCTCCTAATTTAACAAGTTTACCATATTTGTTTGCTCTAAAACAAAACCTCCCCTGTTTTCTTATAAACTATTTTTAAAAATAAGATACACTGGTGGAAAGACACCTAAAAAGACCATGGAAATTGGATGGAAAGAATGGCACGGGCTCTCAAATTGGATCATGAAACAAAGCTCCTGGGCTTTAACCCTTTCTTTTTGGGAAAAGAAAGATCAAAAAGCATTGGCCTAGAAAGAAGTTCACTTGTGACTTGTGAGTGAGCTGTGAACCCCTATTTTGAAAGAGAGCAGAAAGGAGAGGGAATTTAACATAGTAAGGAGCTAAAGACTAAAGAGAGAGACACAAATAAAAAAAAGGCAAAGGAAAAGCAAAGAACGCTGTCGACCCCTCTCCCTCCTTTTCTTTTAAAAACATCCCAAGCCCGACCACACCTCATAAACTGATTTATTTAAAAACAAAACACAACCAAATACAATGTTCATAAGTGCACATTGTCCAACATCTAAAGAAAACCAACTCAACTGAAACTAAGCAAAGCAAAGCCGAGAAACAAAACGGTGGCATGAAAGGAAGAGAAACCAAAGGAGTTCCTTCGGCTGATTTGTTAGTATGTTTCCCATCTCGAGCCCATCTGACACTAATGCCGCCAAAGTACATTTGTAGTCCTGCTAGGCCCTCAGAACCCAACAAGCGCCGCCACCGTCTCCTTAAGAAATCAAGCACCAGAAATGGTGGTGGAGCTGGCGGCCATGCTAGCCCTCTTCTACGGGCTCAAAACAAGCAAATGGGATCCGAGATCACGGAACCGACCTCCCCGAAAGTCACGTGCGCCGGGCAGATCAAAGTCAGGTCTAAAACAAGCTCGTGCAAAAGCTGGCAATCTGTCATGGAAGAGATTGAAAGAATTCACAACAACAGGCAACTCAAAAAGAGACCGAGTTGGGTGGACTCACTTGGCTTTAAGAAAGAAGCCATGCACTTCTTAACATGCTTGCGATCCATTCGTTTCGATTTTCGGTGTTTCGGGTCTTTTCCACAATCCGACATCACTACTGATGATGAAGACGAAGATGAAGAATACCAAGAAAACGACAACTGCGTAGAAGACAACGAGACATCAAGAACCATATTTTCGAAATGGTTCATGGTCCTGCAGGAGAATCAAAGCAACGGGTTTCTTAAAGAAGAAGACAAAGAGAAAAAGAGCTCGCTTGATCATGTTGGTGATAACCCTGCACCTGCAGTTCCACCTGCAAATGCTCTCTTGCTCATGCGATGTCGGTCGGCTCCTGCTAACAGGGTGGAAGAGAATGATGAAGAAGAAGAAAAATTACAAGAATGTAAGAGGAAAGACGAGGGGAAGAGAAAGAATTTGAGGTCTTTAATGGAAGAAGAAAGCAGGAAGATGAAAGAGAGCTTAGTGGTGATGAAATACGACCCTGATTTCTACAAAATTTCACCTGATATAGCCCAAGAGACATGGCTTGTTGGTGGAATGAGAGATCAATTATCCCGGAGTCGAAGTTGGAAGAGATGATTATATTATCCCCGGTGACTACTCTGTTTTCATAGTTTCACTTCATAAATGCTTGTTTGTTTCTGTTTTGTTTTGAGAATTGGGATTTCTATAATCACTGCCTTATAGTTTACTTTGGAATTTTGATATGTTTCATTGTTATGTATGATTTGAGAGTTGTATGTATTTAATTTGTGCCGCATAATCTGTACAGCTTTCCTTTTCTTTCCAATGGAAAATATTGCTGCAATTTTATGTTATGCTATGTAAATTCCTGAGTGGCTTTTGCTTCCCCTGAATTTGTTCTTTTCTTTTCTTTCAGCTTCTAGTTTTTACAATGTGAGTGTTATTTTCATTTTCTGGTTCATATGTAATTGGTTTACGAGCTGAATTAACCGGACCAGACTTTGTATCTATAGAAGATAATTGCATGCTTGGTTGAACCGGAAGAAATCTGGAAATGAGCAGATATTTCCACCAAAGTAGACTACGGTGCTGAATTGATCCTATGGAAACCTTAAGACAAGGGTTAGACATGTTGACAAAATCATGGGTGTAAATAAAATGTAAAACCATGTTTGTACCTTTGATTAAAATCATGTTCCGGTTTTAGGATATTCATAATCATTTGGTCTAATAACCTTAATTGATCCACTCTTACAATGAGTCTCATAAAATTACCCACGTTCTTTGTCAACTCTGTCTCTTCTTTTTGTCTTATGGAAAGGATGTTGAAAATAGAAAACCATGAACGAGACAGAAATTACAAGATTAAAAACAACACTGAAGCTTAACTAGCGAGATAAAGGCAAGGTTCTAAAAATACCTTCTCAACCTTTTTGTTCTCCAAAGGCCTTTTATGCCCTTTTTGTTCTTCACTGTCAACGAGACTTCTGCATTATACTACCCTCCTTAAATACATGAGCCTTTGTCGTCATTCGTCTCCACTTTTACTTTTCTCTTTTTTAACCATTCATGGCAGTTGCTTGAATTCAAAACTACTGAATTATATGGGCATGACATATATACCATAAGTAATAATTCTATAGTATTATGTATAATCATAGAAAGGTTAATTCAAATTAGATCACCGTTTAAGGTTAATTGGACATCACTTAAAATATAAAAATTGGAGTCAAACATGTATAAATACTCAAGTAACTGATTTATAATTGATGATAAGCTTATTAGAAATTAAGGTTAATGTACAAAGTTATTTATTAAAATTATGTCCCAAATTACACGAGTTAATTTCGTTTACATCTCATATTCGGGAAATAGAGTCGCCATCTCTTAAATACTTGTGTGTTAATTTAGAAAATCATAATAGGAAATTCAAGACTTTTCTATCAAAATTTAAGATGTTCAATTTACCGATAAATTTAGGTACTCTTTCACGGCATCGAATTTCCCCCCTCAATTGGTGATGCAGGTGGGCTAATATCAATTTGGGATAAAGCGATTTTCACAGTGGAGAATAAATTGGTGTTGGATCGTGCTATAGTGCTCGAAGGGCAATTCTTGTCACATAAAAAAGGTGTTGTTTAATCAATCTTTATCTCCCAACAATCCGATCGAAAGAAAAGGATTTTTTGATAGAATTTCCGTGATCATCGACTCTATTTCAATGCCAATAATTCTGGGGTGATTTCAACACGGTGGTTTCGATTGAGAAGAAGATTGGGTCAGATTTCAATTCCAGCTCTATCAACACCTTTGTTCATTTTATTCAACAGAATAGGCTTATCGACCTGCCAATAGAGGGTAGTATGTTTACATGGTTTCGAGGGGGAGATAATGTAGAGGCAAGTAAACTGGACGGGTTCTTAATATCTACTGAAATAATGTTGTGGTTTCCAAATATTACTCAAGCAGTGTTATTCAGAGGTTTGTCGGATCACAAGGTTGTATTATTGAAAGAAATGACCTTTTCCAACAGAAAGATGCCATTCAAGTGGTTCTCCCATTGGGGCACAGAACCATATTACTCAAAACTTGTGATTTCTACCATCGAGAAAGGGCAATTCAAAGGTATGGGCAAACTGTTGAGATCAATTAAAGGGGTGACTAAAATCTGGGTAAATAAATTTCGAGATGGTGAATCTGAGGCAAAGATGGGAGTAGAAAAACGAATGGAGACGTTGGAAAAGGAACTCTTGACAAAAGGAAGGGACGAGGCAAAAAACGATGAACTCAAATTGCTGAAAATTTCCTTGTGGGCTAAGCACAGAAGAGATGAAAGGGAATGGGCTCAAAATTCAAGGGTACAATGGCTACATGAAGTCGATGGGAACACTAAATTTTTTCATATCTCTGCCTCAATCAGAAGAAGCAAAAACTTCATAAGTTTGTTAAAACTTCAAAGAACATTTTAATAGCAGCAACATTATCCTAGTAAAAAAATTTAGGTGCAATTGTAAAAGGTTAAACAACGCCTCGGTAGATTATTTGAAATCAAAGTTTTCTGCAGAAGAAGTTTGGGAAGTGATAAAGTCAGCATATGAAAATAGAGCACCGAGTCCTGATAGTTTTACTCTGCATTTTTATAAGAATTTTTTACCATCGTTGAAGGATAAAGTTATGAGGTTCTTTGAGGGCTTTTTCAGAGGTTGCCTCAGAGATAAATCATTAAACCACTCATTCATAGCTCTTATTCTTAAAAAAAGACAATCCAACATCTATGAAGGATTACAGACCCATTTCTCTAGTTAATAGTTTGTACAAGAATTTGGCGAGAGTGCTTTCGAGGAGACTTTCTTCGTGCATTGGAGAAGTGATTGGAGAGACACAATTCGTTTTTACTCCAGGAAAACAAATCTTAGATTGTTGCCTTGTTGCTAATGAAGTAATTGATGAGATAAAAAAGTGCAAGCAGGAAACTATTATTTTCAAGGCAGACTTCAAAAAAGCTTATGATACCGTAGATTGGGGATTTCTTGATCATGTCCTTAGTTGTATGGTGTTTGGGGTGAAATGGAGGAAGTGGATATCTTTGTGTGTGTCTACCGCTTTAATATCGATTCTTGTCAACGACACCCCTACTGAAAGGTTCAAAATCAGCAAAGGACTATGGCAAGGATGTCCATTATCGTCGTTGCTCTTCAATTTGATAGAGGAAGCTCTCAGTTCCTTGATTTATAAAGCAACAAAAATAAATGCGCTGACAGGAGTTACACTGGGCAAAACAAGGTTGTAGAACTAATGTTTTGATATAATAATTAAAAAATGTTTTGAATGGATTAAAAAAGTATTTAAAACATTTCCAAAGTCCAAACAACTTGAAATTATGTTTAGGGAAGTTTTTAAAAGGGTTTTACATGTTTTTCAAAGCCAAACTTCACAAAACCGTCCAGGCGTTTCGAAACGCCCCAATGTGTTTCGAAACAGGGGATTCCAGTAGCAAAAAGGTTTTGATACGAGTATCGAAACGGGATTTCCCCGGATTAGGATTTTGCTCAGCGTTTCGAAACGGGCTATGTCGTTTCAATACACCTACGTGGCATTGACCACAACGGTCATAAACCCCAACAGCTATTTCCAACTAACTTTTAAATGCAGGTCGTTTCGATACGGGGACAAGCGTTTTGAAACGGGTGTTTCGAAACGGACTAAAGCGTTTCGATACGGGTCCACGTTAGACTGCAACGGCTCTTTCTACTTAAAGGGTGTTTCGAAACGAGTTCGAGCGTTTCAAAACGAAGAGCTGCAGAACTGCATTTATGGTGGGAATTAAAGTCCTCAACGGCTCCAATTCAATCCCAACGGCTAGCAACAAGTATAAACTCATCAAGGAGTATAAAAGGGACCTCCAAGCATCAAGTAAAGGCTAATGCTCATATTGTCAAACAACAAATGATCAAAGATTGCCTTAGAGCTTAAATTGTCATTTATTGTATAGACAAACACTAGTGAGCCAAAATTGTCAAATTTGCTCAAGTGTTTTAGGTTTTGGGTGAGTGCTAAATTGTGCAAAGAAATACCTATTAGAGGGATTTAAGTTTGCTTATTGTTTCTCTTTGTAAGAGAGGGTTTCAATCAAGGCTTTGGGTAGAAAGCTTGATTGTGTATAAGGGTTACCTCTTAAGCCTAGAAAAGAGGACGAATCAATAGTGGATTGATTGGAAATCCTTAGTGGGGAACTAAGGTAGTGGATGTAGACCTTGGTTAGAAGGTTGAACCACTATAAATCTTTGTGTCACATTACATTTTAGCTTCCACAACCCTTCCACCCAAAAATTCACCTCTCCACCACTTGGTGAGCCACATTGGTTGAACGAATCGAGCACCTTACAACTCAACAATTGGTATCAGAGCTTTGCTCAATCGAAGGGGATTCACATCCTATTGAGAAGATCCGGCAAGTTCGATCACTATTTCATCAACCGGTTCAAATGGCACAATCAATCGACAAACCGCCTTTCTTTGACGGAACCCATTATGCCCATTGGAAGACAAATATGAAGTTCTTCATCAAATCAAGAGATTACAAGCTATGGAATACAGTTGAAGATAGTTCGTTCGTGCCTCAAAGAAGCAAAGCGGAGTGGAGTGCCGACGATCACAAGAAGATGGAGCTTAATTGCAAAGCCTTGCACATCTTGTTTTGTGCTTTTGGCCCAATCATCTATGAGAAGATGTCTTCTTGTGAGAGTGCCAAGGAGGTATGGGACAAGCTTGAAGTCACATACGAGGGGACCGATGAAGTCAAGGAGGCCAAGATTGGGCTCCTAACCTTAAAGTATGAGAACTTCAAAATGGATCCAGAAGAGAACATCGAGAAGATGTTTGATAGGTTCTCCACTATCACCAATGGTCTCAAAGGCTATGGAGAAGCCATCCCGGAGGAAAAGTTTGTTCGAAAGCTCATCTACTCACTTCCAAAGTCTTGAGACTCAAAGAGAACCGCTATCATCGAAGCCAAGAATTTGAAGACCTTGAAGCTTGATGAACTCATGGGGTCACTTGTAACCCCCTAGACCCGCCTATGCGTTAGTACGGATCCTAAGAAGTCACATTAGGGTCACTAGAGCGACCCACGATAAGATTTCAAATAAACATATAGTTAAAACTTTAAAATCATAAATCAAATATCTGATTTAAAATACAATTTCAGGAACCGTTCAAAGCGATAAAACAATTATGATACAAGTTGCAAAAATAAGTTTCAGACTCATTTGTATAATACAAACACGACACACATGCCCTCTAGTTACACATATACCATACTCCCTGACAAGCCGAAGAAACTCTCATACCGACGTTGATAGGTGCAACTTGTCTGATCTTTTATCCTGAGATGGTAAAAACAACATGAGCTTGGGAAAAGCTCAGTAATACAGAACTACCAAAAGATGTTATAAGCTCATACAGATATATGGTAGGCATAACATTTTCATGATGATCCAAGCAGTAACAGTCCTCTTTTCCTTTCTATTATTTCAGGGTAACGTTATACTTGAGGTTAACGATACTTGTTCTTTATTCAATCATCGAGTATCATACGAGAATTATACCAGTTGATAGATTACGAAGATGGAAGCAACGAGTTTAATGTCTAGTGTGTCCCAAATGGTGCATATCAAATATGCATGAATGCATATCAATCATATCATGAGAACACATAACAATTCAATGCAAATGTTCAAGTACATACAATGGTTTACTAGTAACTATCCTCCAACCTTACACCAATATGCAGTCCCCCAGAACTGCATCCATAAGGACTTACCCTATGCTCGATTGGCATAGGTGCCACCTAAGGAGCTGCCTTAGGTCCATAAGGACGTACCCTAGGCCCGATGGGCATAGGTGCCACTCAAGGGGAGACCTTGAGTCCATAAGGACTTACCCTAGGCCCGATGGGCATAGGTGCCACCTAAGGGGATGCCTTAAATCCATAAGGACTTACCCTAGGCCCGATGGGCATAGGTGCCACTCAAGGGGAGACCTTGAGTCCATAAGGATTTACCAGCTTGATCAGGGCTGTACCAACAAAGACTTCATAACATAACCCAACAGTATACCCTAGATAGTAATTAGTGTTCAGATTCCAGACATGGGTAACAGAATATATATGACATATATATTTTATTCATAACATCAGAAACGGGAGAATTCATATTTTTGACAGATAAATGGGCATACTATTGAGCAGACATTTCAGCATTCATCGTGCAAACAGATTGTACCATCATAGGTCAAGCAATAACGTAACAAGTATACATATTGAGCAAACATACATCAAGTAGACAGAGAATGTCATCAAACATAATATTATTCATGATCAAATCATTATATAATCCATTCAACAGAATATAGCACACATGGAACACACTAGGTGGGACAGATCATATCTTGGAGATACTTGGCATTTATGGAATGAGACACTAAACTTTTGACGATTTGAACGGATTTTTGAAACGTGACCCCTATTAAAAGGGGTTCATACTAACAGTTTAGCACAGATATTCAGGAGGGGATACATCAGGATCTTGAGAGTTTAGGCATATCATGAGTGATTTAGCCATTTAAGCCTACCAAGGGCATTATGGTCATTTCGACGTTCATGGACATTTTGGTAATTATACCAACATTGAATAAGCAATGGTTCACAGAACTCGGGTATCTTATTTGCTCATTAGTTTTCTAACCGGACATTCAAGAATTTCTAAATTAATGTCTTTTAAGTTATCGGATATTTTCAGTGATGACAAATTTTATATGAGTAATTAGCGTGCATCAGAACTTAACACTGATTGTATTGTATGTCTGAACAGTCGCCCTCATACTTTATTATACGGTTTAACTTTGAGTAACCGAATATACAATCTATGCGGATCTTCCTACCTTACATCGATATGGTGAGCGATGGGCATACATGTATCGTATTTCTCAACACTTAAGGGAACCTTAGCTATTTAAGTCTTATTAACAAGTCCAGAATTTCGTCAAATACATAGCTACCGATTAACTCATGAGGGTATTTCGTTTATTTTAGACCGAGATAAAACTACCATTTCTTTCTAAATTACCATTTGGTACCTTCATCATTCACGTACTCAAACGAGATTAAGGCGTCCTAACTCTCCGGCCCTTTACAGATGATTTATTCATTACAAAACTTGAGGGTATATCGTCATTCAAATTAATCAGACATTTCGGCGCTCGAGGGCACTACCGTCTTTTTGGTCATTACGATCATTCTCATTTAATTCACGCGTTACTGTCATAAGGATCGACTTAGGATTTCAACAATATTTCCAGAAAATTCTCATTCATGTGTTATACAGAGTTTGAGGGATTATCCAAGTTTGTATCACATGTATTGCATAATGATGTCGAAGTCTTTCCATTAAAACATACATCTTGGGTAGTGTAAATTGCATAATCAGGACGAATGTAGATTTTAGGTCATTTCCTTTATCAGAGGGGTAGTTTAGTCATACTTATGCTCCAAGGGTATTTTCGTAATTTCATATCCAACATCTCATACTCCGCATTTATGAACATTGGTTCTTAGACACCATTGATAGAGTTTCAGATTTAACTGTATTATTATTATTAGCACTTTCGACACTCCTGATCTATTAATATTCTTATCTGAGTATTTTACTGTTACTGACACTCATACTTAATTTCCGTATCGAATTCAGCTTAAGCAGAATTCACAAAACACTCATTATAAGCATGCATGCTTTAACCAGATATCAACATGTACATAAAGCATACAAGGGGTAGTAATGTATTACCTTAACTCCGAGCTACAACAGTTGATTCAAGATACGACATTCGAATACCCTCGAACTCGGATTCAACATCCCACAACCACGCGGATATGACCTTCAATTAAACAAAATCCACAGTTAATCCTTAATCACACTGCCTTTAAATTGAACAAGAAACGCATAAGCATTTTTGGGTTCAAGATTAGATTCAGAGGCTTTCGGGTCGGAATTTTGCGAAACGGGCTTCAAAAACGGACTTAGGACGTCGAAAAACATAAAATATGAGTTTTCGGAAAAAGTTGACTTTTGGTCAACTGTCAAAGTCAACGCTGACGTCAACATGTCAATGCTGACGTCAGCAGGTCAATTGGGGTCAGGTCAACGCTGACGTCATCGATCAGAAGAAAGTCAACTGAGTTGACTCGGTGAGTTAACTCACTGAGTCAACTCGCCCGATTCGACTCAGTGTGTTGACTCAGCGAGTTGACACAGTTCCGGGTAGGGCTCGGGTCGGAGATGGGTCGGGCTCAGGTCAAAGATGGGTCGGGTTTGGGCTAGTTCAGACCGGTTCAGAAGATTTGGACCCGGTTCACCTACCTTAAGGCATTCTGATCGCCGGAAAAACGCCCGAGAGGTCGTCGGAGACCCAAACTGCACCATTTCTACCGGAAAACTAGGATTTATCAGAACGACATTTAAATCATTCACCAACAATACAAAATAGAGCCGAAAATCTTACCGGATTTAACCAAAACGGCCAAAAAATAACAAAGCCCCGATGAGGCCCTTAGCGGCGGCATATCGACGTTCGGTCACTGAGATTTTGTTCGCGACGACGCACGTGGCTCAGATCTGGTGACTACATCTTGAACAAACGTCAAAGATGACCGGAAAAAGGAAAAACCGAGGGGTAATCCTCGAATCTCCGGCGACACAGGAAACCGCAGCGTATACTCGATTAGAAGGTCGAGATCTGGTCACATTAACATAGGGAGAACGATGATGTTGGGGGTGACTCTCCTTGAAGTCGTACGGCGGCGGAAACAACCGCAAACAGGGGGAGAAACTCAAGGGTTCGTCGAACTTCTAGGTGATCTCCACGGCAAACGGCGGCTCCATCGCGCGAGTGGCAATCACGGATGGCATCGGCGCGAGGCGGCGGTGACGACCACGAACCGGCAGTGTGGCAAATCGACGTTGGAGCGGTAGGGGAGATGAAAAGCTCGAGGGAGTGTTGGGGATCTCTTGGTTATCAGATAGCATTCAATGCTGTAGGTGGGGCTAATTCAAACTTTTATTTATTTCACTTGTAAGGTAAAATAGCATATCTTAATATTAAGGTCGAGTAAACAAAGCTCGAAGATTACCTTAGCTCAATTGGTTAGTGCATTGGTTCACCACTCAAGGTGTCATGGGTTCAAATCCCATTGTTAACATTTTTTTTTCTTTCTTTCTTCTCCCCTTTATTTTTACATCAATCATTATTATTATTATTTTGGGTGTTACATCACTCCTTTCTCATCAAATCATGAAGAAGAATAAAGAAGATGAGAAGAAGAGGGAAGAAATTAGAGCTATGAGAGAGAAGAAAATCAAAGGGCTTGGCATCAATGCAAGTGTCATGGCTCTCAAATCCTCCACTTGTCATCATGTCTACTCAAGTGAAGAGGAGGATGAAGAAGAAGAGATAGTTCATCTCTTCAAGAAGTGTGCCCCGTTCATGAAGAAAGCTTGAACGAGATTCCAAGAAAAAGGAGAGGGCAAGCACTTCAAGCCATAAGAAGAAGGCACATGTGGCTACTTGGAGTGATGATGACTCCACCGATGATGAACAAGCCAACCTTTGCCTTATGACCATCGAAGAAGATTCAATGGTAACTTCTAATTCATCTACTTCATGTTCTTATTCTTTTGATGAATTACAAGATGCCTATGATGATTTGGTTTTGGAGTTTAAAAATCACATTTTGAAAAACAATAAATTGATTTCAAAGTTAAAATTTCAAAATGATTTGATTTCTAAAACCAAACTTGAAATTGAAGCAAAACTCGAAGAGTTTGAATTAAAATGTTTTGATTTACAAAATTTGCTTCAAAAAGTTCAAGAAGAAAAAGATTTGATTTCCAAAGAGCTTGAAAAGAAAAATAATTTTAGAAAATCAAATTTTTATGTAAGACAATCTAGTGCCCCTAGATTTGTAAAATGAAAATGTTTTAGAAGTTTTTGGGTCCCTAAAGGACTAACCACTTCAATTAAAAAGGATGACATTGAAAAATGGATTTCTAAGGGGACTAAAATTTGTGCTACTAACGTTTATGGATCCAAAGCAATTTGGATACCAAAAATTACTTGATTGTCTTTGACTAGGTGTGATGGAGATGTTCAACAAGTCAAACATTGGGGGGGGGGGAGCTCCATGCACACAAGGAAGAACACTTGAAGAAGGAAGGTTTCACATCCTCCCTTGGGTTCAAGTGTTGATAAAAATCTAGTTGTTTTTGCATTTATTTGTTTTATTTTTTATTTAATTCAACTAGATGATCATAAATGTTGGACTAACATTTTATCGATGCTTTGAGTAAGGGGGAGCCATTTTAAAAACCAAATTTGTATTTTTGTCAAAATTTACCTTTATTGTTATTTTGAACTTAATATTTTAAATTCTTTTTGATATGACAAAAAGGGGAGAAATAGTTTGAAAAATTGAATTTTCAAATGAATAAGTGGGGAGCTTTATTTGATTTCATATCATTAATCTCTTATTCACATTTTTAAAGTTAAAGGGTGAGAATCCCAAACAATTTTTCAAGTGAGTTTTATTATATCAAAAAGGGGGAGATTGTAGAACTAATGTTTTGATATAATAATTGAAAAATATTTTGGAGTGATTAAAAAAGTATTTAAAACATTTCCAAAGTCCAAACAACTTGAAATTATGTTTAGGGAAGTTTTTAAAAGAGTTTTACATGTTTTCCAAAGCCAAACTTTACAAAATCGTCCATGCGTTTCGAAACGCCCCAAGGTGTTTCGAAACAGGGGATTTCAATAGCAAAAACGTTTCGATACGAGTATCGAAACGGGCTTTCCCTGGATGAGGATTTTGCCCAGCGTTTCGAAACAGGCTATGTCGTTTCGATACGCCTACGTGGCATTGACCACAACGGTCATAAACCCCAACAGCTATTTCCCAACTAACTTTTAAATACAGGTCGTTTTGATACGGGGACAGGCGTTTCGAAACGAGTGTTTCGAAATGGACTAAAGCGTTTCGATACGGGTCCACGTCAGACTACAACGGCTCTTTCTACTTAAAGGGTGTTTCGAAACGGAGAGCTACAAAACTGTATTTATGGTGGGAATTAAAGTCCTCAACGGCTCTAATTCAATCCCAACAGCTAGCAACGGCTATAAACTCATCAAGGAGTATAAAAGGGACCTCCAAACATCAAGTGAAGGCTAATGCTCATATTGTCAAACAACAAATGATCAAAGATTGTCTTAGAGCTTAAATTGTCATTTATTGTATAGACAAACATTAGTGAGCCAAAATTGTCAAATTTGCTCAAGTGTTTTAGGTTTTGGGTGAGTGCTAAATTGTGTAAACAAATACCTATTAGAGGGATTTAAGTTTGCTTATTTTTTTCTCTTTGTAAGAGAGGGTTTCAATCAAGGCTTTGGGTAGAAAGCTTGGTTGTGTATAAGGTTTACCTCCTAAGCCTAGAAAAGGGGACGAATCAATAGTGGATTGATTAGAAATCTTTAGTGTGGAGCTAAGGTAGTGGATGTAGACCTTGGTTAGAAGGTTGAACCACTATAAATCTTTGTGTCACATTTCATTTTAGCTTCCACAACCCTTCCACCCAAAAATCCACCTCTCCACCACTTGGTGAGCCACATCGGTTGAACGAATCGAGCACCTCACAACTCAACAAAGGTTGCCTCTTTCTCAATTACAATTTGCAGATGACTTAATTTTGTTTCTAAAGGCGGATTTGGAATATGTCAAGTGCGTTACTAGACTTCTGAGGGTTTTTGAAGTGGCTTCTGGGTTATAGCTGAATATGAAAAAGACGACACTTTTTGGGCTTAATGTTGATAATGCAAGGATTTCAAGTTGGGCGTCCGAAATGAAATGCAATTTTGATTCTTTGCCCACAAGGTACTTAGGTTTGCCCCTGGGGTTTGATCGCAATTCCATTGTCACTTGGAAGCCGGTTCTGGAGAAAGTACAGTCAAAATTAGAGGGATTGAAAGGCTCTTTGTTGTTCATGGCTGGTCGCATAACTCTAGTTAAATTTGTGCTAAGTAACTTGCCAGTGTACTACATGTCAATCTTTAAAATACCGGTTTCAGTAGCAAATAGGTTGAACAACCTAATGGCAAAATTCATATGGGGATCAAACAAAGGAAAAGGTATCCACTGGATCAAGTGAGATAAATTGTGTTTACCTAAAGAGTGCGGGGGACTTGGAATGATTGATGCTAAACTCAAAATCGAGCATTATTAAAAAAGTGGCTATGGAGATTTTGTAGTGAGGGTGAGAGCATGTGGCGAAGGGTGATCGCTGAAAAATATGGAATAACGAAAGATCAGCTGATTCCGAGTGGTGGGTGCAGAGACAAAGATTCATGGCTATGAAAAAATATCATGAAACCGTTAGAAAGGTTCGATGACCCCTTCATTCTCAACATCAGATTCATGATTGGTGATGGAAAGTCGATTAATTTTTGGGAGGATTATTGGACGAAATTTTCTTCCCTAAGAGAAGCATTTCCAAGAGTTTATGCAATATCAATGATTAAAGCAGACAAAGTCTGTGAGTTTGGCTCCAAAGCTAATGGAAAATAGAGGTGGAATGTTTCTCTAAGAAGGAGTTTTTTCGATTGGAAACTTAGTCAATGGGAGGCTTTCCAGCATACTTTAAATAAAGAGGCAAAGGCTGACCTTGAAACAGATGGCGTGAGATGTGCAGGAGCTTCAAACGACTTGTACAAGCTTAAAGAGTTCTACAATTTAGTTTATTCAAATATGGCAAGCAAAGAAAATGTTTGGAAGCTGATCTGGGCAAATCTTGCCCCGCCAAAAGTGGAGCTTCTCATCTGGAGAGCGGTTCTTAAAAGACTCCCGATTTATGATGAACTGTCAAAAAGAGGTATTAACCTCCCTCCAAACTCATTTTGTGTGTTTTGCAATTATTACATTGAATATGTTCATCACCTCTTCTGCAATTGTGATTTTGTGTGGAGAATGTGGCAAAAATGGACCAAGCTGTGGAGTGTTCACCTTATTGTTCCAAACTCTTTTAAATCTTTAGTGTTGATATGGGATTCTCAGTCGATAAATAGAATGGTTAAACCTATTTGGAACATAACTCTCTTTGCTTTTATTTGGACCTTTTGGTACTGCAGGAATGAAATAATCTTCAATAAGTCAAAGTTCATTGAAAGTCAAGTTTTTGAGATTGCTATTCTGCGTATATGGCAATGGATTAAAGCCAAATGGCCATATGCAACTTTTCAAGTTCATGATTTGGCTATCCAACCTTGCATGTGTTGGTTAGAGCCTAGCCGAATTACAAAACCAATGGTATCGCCTTGGAAGCCCCCTCCTAAGGGTGCTTTGAAATTCAACGTGGATGCCCTACCAAAGGTAGTTTTGGGGCTGCTGGTGTTGGGGGCACCTTGAGAAATTACCAGGGCCATCAGATTGCTACTTTTTCAAAGTCGATAGGACTTTCAAATCCTACGAGGGCAGAAATTACAGCTATCCTTGAAGCTTGTCGAATTTTTCTATTGATAAAATGGCTGAAGAATGTCTCTTTGATAATTGAATCAGACTGCGAACTAGTGCTAAAATGGATCGAGAATATCGCATTGTGCCCTGCTGTGTTTGCTGACAGGGCAAAGAAGTGTGTGCAATTTCGTTCGCTTTTTAATTGGAAATTTAATTTTGCACATAAAAAGCTGAACAATGTAGCTCACGGCTTTGCAGTAAAGGGTGTTAGCAGGTTGGAGAACTGGATGTGGACGTGTCATCCAGGCCAACATCCAGTGTCATGAGGTGCAAGGTCGGTCAAAGGAAATTGCCTTTAGACCGGTGCTTTGGCCGCATGAGCTGAAAGTCTTGGTTACGATGTTGGGGCTTGCAGGTTCATTTGTCAAGGTTCGATTATGGTTTTTTTATGTATTTTGTTAAACATTCGATGACTCTGTAATTTGACTTCTATTCGAATTATCAATATATTGAGGCACTTTTTTCTCCCATTAAGGCGTAAGGATTTTTAATGAGGCCTCTTTCTCTTTCAAAAAAAAATATGTATATTATCATATATTATTCGGTTCATCTATTTTTTTATTAAGTAAATAAATTTTTGAGTCCCATTCAATTGTGATGGTTTTTTTGGATCATGCACAAAGATAATCGTCCATGGAAATTTTGGTGGATCTTCATTGAGATTGATGTCGCGTGCTCGAATTTGGACTGTGTGTTTTTACCATATTTTTCAAAAGACAAATAATTTGGCTAATGCTCTGGCGAAAGGGAGAGTGGGTCGAAAGTCGTGTGATCGAGTACTTTTGGTTCAATAAGTGTTTTGGTGATTGTGGTTTAGCATCGGTTGAGACTGGTTGACCTGCTGCCTTATGGGTGGGGTGTAGTGTCGATGTGGTGTTGATGTTTGGATTTGGCAACGAGGCGTGTGTACTTTTGTTTTCTTTTCTTTGGTGGCGAGTTATTGCTCGATTTTGTTTTTAATGTCTCTGGTTGATCTCTTAGATCTTATATTTACATGTATATATTTTTCTTCTAACATAAGATTCGAAGAGTTTTAATAAGGTATACGATCATATTTTGTATGATTTTATATACAATAAAATCATACTTTATTCATAAAAAAAATGATTTTACCTTCTATAGATAAATATCGGTATTCTAACCCACATAAGATGAAGTAATATAAATTTCTTAAGTCGCTCAACCAATTAATAGATTTCTATACTCATCTAATTTGAAATTGCGAAGGGTGGGATGCATCGCAATGAGATCTTCAAGGCTTAGTGGTGACGAAGTCGATTTTGAGATTGCAGGTTGATTGTAGGAAGTCTGGCTCGGCTCTTTATTGCAGTTTTGGCAGATCTTTTTCCTTTAAGCCTTGTTTTATGTGGTTTGTTAATTTGTTCGTTGATTGTGGTGAGTCGTCTGCATCATTATGAACAAGGCGATGCATTTTGGTGTCGTCCGGGGTTGTATGAAGGATGTTTTATGGTGTTATGTTTATAAGTTGTATGTGTTGTACTGTTGGTCCAATTAGCATTGTTATGATTTAAGAGATGGGCAACAAGTTCCGCATAATAATGATGAGATTGAAACGGGACTTGGGAGGGGCAGTACGTATCAACAGTTTAACAGGACGTGACAAGAGCACGAGAGCTGTTTGACTCGGAAAAAAAAGAGAATATTGGAGGGTGGATTTCACTGCCATCAAACCAAATCGCTGGTAGTGGGAAATAAAATGACTTAAATTAGTTTATCGTCAAAACCAGTCCCAGATGGCCAAACTGCTAAAAGATTCTCTGGTTTTGTAAAATTATTAGGCTTAGATTTTGTCTCTGATTTCTGACTTGGTCAAAGGCTGAGTTTTACTACAGACTTGATGATATGCAATTATAACTCTTCTTACATGCTTATCAAATTCATCACTGTCACACTATACACACACCCCGTATATTTTATGGAGTTAAGATCCACGTATGCAATATAGAATTATTTATGATCATTTCATTAGTCAGAAGAGATTAAAAATAATTTATTTTTAAAAAAAGTAATCATCTGTTACTATTATTTTCAATCTATTTTACTCATTTATTTAATCTTAAAAACATGTAACACTAAAAAGTATTATATTATATAAATTGATCCTATCTTAATTTTATATATTATCATCATAATAAATAAACTTTATTATGTATTTATTTTACGCTTCAAAATTAATCACACCAAAATCTTTTCAATCTCGTCATTGTCTAACCACTAATGCTAATAATTAATTGATTTAATGTTTTTTGAACGACGTAAGATTAATATTTAAGTTCAAATATTGTAAATGAAACACTTGAATTGAAAGGATCACCATATATTAAACTTGATCCAACTTAATTAGACAATAAATTGATTACTTACAATTATAAAAAATTATCTAACTACTAATAACTCTTTTCTCTATTAATTTTAATTTCATCATTACAATAATTAATTTTATAGGGGTAATATTTTTTAAAATAATATTTATTTATACATATTCTTAACTATTTAATAATATGCGCACGTTATAAATAAAATGATTGAATCGAGTCTTCTAAAACCAATATTATCTATTTTTTATTATAACCATTTGTTGGTTCTATAGTGGTAACATTTGTTTGATGGTACACAGCAGGCCCCAACGTCTCCTTTACAGATTCAATTTTAATAATAACCTTTCCATTTATTTTCCTCTTTTTCTTGCTAAAAAAACCCTAATTCATAAGGGTGAGAGAGCTAGGAACAGGAAGAAGAATTGGTTGTCGTGTTTTTGCAAAGCTGTGTGTAATATTATTATTCGCTCTTCTTTTTTTCTAAAGTTTTCTTCCTCTCACTGGAAGACAAGAGGAAAGATGCATATGATTGATATCAGGGGAAGCTTTTAAGGATATACATGGAAACTTTCCCAAGGTTGTTTCTGTTTTAAGAAGGATGTATTTTCTTTTCTTGCCTACTTTTCCAGTCTCTTTATAATCTCTTTTTTCGAGCTGAGACCATATCTTTGTTCCTGTTCTCAACTGTGCAACTATCGCCATCTGTACAATATATATAGATCCCCGGCCCTTTGTTTCTTATTCCAATTTTAAAAGATACTCCCATGGATTCTGGTAATAGTAGTATGCAATCTTCAGGTGGCGACGATGAAGAAGAGTACGAGTCCCGGACTGAGTCAGTCCCACCGTTTTTTAACTCGCACCACCAAAACCACCCACCAACTTTCTTTGATCCTTCTGCAAATTTCCTCAACCCGCAACCAGACAATTCACTGCTAAATCTTGATGGGGTTGGGTTTCTCAGCCAAAGATCTGAACCAAACTGCACCCTTGACTTTGGTAACCTTCAAGCTTCATCTTCATCGCATGGACTCATCGGTCAAGGCTTATACCCAATCTCGTCACCGATGCAATCAAGGCCATCAACAAAATCTGATCAGAAGCGTGTTGTCAAGAACCCCAAGAAACGAACAAGAGCATCGAGGACAACACCCACTACAATTCTGACCACCGACACGATGAATTTTAGAGCAATAGTGCAAGAATTCACCGGAGTCCCTGCACCACCGTTTTCGGGTTCATCGTATTCCCGAAGGCTCGATCTGTTCGGCTCCGGGTCAGGTATGCGGTCCAGTCATTTGGAAACTCTAGGTTCTCTCTACCCTCTACCTCCCTCGGCTAAAAGGGTTAAGCCAACTCCTATTGTATCGTCTAGTTCTCCTTCGTTTTCAGTTCATCCTTTAGCTGATGCTAATCTTACCAATACAACTAGCAATAACACCATTCCCAATTGTAGTAACTATGTTCAACTGTCTTCGGAAACTGATTTGGGCATATTAAAACAGCCTCAGAACATGCTAAACTTGCACAACTTCCAGTCTTTCCTTCACCCTTGTCTTAATTTGCCTGGTTTTGCTGTGGGTTCCCTTGATGAATCGGGCTTGGGTCATGGTAATGCAACAGCCGTGGGAAGGAACGACGGAAATCAAGATCATTTGAGGGCTTCAGAGTGGAATTATGATAGTGGTGATCAAAATTCACAAAGAGTTGAATAGCTGCAAGTTGAACCAGTCAGCAACATGATAAGGAATTGGAGAACGTTTCTTCTAGAGCTAAAGGTAGAGTTGATTTATTAATTTCTCCTGCAAACTAGAATTATTTCTTACATGATCTTTCTCATGTATAACTGGCTAGAATTTTAATGTGAAAAGGGTTTGGAAACAGTAATCGTATTCTCTTCTCTTTTAACTTCCCTCCTTTATCTTTACTACATTTTTCAAATATATAAGAAATTTAAATATATTTAGCTTAATGATCTATCATCAATGTTTTAAATTTCTAATCTCTTTACTCATTAACTAATAGTTATAAAACTATAATTATTAGGTAGTAATTATAAAATTATAGTTACTATTAAGAATTAATAGTTAAAAGATGATTTTTAAAAAAATGTTATAATTAATTAAGTGTAGTACTTTTTGTGTTCATTTTATAGTATGTTTAAGGTTAACGATTGCAAGCTAAAACTTCAAAAAAAAATATTTAATTAAGAAAACTGTACATTAAATTTTTTTTTAGATATTTTACATTTGAAGTGAGAGTAAGGGTTCAATTGAAAAGATAATACCAAAATCATAAAATATTAAAATTTTATTAGAACTTAAAAAAATATGAAAAATATTAAAATTTTGTGGAGTATAATTTTTTGGTTTATTTTATTTAAAAATTTTCAATCACAGTTGAACATGTATAATGTATTAATGAAAAATGCGAACACCATCATAGATTATTGTTATTTACTCATTTTTAAAATGTCGATAAAATAAATTACTCTCTTTTTTTAATAGGGGTCAATTTGCTTAATTTTAAAATTAACATTGGCTTAAATGGTGTTTAAACTAACTATAAGTTTAAAATTTTAGACCAAAATATTTATTTTTTCAAATAAACGATAACTAAAATGTCTCGTTTTACAGTAGAGTGACTAGAGTGAACATTTAGATGTAGTTATAATGTTTCTTTTTATAATAAAAGGACTAAAATAAATATTTTAGTATAGCACAAGGACCTCTAATAGACTTTAACTTGCACCATAATATTAATTCCAACATTATTATTTATGAAAATATTTGGATTTATATTAATTTAATAGTCCATTCAAGGATATGTTGTTTTTTAAGTTGACGTCAACTATTTCATCTTTCTTGTGAATGTTAACACTGATTATGTTGTCCTTTTGCACAAAAATAAAATATTTAAAATACAATACAAATATTTTAAAGCTATATAAAATGTAAACTATATATCTGAATTATCAAAATTTATAAAAAAAACTAAAAAATAAAAAAAAATGTTATTCTTCCGTGGGTTGGTTTAATTTATCGAAAAAATAGAAGTTCAACGGTCAGATAGAAAAAGTCTATAAACTAAAATATTTAAAAAAAAGTTTACAGATTAAAAATATCATTAGAGTATTAAGAAATTAATAGTACTAACATTTATATCAGTCCAGAGATGTCATAATGGATATAATTGGTATAGTGGTAAGCTTGAGATCTACACGCCATTTTTGTTGGCAAATTAGATTAAAAACAGATTCTTTGCGGGTTGCGAGGTTTAAATAATTATTGAAAAAATCTAGATTTGTTATAGGAAAAAATTAGAGGTGGATTGATTGGTTTATATATAGGATAAAATAAAACAATGGGAGAGATGTAATCTGCCTAAACAGTCAGATGATATATTAATATTTCCTTTTTTTCATGTATATGTTGATTGATTGGTTGCCTTAGATTTTGCTTCACATGCTATATCTTGGAATAAACAGAGGGATGTTGAGGAATGAGAAAAGGAGAGGGATTTTGGGGTTAAGAATCTTTGTGAATAGCTTTGAAAGCTCAAGGGAATGATTAAAGATGAGAAAACAAGGAATATGGGGGGATGATTATAGCTATTTGTGCAATTTGGAGGAAGAGGACATGTACCCTATCTTTCTGTTTTGGAATCAATGGTGGCCCATGCCACAGCTCATGATTGTTTTCTCTCATCTCTTTCACTGCCATCTTAAAAATTCAAGTACCACTTTAAGAAAATTTGCAGACTTCAGGGGCTAATTGGTATATTGAACCCAAAAAAAACATTTAGTGGCAAGTCCCGACTCTGTCACCTTTCAATTTCGAGCCAGTTTCTTCAATAGACGGAAACCTTTTCACTTCAGCACAGTTCCTTTCTTTGAGGGAACATACATATATAGCAATACTATTATGTTGTCGGCAAAGCAAGTTCAGTTAAACTAACTATAAAAGTAAAACATGCTGAAAGAGGAACTAAGCGATAAATAACGTTATATATTAATAACAATTCGAATTAATACTATATGTAAAAGCTGGCTCTTTTCCATGCTTTCCCACTTCGATTGTGTTTTGGTTTTAAATATATTTTTTTTATAAAAACAAAAAAAAAACATATTTAAAACCAAAACACAATCGAAATGGAAAACATGGAAAAGAGCTAGCTTATACGTAAGCAGTGATGCAAGGTTAGGCCGTTTGAATTTTTTTTGTTTTCATTCCTTTAAGACTTGTTTAATTGTTTTAGTTTTATAGGACTAGAATTTAAGGCTATATTGCATGGAGGGATGAATCTAAGATCCCAAAGAAACTTAGTTGGTGGATTGGAAAGAGTTCGGCGCCCTTAGTCGTAGCCAGGTCCCCTATCGCAGTGCAGTTAGGTCAGCCCACCGGAGAATCACAAGCTCTTGCTTGGAATTGAAAACAACACCAAAAAAACCCCGTTTACTTTACATATAAGTTAAACTAAATCAATTCCTTGTATTTGTTTATGGTAGGTAATGTTGAGCCACCTACTCTTTTTCAAACCGGCTCAGGTTTTAGGTCCAAAAATAATCGAAATATTTTATTTGAATAGTCTAAAGGTGATTACAATATAGTATATGTTCATGCATATTCTTAATCATTTGACAATGTGCATACACCTTGTAGACAAATCGATTTGAATTCATGTCTCCTAAGATGAACATGACAAAGCGATTTGAATTCGTGTCTCCTAGGATGAACATCATCCGCTTTTCCACTGGGACACTTATTGAGTTCATTATCGGAATATTTTTGGTAAGCGTTTTAATATAAATATAATATTTATTATTATTATTTAATAAAACATGATTTTAATAAATATTGTTTAATACTAATATTTTTTAAATGTTGGTTGTAATTAACTCAAGAATAATTATATTTGGTATTTTCAATCTCACTAAAATTAAACTCATCACCCATCCAAATGTACACTAAACAAACTCATACCATCCTAATAGCCAATAGTGTGGGGGATACACATTAATTTCTCTTTTATTAATTTTTAAGGTTACACAATTAGATGCAATGCACTCTTAAATCTTGTTTGTATTTTAGAAATGTCTGCCAAACTATTCACCTTTTTATGTTTTGGTACTCCAATTAATTTTTTCGTCAAAATCGTCTCTCTCGTTAGATTTATTTTCTATTATGGTCCCACTCTATTAAAAAAACAACCAAAATATAACACGTGCCACCTATAAATTTTAAACAAATCAAAGGAGAAAAAAATCATTCTCATTTGTGCATGTGGGAGGAACCCCTTGCATAAGGGGTCCAATACTTAATTGTTAAGCTAGGCTTAAAATTTGGTTAAATTTTAACTAAACAAATATTTAAGTTATACTCTCTCAAGCTCAAAAATAAGCAAAACTACATTTATGGAGGTTTGAATCAAAAACACTTTAAACTAACAGTTTT
Source organism: Hibiscus tridactylites (assembly GCA_958450335.1). NCBI lineage: Eukaryota > Viridiplantae > Streptophyta > Magnoliopsida > Malvales > Malvaceae > Hibiscus > Hibiscus tridactylites. The sequence goes on along the minus strand of OY288275.1, from coordinate 82,806,112 downwards.
ATGCTTATCCAATGCACTAGGTTAAGAATTTATTATATATCCACCAAACATAATATTTAATTTAAGATTTATTATCACCTAAAAAATTAAAATACTACTAAAATTAATTTTTTAATTCTTTTGAAATAAAAAATAATTATTTAATAGTTTTAAAATGTATTAGATTATTCTAAAAATTTTGAATATAAATTTTAAATTATTTTTTCTAATTTTTTTAGGTGATAATACATTTTAAATTAAACATTAAAATTTGAGGATATATAACTTAGTGGTTGAACCCCTTGCTTTTGGCGTAATGTGTTCTTGGTTAAATCACCATATAGACAAATTTCCTTATTTCTGAGGATGAGAGTGTATAACTTAAATATTTGTTTGGTTAAAATTTAATCAAATCTCAAGCCTAGTTCAATGGTTAAACATTGGAACATTATTCCTCCCACATGCATAGATGAAGAGTATTTTTCTCCTTTGATTTGTTTGAAATTTAGACGTGACATGTGTCACCTTTCGGTTGGTCGATTGAAATAATAAAAATATTGTATAATATGTTGACGAGAAAAAATGCTGGTTTCGTTAATTTTTTAACGGAGAGAGACCAAAATAGAAAAAGAGTGATAATTTGGTGACCACTAGAATAATTTTCCTTAATTATAAAGAAGTTAATTGAAACATTAGTTCTGTTAGTATAATTGTTTTTTTAATATTTCTCATTGCGAATCAAGTGTACGTAGTGTTCTGTATAAATATTTTTTTTGATAGAATGTTCTATATAAATAATTAAAATTTAAAGATAGATTAAGAAAATAGAAAGAAATGAACGTAATATGCTAGAAGATGTTAAAGCGAACCATGGTTGCAACTTGCAAGTTTAAGTGCAGGTAGAATACGGATATCATTGAACTATACAAAAACTGGGCCTAGCTTCAATTATAGTGAGCTCAGCCCATCTTCGCCAGACAACCTCAAATTATAATCTTTGTCTTGGCCGAACTCCCATTTTTTCCAGCCAGAGCAAGGATGGTATTGGTAATCACTAATCAGTAGCGTGCATTTTCATATATCGGATCTGTTTTGATCTGAAATTTTGAATATTTAAAATTTTAGATCGATAAAATAGTAATTTATATTTAGAAAAATACAGATATACGGTTATTTGGATTTCAGATGTTCGGATATTTGAATGTTTTACTTAACTTAAATATATTTTTGGATTTAACGGTCGAATAGATGAAAATTTTAGATTTTTAAATATAACAAATAACAAATTTTCAAATGATTTTTTTGCACACTAATAATAATAATAATAATAATAATAATAATAATAATAATAAACTATACCATTGACCACCGAACTAATTGGGATTCCTATTTTGACCACCGAACTAACGAACTCGTCAATCAGACCACCGAACTTATTAAATTAACCTATTTTGGCCACCGCCGTTAAAAAAATAACAGAGGACTGACGGAGCAGTTAACAAACTTTTATAAAATTACACATTTAATCCTTACTATTTACACATTCTTTCAATTTAGTCTTAATTTTAAATTAATAAAATAAATTAATTATTTAATTAAGTGATGACACGTGTCAACACCTTGTTGGAGGAATTTAATTATTTATATTTGATTTTATAAATTTATTTTCTTCCTCCAATCAATGAAAATAAAGCAAATATGAAAGGATGGAGCTGTGGTGGTTCGAACCTGCAACATATGGGTTTAGAACCCACAATCCACATCTTTACCACTGCACCAAGCTTCTCTCAATGACATGAGTTGTGCCATTTAATATATATGTTATAATGCAGTAAATATTAAGGAAAAAAGTAAAAATGATTGAAAGGGGATTCGAACCTAGACCACTTGGGATGTTTGGGATGTGTATAATCACACAAACATTCGATTTAAAATATTCGAATATTTTTCTTTTTCATATTTAAATTAATTCGAATATATGTAAAACTTGGTGAAATTTGTTTGAATTCTCCACCATTTAATTTAGGAGTTAAAGCAAAACATTATATGCAACAATTCCCAGATTGCAAACATACATTGAATAAGAAAAGATAGGAGGCTGCTTGCTTTAGAAGGGCTCAGATTATTATTTCTACAGACTTTGATCAGTGCTTTTGCAGAAGCAGCAAAAGGGTGGTGAAAAACGATCCAAATGAGGAAACTTGTTCTGAAGCTCACACATTAAGGCTAAATTCTCTTGATGTAGAACACTGACTTTCTTCCTCAACTTCTCATTCTCTTTGATTATGCTTCGGTTCTCCAAATACATCTTCAAGTTCAGCAGTTCCATCTCTTTCTTCACATCTTCTTCGCACCTTTTCCTGCATATTCATACAAAATCAATTTGCGTCATTAAACAAAACATATAGTAAAACATTGCACGGACAGATGCAAAATGAAACATATAGATTACCTGGAAAGCCTGCAGATTTGAAGTTTTGATATATGCCTTTTCTTTGAAGAAACAGAAATGGGATGAGATGATGGAGTCCAAGCAATGTTGTTTTTAAAATATTCGATTTAAAATATTTTAAATCAAGTATTCAAATTAATTTAAATATGAAAAAGAAAAATATTTGAATATTTTAAATCGAATGTTTGTGTGATTATACACATCCCAAACATCCCAAGTGGTTTAGGTTCGAATCCCCTTTCAATCATTTTTACTTTTTTCCCCTAACATTTACTGCATTATAGCATATATACTAAATGGCACAACTTATGTCATTGAGGGAAGCTTGGTGCAGTGGTAAAGATGTGGATGACGTAGGTTCAAACCACCACGGCCCCATTTTTCCATATTTGCTTTATTTTCATTCAACCAAGTGGTGACATGTGTCACCACTTGATTGGAGGAAGGAAATAAATTTATAAAATCAAATATAAATAATTAGATTTCTCCAATAAGGTGTTGACACGTGTCACCACTTAATTAAATAATTAATTTATTTTATTAATTTAAAATTAGGACTAAATTGAAAGAATGTATAAATAGCAAGGATTAAATGTGTAATTTTATAAAAGTTTGTTAACTGCCACGTCATCACTCCGTCAGTCTTCTGTTATTTTTTTAACGGCGGTGGCCAAAATAAGTTAATTTAATAAGTTCGGTGGTCTGATTGACGAGTTTATTAGTTCGGTGGTCAAAATAGAAATCCTCAATTAGTTCGGTGGTCAATGGTATAGTTTACCCTAATAATAATAATAGATAGGGTAAGGCTGATGTTAAATATCTATTTGAAAACAATTATTCATCGTGCTTTCCAAAAATAATGTCAAATTAACCCTAACTCTCGATTTAAACTTTTTAGCATATTACATTCTAATACTGGATCAAGTTACAAATGGGAAAGGGAAATTATATGAATAAATTAGAACTAAAGGCTTATCTTTTCTACTTTTACACATAAAATAATAATGAAAAAAAACACTTTTAACTTTTTTTTGTTGCCTTTTGGTTTTTAAGGCCTGGCTCTGACTAATCTAAACCGATCTGCGTCGAACATTTGATTTTGATGGGCGAGTCTCCCAGCAAGAATTTTTTGCATACATAACGCTTCGAACCCGAGACTTGCTTAAGCAATACCAAACTGCTTACCACCTGGATCAACCTCGTTGGTAAAAACACTTTAGCTTTAATAACAAAAGAATGAAATATAATAATTATAATTTAATTTTTTTAATACAAATTAATTTTTGAAAAATTTAAGAAATATAAAACGTTTTAAAAATTTGAAACTAAATATTTTATTAATAAATTACCTAGCAAATAACAATTTTTTAGAGTTTACAATTAGCATTAATTTTTTTTTTAAAAAAAATTGAAAGTAGCGACCAGAAAATCATTAAAATTTTATTAAAAATAATAATGATTGGGGTTTACTCGACTCGAGCTCAAATTTAAATCTAATAATTCGAGTTGAGTGTTGATCAAATTTTAATCAAATTGCTAAGTAAATAAGCACCCTTAGTTGACTTATAATCCCCATCCCAACCCAGATCATCTCCCTTTTCCATTGAATCTGCTGCTATCACTCAATCCTAAACAAATACCACGAAATTCGGTAAAATAAATCGTAATCTTCTCAAAAGACAATTAATTAAATCATTGATTGATTCTTCAACTTTAACCCCTCCCTCCAATTTTCATGTACGGAAACAATTCTTATAACTTAATTACATTTTATATCTATAACATTTCGTGTAATTCTCTAATTTTTGTGTAATAACACAAAATGTTATCAAAACCGTAACAATTCTTATAACTTAATTACATTTTATGTCATTTAACCTTAATTTAATCTTAAATTAAGAATCTTACCATAAAAGTTCACATTGATTTCCAATATTAAGTACATCTGAGCTGAGGAGCTTTCCATTGAGATTTGAGGCAAAGTTTAGTCAACAATTTCTCCCATGTGTTACACGTATCTCCCACAGTATCCACTTGTCCTAACACAAGCACACCCAACTGTCTGTCACCGTACATAAAATTCTAAAGCATCCGAATATTCCAAGACCAACACAGGCTGACGGCCAGGAAACAGAACAAGTCTACTCCTCTACGTTTTTGTCTGCGAAAGATATCCCAAACCCGCGGGACAATAACTTCGCAAACCGGAAAAATAATGAAGGCCGAAACTTTGACTCTGGTCTTAGTGAACCTGGCAGGGATCATGGAGAGAGCCGATGAATCCTTGTTACCGGGTGTTTACAAGGAAGTTGGTGCCGCGCTTCACACGGATCCCACCGGACTCGGCTCTCTAACCTTGTTCCGATCGATCGTGCAGTCATCTTGTTATCCGATCGCTGCATACCTGGCCGTGCGACACAATCGAGCTCATGTAATAGCTCTGGGTGCGTTTTTATGGGCTGCTGCCACCTTTCTTGTTGCCTTCTCCTCCACTTTCTTTCAGGTAAATAGTAGCTACCTACTCCCCCACACTTATTTTTGTTAATCCACTAATCTTTTATTATCCTTTTTCCTGTTTGGTTGATGGGAATGTGAAGGGGATTCTGGGATTTTGTTTGGGGTAAAGTTGAACCAAGTTTTTGAATTGGGTATTGTTTAATAGAGGTTTTCTGTGTTGTGATTGGACTGTATTTCCTGATTATGTTTTGGTTGGAATGTATGGGTACTATAATGGTGCAAATATTTGGTATGATTGATCTGGTAATTTGGTAGCCAGTAGCCACTGCTGCGAGCAAACCAACTGATCAAATTAAATTATTAGTCATTTGGCATCTGTGGAACAGGTGGCCATATCTAGAGCTTTAAATGGAATTGGCCTTGCCATTGTTGGACCTGCAATCCAGTCCCTTGTTGCTGACTCCACGGATGACAGTAACCGTGGTATGGCTTTTGGGTGGCTACAACTTACAAGCAATATTGGTTCCGTTTTTGGAGGATTCGTTGCAGTACTATTAGCTCCAATAATATTCATCGGCATCCCTGGTTGGAGAATCGCCTTCCATCTGGTAGGACTTATCAGTATTATTGTTGGTACCTTAGTCTACCTCTTTGCCAACGATCCGCACTTTTCAGACAGTGGGGCAAAATCTAGCAATCAAATTTCAAATAGATCCTTTTGGTCTGAAGTGAAAGGCCTGGTACACGAAGCGAAAACAGTCATAAAGATCCCATCGTTCCAAATTATTGTGGCTCAGGGTGTTACTGGTTCATTCCCCTGGTCTGCATTGTCATTTGCACCGATGTGGTTGGAGTTAATCGGGTTCTCCCACGAGAAAACTGCATTCCTGATAGCCCTGTTTGTAATTGCTACTTCTGTGGGGGGGCTGTTTGGAGGTAGGATGGGGGATTTCCTTTCTACACGCTTACCAAATTCCGGAAGGATCATTTTAGCACAAATAAGCTCAGCATCGGCCATCCCTTTAGCGGCAATACTCTTGCTTGTTTTACCTGATGATCCATCCACAGGTGTGATGCATGGCTTGGTCTTAATCATTGTTGGCTTCTGCATTTCCTGGAATGCTCCAGCCGCGAACAAGTAAGATTATCGAAGTCACTCCTTTCCCCACCTCTATTTTGTTTAATATTACCTTGGATGAAATTACATTTTACATGCTCACAAAGTTGCATTTACATATCCAATTGAGTCATAAGCATGACAAACATAAATGTATTTCGAAATGTCGTATCAAATATTGGATCATGAAATGCATGTCTAGATCATAAGATTGGAAGTTTGCAAATAGAAAGCACATGAAGAGAGAAAATATTTGACAAACTTGAGCATGAATAGTTGAGGTTTTAAAGTACTTGTCTTGTTCATATATTTATTACATGTAATGAAAATGTTTTCAATGCATGCAGTCCGATATTTGCAGAGATAGTTCCAGAGAAATCCCGAACAAGTGTCTATGCTTTGGACCGATCTTTTGAATCCATCTTGTCATCCTTCGCCCCGCCTGCAGTTGGTATATTAGCTCAACATGTTTATGGTTACAAACCCATTCGGAAAGGGGCTAGTGAATCCGAAGAGATTGCAACAGATAGAGGAAATGCTTCATCATTAGCAAAAGCACTATACACAGCAATAGGAATTCCAATGGCACTCTGTTGTTTCATCTATTCTTTTCTCTACTTCACCTACCCAAGGGATAGAGAGCGAGCTCAAATGGAAGCACACATAGAATCCGAGATGCGGGTGCTATTGTCAGATACTATGCCTGAAGGTGGAGATCATTCTCAAGCTCAGTCATTGGAATTGGAAGAACCATACATCAAAGACAGAACCGTTATAGAAGTGGATTATGAAGACGAGGTTGACATTGATCCCGATGAAAACGATGAGAAGACTGTCCTTTATCGCCAATTGTCACTCTCTTAGCCGTATAGTACGGCGATGGCGAGACATTACTTTCATTCTGTCAAAACATTTTTTTCCTCAACACGCTGGAAGCCGGTTTTCATGGTTGTTTTGCAGTGAAAGATTGAGAAGTGCTGATCTTGTATTCTAACCTGCTCTGGCCTTCTTTGGCGGAACATAGTCTAAAAAGGAGATGTAAGTAACATTGATAAATTCAGAGGTAATACATATATGTTTGAAGTGACATTTGAGCAAGACAAATTTGACCAGATTCGGTCGAGCATTATTCGAAATACGTATAGATTTTTGCATTACATTGTTTTTCTCTTGTTATGGATGACACAAGTAGTTTACAAATGAAAAAAAAATTACGGAAAATAGCTGAAGCCTATCCTTCCTGCAAATAGAAGTGTAAAAAAGATGGAAGAACTCAACTTATTTCAGCCACTCCAAAATCATTGGAGAAGATGGTCTATGAAAGGTGAAAGCTCAAGCAACAATGATAAAGACAACATCATCATGCAGTATATAATATAAATCCATACATTTTGCAAAGCTGATTCTGTAATATACCTGATTAAATCCCCAGTTTAGCTGGAATCGTTATCATTTAGTCTGGACGCCGGAGAACATTCTTACTACTTACTACAGGTTTCTCTATACGGGGAATAGATAAAGCTTTACTTGGAAATAGATCAATGTTCAACACTTACAGAGTTTCCAGGTGATTTCCACAATGTGCACTATCGGCATAAAACTTTAATTTCATATTAAAAATAAATAAAACCAAGATTCCCGTCTTAAGGGCGGAACCTTTGTCTCGGTCCAGAAAAATTCGAGTAATTAAATAGAATAGATAACATTATTAGCACAATCGATCAGGCAGCCCGTCTAGCTCAGTCGGTAGAGCGCAAGGCTCTTAACCTTGTGGTCGTGGGTTCGAGCCCCACGGTGGGCGATACTTTTCTAATCTTTTGTCTGACTCCTTCCTTTCTTACTTTTTGGGTTGGCCTTCCGCGTCCCTTATTCAGGGCCCATTCTTTATTACAATTTTACGAGGGTAAAATGCACAAATCATCACTCAACAATCTTTTCTCTTTTATTTTGATTATTCAACTTTTAATTTTCTAATTTACTAACTCAACTTTATACATTCAATATTTTTGGTCAATCACAAATATTTTATTATTATTCTCAAATTTTTTAATATTATTAAATATAAAAATAATTTAAATAAATAATAAAATAATATTTTATGATTATTTAATTTTAAAAATATTTAAAATAACTTGAAACTTGTGAATCTCGATATAAACATTTCGATTTCTTCAATTTCGATATCCTTTTCATGGATTTTGGAGCACTTTTCGGTAAAATAAAGGCTAGATTCGAACTCAAGGGAATGAGGCGAACTCACCGGTGAAATATGGGACCGAATGACCACCATTTACAGCCGTTGACGGTGGCGACCATGATGATCGCCGAATACTTTGATTTTTCTGGGTTTTTTAATTTTAAATTATTTTTATATTATTAATAATAAAAATGTCATGTCATTCAAAAATAATAATAAAATATTTGTGAGTGACAAAAAACGTTGAATGTATAAAGTTGAGTTAATAAATTAGAAAAATTAAAAGTTGATTGACCAAAATAGGGGAGAGAAGATTGTTGAGTGATGATATGTGCAATTTATTCAATTTAAAATTATGTGTGTCTTGCAGTCCAAGCAAAGTTCTACTACCATTTATACGATATTTATACCCCGTCGCGTCACTTCCACACATGTGTTATTTGGTAAGACGATGCCCAGAGAGTGTTACGGTGCCCCATAGCTCCGTCAAGGGACGAACCAATTCTCTGGTCAGGACACTCCTCTGAGTTTTATAGCACTAAATATGCGTACCTATGACTCCTAAAGAGAGATTCCGTTCGGCTCCACTTATCACTAATGATATCTTGGTTTAGACATATTAACTGTGGGCGTTCACCTTCATGAAGCTCGTCAAAGTCTTTGGTGTTTTGAGTCTCTATTGATCCATTATGTTAAAAAGATTGTAAATTTTGTTATTAATACTTTGGCACATTAGGCTTTAGATAATTTTTTTTAATATTTTTCGTTATGGATCATCCTGAATGTACTCTACCTCGTGTAATGACCGATGCAATTAATGATTAATATAACCATTTTTTTATCACAAAAAATGTATTACACGAATGATTGTAATTAGAGAAGTTTTTATTTTTGGTCACCATTTTTTTAATTTTGTCGATAAGATCACTTGATTATTTAAGTGATGTCAATAAAGTCATCTACTGTTAAAATTTATTGAGAAGATTGGTGTTGTTGTTAAACAAAATTGACATAATTACACATTTTATTCCTACTATTTACATGTTTTATTAATTTAATATTAAATTTAAATTCTAGTAAAAAATGACACATATACTCATTTGATTAGATGCAAAAAAAAAAAAAAAGAAAAAAAGAAGAAGAAGAAGAAGAAGAAGAAGAAGCCCAAACATAGCTTTGATGGGATTTGATCATATGTTGCATGAAAGGAGTAAGGCGGATCCAATCACTCAGCCAAATGCTATCATTTGTACTCCATATTTGGAGTACTCGGTTTGAGAGGAATTCGACACAAATTTCTGGTTCAACCTGCTGCGTTTCTGAGCTACAAACGATGTATGGAGGAGATCCAGTCTGTTTCAGCTATGTTTGGGTTCATTTTTTTTACTCCAATCAGATAGTTATACAATTCACCATCTGATTAAAGGATTAAATTTATTACTATGTGATTATTCATGTAGTTTAGCCCTTATTAAATGTTCTCTTAAAAAATTTAGGGTTTAAAATCTAATGCTTAATCATATTTTGTCATATTCACAATATAAGTGAATAAATATATTTTATGTAAAAATATATTTAAAAAAATCAATAAAAAATTACAATAAGAGTGATAAATGATTTACATATGAATTTATTAATCTAATGTTTAAAATTTTAAATGTAAATATTTTAATTATTTTCTAATTAAGTTGACACTTGATTAGTCCATGACATAAATTACTTAAAAGTTTTAATATATATATATATAACATTTTTCAAAAGTGGAGTGGAATTCCTTTTCCTTAGGATCATGAATTGTTTTAGCCAAATATTCTTTTATTAAGCTTCTAAAATCATTTTGTTGGAATTGTACATTTTATTTTATAAAAAATGAATATTCCCTTTAAACATTTTGATTTAATAATTAATAAAATTTTAAAATACTTATGATGTGGGTGGATTAAAATATCATATAAATAATATATCTTTTAAAACGTTCAATAAGTAATTATAAGTAGAATGACAAATGTTTTATATGAAAGTATCAATCTCATATTCGAATTTTAAATAGTGAATATTTTTAATCATTTGTTAGCTAAGTTAGTACTTGATTAACCCACGATACAACTCAATCAAACGTTTAGCCTTGTATGGCGTTCATCTATTTTATTTAATTTCTTGTATGGCGTTCATCTATAAAAGTTAAAAAAAATCACCGGCATTTTAGGGGTGTTCATAGGAATTGTACAACTATATTTGATTGTATTAAAGTTATTATTTACATTCGTTTACAAGGTAGGAGTATACGATTAAAAAATATAAATAAAAATCTATGTTTAGCCTTGTTAGAATTCAACTCAAAGGGATAATGAATGATATCAATTAATTTGCTTCATTGAATACATAGGGTTGCATGGCTATATATACACAAGAGAAGGATCGAGAGTATAGCCATGCAGTTACAAATGATAGTTGTAACAACTTAACAAACCCTAACAGACTACTCAACGTCTGCTAACTATATTGTTTAACATTGGCCTTGCTTTCTCATCTCTGGAAAACTTCTTGTTCTGCAACCATCGATAGCTTGTCCCTGAAGACTTTAAATTTTCCAACTGCAAGAGGCTTGGTGTATACATCCGCGATTTGGCTGTCTACTGGGATGTGATTTACCTGGAATTCATTGGCCGCAACTTTTTCTCGCACGAAGTGAAGGTCTAGCTCAATATGCTTGGTTTTAGCATGCAAAATAGGGTTAGCAGCCATTGCCACTGTACTTGTATTATCGCACCAAACCTTTGGTATTTTAGAGTTGTCAATGGCCATTTCCTGTAAGACAACCTTGATCCATGTGAGCTCAGATGTAGTGTCAGCAAGACTCCGATACTCGGCCTCAGCAGTTGACTTGAAAACTGTCCGCTGCTTCTTAGAACCCTAGCTTAACAAGTGATTTCCATGGAAGACACAGAAACCTGAGATAGACCGTCGATCATCAAGATCTCCACCCCAGTCAACATCAGAGAACGCTGAAATTGCCATCTTGGCACGAGTTTGAGCAGGGAACCATAGCCCAAACTCAGTTGTTCCGCGAAGGTATCTCAACACCCTTTTGACTGCTAGCCAGTGATTGGTAGTAGGACGTTGTAGGAATTGAGCAGTCTTGTTCATTGCGTACGATATATCAGGCCTCATGCGGAAGATGTACTGCAGTGCACCAACCACACTGCGATAAAGCTGAGCATCAACAAGAGCTTCTCCATCATCTTTGCTCAGTTTTGTTGAGGGTGACATAGGAGTAGATGTTGCGTTGGAATCCCTCATGTGGACTTTATTAAGAAGCTCAGCAACAAACTTCTTTTGGCTAAGGAACAGGCCTTTCTCAGATTGACAAGCCTCAATCCCCAAGAAAAAATAAAGTTGCCCTAGGTCCTTGAGAGAAAATTTATGATGCAGCTCTCGTATAATATGATCAATTTGTTGCTGAGAGCTCTCAGTGATGAGGATGTCGTCCACATACACCACCAGATATGTGACACATGAATCATTTCGCAAAATGAAGAGTGAAGAGTCTGCTTTCGAGCCAACAAACCCTAGTTGACATAGGAAATCATGCAGCTTAAGATACCAATTCCTCGAGGCTTGTCTAAGACCATATAGAGCCTTGTTCAGCTTGCAAACAAGAGTTTTTCCATCCTTAGAATGTTGCTCAAAGCCAAGAGCTTGCTGCATGTATACATCCTCAGTCAAGTCACCCTTCAGGAATGCGTTGTTGACATCCACCTGCCGAATCTGCCACTGACACGAAACTGCTATAGACAAAAGGATATTGACTGTAGAAAAATGAACAACCGGACTAAACGTATCCATGAAATCAAATCCTGGAATTTGGGCATAGCCCTTAGCCACCAAACGAGCTTTCAACATGTCCACTGAACCATCAGCTTTGAGCTTAACTCGAAACAGCCATTTACATCCAATGGCCTTTCTTCCAGTGGGAAATTCAACTATCTCCCATGTATCATTGCCAATAAGAGCCTCATACTCTGCAAGTACTGCATCTTTCCACCCTGAATCAGCTAGAGCCTCATACACATTGTCCGAAACTTTCATGAGTTGAGCAGCATAGACTTTAGGTTTGATTATTCCATTTTTGCGTCTAGTAATCATGAAATGTGTGTTACCTGATTGAGGATTGTTGGTATTGATAGAAGCACGAGAGACATCAACCATAGTAGACTTAGGAGCAACACATGTACTGGGAGATGTGTGTTCAACATGAACTGATTCCATATGATAAGTGTCAGTAGTTTGCTCAAGAACAAGAGCTGTTGTGTCTTCAACTATAGGATTTGCAGCCACTGTGTCGCAAGAATCTGAACACGGAGGAGAAGCAGGTTTCGGAGACATGTGGGAGGTTTCAGAGAAAGAGGAAGAAGGATTTTCTTGTTGAATCGTAGGAAGTACTGTCAAGTCTAGCATAGGGACCACAGGAACTGTACCAGATTGATGATCAACAGAGGATGTAAGATTGGAGCCATGCTTGGAATTGTCAAAAGAAAATGTGCCTTCTTCAAATAAAAAAATGCTTAGGTTTGATGAAGCAACTTTTGTTGCTTCTTGAATGAAATAAAAAATTGCTTATCCAAAAAAATTGAAAAGAAATATCAGTGTTGGCTAACTAAATTTTAAAATATGTGTAATCGACTCTCTAAAGATAGCGAAAGCATTAACCGACATTATTATATGAAAAACTTCTTTTAACATTTATTTATAGAAACGATCTCTTCTCATCTTTATTTTGAAAAATGTCTCACAAATCGTTCACATAAGGCGAACTTGTTTTTTAAAAAAGTGAGTTCGAACACGCTTTCTACAAAATGTGTGTTTCATGTTGAGTAAGTTGATAAAAAAAATTAATTAATTTCTTACGTTTTTAACATGAAACCCGCTTCACCTGGACGATTTGAGAGTCGTTTTTAAAATAAACTTAGGAATGAGTCATTTCTCTAAATAAATATTGAAAAAGATTAAATATAAAATTACCGCATTAACCTGCCGACATCTTCTTATTGGTCGGGAAATTATAGTTAATTCATTGATTGATGGGATTGAGTTTTCAAGTCAAATAAAACATTCGGGAGGTTCTGCGGTATGGCGCCTAGTATGCGGCTAATATACGGCGTAACCGGCTAGGGCGGTGACCGGTTAAAGATCATGTTTCCGGTAAAAGTTACTGATTATGTTGATCCGAATATCAATATAATCGGTAGCGCCGAATTTGTTGTTAAGTTGGAGCGGATGGGGACTCGGACATTTGGACTATAACAAAACCGGTAAAATTACCGGTTATGTTGATCCGAATTTCAATATATTCGGTAGCGCCTAATTTGTTGTTTATTTCGAAAGTATCCATACTTTATAAATCATTATCGAAACTTTTTGAACACCAATGTAACCGCGGTTGAAAAAAAATGTCGAAAATATCGATATTTTATTAAGAGCGTGCACAAAAGAATCGGTACAATAAAAAAAATTCTACATAACCGGTTACATTATTAATTCATATAATCTAACCGGTAAATCTTACCGGATTTATTGTTTGGTGTCGAAAGAATCGACACAATTCAAAAACGAATCGAAACTTTTGGGAATTGTATCGATTATATATATCATAATGATATAACCGGTAAAAAGTATCTATTCTCCGGATTTTTCTTGCATTTACAGAAAACCTAAGAGAGGAGAGTATTTGAAATCGACCCGAGTTTGGTTGCTGTGAAATCGACCCGACTTTGGTTGCATTTACAGAAAGCCTAATTTGTTGTATCAGAATCGAAAGGAAAGGTTTAGGGTTTGAGGACTTTGAAGTAAAAGGTATGTTGTCGAAACCCTAGTTTTTTGGTTATGTAGTATTGGGTAGTTGGGGATAATGTTTTGGGTTTAGTGATGTTGAAGTAAAACCGGAATTCGGATCGATATAGGTCGAAATTGTGTAAATATATTTAGGAAATAAATATCGGTACTTTGTTCTGAGAACTTATCGGTAGAATTTAATAATGTCGGTAGAAATTATATATCGATACTTTTGTCAGAAAACTGAAGCGAGATGGGTTCTAAGGATCATGAAGATGTTGTTCAAGATGAGACTGAAATGATTCAAATGGAGGCGGAGAGAGTAGATAGGGAGGAAAATCCGAAGAAACCAAAGGGTGAATTTCTGTACTTCTAGTAAGTAGAAATTGTGAAATAATTAATCTGTAAATTGTAATTGGATGAAAGTATTTAAGAACATTTGAACTTTCCTATCATGACAGTATTGAAGAATTGCAGAGGATGAGGGATTGTGGGACTTACACTGTCGGTTCGGTATGTAAATTGAAATTATAGTGAATATATTGGAGGTTGAATATTTTGATTGTTTATGGTTTATGCATAGTTTGCAGGTGAGAGACGTGGTGGTGAAAAAATGGTACACGATGAGTGAAACTGAGAAGCAACCATTCAACACGATGTCTCTAATTGCTAGAGAAAACTATGGGGCGAAGAAGAAGAAGAAGAAGGTATTCATTATAGTTGTAAATATTTTGATAAATGATATATAAAAACTCTGACATTATATGAATATTATTTACATAGGAAGTGTCGACTAGGTGTAGCATAAAACGAGTGCACCACATAGTAGAGGAGGAGTTGAAAGCGAAGGGTAAATCAAATATGTTGGAAGAAATGGGATTTGGATCTCTTATTGGGATTCAGGACCGACCAATTCGGAGGGAATTGTGTCGGTTGTTGATGGGAGATTTTGATTTGCAGAAGTGTGATGTGCGATACGGAGAATATTCATTTTATTTTAGTGTCCGAATTGTTGAAGCCGTATTGGGGCTACAAAATAAAGGCCAGAGTGTGGATGAAGTTATAAAGAGGGAGGATTGGAAATTACTTGTGCAGAAGTATGGCCTAACGTCTAATGTGTCATTTGCTACACTTGAGGACGAAATAAAAAGCGACAAGTATAAAGGGGATGATCTGAAGGTCCGGGTACTATTGTACATTGTCGGAGTATTCCTTTGTCCAACGGGTGATTCTTCCCCGAGCAAGGATAGTATGAAGTTATTGTGCGACTCCGGGTTTAGAGGTGAATTAAATTGGGCTTCATATGTGTATGACAAATTAATTGATACAATCAAGACTTTTCAAAAGTCCAAAAACCCCTCATACCTCAAAGGATGCATTGCTGTCTTAGAGGTAAACGAGTTGAATATTGGTATTGGTTTAGAAAACTTTGTAAGTACTTATTATAGAAAATGATAAAGTTTATAGAAAATGCAGGTTGCATTGTATGATTTTTGGTCAGATTCTTCTTGTGTGCCGACATTCCGAAAAACCGGAGTGGCACGCATCACTGCCTGGGGCAAGGAAGAAGTTGTTCGAGTTATGACAAAGTTAAAGTTGGAATTACCGAAAAAGAAGGTTATGGTAATTTCAGTATTTATAGATTACTAAGTACTTAAAAAAAGAAAGATTCTCTAATAATGTTGTTTATTTGTGAAGGTTGGTGAGGAGGAAGAGGAGGAAGAGGAGAAGGTAGAAGATAAGGTGAAAGTGAATGAAGGGGGAAGTAAAATTGACATATTGATTGCTGAGTTGGCGGAGGTTAAAAAACTCGTTTCTGATTGTTTGCAAAGACAATCCAGAATCGAACAGGCTATTGATAGCTTAAAGGGGGAAGTAGGGGAAAAGTGTAATGGTTTTGTTAAAGAAGTGGTGGAATTGAGGGGTGAGTTAAAGGGGATACATTTAATTCCTGAAATAAACAAAAAATTGGATGAGGGGATACATTTAAGTCCTGAAATAAACAAAAAATTTGATGATGGGATACATTTAAGTCCTGAAAAAAACAAAAAAGGAGTTATGTTGAGGCAAAATATGATGAACTTATAAAAAATGATGAAGAAAATGTAGAAGAATTGAGTAAGATGGTGGAGGAAAATATAAGAGAGGTCCACCATGAAGATACGAGGACACCGGGTCATGCAATACATGTAGAGCTCGATTCAGGGTGTCCTGCACCAAAGAAGCAGAAGAGTAAAAAGTTAAAATGAATAATACAAATGACATCCATTTTGATTATTGTCTTGTGGCTAATATCTATTGATATATCGTAGGTTACAAAGGTCAAAATACCAAGTGGAATTGATGACGTCGAGGCTGCGATGTGTGATTATGTATGGAATAGTGGATTGTTAGAACCATCGTAAGTTATATATATTGCTTTGCGAGTGATATTTATATAAATGTGGGAAAAAATTAATACAAAAAATTGCTTCTATAGAGATGTTATCCTAGATTACGGGCTCGAACACGGCACAATAGGCGACCTTGGCTGCTTAAAACCCGAGGAATGGCTAATAAGTCCGATTATTAATTTGAAAGGCTGGTTGTTGGGTTACGATTCGATGAGGAACAGTTCAGCGAAGCGGGAGATTTGCTATCTACCATCCGAATTTGTGGTAAGTTACATTTTTACACATTTTCGTGTCCAATTTGGTCATGGCTGGTCGATTAATGGAGATTGTTTTTTAAAATGCAGAGCGCATTCATAATGGACGGTCAAAATGCGCCGTTTCTTATAAAGTCCTATTCTAGAACATTGATGGGCCATAATAAATTCACCGATTGTGACATGGTAAGATATTTTTGCGTACATGTTGTTAAGTATTTAAATAATAACAATATATGTTCTAATATATTGTGTGACAATTGTTGTAGATCTTCATGCTAATAAACGATTCGAATAATCATTGGTGTCTCTTGGTGTTGGATATGGTTGATCGTGTAGCATCGTTTCTTGATAGTCTACATATATCTCCCCGGCACAAGACTAGAGTGGTGCAAACCAAGAAAACAGTATGTGTCGATACATTTTGTAATTTATAATGCATAAATTCTTCGTAATCTAATTTTAAATTTTTTTTGACGCAGTTGGAATGTTTACATAAATTTAGTGAGGACGAGGAGTTTTGTGCCCAATTTGGGAAGATTAAGGTACCACCGAGGTATTTAAAATTCGTGGTCCGTAAGACGAAGGTGCAAACGAACGGACATGATTGCGGAATGTATGTGGTCATGTGGATGGAAGCTATTTCTGAAGGGAGGTCACCGGATGATTTGGTAAGTGGTCCGAAAAGGACTTCATTTTTAAAAACATTTGGCACTGACATTCACTCCTAATTTGAATGTAGGTTGTTGGGGATTTTGATCGTCCGAGAGTTTTAAACGATCTCATAAATCACGATTGTAATAGAAGTAGAGCAAAGTTCACAACTGCTTGCCTGGGACGTATGAAAAAATAATTATGTTGTAAATTATGTTAACATATTAGCTTACTCTTGTAAAAATATCATACTTATTTTCCTTTAGGAAACAATTGTCGATACTCTTGTAAAAATATCGAAACTTTTATACGAAATATATGTATCCTTAGATTAACAATCCCCTTTAAAATCGATAGTTTTTTTCCTTCATTATTAAATTATCGAAACCTTTTGACACAGACGGACTGCCATAGCTTACTGGAATTAAATTGTCGATACTTTTCTGCCGCAATGAGTAATAATATCGAAACTTTTATACGAAATATATGTATCCTTAGAGTAACAATCCCCGACAAAATCGATACTTTTTTTCCTTCATTATTAAATTATCGAAACTTGTTGACACAGACGGACTTGCTTAGCTTACTGGAATTAAAGTGTCGATACTTTTCTGCCGCAATGAGTAAAAATATCGAAACTTTTATACGAAATATATGTATCCTTATAATAACAATCCCCGACAAAATCGATAGTTTTTTTCCTTCATTATTAAATTATCGAAACTTTTTGACACAAACGGACTTGCTTAGCTTACTGGAATTAAAGTGTCGATACTTTTCTGCCGCAATGAGTAAAAATATCGAAACTTTTATACGAAATATATGTATCCTTATAATAACAATCCCCGACAAAATCGATACTTTTTTTCCTTCATTATTAAATTATCGAAACTTTTTGACACAGACGGACTTGCTTAGCTTACTGGAATTAAAGTGTCGATATTTTTCTGCCGCAATGAGTAAAAATATCGAAACTTTTATACGAAATATATGTATCCTTATAATAACAATCCCCGACAAAATCGATACTTTGTTTCCTTCGTTATTAAATTATCGATACTTATAATCTTAATCGGAAATTTAGGCGGGATTTCTATTTAAACCAGCACTTAACTTAAATCAAACATCCATTTAGGAATTTTATCGAAACTATTGCAGAGATCTCTTCAACTCCAACGACGACCTGGGTAAAATCAACACCGACGAGGACGATTACTACGATCATATTTACAGGTTAGTAAAAGTGACTGATTTTGCGTACTTTAGGGTTAGGGTTTTGCACGATTATGGAGTAACCGATCATCTTCTGCATATAACAGTTGTAATGGCACCCAAAAAAGGGGCACTCAAACGGAAGAGAGCTTCTGCTTCGAAGACAAAGTCATCTTCAAAATCAAGGTCTGCTAGTCAAGTAAGTTCAAGTTCTTCTGAAGAAAATTTGTCTTTTAAATCGCAAAACTTTAGAAGCACCGATGACAAACTGACATATGATAGCAATTTCAAAACAAGGAAGATTCGTCCAGAACGTGTTATTGACTTGAACTTCTTCTTCGATGAGAAAAACAAATTTGGGTTTAAAGATACATTTACAGATTGGGGGTGGCTTGAACTGCTTGGTGTAGAACCAAAATATTACCCCAATCTTGTTAGAGTTTTCTATAGTAATGCAAAATTAGACCGGCAGCCTGGTACGGGAAAAATATTAGGATTTACGACTCATGTCATGGGTAAGGACATATATATAGATGCGTCATCTATTGCTGCTGGTATAGGAGTGAAGAATGTAGGAGATTCCGATGAACATGTTTTATATCCTACCATGAAACGTGTGGATCGGAATACTCCCACTCGCCTTGGTGCGGAGGGAAGATTGTTCCACTTTCTCGTCAGTTGGTTTCTTCGGCCGTCCGGTGGGAAATATTCAGAAATTCGAGATATTGATTACTGGTGGTTGTCTAAATATGAATCAAGAACCGCTCCAAACATAGCAAAACTGATATATGAGACAATTCTACATATAGTGAAGAAGGGTGCTTCCATTACAACCTCACTACCATATGGATGCATAATTTGCCATATATTGAGGAAGGAAGGAGTGCAATTCAATCTTGACTGCCCTCTTCGACTATCCAGGAAGATCGACATGATTACCTTGACAAAAGCGGGATACGATTTTATTGAAAACGTCGGTTGGATAAACAAATGTGTAATTGGAGCGGAACAAGGCAACGACCAAGTGGAGAACGTTGAAGCAGAACAGCACGAGCGGATGCAAGAAGATGAGATCGAAGGGGTGATTACCATGAAGTCAGTGATGGATTACATGGTTCATTTCCGCGAGCATATGGATGCTCGTTTTGGCGATATTAATGACCAAATCGGCCAAATGAGAGCAAATATTTCCTCACTTCGTACTGACTTCTCCAACTTCCGTAATCAATGGCTTCAAAGCAAATACAAACCCATAGGTAAAATAACCTTTCAATTTACAATTGACATTCGGTTATTTGACTATTGACATGCTTATAACAGAAGTGGACAATCCAGTGGTGCGTGAAGTGGATAATACGGTGCCTGAAGAGGAGAATGATGAAGAGGTAGGCAGTTCAGATGAGGATGACAGTGAAGACCCCAACAGATATATTATTTCTGTAACACAGAACAAAAAACTTGTCATTTTTGATGTCAACGGAGTCCTTGCATATTATACAAAACAAACTCCCAGAGGTAATTAAATGTCTACAAATCTGTTTACGACTATAAAGAAAAGAATTATGTTTAATTTCCTTTCATGTTGTAGATGTTAAACTGAGGCCAGGTGTAGAAGAATTTATGCAATTTTGTTTAGAGAATTTTGTTGTTGGAATATGGTCATCGAAGTTGAGGTAAGCACCGTTATGATTAAAATTGTTAACATTTCCTGTTGACCTCTTAAATAATTTGAAGTTTATCGTGGTAATTGTTCACGATTGCAGGCATAACATTGACCTTGCTCTTACCAAACTACCCGTACAAAAAGAACGATATTTTTTCATCTGGGTAAGATGCTTCTTACATATTGGTAATTGAATTTGTTATGATTCTTACATATTGGTGCTTTACAAGTTACTATTAACAAGATCAAACAAAGTGCATACAGGAAGAGGAATACACCTTCTGCAAAGACTTGCATCAAGTTTGGAATGAGTATCCTCAATGGAAAGAGGAGAATACACTGTTGGTGGATGATTCTTCCAAGAAAATGAGACATAATCCAGTGAGTAATATTTTTTACATTAAATTTATTAATAATGTAATATGCTATTATTTTGTTAATTTATCTTTTATTTATAGGAATACAGCTACATATGTCCGCCTCTCTATAACCAATCATCTTCCAACGACAATGCGATAGGTATGACAGTTACATATGTGACTAATTCCATTGGTTTATTTATATATTGAAGATGTTGACAGGAGAGTCTGCTAATTTGGGTTATTTTTATATATCCACAGAAAAGGGCGGAAGCATCCGAGAATTTTTCGAAAAGTTGGCGAATGACCAGAGTACTGTACCCGAATTTGTAAAAAATAACTCTTTACACATTTGAATGTTATATCATAATGTTGTATGTAGTCACCATGTCTGTTGATGGGAACTTGCTGTATTCCAAATGTCCTCGTTGCCCTGAGACATAAAGAAGTGATTGATATTAAAATTAACCATAAACAAACACTTGCAGACAATATGTTGTAGAATAGATATAGTAACTTACATTATAATCCTCATCTGCGGGGCCGTAGGACCATTCCGCATCGTTAGCAAAAAAGTCAGTCGAGGTAGGTTGTGTAAAAGAATCCAGACCCAGCTTTAATTTAGGACACGTTACTCTGTTATGTCCCTCATTATTGCAGAAAGAGCAACTCCTACTTTTCTTCTGGACGATCTTCTTTTGGACAACTTTTCTCTTTCCTTGTCTTCGTTTAGGGTCGCCAACGCGAACTCCATTATCAACATTTCTTCGTTTACTTGAATCTTTCAAACCGAACGAGTGTTCAAATTCGGCAGTTAGTCTTTTCATCTCATCTCTTGCGGTTATGAAAGATGCATATGTCTTTGATGCAAAGTAGCACAAACGACTTGACGTTGCACGTAGGGCCGCGAACCGTGCCATTTGCATAACTTCAGGTGCTACATTGAAGTCAAGGAAACTTGGTGCAGCATCCTTCGCCTCCTTCATCCATCGAGTTAGAATCAACGACTTTGGAATACATGTGTAATCCAAGTGCTTCAGAACATGCAGTTGATGGCAACATGGAATTCCTACAGTCTCAAACTTCCTACACGAGCATGTGACGGTTTCCGAGACAACATCAAAAGATACGTCAAATCTAATGTTCTTTTCCTTGTACTTTGACAGAACAAAATGTATAGAGTCATCTGATAAGGAGTGAATTTTTTCGTCAATCCGGTACAAAGTCTCCTCTTGAAGTTCTTCTTGGAAGAAACCAAATGATGCTCGCGTATAAATTTGACCAGCATGGCTTTCTAGGTCTGTGAGTTTAGTGATCTGGTAGGGCGTTGTCTGCGAACTTAAGCAATCTGCTTCCAACTCGTTGATACGAATTTGACCAATACTTTGTTCAATTGTACGAACTACGTCTACATATGTCTTCTTCTTTATCAGGGCACGTCCGAGTGCAGCATTCAAGGACTCGCTTCTTTGTGTGGATCGCAAATTGGCAAAGAAATGACCCGTTTGATATGCTTGAGCCCATAAGTTCCGAGTATTTCCCTTCTCTATCACCCATGGATGGTTTTTGACGTTGAATTCGGAAATCACCCTAGACCATTCTCTATCAAATTCGCTGGTTGTCCACCACGAACTCATACATCTATTAAATGTTGTGCTAAATTTGCTGTCACCAATGTTAGCTTGTACATTGCGAGATAGATGCCATGAACATAATCTGTGCTTAGCATAAGGGAAAACACATTTGATAGCCCTCTGCATTGCCCTATCCCCGTCTGTCACAACTGAAAGAGGCGCTTTATTCAGCATGGCTTGTAGAAAATTTCGCAGCACCCACTCGAACGATTGAGTCGTTTCGTCAGCTATGATCGCAGTAGCAAAAACTATTGTGCTATGGTGATGATTGACACCGACAATAGGCAAAATTGGTCGTGCATAGTAATTACCTTTGTAAGTTGTGTCGAAGGCAATAACATCACCGAAGCAAGTGTAATCTGATCTCGATGTTGAATCAGACCAAATAAGATGCTGCAATGCCCCTGATTCATCTGTGGAGTATGTCATAAAAAACCCTGGATCATCATCTTTCTTGTACTCAAAGTAATCAAGGAGTGCATTCACATCCCCATTGACAAGCTCCTTTGCTTTATCTCTATCAAGTGCATTGTACAGGTCTTTACTAGTAAATCCAACATTACGAAATCCCCCTGCCTGATTCATGAAATATTTCATTACCTTTGATGTCCCAACACCAACATCTTTCAACGCTGTTGCCTCAGCCACATCAGCCTCAGTCACACCTCTATTTGAACGCATAAATGGTGTCATAAGAGGTGTGCACAATGCATGATTATGTTCGTGGAAAGACTTACTTAGAACCCACTGATCTTTTGTTTTTGTTGCTGTGACAACGATTTTGGCCTTGCATCCTGTTCGTGTGACTGGCGTATGCGCACGTCGACGATTAACATTTTCGACTTTCGAACACCTAAACCCTTCTTTTGAACAACAAAATTCTTGTGTCTTCACATTCCCTTCGCCATCCAGCCGTGATGTTCCTCGACGTGCACTAAAACCTTGTTTCATTGCGTATTCCTTGTAAAAATTCCAAGCTTCCTCACGTGAAGAAAAGAGCTGACCTACCAACCGTTCTGAATCATCAACGGTCAACTTCTCATCTTGCAAATTCCTGCTACCATTAACATCGTTGGATGGAATATCTTCCATTTTCTTAAACACGATCGGTTGAAGTGGTCCAAACTTTTCCTGCACAGGACTTCTGTTGTGTTGCTTTCATTTTCAGGTACTAAATTCGGTAGGTGGTGGTGGTTGATGGTGGTTCATGGTGGTTGAAAGCATTTAGAGCAATTTATTTCTTCCTTCCTACAAAGTTAACGTGCAATAAATTCTATTTTATTATCGATACATTTTTTCCCTCAACTGAAAAAGTTTCGATCCTGTTGTAAAACTCCATGATACATTACCAAATCTGCGCGAAAATATCGAATCTTTCTTTCCTTCACGATAAAATTTATTGATACTTTCAGAAACAATGAATTCTCATAGGTTACTGTAAATAAAGTTCCGATACAATTTTCCCCTTTCTGAAAATGTTTCGATACTGTTGTTAAATTCCCTGATACGTTACCGAATCTGCTCGAAAATATCGATTCTTTCTGTACAGGACGATAAAAATTATCGATACTTTCAGGCAACATTATTCCAACTTACTAAATATGTTTCTATACTATTGTAAAAAGAAAGTATTGTTAAATGAAATGCGAATTAAAGTTTTCATTCCAGTTAAATTTACTTATGTGGTGTTTTGCTTTCCTATAAATACCCACGAATTCCACCATCACTTACTCATTCCAAATTCTCTCTAAACACCGAGCCCAATCTTTGCTCACCTTATGGCAAAATTTCAGGCAACATTTTATTTTCTCGATACTTATTTTCAGTCAACAATCACCACCAAAATGTCACTGAAAGATTTAATACAGTTGACAACAATCGAGGTTAGTAAACACGGCCACAAACAAATTTCTTCCATGGAATGTCGAATCCCAACACCGTCAGCAAACAAAACACACTACGTTATGAAGCTTACGAACGAAACAGACGTTCGTAACATGTATGACCGCCTCAATTCCGTCGGAGCTACAGACGTCGATTTACATGTTAAGTTTGACGACGTCAACGCCGGCGAAGGTAGTTCGTCTGCACCCGTACAACCTGATCCAAACACTGAACGCGCACCGTCTTCACCGGATGTTGATGCGGCTGCGGATGAGCTGCAACTTTTTATGTACAGGCGTAGACAAAGAAAACAACAACTGATCGAAGAACTAAACATAAGTTCAGACGTGTCCACTGACTACGATGATTCAGATTAACAATAAACTTCTGAAATTATCTTCCAATTATGTTATATGACGTCTTATTTCATCCTTTATCCCTTACTTGTCCACTGCCTCCAAATAAAATTTCGATACATTATTCCCCCTTTCTGAAAATGTTTCGATACTGTTGTTAAATTCCATCATACATTAGCGAATCTGCTCGAAACTATCGATAGTTTCTTAACGTTACGATACAAATACCGATACTTTAAGAAACAAAGGATTCCCATAGCTTACTGGAAGAAAAAGTTTCGATCCTGTTCTAAGATTACATGCTACGTTAGCAAATATGGTCGAAAATATCGAGACTTTACTCCTATTTGCAAACAATTATCGATACTTGTAATTCACATATAGATCCCCATTGCATACTGGAACCAAAGTTTCGATACGATTTACACACTATTAGTAAAAAACCCGATACTTTTGAAAGAAAATCAATGTTCCGGTACGAATATCCTTCAAAAATATCGATGCTTTTACAAAAATATCGATAATTAACAAAAACTAAAGGCTTCCCATAGCTTAATGGGAACAAGATTTTCGAAACTTTTTCCCATGTTTTAATGAAATTATCGATAAGTTTGGAAAAACATTCATGTTCCCGGTATATTTTTACTGTAATCCGGTTTATTTCTACCCGTTTTCATTATACACTTCTACAACTTTGCATTCCAGTGTTATGTCATTTCACTTGTATCACATGCACCGTTTACTCCTCCTCCTGTATGAAGTTGAAACCCTTAATCCCCACAACGAATCTGATTCTTCCTTTTCAGTATCGTGTCTTTTCACTTCTACCTCCATGTATCACGCATGCACCGTTTACTGCTCCTACTTCTCCACATTTAGTTCTATAACCCCGGAAAACGAGGAGAAGAACAAATCTGATTCTACCTTTTCAGTTTCACGTCTTTCCAATGTATCACATGCACCGTTCTGTTCATGTACCTTCTCCTCATTTATTTCTATAACCCGGGAAACGAGGAGAACGAACGAATCTCTGCCTTTTCAGTCTCATGCATTATCACTTTCCCTCCCAAACGGAAATTGCCTATAAATTAACAACTCCTCTATTTGCTCTTCACAACATCTTCAATTTTATCTACTCAACCCTTTCGTTTGCTTTTATAATCAGTTCTCTTTCACAATCTTCTATTATAAAATGAGTTCAAGCAGAAGTTCGTGTAAAAATCCTCAGTCTTTCGCAAAGAGGAAGATTGAATTCGACACATCATCAAACAGTGATGATGATTTCTATATTGATTCTGATTCTGATAATGACGAACAACTAAGCCACGAGGCATTGAAATCCAGCAAATGCTTCAGGAGTTTCTTCGAGGCATTCGATTGAATGAACTCTATCAATGACTCTACTACTCCATGGCGGTGTCCAGCATGCCACGGAGGTCCTGGTGCCTCTAAGTCGTTTTCTGGCCTTCAGTCCCTACTCACCCATGCAAAAACCAAAGGAGGAGATAAGCTGAAACTTCATCGCCTCCTTGCTAAGTTGTTGGACGAGGAATTACGAAGAAGGGGTACTTCGGCCAGTCCTCAACCTCAACCTCAACGTCACGCTTCAGGCCAATGGCGTGGTCTGAGTAATGATGCTGCTATTGTCTCCCCCCCGCCTTCAAGCCACCAGAAAGCTCATCACAAAATACTCTGGCCACCCATGGTGATGATTAGGAACACACAAAATTATAGAGATGGAGATGGGAAGGTAGTTATATAACTTCTAAATTATGTTTTCATTAATATTATAATACTTAACTTCTAATTTCTTTAATTTTTTGCTTCAGTGGATTGGCATGGGAAACCAAGACCTTCTCAACACTTTCAGTTCCTATGGTGCTGTTGCCAAGGCTCGCCATTCATATGGCCCAGAAGGCCATCGTGGGATGAGCCTTCTGATTTTTGAGAGCACGGCAAGAGGTTATCTAGATGCTCAACGTCTTCATAACCAGTTTGCTGCCCAAGGTTTCGGGTTAGATGCTTGGCAACGTCATGCTCCATCCCCTCCATCCAGCCAGCGCCAACTCTATGGTTACATGGCTGAAAAAGAAGACATACACATCTTCAACCGCCATCTCCAAGGTTTTCTCAATCATTTTCTTCTATTATTAATAACAAGATAAACTTCTGCTCATACTTATGCAAAAAAAAAAATTGTTCATTAGGCAACCAAAAGGTCAAGTTTGAGATGCGACCATATGCAGAGATGGTTGGACAGCAAGCTGGTGCTGGAACAAGTTCTATGGGTGGCAGGGGGACTTGAAGGGAGGAGGCTTGAAGGGACAATGAATTCAGAATAAAGAAAAGATTGATGGTCTAATATTTATGTGCAGTTCAAAGACCGTGCCAGATTGTTTCCAATATCATAAAACTCTATTACATGATATTGGAAACAATCCGGCTTGGTCTTTGCATTGCACATAAATATTAGAAGATCAATCTTTTGTTTCTTCTCAATTTCTTTTTATTTCCGTTGCCATCTCGTTTTGTAATCTTTTCCTTTTGTAATCTTTTCCTTTCTATCTGATGCACTAGTATTTTCTTGATTCTAATTCATATAAACGATTTAATAGAAGTTTCCATAATTTTTATAAAGTATCCATACTTTTTCGAAAGTATCCCTACCTCTCATAGAAGTATCCAAACATTTAATATAAGTATCCATATGTTTCATTTAAGTATCCATACTATCGACCCACAATTGAACCAGTTCCAATGTTTTTTCTTAAATTATCGATAATATTGTATAAGGTATCGATTCTTATTGGCTACCCCTAGTACAACATATATTGATAAAAAGTATGGATAAACTTTTCAAAAGTATGGATACTTTCGAAATCAACATATCCGGTACCAACATATATTGATAAAAAGTTTCGATAAACTTTTCAAAAGTATGGTCAAAAGTATGGATACTTTCGAAATCAACATATCCGGTACCGCGTTACCGAATACATTATATACCATATATTGATAAAAAGTTTCGATAAACTTTTCAAAAGTATGGTCAAAAGTATGGATACTTTCGAAATCAACATATCCGGTACTGCGTTACCGAATACATTATATACCTTATAACAAATTAGACGCTACCGGTTTTGTTATGTCTAACCTTTTACTTAAATTAGCCGGTTACCATTATTTTATCATTTTTTTAGTGATTTTTACCGGAAAGATCATTTCATATCAACATATCCGGTACCGCTTTACCGGTTACATTATATACACAATCATGTTTCCGGTAACGCCGTATATTAGCCGCATTTTAGGCTGCCGCATGGTAGAAAAATCCAAATCATTCGCTATGATAAATAAAAAATCTTTCGATCCCCACAAGATGACATGAGTGGTATAATTTTGTGGTGGCGAGACATCAATTTTATTTTTAAAAAATATTAAACTAAAACATTTTGACTTGTTTAAATTACACGTGATATCATATTGTAGTGTCACCCATTATTTTTAATGAAATTGGAATGCTTATTTTTATTAATATTTGACGTCACATGATATTATTGCGATATATCATGTAATATTTTCTTAATGCTATTAAGAAAAGGGTATCACATTAATAGATAAAATGAAACTTCAAATATCGAATTAAATATTTTAAAATTTGATAAAGTACAAAGCCAAATCTTTCATTATCCTAATAAAATACGGGGTATTTGGCTTCTTTTAAGGAATATTTGATTTTGTTTGTTGGGTAACGTCCAAGTTAGATTGCAGTGCTTCCACCTAGGGTGCTTAACGAGTCGAGCTCCTGAGTTGCTGGAACTCGACTCGGTCAAAATTTGGTAAACACTTGATTCAGGTTGACTCGACTCGAGACTTTAACGAGTTGAGTCAAGCAAAGTCTAACTCGACTCGATAAATTCACGAGCAACTTATTAATTTTTTAAAATATCTTTTTAGTAATTACTTTAATTTGATGTACTTATGAATTGTTACTTTTGTTTTAGTATGATAGTTTTGTAAATTTGTGGATTGTTATT
Source organism: Hibiscus tridactylites (assembly GCA_958450335.1). NCBI lineage: Eukaryota > Viridiplantae > Streptophyta > Magnoliopsida > Malvales > Malvaceae > Hibiscus > Hibiscus tridactylites. The sequence continues at coordinate 82,777,632 of OY288275.1, read as the reverse complement.
TTAGTTTTAAAATGCTAGTTTGGTGTATTTGTGGATTGTTAGTTTGGATTCAGACTTTGAAAGTGTTTTATACACTCTTTTGATATATTTTTTTTTGTTAAATTTGTTAATTTATGTTAGTATTAAGCCTTATATACTATTATTAAATTTTACTTTTAGTTAAAAATAAGGTAAATTTTTTCGTGAGCATAACGAGCAATGAGTCAAGTTGAGCAACAATTTTTCTAACGAGCACGAGTCGAGCACAATTTTAACGAGCTTAACGAGCAATGAGTCGAGTCGAGCAACAAAATTTTTTGACGAGCACAAGCCGAGCACTGCCCAACTCGCGATCGGCTCGCTCGATAAGCACCCCTACTTCCACCTGTGTGGGACACGTAATTATTTTCCTTTTTATTTACTTTATACATGTATTTAAAAGGGAAAACTACACTGGTGGTCCCCAAACTATTACTGTTCTCCTATTTTGGTCCCTAAACTATGTTTTTCGGCAAAACCGTCCCTTCTATTACATAGTTCTCATGTTTTGGTCCCCGACGTTAAATAGCTAACGGTTTTGCTGACTGGCATTTTTTAAATATTTTTTAATCATTTCTCTCTCATCTTAAAAAAATGCCATGTCAGCAAAACCGTTAGCTATTTAACGTCGGGGACCAAAACAGGAGAACTATGTAATAGAAGGGACGATTTTGCCAAAAAACATAGTTTGGGGACCACAATAGGAAAATAGTAATAGTTTGGGGACCACCGGTGTAGTTTTCCCTATTTAAAATTTAGCTCATTCGTTAACCACCTCTAGAGTAAGTGGTTAAAAGCTTTCAGTTAATACTCTTCCTTCTACTTTAAGTTGTGAATTCAATAGCTATTAAGAGCAAAATTTTCATTCTCCTGTCCTTACGTAGGAACTGTTCAAAAATATTTAGCTCACTTTGTCAACGTTGACCGAATCGTGAACTAGGTTGTGAGTTCAATACCCATTAGGAGTAAAATTCCACATCCCCTCCTCCAAAATAAGAATTGTTCAACGAAAATTGAGATCACTCTGTCAACGTCGACTAAATCTTAAATTAGGTGATAGAGGGTTTGATCTTTCAATAACCTCTATATTCTATAAAAATGTTCATTCATACTTCCTTTTAATCGTCTTAAGGTGATTATAAAATAAAATATGTTCATATTTTTTAAACCCTTTAATAAGATACACACCTTGCAAACAAAACTGATCGAAGTCGGCAGGGATAGACTCAGAGAGGGCTGAAGGGAGCAGTCGCCCCCTTAAAAAATTAAAATTCATATATGATTTAAAAAATTTCCATGTATTTTCTATTGAAAATCTATTTTCGCCCCCTAAAATTTTATAAGTTCACCCCTTTAGAATTTTATAGGTTGGCCCCTTAACATAAAAATTTATGCTCGTCCCTAAACATCGGAGTTCTTAGAATAAATAGTATTCTATTTTCTACAATGAACACTCGATGTGGCCATTCTTTTGTACTTCTTTAATTTCATAATAATAGTGTCAAAGTTTTTATAACATAAATTATTTACGAAAGAAAAATAAAAATATAATAATATTTGAAAACACACTAACATGAAATAAATATAGGTTGATGCGAAAAAAATGATTTCTTTAATAGGTTTTACTCAACTTATATAATGAATTAGTTCTTTTCGAGTTGGTACAAGTAAGTATTTTTTTTGGTGAAGAAGAGCTAACAATTACAGTAAACTACGAAGCACCTTGCGCGTCCATGTGGATCAACACAGCAGCCTCAGTTGGAGGATCCTCAAACACTCGAGCACCGATCGGAGTCCCACGGGCCAATCTAGCCAATGCATCCGTCACCTTGTTTGCGCTTCGCCGGACATGCCAAATCCTTACATCCCACCGACGAGTCAAAAACCTGCGAATTAAGTGCAGTAACGCTGTCCCATTGAGTGCCGAAGAGGTCCCTTGCATTATTCTTGAGACCTCCACATTATCCGTCTCCAAATCTATCCGCCGATACCCGTTCAACCATGCTAGATGCAGTCCATCGTGTGCCGCCCACAGCTCAGCCCCCAACACTGAGCACACACCTAAACTACGCGCACAGCCAGCTAGCCAATTTCCATCAGCATCTCGCAGCACCACTCTTGTCGCGGCCGATCCATCGATAGTGCTGACCGCAGTGTCCACATTTACTTTAACACGCCCTTCGTCCGGACGCCTCCAATCCTCATCCGTCGTGGCCTGATTTAAAAAGGGTGTTGTCCTTGAAATATTTGCCTGCAGAATCTCACCAACAAATTGGTGGCAGCACTCGATAAAATCGCCGCGCTCCACATACGAAGGCTCCATCGCAATACTGCACCTGCGTTTCCACAATCTCCAGCATATTACAACAAACCATATCCTCCAATCCGGGCGAAACGATGCAATGGTAGGCGCTGCAATATTACCACTCAGCCAAACGTGCAAATCCAGTTGCATGAAGTGTCGAAAACCAGTAGCCGGAACCACCCTTGCCCATACCATGCGTGCTTTGGGACAATCTCGTAAGACATGGATTATACTCTCCTCCGCTCCACCACAAATGTTGCACACTAGAGGTAGCTAGATGCTGGCAGAAGCGTTCCTTGTTTGTCAGCAAATTTCCTTTCCACGCCAACCAAATAAACATTCGGATGCGTTGTGGTACCGGCAGTCGCCAAACCAGCCTCCAATTAGAGGATGCACCAACAGTAGCGGCCGGGGCCAGTGCCCTATAGGCTGATTTCGTTGAAAATAGCCTTGTGTCCTCTCCCTTCCAACCTACCGTATCACCCCCCGCATCGCCGAACGGTGGACAGATCGCAGCCACATGCGGCAATACACTATGCGGTAGAACTTGCATGAGAGAATCCCAATTCCACTGCCCATTGTTAGCAACTAGATCCCGTACCTTCATTGGTGTTGGAGGGGATGCATGAGTATGAAAGCTAGCCAAAGACATTGAGAGGTTCAGCCAATTATCATACCAAAAATTCGTTGTCGCTCCGTCATTGACATTCCAAACGATATTGTTGTAGATGTCACCCCATACATGAGACAAACCAAGCCAAAGCCGGGAGCAATGGTTCCTACGCAAGGCTTGTGGGATAACGGCACCCCAACCATATTTGCTCTTGAGGACCTTCACCCATAGCTTATCTTCATTCGTTATAAGTTGGAATCCAATCTTCATAATCAAAGCCTTATTTTGAACATGCATGTCTCGGAAACCAAGTCCACCTCCCTCAATCGGCATCTTCAAATCATTCCAATTTACAAGCGGCACACCACGACTATTAGTTCCGTTACCCTAAACAAAACGCCTTATTATCTTTTCTAACTCCATGCAAAAACCTTTAGGCAGCCAAGTAGATTGCATAGCATATGTTGGGATAGCTTGTAGCACCGATTTCGCAAGTGTAACACGCCCCGCAAGTGAGAGAGACTGTGCCACCCAACCGGTGAGATAGCCCCGAACTTTATCTAATAGGTAGGCATAAGTATTCTTTGTTACTTTCGAGTGGAGAAGCGGCACACCTAGGTACTTACCAAGGTCATTCACCTCCTCAAACCCCAAGCCGGCACCAATCCTTTCTCGTAACGAAGCTAATGTGTTACTAGAAAAGTAAATTTGCGTTTTAGCAACGCTCACTCTATGGCCCGAAACACGACAAAAATCATCCAACACCTTGTGTAACACCCGCATTTGATCAAGGGATGCTTCCAAAAATAGAACAAGATCATCCGCGAAAAAGAGATGCGATATATCCGGACCATTGCGCGATAAACGTATCGGCTTCCAACTTCCTTCCTCAACACATTGGGAAATTGACTGAGACAGACGATCCATACAAAGGACAAATATATAGGGGGATAGGGGATCTCCTTGTCGTATCCCCCGCATAGGTCTAAAGCTCTCCGATGTTTCCCCATTCCATAAAATTTGCATTGATACCGAACGGATACAAGTCATGATGCGATCAATGAGAGTACTTGGCATACCGGTTAATTCGAGAGTTTCCTGAATGTAATCCCATTCAAGCCTATCATAGGCCTTTTCAAGGTCCACCTTCAACGCCATCCATGCGGTCCGCCCTTTCTTAATACTCATGGAATGAATTATGTAACACTTGGGTTTAGGGGCTAGGTGAAAATAATATTTTAATATTAACTCAGGTCCGGTTTTATGGTTAAAATAATGTTCGGGTTTTAATTTCAAAATGAATGGCAATGAGCAAATTTTGATTTGAGTCTAAATAGCCATGGAGTACCTCCCTTGTGAATAGCCCAATTCATTAAGGGCAAAGTGGTCTTAAGCCCCCCAATTTTAAACAAACATAAATAAATACTTTTACTCATCTTCTACCTCTCTCCACCCCCCATTTCCAACGACAAAAAAGGGCTCTCTTCACTTGATACTATTCCATCAAATATCTTACCTATTTTTGAAGATTTTGCAAAGGTAACTTTGTTTTTGACTTGCCCTTGTTATTCCCTACAAGTAAACGCCAATTGTTTTCATTTTTATGCATGTTTTAAGATTTGAAGTTTGGTGGATTTTAGATTAAAAATGTTGTCTTTGAGGTCTTTAACTTAAGCTCTCTATTTGTTTAAGTTATATGAGTTGCCTACAACCAAAAAGGTCAAACAAAACCGATTTTTACAATGTTTTATGGAATTTTCGGATTTGGGTGAAAATGAGGTTTTTGGGAGGTTTTGGGTTGAGATATGGGGGTGTTCTATATAGAAATGAGAGGGCTAATGGTTAGGGTATATGTAAGCATTGTTTTGAAGGCTTTAGGGAGTAGTTTGAAGGTTGAAATCAATGGTTTTAAGGGGTGCTTGAGGGCTGCTCGGATTTTGGAATTTTGAGTTTGTTTTCAAAGGAAAAATTGATATCTTGTGATTGGTATGTAATCCGGGTTGAGTATTTTAGAACATGGACTGATTTGGGATTGTTTATATTGTGTTGGAATGTTTAGAAACGAGAAATTTGGTTGGTGAAGCTTCGGGGGAAAATCCAGGGATTTCGGAGTCTTGAGCTTGGTCTTCGATCTTCTCTTGGGTAGCAACGATGAGTAGAATTATTGGTTTTTACTCTGTGCTCGATATGGGTTCTTTTGAGGTTTGGGTGGAACCTTGAGAGGTCACCTAAACCCGTGTGTAAGCCTCTTTTCTCTCATGTGGTTGTGATATGTTGATTGTGTACACGTTGTGATTATTTGAATGCATTTTAAGTTGTTAATGTTGCAGTCGTGTTGAGTTCGTGCCTCACGTGATGGTGGTCTAAACTACGGTGATGTGTAGTCCCACCGGTAGTGACTAGTAGGGTAGTACTTTGATGTGTAGTCCCATTGGACACCCACTAGTCGAAACGGTGATGTGTAGTCCCACCGTAAGTGTATGTTGGTTGTGCTTGTGCAAACCAAGTGTCGTGGTTGAGATAGACCCTTGTGCATCCATTGCTTTCTTGCATAAATTGTGTTTTGGAAAACTGCATGTTGTGAATTGTAGAGCCTCTCTCACTAAGCTAGTTGGCTTATGCTCTTTTGTTTCCAACGTGCATATCGTTAGAGTTCGGGAGGCGAGCGGGCGAGGAGGAGCCTTTGGAGTTCTCAAGCAAGTTTAGGTATGGTTTGCTTTTGTAATAATGCCTAGACAATGGGGTGTAGAGTGTTTGGAGTTGGGGTCAAACTCCTTAGGAGGTTATGCTTGAAATTGTTAAACTCATGTTGTGTTATGCTTTTGCTTCTTGGATTATGACCTATGTTTCTTATGTGGTTTATTTGCATATGCCTAGACTTGTATGATGTTGGCCTATATATGCCTTATGCTTGACTACTTTGTGAATGATGTCTTGTGCTTGCCAAACATGCTTCTTGGTGAAATTGTATGGAGTCTTGTTTGTATGTTTTCGTTAGATTGAATGCCTCCCATGCTAAGTCTCAATTGTGGTTTGATGCATGTATGTTTGTTTACGCTTAGGAGTGTCCAAAAGTGCATCTAGAATTGTATGTGTAGTTATCAAGTATGAAATGAGATGTTGCAGAGCAGGGGTATCGATACGGTTAGACCCGTATCGATACGGCCTTCTTAATCCAGGCCTTTCATTTCGATACGCGGGGAGACGTATCGATACCATTTTGGACACTGGAGCTACTGTCCAACCTGGTATCGATACCGGTCTCAGGCGTATCGATACCATTTTAGTCATTGAAGTCACTGTCCAACTTGGTATCGATACCGGTCTTTGGCGTATCGGTACGGTCATCTTAGCGTTGACCGTGAGAAGTCAACCTTTGGGGAGGGTATCGATACACTCCTTGGGTGTATCGATACGGCCTCCACCGGCTGACTTTGACGTTTGACCTAGTCAAGGTGTATCGATACACCCCTTAGGTGTATCGATACCGCCTGCAGTTAAGTTAAAAATTGGGCTGATAAATGTTGTTTGGGTTTCGTCGATTTTCTCGTGTATGTCGCTCCGCATGTTTGATCACTTAGGACTTTAATACTCCTCTAGACAAGATTAAATAGAAAAAAAAAATAGGGTTGCTAACCGAAGGGGAGCCTTAACGGGTTTCACTTCGGTTTTCCCCGTGTAGCCTACTTGGACCGGTCATCCAGCCAGACCGGGACGAGGGGGTTACAAATTACTTCTTGCGCTAGGATGATATTATCCGTTATTTGCCTTCCCGGAACAAAACTCGCCTGAGTTGGCGCAATCCATTTAGGCAAAAAAGGCTTAATACGATCAACAATAATTTAGGAGATAACCTTATTCGCTACATTACAGAGGTTTATGGGGCGAAATTGATTAATTCGTGTAGGAGATTCCACTTTCGGAATTAGCACAAGTAGGGTTCTATTCAACCAATCCTCCAAGCAACCATTTGCCCAAAAATTTGAGACCGTACTAACCAACGTTCGTCCCACTACGCTCCAGTTTCGTTGGTAAAAGAGCACTGGCAGCCTGTCATATCCTGGTGCTTTCAACGGCACCATGCCGAAGACAATACGCCGAACCTCCTCCGGCAAAACAGGGGCCACCATACATCTCAAATCTGCCTGCTCAAACTGAAAGAAATCATTACGTATGTGAGCATTAGGTTGCTGTCGTGGTTCCGCAGCAAACAATGTTTGGAAAAAATTCAAAGCATGCTGTCGTAACAAGGCTGCATCATCGCACCATGTTCCACCCGCAATCTCTAGTCTACGGACTGCGTTTTTCTTCCTCCGCACCATCGCACATGCATGAAAATAAGAGGTATTCCGATCGCCATCGCCTATCAACTTTGCTCGTGATTTTTGGTACCACAATTTCTCTTCTTGGATGAGGACCATGTCAAGTTCGGATTTCAGAGTTTCTTCCAAGTTCAAAAGAAACGGTGATTCGCGTTGCTCTAAGGCTTTCTCTATACCTTTCAAGCGAGCCAAAATATAATTCTTCCTCTTTCCAATATGCCCAAACACAGAGTTGTTCCACGCACTACTATCCGCTTGGAAGTTCTGATGTTTGTATCAAGGGATGCAGTCTCATCCAAGAGCCTTCCAGCAGCCTTTGGAAATCAGAATGGTCCAACCACATGGCTATGAAACGGTACGGTCGATTACCACCCTTGAGATCAAACTCCCTAGTATCAAGTAAAATAGAACGATGGTCGGATCCCAATCGTTGCAAGTGTAATACCTCCGAGTTCGCAAAAGTCTCAAACCATTCCTCATTACAAAGATAACGGTCTAATCTTTGAGACGAATCCCCCCGCTTCTATGTGAATTTAGGCCCAATGAAACCCATGTCAATTAATCCACTATCGAATAGGAACGAAGTAAATTGCGAGCATACCCCGGATCGACGTTGTGAACCCCCACACCGCTCAGAGCTATTCGCAATAACATTTAGATCACCACCAAGTGCCCAAGCCTTACCAACCCCCGGATCAATGGCTCTCAACTGCCACCATAGCTCACGACGCTTCAAGACACAAGGGCTTGCGTAAACAAAGGTAAAGAAAAACCTTCTCTTTGTCGACGGAACAGTGCAAAAAGCATGAACAAACTGCGAAGTAACGACCACCACATCAATCTCAACAGTCGAATTCCACATAATCCAAATTCCACCCGAAAAACCCTCTGCTTCAACCCTATATGATGAATCGAAGCCCGATCGACGAATAAAGATATCCGCCTTAATACCTCCAATCTGAGGTTCAAAAATAGCAAAAACATCTGGGCGTTTACTACGTACATGTAACCTGAAGTAACGATTAAAAGCAGGGTCTAGAGCACCCTGAGAATTCCACAGAATAAACTTAACCATTAAAATATTAGGAATTAAAGGGCCAAAGAGTACCGCACTTATTCCTGCATGTCAGCATGTGCCTCAACTGGGGTACCCCCCTCCTCATTCGACAAATCTACCATTACTTTCGAACCGTCGAACACACCTTGGGCATGGTCTAGTTCCGAAGATAAGGACGTTACCAACTCCTGAAGTGCCGGCTGGGTTTGTTGTTTGTTAGCTTTCTTTTTCAGCTTTGCACGAGCAACACCCGGGATAGCAACCTTATTCCTTTCGTTTCCCTTTATAGCTGAATTCAAAATAGAGGCTGGAAGAACACGACCATTTCTTTCACGCAACACTGGTCTCTCGGCCGATTCCAACACATGGACAACCCCATGGTTCCGATTGTCCAGAGTCAAGGGAGCAGGTAAGACATTTTCCTTCGACGCAGACGCAACCTCCTTCCCTTGCACTTCCCTCATATCCGCAGTTTGAACTGCTGCACCAACCAACGTTTGTATCGGAGTCGTTGCAGCTTCGACCACCTTAGCCTTTCTCACGTTCACACGCGCACCTTGCTTGCTAGAGCCCACATGGCCATTTCCCGCATGTCCCCCACGAGCCAACGGTATATGCACCGGCCTATCATGCACAGAGTTCCCAGCCACCTTCTCCGATACTACCTCTGGACTATCATCCTCCACCCCGTCCAAAGAGGCAAAGCGAGAACCATGGATATTTCCAGCTCCAGCACTTACTTTCTGCGGGGGTCCAATATCTCTGTTGGAAGTAGGCATCTTCCTTCTCCTATTAGAGACCTGCATCCACGGACCATATACCTCCTTTTCAGACGGCACCGGCTCTTGTGGAGCCTTAGCTGCCGTATCCGTAGCCAACAAACCACAACTCTCCTTTACATGCCCATACTTACCACAACCAAAGCATATCGCCGGCAAACCTTCGTACTCAACTACCTGGCGTTTTCCATCCACGATAATACCACTCTTAAGCGGTTTTTCGAGATCAACCATTAATGCCAAACGAGCAAACTTACCTCGACATCCTTCCGATGTATTATAGTCAATACGAACTACAGTGCCCAGGGAGCTAGCAATACGGCTAAACAAACTTTTTGTATAATACCTGTAAGGAAGCCCCGGTATGCGAATCCACACCATGATCTTCGAAGGATAGTCCTTAGCCGTCGAGAACTCCCGGCTCCAAGGCTGAACGGTAAGATAAGCTCCATATATCACCCATGGTCCTCCGGTCAGCACTTTCTCACAATCCTCCGCCTTCGCAAACCGTACCAGGTAATATTCATTATCCAAATCGATAAGTCGCATCCCCCCCGTCGGTTTCCAAAGTGCCTCAATCCTGGTAAGCAGAGCTTTATATCCGATTGACTTCCCCAGCAATCTCACAATCACCGAATTTTCGAGCCTCTTATCAATCGCCTCATGGACCCTGTCAGAAAAAGTAATCTCCGGAATTGCGCCATCCGCCTTCACACGAACATCTTCATCGAGTACCACTACATCCAACTCATCGATGACACAAGTGTCGTTCAAATCCGTTGACTTTCCAAGTATTACATCACGGAAGGACAGCTTCCTCCCATCGCTTCCAGCACCCTCCGAACTTCCACTCACAGGCAAGACCGGTTGATTCCCATCCTGGTTCTTATCTTCTCCCAGTGCAGCAGGCTGCGTTATAGGGTTAGTATCCTCCTCCATGCTCGCAACACTGCGATCAGGGTTGGTAGTGTCCACATGATCCACGACCATCACCGAGCCCTGGCCAGCAGCCTCCGGCTGCGTCCCTTCCTTCTAAACCTCCACACCATCTGGTTTGGCCTGGCCATCCCCACTAGCCGGGTCCGGCGGCCTTCCCTCGGCGCCGTCCAATCCCGTAACCATAGGGTTATCAGAGTTTGTAGGGTTTTCGTTATTTTCGGTCATATGGTTATTTCTCATATTTTTATCATTTTCCTTTAACCAAAAAAATATCTTATTTAAGTGAAATATTATCTCAATTGAATTCTTATTTAAAATTTCGCGATAAAATAAACCTCTAAAACTTTGTTATAGGATTTTCAAATAATGACTCACTTGAAATATGTTTTCCTTCAACTTTTTGGACTTATTTAATCACAAATATAAAAAAGCTCACTTCAGACTCTATTTCGTTCATTGCGTACTTAATTGTTACATAATTCGACAAGGACGAGATTATTATATAAATCGTTTTATATCGATCTAAAATAATTATTACACCTCTTAAAACATTGTTATTTTTTACACACATATTATATATTGCATTTTATTAAACCTAGGACGTGAGTGGATGAAAATATTTTATGTAAAAGTTATTTTAACAAATGATTATTGGTTGAGTGATGCGAAAATTTTATATTGTTATGAATATTTATCTATGTGGATGTCTATCATGATTAGAACTTTATCAAAGGAGTTTGATTTATTTATTATTAGGAATATTATCTCTATGAATTAGAGTTTAATGTATTATGTACTTCTTATGCCTATAAATAGATGATTCATTGAAGGCATTGTATACAATTCTATATTTTGAGAATAATACAAATCTCCCTCTTCCTCTCATCTCTTTGTTCTTCTTGTTCTTTTTTATTTTATTCACAACACGTTATCAGCACGAGTTCGCTCAGAAGATTTTGGTTAAAGATCAAGTTTCACCTTCTCTTCAATTTGACACGTAAACATGAATTTGGTGAGAATCATTGGTGTTTTTATAATCATTTTAAATATAAAGGAAGTATATTATGATTCATCTTTTCGTTTATATATTTCATGATTTAAGGTTTGATTTTTTTTGTGTTAGTATATTATGATTTTTTTTGTATAGTTATGATTGTATATATAATCGAATTTGGTATGATTATATGTTATCATTTGATTAAAACCTATATATAATGTATTAGTTATTAGTAATGTTGATAAATAAATAAATAATTTTAAGTTTCATGCCTTTACCTATTTATTTATTTATGAAATGATTTGATTTGTTATAAAAATAACATACAATTATATCAAATGTCTATTTATTATTGACAATGCTAATATTTTCTTATGAAAAAGAAGTGATGTGTTTTTGGTTGTTTAATGATTGACGTTTATAGTTTGTAACTTAAAGTTTTGTTACATGATAACATATTATTTTATATTTATGCATTATTAGAGATGCGATCATTAAGTAGTAATATTATTAATTTGTTTGATTTGATTTGTATCTCATTTTATGCTTGGTTTATAATTCGGGATTTCAATTCGCAAAAGTGATCCAATTTCATACTTTAATTGATTAAGACAAATATAGATTTTAACAGATCTAGCCAAGCAAATTTTGAACATATTTATTTTTGTTGGTTAAATTATTATTTTTTCTTATTTCTTATAATTAAAGATCAAATTTTATTTATGTTATTATATGGATAAAAGTTGGTATTTTAACCGTGTTTTGAGTTTTACATGTATTTAAATGGCTTGGAAAGAGATGTGATATAAAGGGACTATGAGAAGCTATCTCAGTCATATGCTATGTCTCCATTGTCCACGAGAGAAAAATCAATATCGGTAAATATTATTTTTATTTTTATTATTTATATTATTATTTAAAAGTGCGATTAATTATGATGATTTTGAATTTTCAAGAAGGTTATTATAAAGTATATATTTGCTCGAAAGCAATATTTCTTCTTCGTCGAAAAACTCGACCATAGACTTCTCCCAATTTCAAGTTACGAAAATTTGTCTTGATCCAAAAGTTTTATGGGAGGCATTCCCTGAAGTGAATGCAAAGCATGATGTTTATTCCATGCGATTATCAATGATTGGGCATTCCCTGAAGTGAATGCAAGCATGCTGTTTATTCCATGCGATTATCAATGATGGGGCATTCCCTGAAGTGAATGCAAGCATGTTGTTTATTCCATGCGATTATTGGAACTGTTTCATTCCCTGAAGTGAATGCAAACATGGTAAATTATTATTCAATTAGAGACATAATTTTCGATATAATCCAAGTATAATTGGCTGGACATCCCGTTCTGCGAGGCTACTGGTCTCAAAGGAGGTTTTTAAAGGACCTTGTGGACAGGTTTAACAATGCCGCGTACGAGGATTAAATCTTTGTTCTCTGTGATAAGGATATGTGAAAAAGGTTTTAAAGGCCCACTGGCTCTACTCCATTCCCTGAAGTGAATGTGAGATTATATTATGGAAGGAATAAAAAATCACATTAAAAGTTGTGGTCGTGGTCGAGGCTATGAATATACACATGAAAAATATAGTCATTTTAAGAATACTTCTACCCGCTGGTAGCGAAGTTATAAGGATGACAAGAGTGATAAAGATCATTCTAAGGAAGTGAAATCCTTTTACCAATGTGATGTTATAAACCATTGGTTTCGTACTTGTCAAACGCCAAAGTATTATGGACTTTATCCATAATCATGAATGATAAATGAAATAAAATATAAACAAAATTTGTTTATGGCGAAAATAATTATGGCGTTATTGGTCCAACTCAATTGGATATTGTTAATTTTCTCATAACCCTTGAAGAGAATAATTTATCATTTATTTATTTCCCTTATAACCTCTAACATGAATAATTGGTTTTATTTTTTTTATGTTAATTCGTTCTATTTATTATTTATTTATGTTAGTTTGCTTTATGTTTATTTATTTCACATATTATTTATTTACGTTTTATGTTAATTTATTATTTGAAGAATATGATTACTTTCGGAAGAAAATATACAATGAATTGCGGCTATTTATGCCTAGAATTGTGGCTATTTATGCCTAGAATTGTGGCTATTTATGCCTAGAATTGTGACTATTAATGCCTAGAATTGTGGCTATTTATGCCTAGCAGATAATGCAAGTACTCATATTGTACTTAAGCATAAAAAATATTTTTCCCATTTAAATGTAAGGGGAAATATGAGTAGTATTTCTCAAAGTACTAAAATATCAATACTCCGGAAGAGCACTTGAAAGTTTATCTCTGATAGATAATCGACTTGATATGATGTGCTATATTTTATATTTTTCATTCCTCGAATTGAATGATACAAAGTACATATTTTCATTACCTGAAGTAGATGAAACAAAGCACATTTTGAAAGGTGCACAATTATGCATTTCTCGATTAAAATGCAAGGGAATAATGTGAGTACTATATCAGGAAGTACTAATATCACAAAAGGCTCTGGTTGAGCAAATATGTTATTGTCAAATGGAACTTTATTCCATATTCACATTGTGTTATACTCGTCAAAGTCATAAAGAGAGCAATATGAGTTCGCAAACTATCCCTTTGGGAATTATAGATAACATATGTTATCAATTGGCATTTGAAATAAGCCAATATGTTTATAAGTTTTGGTAGCCAAAAAGTCAGTTGAAAGCTCTAGAAGAGCTCTATATTGCTACCAAAAGATAATTTCAATTGAAAGCTCCGAAAGAGATAAATATATTCCTATTTAAAGGAACAATTTTGATGGTCGTACTAGACATGTACGAGTAAGATTGAATTACATGTTATGGTAAACAAGAAGTTTACAAATTCAGAGATATATACACATATATATAGTTGGCATGATCAGTTAGACCATCCTGATCAATAATGGTGCAGAAATTATTGAGATTTACATGCACAAGCATTAAAAGAACCTGTAGTTCTTGTGGTGCTTATTCTCAAAGGAATGGATTAAATTCCACTTATTAAAGAACGTGAAGTTTTTGTGTTGCTTAAAGGAATTGATTAAATTCCACTTACTAAAAGAACCTGAAGTTCTTGTGTTGTTTGTTCTCAAAGGATATAGATGATCCCACTTACCAAAAGAATTAGAACTTAAAGTTCTTGTATTGAAGTTGAGACTGCATGTCTTGCATATCTGAACGAAATATGGGCCCATATATCCACAAATGTGGAAAGTTTTATATGATTTTAGTAGATGCATCTACATTGTTTTATCGACTTACAACCAAAAGTTTGTGAGATTGATTCTAAAAATATTCAGATTATGCAGTTAGACTATTCGTCTTGAAAAGCTAGTGGGTTTATATTTTAGGCTATATCAGTTGTTACAAAGCCTATTGATTATGAAAAATATAGTTTAGCAAAATTTCAATTGGATGCCTCCTATTTAATAGCTAAACTATGAGAACAAAAGAGTTATTATTTATATGGTGTTTCCATATAGCAACACTTATACGCATCAAGCCAACAAGTTATAATAAACTCCCCGTTATGATTGGTTTTTGGTCAGAAACCATACATTTCCCATTTTATGATTTTTGAATGTGCGATATGAATTGCCCCACCACAACGCACAAAATGGGTAAATAAAAAGGGTTGAGAATATATATTGAGTACGAGTCTCCTTTTATGTTTAAATTCTTAAACATTAATTGGAGAATCATTTATGCCATGATTTTTCTCAACATCAGGGGGAGATAATAATCAGCTGGATAGAGGAAAATGAATTATCATTATCTAGATCCTCGTATATGAACTAGAAGTTCATAAGATAATTCATGTTATTACATGTCAACTGCCAGACATATTTACTGACCCAATGAGAGTAATTAAGTCTCATATACCAGCTGAAATGCTCTAAGTTTAAATTACATGTTAGAGCGAGAGAATGTAAACCATGCCTGAAGCATGATAGTTGAAATGGTTCCAATGATCAAAATTCTCGTAAATAGAAAGTAATATGAGATGGTCATATATTGGAGGCGGGTGCTCCTGAAGAGACCCAAGACATAACAAATAATAAAACTCTTGAAGAGTTTCAGGTACCTGAAATAAAGATTGAAATCTTGAAGAGATCTCGATGAGTTATGTCATTACGAGAATGGAACTAGAAAAATTAAAAAGTTGTCGACAACGATTTTACAAACAATTTTACATAAAATACTTCTATAGAAGTAAAGAAAGAAATCGAGGATCTTGTATAAAATCTATCCAGAAGTATAGATATTGAATTGGCCAATGTTGAAAGACGCTTTGAACTTTTAAAATAGAAGTATTTGGACCACCAGTCCAAACACCTAAAGGTGTAATGCAAGTGAGGCACAAATAAGTAGTCGTAAATACGACTTAAACTGTGATTTATGAAAAGTTTTAATTACTTCATGGTGGATGCAATTACTTTGGCAGTTTTGAAAATTTTACATGCGCCTAATTATTTGTGGATCCATATTTATCCTTGAAGGATCTAAAATGCTATAAGCATTTGGAAATTTCTGAGGAAATTTATTTAAACATGTCTCATGAATATTTCTGGCGCATTTGGTATAATCGCCTTAGTGAATACTAATTGAGAAAATACTATAAGAATGATCAGATTTCCTTATGTATTTTATAAAGGAGTTTGGATCAAGATCCATTATGATAATTTTAGAACTCCTAAAGAGCTTCAAATTGGAAACTCATGAAGTACTTTCAATACAAGTACTTGAATCTTGACATCAAGTTTATCTCGACCTGAAGATCGAGCATTTTTATATATTTCTTTTGTCTATGAATATACATAAGCTGAAAGAATCTTAAAGAAGATTCAATATGAATAGAGCATATCTATTGAGTATCCCAATAGTTGTAAGATTGTTGGATGTGAATAAAGATAATTATATCTTTTCTTGGTCTTGAAGCACTATATATTAGTTGGTCAAGAAATATCTATGAATATACAAAGATCATTACATTTAGATCTTCAAACATTCGTTGATGCCTCCTCAAATGTCGTAGAAATAATTGTTATGCACGAGGCAAGCCAATAAAATGTGTTTGGCTAAGATTATTGACCCAACATATCCAAAAGATATGTGGATTTACTTTTAAAAGATACGATAAAAGCTATCTTGTGTGAAGATAAAGCAAGATGTATATCTCAGTTTGAAAGTTGATACATCATGGAACATATTACTCCAAAGTTTCATCCCCCGCGATCTTTAGAAAAATGATATTCAAGATTAAATTATGAAGATTCAAAGATCTTCTGTGATGTTTTCATGAGGGGGAGTAAATACGCGTTGCACTCTTTTTCCCTTAACCGAGGTTTTGTCCCAATGGGTTTTCCTGGTAAGGTTTTTAATGAGGCAACAAGTTATGCGTATCAAAGATGTGTGTACTCTTTTTCCTTCACTAAAGAATTTTTTTCCCATTGGGTTTTTATCTTAGTAAGGTTTTAACGAGGCACATTATCTTCATAGACATCCAAGGGGGAGTGTTATGAATATTTATCTATGTGGATGTCTATCATGATTAGAACTTTATCAAAGGAGTTTGATTTATTTATTATTAGGAATATTATCTCTATGAATTAGAGTTTAATGTATTATGTACTTCTTATGCCTATAAATAGATGATTCATTGAAGGCATTGTATACAATTCTATATTTTGAGAATAATACAAATCTCCCTCTTCCTCTCATCTCTTTGTTCTTCTTGTTCTTTTTTATTTTATTCACAACATATATGAATTTATTGGTTCTATATTTGATTCTTAAATAATATTTTTAAGGGATAACTATATAAATAGTACTCCACTTATTCTCACATTATTATTTTAGTATCTCATCTATTTTTTTTTACAAAATAATACTTAATGTTAAGTTTGGTTTTTATTTTGGTACATTTTTAATGGCAGAGTTGATGTGATATTTTTTTTCTCTCTCCTAATTAGTTGTCTTTAGAGTATTTTATAATGTTTTTCATTTAATTAAATGGTGACACGTATCATCACTCATTAAACACAATAAAAACAAGACATTTATAGCTTTGTGCCTACAAAGATTTTATCCCACAACCTTCGGAGGAAAGAAACAAACATTAAACCACTAGGCCAAGCAGCTTTACTTGATATATTTTTATGAATTTGTATATTTAACATATACAACATTTTCACCAGAAATTAAAAAAAAAACTTTCACAAGGATTTGAACCTGGGACTTTCTACTAAAATACAAAATACCAAATCACTAAGTTAACAAAGATTTTACTTACATGCCACCAACATTTTTATTTATTTCTAAACTAAATATCAAACTAAATTTATTCCCTTTCTTTATTTGAGAATAAAATTAAATATTTAAATAAGTATTTATATATTTTATAAAATTAATATTAAAATATCATAAAAATTGAATTTATAAAAAAAACATGAAAGAAATATAAACTCTTAATTAGATCAATGGTTTTCCCAGTTATATTATAATAAAATTAATACTTTTAGATGAAAATAAGGATTATTATCACGTGGCTTCTTAAAATATTCATAAGTTTAGGTGGAGGAAAAGAGTACACACGATAATAATTACAATTAAAACATATAAAAACCAATACATAACAAAAGTATGCCCTAGACCAGGCCAATATCCGTGTCTAATACTCTAACTTCCAAAGGAGGCACCTTGAACTGAATAGTCTCTATATTCCCAATTAGAGCAGACTTTGCTAACGAATCGACCACCTCATTACCCTTTCGAGCCACATGTTGTAGTTGAACAATCCATGCTCGCCATCAAAGCTCGCAAAGATGCACAAAAAGAGACGAATAGCCTTGAACAGCCTTAATATTATAAAATTTATTTATAATAGAATATAAATTTTAAATTATTTAAAAATTAAATAAATATTATAAAAATATAATTTTTAAATTTTATAGATACTAACTTTGTAGGATATAAAATATTTATTTAATTTAAAAAATTTAAAATTTATATTTTTCTATAATATTTATTTAATTTTTACATACTTTAAAATTTATATACTACATTCTAAATTTAATTTTTATAATAATTAATATTATAAAAATAAATAAATATTTAATTTTATTCTCAAATAAAAAGGAAATATATTTAGATTGATATTTAGTTTAAAAATAAATAAATAAAAATGTTGATGGTATGTAAGTGAACTCATGGTTATCTCAGTGGTTTGGTATTTTATATTTTAATAGAAAGTCCAGGTTTGAATCCTCGTGAAAGTTTTTTTAAATTCTGGTGAGAATATTGTATAAGTTAAATATATAAATTCGTGAAAATATATCAAGTAAAGCTGCTTGGCTTGGTGGTTAAATGCTTGCTTCTTTCCTTTGAAGGTTGCGGGATTGAATTTTCGGAGATACATAAATATCCTTTTTATTCTATTTAATGGGGTGGTGATACGTATCACCACTTAATTTGATGAAAAAATTATTATAAAAATACTCTAAGGACAACTGATTAGGAGAAAGGAAAGAGAAAAAATAATTTAAAAAATGCCACATTAATTATGTCGTTAAATTTTTAACGTGTGTACGAAACATAACATTAGGTATTATTTTGTCAAAAAATTACCGAGGTACTAAAATAATAAAGCGAGAATAAGTATGGTACTATTTATATTATTATTTTTTTAATTGTAATTTTTTTTAATAGAAGGATGGATCGGATGTTTTTTTTTTGAATGGGCTTTTTTAATTATATAAAAGTATGAAATATCATTATAGCAATATTAATGGTCCTCTAAAGTAATGTCATTTTAATAATTTATTAATAGAGTTGATGTCGATTTGTCTCATAATATCAACTCATCCAGTATTTTATTCATTTTTTTTACATTATGCTTATATGACAAATTGATTATATCAAATTAGCTGATAATTAAGTAAGTCTCTGAATAAAATATTTTTTAATTGAGCTCTTATTTGAAATCTACTATTAAATATGTCCCCAAAATTAAAAAAAAATAAAACATCTCAATTGAGTTAATATTTAAAAAATTCATATCAAATTCTAAGATAATAAAATTTTAATAATTTATTAATAGAGTTGATGTCGATTTGTCTCATAATATCAACCCATCCGGTTATTTTATTCAATTCTTTTACATTATGTTTATATGACAAATTGATTATATCAAATTAGCTGATAATTAAGTAAGTCCCTAAGTAAAATGTTATTTAATTGAGCTCTTATTTGAAATCTACTATTAAATATGTCCCCAAAATTTAAAAAAAAAAACATCTCAACTAAGTTAATAATTAAAAAAATCATATCAAATTCTAAGAGTACTCATAAATTTTCAATCAAGAGCTCAGTTGCAAGATTTCACTTGAATATTTATTTAATTTCCGTTAGTTTGATTTGAGCCAATTTATTGTCTAAACCAGATTAAAACACTAGTATGTAATTAAAAGGAACACTCGCATGTATTTTTTAAAAATGTATTTTTTAGGCTTAATGTCCCATTTGACCTTCGAAGTATACACAAAATACTAAATTGTTTCTTAAAATATTTTTTTGGAACATTTTGTCTCCTGAACTAAAAATCGTGACTTCTGTTAGCCCCTCTTATCTAATGTCCGATTAAAATGTTTTTGGCCTAACTAGATCGCTCCATGAGGCTCTTTTGACTAAAAAAATGATTGAGTTTAATAAAAATGAAAAAATCGCATATTGAGTCACTCAAGTTCTATATTTATTCAATATAGCCCCTAAAACTGTTCATCTTCTTCCTCCTCCAATACAATATCTGATAAAACCAAATCTCCACCATCTTCGATCACCATTTCTGGCTTTATAGAATTATGTCTTGATAAAAGATTCCTTTTTTCTTGCATGGGATACTATAAAATCGGTCACAATGACAGCATGCTCCATTTTTAGCCAACCTGCATTTGATCATATTAACTAATAGTTTGCAGAATAAATCATGAGTTTTGAATGACAGAATTGCTGAGAATTCTTTAGTGATGCTCCGCATAAGAAATTATATTTGGCTTTTTCTGTATTCTTCAAAAAGAAAGAACCATTATCAAATTTCATTACAAAACAAGGATCAAAGAAGATATTGAAGATTTAAGAACCTAAAGATTTAACAGAGTTTATTTGCATCGTACAACTTTACACTATCTATAACAAGGCTTAAATGTCAGATAGGTGCCTAAACTATACTTTTTTTTCCAGTTACGTGCTTAACGTTTGTTTCGGGCCATTTAGGTGCCTAACGTTTCATTCCGTAACCTATTTTAGGTTTTAGCTGTGACGGACGTTAAAATTTTCCGTTAAAGGACATGTTTTTAGATTTTCTGATATTAAAAATAAAATAAAAAATTAAATTAATTAAATCCCTTAAACCCATTTCTTTCTCATCAAACCATCCCTCCCCTTCCCCTGTTCTTCTTCCCTCTCCTCTTCACCGTTGAACCACATCTCTACTGGTGAAAAACTGCTCATTGGCATTTCATCCCCGTTATCTACATCTTCGTCTCCGGCGTCACATTTTCTTCGTCTTTGTTTAAAACGAGGTTTCGACAATGCTCACCTGTTATCTTGACATGGAAATGATGTCACTAAGAGGTATTAGCTGAGCCTGAGGCTTCATCTCATGCCCCCACTGGAGTTCAATACTCCCACTTACACGTTCTTTTTTCCCCCTTTTCTCAATCGAATCAATATGAATTTATACAAAATTTCTCTTCCAATGGACCGGATTTGACACGCCGCTTTCAAAATTTATTAGCTGGTTTTGAAATATTTTGACCAATATCAACTTTGGGTTAACCAAAAAAATCGGCAATGGCATCATGGTCCATCACAGGAAACATGTTCTGCAGTTGAAAATTGGATATCTGTTTTAACTTCAAAGAATAGATCTGTATAAATGCAAATGGTCTTAATTGTTGAGACAGAGATGATGACCCCGCCATTAACTAACAAGGACTGAGGCTTCAGGCTGTGACAAGCAGAGCAGAGCATTGTTTGGGGGCAAAGGTTTGTAGTCAATTTAAGAGGAAGAAGAAGGGCCCCACACGCACGTGTACAGAGATGGTCCCTTCCAAAACCAGGCAGCCCATGGGAGAATTTTTGTTCATTTACTTAAAGGTCAACATCTCAATCATGGAGGCATTATTTTGGAGGCATGTCAGACTCATTTTCTTATTAAAAAATGTGAAGAAGGTGGATGTTGCAACGGAGATAAAGAACTGTGATGCCGAAGATGAAGATATAGATAACGGGGATGAAATGCCAATGAGTAATTTTCTACCCGTGGAGATGTGGTTCAACGGTGAAGAGAGAGGGAAGAAGAACGGGGGAAGGGGGAGGGATGATTTGATGGGGAAGAAGATGTGTTTAAGTGATTTAATTAATTTAATTTTTTTTTAATATCAGAAAATTTAAAAACATGTCACGTGTTCTTTAACGAAAAATTTTAACGTCCGTCACGGCTAAAACCTAAAATGGGTTACGGAATGAAACGTTAGGCACCTAAGTGGCCCGAAACAAACGTTAGGCACCTAACTAAAAAAAAGTATAGTTTGGGCACCTATCTGACGTTTAAGCCTTATAACAATATATATATATATATATATATATATATATATATATATATATATATAAGTTTGTATGCATTACAAAGTTCTGCAGATTTCTCGCCATTTTACTCTATAAGGCTACATTGATTCATGAAAGATCAGTGGGAAATCATCAAATTCATCCGAGAAACCATTTTCTTCAGCCATGCTTTACACTATTTATAACAAATTTATATATATATATATATATATATGGAAAATACTTTGATGCACAAGCTTGTGTAAACTTTAGTTTACACAAGCCCTTTAATTTTAGGGTTTAGGATTTAGGATTGTGTAAAAAAAATTTACACAGCTATATATATATATATATATATGGATAAATATCCTATACACAGGCGGTGGAAACTGAAAGTTTCCACAAGCGCCTTAGTTTTAGGGTATAGGGTGTTAGTTTAGGGTATAGGGTTTAGGGGTTTAGGTGTAGGGGTTTAGAATTTAGGGATAGTTGTTTCAATTTAAAGTTTAGGGTTATAATTTAGGGTTTATAGGTTAAAACCTAAATCCTCACTATATTACACTAAAAACTAAACCCTAACCTATAAACCCTAAATTATAACCCTAAACTTTAAATTGAAACAACTATCCCTAAATTCTAAACCCCTACACTTAAACCCCTAAGCCATATACCCTAAACTAACACCCTATACCCTAAAACTAAGGCGCTTGTGGAAACTTTCAGTTTCCACCGCCAGTGTATAGGATATTAATCCTATATATATATAGGGTTTTATTTTGATGCACAAGCTGTGTAAATTTTTTTTACACAATCCTTTTATAAAATTTAAAATCTAAATCACAAACCCTAGCAACCTAAACCCTAAACCTTAAGCCCTAAACTCTAAACTCTAAATTCTAACCATAAACCTTAAATTATATACCCTACATACAAAACCCCTAAACCCTAACATAAAACCCTAAACCCTAAACCCTAAAATTAAAGGGCTTGTGTAAACTAAAGTTTACACAGCTTGTGCATCAAAGTATTTTCCATATATATATATATATATATATATATATATATATATATATATATATATGGGATGGGATCAAGTTACATGGTGTAAAAATATATATATATATATATATATATATATATATATATATAAATTTGGAAAGCAAAAAACAGACGTTGATCAAACTGCAAGGAGGTTATGGATGCAGAGAAGAATGGTGGATGCATGTAGCTAGGGCTGTAAATGAGACGAGCCAGATCGTGAGTTACTCGAGCTCGACTCGGTCAAAGCTCGGTCAAAACTCGACTCGATTGGACTCGACTCGAGCTCGAACTCGGCTTGAATTTTTGACGAGCCGAGCCGAGCTACTTGATACCCGACTCGAAAAGCTCACGAGCTACTCGAAAATATAATATACTAATTTTTTATTTTTTATAATTTAAAATCTAAATTCTTAAACTTAAAACCCTAAATATAAACCCCAAACATAAGTATAAACCCTAAAATTTAAATTCTAAATTATAAACCCAACAACCTAAACCTCTAAACCCTAAACTAACACCCTAAAATTAACAACCTTGAGTTTACACAACTTGTGTATCGAAGTTTTTCCTTCATAGGACTTTAAATGAGACGTGACAGACGAAGAGTTACTCGAGTCCAATGCAGTCAAAGATCGGTCAACACTTGACTCAATTGGGCTCGAATCAAGCTCGAACCCGACTCGAGTTCTAAACGAGCCGAGTCGAGCTCAAATTTATCAGACTCGTTAGAAATTACTCAAGCTCGAACTCGACCCGAAATCTTAACGAGCCGAGCCGAGCTTAGCACTACTCGAGCTCGACTCGGCTCGTTTACACCCCTACATGTAGCCATGTGAATGGTGTGAAGGAAGTGAAGAACTTGGGTTCGAATCAGTTGCCAAATGTTAGAGAAGGAAAGAAAGATGCAGAAATGACTGGAGCGCAATGCCAAGCTCCATCGAATCCGCTCTACAAATGAGGAATCAAAGAAGGTTGTAGGAGAAGCAACAGGGATTCGATCTCACCGGCCTACTAATCCATTTTTGAACTATAATTCTATAAACCCACAAACTTCATCATTTCATCACAAACCACAACAACATTTCATTGCATCAAACTACATTCTTTCGATTTATCCCCCAAAACCAATGTACAAGGATGCCATGAGATCTGAGTAACATGAGTCGGATCAAACATGAGATTGAGGGTGTTGGTGATAACGATTATTTGTTGGATACCTAATGTGTAATTTACCCCTTTTATTTAAGTCATATTTATTTTTTATTAATAAAATTACATGTGGCACGTTCTGATTGTCCTATAATTTTTTTAACGGAGGGGCTTAATGAGATAATGATTTTTAGTTCAGGGAACAAAACGTCCCAAAAAATACTTTAAGGGGCAATTTGATATTTTGTGTATACTTCATAGGTCAAACGGGTCATTAAGTTTTTTTTAATGAATCTCTAACCATATGTAGCCAGGGGACACATGTAATTGTGTACGTCCTAAGACAAGGGTGCAGAAAGCTCAATGGCTCCAACCCCGAAAGACTTTTGCTTGCCCCTCTCCCCACTCTTGAGTCAAAAGAAAAATCAGAAAACGACTCCCACAAATTTTCTAGCTTTTGGTTTACAAAAGAAATTTTCAATTGGTAATGGGTCAAAGATTCTTATGCAACAATAATATATTAAAATCTCAATCATCTGAGGTAATTTTATATTGTCGAAGTTGTGAGAATTTTTAGTAGTTAGAGGTATTCATGGTAGGTTAATCTTACAATTTAGCATAAACGGTTGATTAATTGTTATACTAGTTATTAAACTGTAAGTTGTAATCTATCACTAAGAAACGGTAAACAATTAAATTTTTAAACGGTTAACCGCTACTTAACAATTTAGTTACAGGTCAACATGTAAACTATTATATTTTTTTTTCAAATGTTCACTAATTTTTTTGGGAATAATGAAATTATCTCTCTGATAAATATTGTATTAAAATTTTTAAAAAAATATTTAAATAAAGAATTTCTATCCACAAACTTTATTTTATGTCTGAATAATTTTATAACGATTAATCATTAACTATTATTTTTAATGGTTAGTTAATCGTAACTATTTATTCTTTAACAATAAATTAATTAACCGGTAAAATTTAACGATTATAGTTAACGATACGATTTATTTTGCAACTCCTATTAGTCGTGATTCTAGAGACCTCGTAGGTGGTTCTATTGTGAACTTGATTTTGGAGATGTTGTCTCGAGGATGGGTAACAAATAACAATGACACGGCATGTCCGAGTGAAATGAGCTTAGCAGCGGATAAATTATTTTGCCAATAAAGCTTATCCGCTTCCACTTTATGTAAGGTTCGAGACTAAATATTGAAAATTTAAATATTATTCTATTGTCTTGAACATGAAAATTATTCGTTCACAATTTTTTAAGTGACAACTCATTCATTTTTTATATAAGAAATTTACTTAATTTTACAATACAATAAAGACTTATTTTACATGTAAGCTTTAAAAAAATCCAAATATTTATTTTCCAGTATAATAGTTTGGTTTTATCAGCGCACGTGAAAACAAAACGAAAAGTGATCCACGAAATCATCTGGTTTGCAGCCGTGAATGAATGGCCAAAGTGAATGGACATCAAATTGCTATAATGCACACATGGGGTGGAGTTGCAGTCCACAAGTATTTTATAATTTCAAACTTTCCAAAGCATTTCATTTCTCCTTCAAGTTGACAAAAATAACTTTTTTTTCAAACATAAAAATTGACAAATACACGAGACATTAATCTTTGAATTTTAATGGCTTAAACCATCTAAATTTTACAAAATTTAAAAATAATATATTGTTACACACGTTCTAACAACTATCTTATTTATTTCAATAATAATAACACCATTTGAATTAATATTTAACTAGCGTTAATAATTAATTATAACTTTTAACTAAAAACCCTACAGATAAAACTCAATTTTAAATAAATGTTTCGTTTGCTTTTGTTTAATAGATAGACACAATAGTGTTCAATTTGGAATATTTACAAAGTTTCTTTCTCTATTTTTTTTAACGTCTGGCTTTTCCATACAGTGATAATTCGGGGACGAATAAGGTTTCATAATAGATCCATCCACTCCATTGTCGAGTTATTAAATAAAGTGAAACTCAGTAAAAAGGTGTACGGTTCAAAGTTCAAATCTATTCCAACGACTTCCTTTTATTACCATTCTTAATCTAAATATTTTTTTTTATATCTAATTCATCCATATCTAATTTATTAGTTGATTAATAAATATCAAATATTACAGAGGATTATTATATGAGCGACTCTCTCAATTCAATTTACTCTATTTACAATGTTAGAATTAAAATATCTAACATCATTTAAGGAAATTAATATTTCATCTCACTAGACCAATTGATTGTTGGTAGGGGCAGAGCTCCCTTGGAGCCCAAAGGGTCCTGACCCTGACCCCTGTTAGGGAAAACTACATCGGTGGTCCTTAAACTATCAATGTTTTCTTATTTTGGTCTCCAAACTATTTTTTTCGACAAAACCGTCCTTTCTGTTACATAGTTCTCATCTTTTGGTCCCTAGTCGTTAAAATATAAACGCTTTTGCTGACTTGGCTTATTTTATATTTTCTCCAATTTTCACATCATTTATTAATTACCTTTATATAATTCATAGTGTGACTTGACTTTGACTCTCGCTGAAACGGGACCGGATAAGGTGTTTTTCGACAGATCCAAAGCGTTCAACGTGGAGCTACACTTGGATCCAAAGGAGAAAGAAACGTTGCCGGAGGTGTTGGCTTTGAACAAAGGAAGGGATTCCAAATTTTCAAGGGCTAAAAGAAAAGCAGACACATAACGAAAATCAATACTTAAGGGAATTGAACTGAGTTGAATCTATGAAACTCTCGAGACTCGACAAGTGACACCATTGAAACTACAATGGTCCGAGTTGGGAACCCAGTTTTGAAGGAGATATGAGTTAGGCAAATTGGCTTTAAAGCTGAGCAATAATTGGGAATCACCGGCGGAAGCTTCTGTACAGGTAAGAAAGGTGGCGATGAAAAAATAAGTCCCCAAAGCAAAGAAATGTCAATTTTTTGTGACAAATTGGAGCTCTTTCATATAATGAGGAGATTAAGAAAAATAGAGGAAAAAGGAGTTGTAGTTTAGGGTTTTAACACCGTTATTAGAGGAACAATTCTGCCTTTGTGTCACATTTTTATTTTCTTTGCTTTATTATATCTTAATATTAATTTTTATATATATTTTTTATTTTTTTAATAAGAACAATTCTGCTTTTGTGTCACATTTCGTCTGTCTTTTGTCACTTTTTTTTTTTGCATTTTGGCACTTTTGTCTTCTTTATCAATTATTTTACCATTCTTTTAATTTTTAATTTTTAAGGTTTGATTTGACATCGTTGTGATGCTTATTTATTATAATGTTAATATTTCCTACTTTGGACCATCGGGCTAAATTTTGATACATATCCATAATCATTGTTTTTTGTTCGCGATTGAGTTGTGGTAACGACTGTTTTGTCAACGTGCCATAAGAATTATATGCTTTTTTAGTGTTAATTTTAATGATTTTATCTTTCAATCCTCAATTTCCGGTGTTGTTCGTATCTATCTTCTATTTCGAGTCTTTTAATTAAATTTTTATTATTTTTATTGATCATTGCATAATTTAAGGTGGCTAGTTTTGTTTTAATGGATATACAAAAATATTGGCTACTTTTTAAAAAAAATTTCTGATAAAAAATTATTTATATTTTTATCAATTAAATTCAATCAAATTACACTATTTATCCTTTCAAATATACTAAAAAATCAAATTCGACAGGTTTAGATATAAAGATGAAACATCAAATATTCAAATTTAGATGCTTAGGGAATTTGAAATGATAACAACAAAATCTCATTGGATTTAGCAGGCCAGCTAAAACCAAGAAAAATTGCTCAACTCAACTGACACGTAGCAGTCGGATTCTAAAACCAATAAAATATTTAAAATTTAAAATTTAGGATAAGCTATACGAGATGTCACTAAACTTTAACATTTGTATCGAACATACCATGAACTATAAAATGATACTATTGGACCACTGAACATTGTTTTTTGATATTATTATACCACTAAACATTGTTTTTTTTCAATCTAAGCACTCGACCGTTAAACTGTAATATATCGTTAAATCTAAAACGATGTCTGGTTGAACCAAGGACTTCTAAGATGAAAGGTTTACACCAAACAACCAAACCAACTTAGAAACTTAAGGGTAAAGTACACAGACGATCACTGAACTTTAGTAAAAAAATAAAATGGTAACCAAACTTTCAAAAATCACAAAATGACAATTAAACTTTATGTTTTATAGCAAAATGATAACTAGACGTTAAATCCCGTTAAGTGTCTGTTATAAAATTTTGTATAATAATACATTTAGTCCTTCATATTTATACATTCAATCAATATAGTTCTAATTGAAACAATTCACTAAATTTAGCCCTCATTATTTACGCATTCTTTCAATGTGGTCCTTAAAGTAAAATTTCAAAGCATAGTAACATGATAAATAATTACAATTAATTTTTTATAGGAACTCGAAAACTCGACTCGAATCGAAAAAAATTTAAATAAAGTTTGAGTAGTAAAATATGACACGTCAACTCGAATAACTATTTTTTTTACTCGACTCGATCGAACGCTCACCTCTATCTTAAGATATGACGCGTCAACTCGAAATATTCGAATATTTTAAATTATTGTTTCTTTTAAATCGAATGTTTTTTAAATAGAATTTTTAATACTTTCATATTTCAATCACATCGATTATTTAATAACACCTTTAAATATATGATTTAATTTAAAATGTTCGATTTAAAAGAAAAAAAATGATTTAAAATATTCAAATATTTAATTAAATTTTTATATGAACTCGAAAACTCGACTCGACTCGAAGCAAAAAATTTCAAATAAAGTTTGAGTTGTAAAATATGACGAGTCAACTCGAATAACTCAAAATTTTTGACTCGACTCGATCGAACGCTCACCTCTATCTTAAGATATGACGCGTCAACTCGAATAACTCGAAATATTCAAAAAATTTAAATCATTTTTTCTTTTAAATATAATATTTTTAAAATAGAATATTTAATATTTTCATATTTAAATCACATCGAATATTTATAACTACTTTAAATATTCGATTTAATTTAAAAAATATTCGATTTAAAAGAAAAAAAAATGATTTCAAATATTTAAATATTTAATTAAATTTTTATAGGAACTCAAAAATTCGACGCGACTCAAATAAAAAAAATTCAAATAAAGTTTGAGTTGTAAAAAATTACGCGTCAACTCAAATAACTCGAAATATTGGAATATTTTAAATCATTTTCTTTTAAATCACCGAATATTTAATAACTACTTTAAATATTTGATTTAATTTAAAAATATTCGATTTATAAGAAAAAAATTGATTTAAAATATTCAAATATTTAAAGTGTTTATTAAATATTTGAAAGAAAAATATTTAAAGTAATTATTAAATATTTGAATATTTTAAATCATTTTTTCTTTTAAATCGAATATTTTTAAATTAAATTAAATATTTAAAGTAGTTATTAAATATTCGATGTGATTTAAATATAAAAATATTAAATATTTTATTTCCAAAAATATTCGATTTAAAAGAAAAAATAATTTAATTTTTTTTGAATATTTAGAGTTATTTGAGTTGACGCGTCATATTTTACAACTCAAACTTTATTTGAAATTTTGTCGAGTCGAGTTTTCGAGTTCCTATAAAAATTTAATTGTAATTATTTATCATGTTATCATACTTTGAAATTTTGCTTTAAGGACCAAATTAAAAGAATGTGTAAATAATGAGGGCTAAATTTAGTATATTGTTTCGAATTACAAAGCTAAAATATTGTTTATAATATATACAAGTAAACCCTAAACTATACATGTAACTAACTAAACTACAAACCCTAAACCTTATATATATATAATTAAATTTGAAATCACAAAACTCAAACCCTAAATATATAATTAAATCACAAATCTCAAACTCAAAACCTTAAAATTAAAATATTATTTATAATATATATATATATATTAGGATTTGTAATATAAATGATATTTTTAGTTTTAGGGTTTAAGATTTAGGATTTAGTTATATATATAGGGTATAGTTACATATATAGTTTATGGTTTAGGATTTATGTCTATATATGATTTAGGGTTTAATTATATATAGTATAAATTAGTTTTATAATATAAATTATAAATAATATTTATTTATTAAGTTAATATATTTATAAAATTATACCATGAGATAAATGAAATTAAGTTCAACTGCAATATTATTTATATACTATTTCTATTAGAATTATATCAAGTCTTTAAGTTGATTTGGTAGTTTGGAGTAAATCTTTCATTTTAGAGGTCCTTAGTTCAATCCTTCTCAAATGCTAATGTTATCTTAATTTCTTTTACTAACAAAACGACGTCGTTTTAGCCTATTTTATGTATCAAAGAAACTATATGTAACCCCCTCGTCCCGGTCTGGTCGGATGACCGGTCCGAGTGGGCCACACGGGGAAAACCGAAGCGAAACCCGTTAAGGTTTCCCCTCGGTTAACGACCCTAAAAATTCTTTTTATCTTATCTTGTCTATATGCATAATTAGAACCTATGTGAAGCACAACAGCGGAAAATACAAACATTGTAACAAACATCGACCAACCCAACAATTAAACAGTTCATCTTAATGTTTTACAGCAGGCCGTTTCGAAACGCCCTTAGGGTGTTCCGAAACGCCTTGACCTAGTCAACGGGCCTGGGTCAACCATAAGGTGACCGTTCCGAAACAGGGGAGACCCGTATCGGAACGACCTTGACGGTTAATATCTCGTGGTCAACGAGATTTGACCGTTTCGAGACATCAAAGGCCCGTTTCGGAACGCCTTCATCTCGTCAATTTCTCAAAATTCCAGTAGCAAAAATGTTCCGAAACGACCCTTATCCGTTTCGAAACGGCAGGCCATTTGCAAAGGGACCGTTCAGGAACTGGGCGACCCGTTCCGAAACGCCCCCTGTCTACAGACTCGATTTTGCTGTTTTGAGGCACAAAGGTGCCCCAAAACACCACCAAAACACATCACAACACCACATTGATTAAACTTAAGGCATACCAACCATACTAGCATGTTTCAACAAGCATAAGACAAGTCTAAACACTAAGATAAGACTTCACCAAACGTACATTCATTCAAACATCAATCAACCATAAAGATGGCCTTCTAAGGCATTTAGCTAGCATTCAAAATAAGCAATTAGGCATGAGTTAACATCCAACATGGCAACACAAACCATACACAAGCAAAGCATTAAGGAGTCTAAACATGCTCCTAGCAACCCACAACTATCCAACAAAACATTACATGTCCCATTGCTCAACTATTACATGTCTAACATTAAATCCATACTTGATGAACTCAAGCCAAAAACCACACTTGGAGGCCCTCCACTTGCCCGAGCAACCCACGAACTAAGGATCTGCAATGTTGAACAAGAGAGCGTAAGCAAGGATGCTTAGTGAGGGTAAGCTCTAAAAACAAACCTCAACATCGCAGGGTCCGAGCACGATCTAGCCAAGGTAAAACACAATCATACCAAAGGTCCACAAGATAAAATGCATGAGCAATAGACGATATTAATGCCATGATCATAAGCTCAATTTCCATGATACATGTAATCACAAACAAGTATCCCAATAAGAACCATGAATCTCAACACATTGATATATACATCAAACAACATTGGCACCTAGCTAAGACCCGAATACGCGGATAGACATGTTGGAACTCACATCCAACAACCACATTACCTCACGGTGTGATTTCACTCATCACCGGTCTCGCGGAGGGGATTCCACTCATCCTCACGCCCCGTCGATGGGATTCCACTCATCACCGACTATATTTAATTACAATTCCGGGCGAACCCGTACTCCTCCTTGGTGACTCAACGCCACCAAGGCCACGCGCGACTTTAGACTCATGTGTACACACTAACATCCTAATGATCGATCATTTGTATTCAAGTAAACTAGTGCCAATATTTACTCACTTCACATTACTCATTTCAATAAACCTTGTGCTTAGCACGTACTCACCAACAACCATCATCATGCGTGTCTCAAGCATCATAAGTCCAATCTCATTTCACATGTATAATGCAATATACATAGACATTCATACCACAATTCATACGAGACATACACAACCATATAATGAGTTCATCCAAGGGCTCTAGATCAAGCTTAGGATTAGGCTACCACCCTAATCCTAACTCTAGGTGGGTCTACCAAGCCCAACCTAGTCCATATACTCGAACCAACTATTTTAAGATCATTTAAAGCGATTAACCACTCACCTAACCACCCAAGCTCAACGACCAAGCAAGCAACAACCTTCAACTTTCCGGGTTCACTTCCGATTCTTCTCCGATGCCTAAACTTGATTCTAATCAATCCCAAACACAAACAAAACATCCACAATCAATATTTTATCATCGAAACCAACCCGGATTAACATTACCAAGCATCCAACACTCAAAATCAACCCCAAAAACAGAATTTTCGAGCAGCTCTTAACACCCACTGAATTCTCCCATTTCGGACACCCAAACAAGCATCAATTACACCCAAAATGATCCTCATATATCATACTACCTACAGCCCCCAAAACCCAACATTAAACAGCCCCAAATTCCACTTTAAAATCCTCCAAAAACCCTCTTAAAGCCAAATTCCGAAAATTGATTAAAATCATTTGAAATTCACATATGTAATATCATTTGGCTCCTATATTCCATAACTAACCATAATAAATCAAAATATTAGGTTTAGCTACACAAAGGCACCATTTTAAATCAAGTTCTTTGAAAACCCCCATTTCCAAATATTCAATGAAAGTGAAAATAAATGATACTTTTAAAGAGAGGAAGGTAAGGGGAAATCAAAAACGTTATTACCTTTCGAAATGGAGCCGAAATGGAGGGGCTTTTGAATGGAATAGTAACAAGGGGGAGGAGGGTTATTTCACGTTGGGAGGAAATGAAGAAGAAGGTGAATAGTGGAAGGATGATAGGAAAAGGGGATTTAAATTTGAAGATGGGTAAATTACCCAAAAGGCCATTAATGAATAGTTTTCCTTGTTTTTAAATTAGCTCTTCAACTTTGAGTCTAAATCATTTTGGTCCCATTTTAAAATGTTTATTTTGGAAACCAAAATTTTAAAAGGATCTTTTCAAAAACCAACCCGAGCCCAAATAATATTAAAATATTATTTTCACCTAACCCCTAAACCCGGGTGTTACAACTCTCCCCCACTTAAGGAATTTCGTCCCCGAAATTACCTGGTGGAAACAAATACGGAAACTGCTCAACCATATCCGCTTTCCTCTCCCACGTGGCCTCTTCCACGCCTCTATGTCTCCACAACACCTTGACCAACTCTATAGTCTTGCCACGCAACACCTTGCTATCAGAAGCAAGTATCTCAACGGGTTCTTCATTATAGGACAAATTCGGATTTAACTCTATTTCCTCAACGGGCATCACATGCGAAGGATCCGATCTATATCTCCTAAGCATAGATACATGAAAGACATCATGGATATTCTCTAACTTAGAAGGTAACCTCAAACGATAAGCTACAGGCCCAATCCGCTCAACTATCTCATACGGACCAATGAACCTCGGACTCAACTTGCCCTTTCGGCAAAATCTCATTACCTTCTTTCACGGAGATACTTTCAGAAACACTTTCTCACCCACTGAGTACTCAATCTCTTTCCTCTTCAAATCTGCATAAGATTTCTGACGATCGGAAGCTGCTTTCAAACGGTCACAAATCAACTTCACTTTTTCTGTGGTTCCCTTAAGCAAGTCTGGCATAGGTAACAACCTCTGACCTGTCTCAGCCCAACAAATCGGAGTCCTACACCGTCTACCATACAAAGCCTCATAAGGTGCCATCTGGATACTAGACTGATAACTGTTATTGTAAGCAAACTCAACCAACGGTAAGTGCTTCTCCCAAGAACCCTGAAAATCAATCACACAAAAACGAAGCATATCCTCTAGAATCTGTATCACTCGCTCTGACTGCCCATCGGACTGCGGATGATAAGATGTGCTGAAATGCAAACGGCTACCCAAAGCACTATGCAAGCAACTCCAGAACCTCGAAGTAAATCTAGGATCCCTATCTGAAACAATAGACTTCGGAACTCCATGAAGTCTCACAATCTCGCGGATGTACAAGTTCGCCAACTTGTCTAAGGAATCCGTATTGTTCACTGCTAAGAAGTGAGCACACTTAGTGAACCTATCAACAATCACCCAAACTGAATTCTTCTTCGAAGGAGACAAAGGCAACCCCGATACAAAATCCATGGTGATCCTCTCCCATTTCCATTCCGGAATCTTCAAAGGCTGTAGCAAACCTGAAGGAACCTGATGTTCTGCCTTCACTCTCTGACAAACCATACAACGGCTCACATACTCGGCTACATCTCTCTTCAAACCAACCCAGAAGTAGTCATTCTTCAAGTCTCGGTACATTTTGGTACTACCCGGATGCATAGAAAAGGGACTCGAATGTGCTTCACTCAAAATCTGACGTCTCAACTCAACATCTTCCGGTACAACAATTCTATCTCTAAAGCACAACAAGCTCTCACCACTGAAACTATACTCAGTCGATCTTCCTTCGGCTATGTCTTGAACATGAGGAACTAGGCTCGCATCTTGCAACTGCTTCTCTCTAATCAACTGAATCAAAGAAGGCTTCACTTGCAACTCGGTGATCAAACCACCATCATCGGACACACTCAATCTAGCAAACATAGCTCTCAACTCAACGACCACTTTTCTACTCAAAGCATCGGCTACTACGTTTGCTTTACCCGGATGGTACTCAATGATCAAATCATAATCTTTTAACAACTCTAGCCATCTCCTCTGTCTCAAGTTCAACTCTTTCTGTGTCATCAAGTACTTCAAGCTCTTGTGATCGGTGTAAACTATACACTTCTCACCATACAAATAGTGACGCCAAATCTTCAATGCAAATACAACTGCGGCTAGCTCTATGTCATGAGTAGGATAGTTCTTCTCATGAATGTTACTCTGTCTAGAAGCATAAGCAACAACTCTCCTATCTTGCATCAAGACACATCCTAAGCCTACGTAGGAAGCATCATTGTAAATCACAAACTCCTTACCTGAAACAGGCTGCACTAACACTGGAGCATTCGTCAAAGCTTCTTTCAACTTCTCAAAGGCCTTTTGTCTTGCATCTGACCATTCAAACTTGACTCCCTTTTGCAACAACTTAGTCAAGGGAGCAGCTACTCTAGAGAAGCCATCAACAAACCTCCTATAGTAACCGGCTAGTCCTAGGAAACTCCTAATCTCGGTTACGGACTTAGGTTGTTTCCACTCAACAATAGCCTCAATCTTCGATGGATCAACTCGGATACCTTCGGCCGAAACAACATGGCCAAGAAATACAACCTCTCGAATCCAAAACTCACATTTACTAAGCTTCGCATACAACTGATTGCTCAACAACCTCTGTAAAACAAACCTCAAGTGCTCATCATGCTCTTCTTCTGTCTTCGAGTACACAAGTATATCATCAATGAAGACAACCACAAACCGGTCTAAATAGTCTCTAAAAATTCTGTTCATCATGTCCATGAATGCTGCTGGTGCATTCGTGAGCCCAAATGGCATCACAAGAAACTCATAGTGACCATATCTAGTCCTAAAAGCTGTCTTCGGAACATCACACTCTTTCACCTTCAACTGATAGTACCCGGATCTCAGATCTATCTTCGAGAACACTGAAGCACCTCTCAACTGATCAAACAAATCATCTATACGAGGCAACGGATACTTGTTCTTCACAGTCAGCTGATTCAACTGCCTATAGTCAATACACATGCGCATGCTACCATCTTTCTTTTTCACAAACAACACTAGAGCACCCCACGGAGAACTACTAGGCCTAATGAAACCACGGTCTAATAATTCTTGCAACTGACTCTTCAATTCCTTCAACTCTTTCGGAGCCATACGATACGGAGCTATCGAAACTGGATTAGACCCTGAAACTGTCTCAATCATAAACTCAACATCTCTGTTAGGAGGCAAACCCGGCAACTCTTCAGGAAACACATCTGGAAAGTCAAACACTGTCCTGATATCTTTCGGTCTAGCTTCACTCATATCCGGATTCATAACATAAGCTAAATAGGCCCCACATCCAGAGTCCATCAACCTATGAGCCTCTAAAGCTGACACCACATTAGACAAGAACTTAATGTTCTCGCCCACTACCACTACCTCGTAGTCATCAGAAAGCTTCAAAGAAATTCTCTTTGTCTCAAAATCCACACTAGCCCGATGCTCAACCAGCCAATCCATACCCAAAATAATATCAAAGCCGTAGAAAGGAAGTTCCATCATATCAACCGGAAACACATGACCCTGAATCTTCAGTGGACACCTCATATACATGCGTCTAACCACAACTATCTCACCAAAAGAACTAGTAACATGCATACCTACATCTAAGATCTCAACAGGAATATCTAACTTCTGTGCATGCTCACTCAAAATGTAGGAATGCGTAGAACCCGAATCAACCAAAGAAAGCAAAGACATAGACTGTAACTCGAAGTTACCTGCTATCACATCGGTGTCGTTCCCGGCCTCTCTCTGAGCATAGACTCTCGCCGGTCCTCCCGCCTCTGGCTGCACAGCCACAACATGAGCAAGGTTCCTCTGAGCATCTACCCTAGGTGCATCAGCCCTAGGCTGGAAGTAGCCACGACCGCGCCCACGGCCTCTCTGAAAATCATTACCTCTCGCAGGAGCCTGAGTAATGTTTGGTGCCTGAGCTGCCTGACGCGGACAGTCCCTCCTAAAGTGGTCCCTCGAACCACAGTTCCAACAAGCATGGAAGTTACCCCAGCACTCACCAGTGTGCTGTCTCCCACACTGTGCACACTCGGGCAGACGCCCTCCTCCTCTATGGCCCTGATGGCCCCTACCATGGTGGCCACCGCCACGTCTCTGATCAAACTGATGTCCGCCACCTCTGTGCCTCTTAGCATCTCTACCATCAAAGTTGTTGTGTCTCTTACCAGAATTAGATCCCCCAGAACGCTTGGCCAACCCCAAGTTGTGTTCAATGTCCTTGGCTCTAGCAACCAAGACATCAAAGTCAGAATAATCAGAAGCTAAGGTATACCTCTTAACTTTCTCGTGGAGTCCGTATCTGAAACGATCACATCGAGCCCTCTCAGTAGGTACTAACTCTGGAGCATACTGACTCAGACGAACGAAACGAATCTCATAATCAGTCACAGAAGCATCTCCCTGAGTGAGAGCCATGAACTCGCTCTTCTTCTCATCTAGGTACCTCGGTCCCAAGTATCTCTTCCGGAAAGCAGACTCAAAGAACTCCCAATCAATCTCTGCCTCTGGAACCCCGGTAGTAATGGTGACCCACCAGGTGTAGGCATCACCCTAAAGCAGTGAGATCACACAACCCAATCTACGTGCGCCCGCACAACCCATCTGAGCCAAGATACGAACTGTCTTCTCCAACCATAACTCCGACCTCTCCGGAGTAGATCCTCTAAACTCCTCGGCCCCTAAGCTACAGAGCCTTTCCAAAGGGAGACTAGCATCGTCACACCTAGGCTGAGCTGCAGTCTGAGCTCCCGCAACTGCGGCCTGGAATGCTCCCGCTATCGCTTGCACTAGCGGAGTCATGTCAATTCCAGCTGGACCTTGGCCACCTTGGCCACCTTGAGGTCCCTCTCCTCCGGCTCCATCCTCGCCCCCAGCTCCAGGTGGAGGAGGCGGTGGTGGAGGAGCGCCAACTCCCGCGGCCACTGGCCCTTCAAGGTGAGCCTCCGTACCAACTGCCGGCTCAACAGGAGCCGCAACTCGTGGTTCCTGACGAACCAACCTCGGTCTACCTCTCGGTCTAGACATCGCTCTCATAGATATTAACTACAACCACAACAACAAAACATACAAGCTGGGTTAGCAAGGCAAGGCTTCCAAGTGTTCAAGTACGTTCCCTCACTTAAAAATCATTTTTCCAATGTAATAGTAGCAATGGGACCCACACACACATGCTTTAAAATAAAACAATCAACATACTTGTCACACAAGCAATCATTCTTGCAAAACAAGTAAACACCGTGCAATTCAATTTAAAAAACTTAAACTTACCTCACTTACCTGCCCAAGGTCTCGGTAACCTTAGGCTCTGATACCAACAAGTGTAACCCCCTCGTCCCGGTCTGGTCGGATGACCGGTCTGAGTGGGCCACACGGGGAAAACCGAAGCGAAACCCGTTAAGGTTTCCCCTCGGTTAACGACCCTAAAAATTCTTTTTATCTTATCTTGTCTATATGCATAATTAGAACCTATGTGAAGCACAGCAGCGGAAAATACAAACATTGCAACAAACATCGACTAACCCAACAATTAAACAGTTCATCTTAATGTTTTACAGCAGGCCGTTTCGAAACGCCCTTAGGGTGTTTCGAAACGTCTTGACCTAGTCAACGGGCCTGGGTCAACCATAAGGTGACCGTTCCGAAACAGGGGAGACCCGTATCGGAACGACCTTGACGGTTAATATCTCGTGGTCGACGAGATTTGACCGTTTCGAAACATCAAAGGCCCGTTTCGGAACACCTTCATCTCGTCAATTTCTCAAAATTCCAGTAGCAAAAATGTTCCGAAACGGTAGGCCATTTGCAAAGGGACCCGTTCCGAAACGCCCCATGTCTGCAGACTCGATTTTGCTGTTTTGAGGCACAAAGGTGCCCCAAAACACCACCAAAACACATCACAACACCACATTGATTAAACTTAAGGCATACCAACCATACTAGCATGTTTCAACAAGCATAAGACAAGTCTAAACACTAAGATAAGACTTCACCAAACGTACATTCATTCAAACATCAATCAACCATAAAGATGGCCTTCTAAGGCATTTAGCTAGCATTCAAAATAAGCAATTAGGCATGAGTTAACATCCAACATGGCAACACAAACCATACACAAGCAAAGCATTAAGGAGTCTAAACATGCTCCTAGCAACCCACAACTATCCAACAAAACATTACATGTCCCATTGCTCAACTATTACATGTCTAACATTAAATCCATACTTGATGAACTCAAGCCAAAAACCACACTTGGAGGCCCTCCACTTGCCCGAGCAACCCACGAACTAAGGATCTGCAATGTTGAACAAGAGAGCGTAAGCAAGGATGCTTAGTGAGGGTAAGCTCTAAAAACAAACCTCAACATCGCAGGGTCCGAGCACGATCTAGCCAAGGTAAAACACAATCATACCAAAGGTCCACAAGATAAAATGCATGAGCAATAGACGATATTAATGCCATGATCATAAGCTCAATTTCCATGATACATGTAATCACAAACAAGTATCCCAATAAGAACCATGAATCTCAACACATTGATATATACATCAAACAACATTGGCACCTAGCTAAGACCCGAATACGCGGATAGACATGTTGGAACTCACATCCAACAACCACATTACCTCACGGTGTGATTTCACTCATCACCGGTCTCGCGGAGGGGATTCCACTCATCCTCACGCCCCGTCGATGGGATTCCACTCATCACCGACTATATTTAATTACAATTCCGGGCGAACCCGTACTCCTCCTTGGTGACTCAACGCCACCAAGGCCACGCGCGACTTTAGACTCATGTGTACACACTAACATCCTAATGATCGATCATTTGTATTCAAGTAAACTAGTGCCAATATTTACTCACTTCACATTACTCATTTCAATAAACCTTGTGCTTAGCACGTACTCACCAACAACCATCATCATGCGTGTCTCAAGCATCATAAGTCCAATCTCATTTCACATGTATAATGCAATATACATAGACATTCATACCACAATTCATACGAGACATACACAACCATATAATGAGTTCATCCAAGGGCTCTAGATCAAGCTTAGGATTAGGCTACCACCCTAATCCTAACTCTAGGTGGGTCTACCAAGCCCAACCTAGTCCATATACTCGAACCAACTATTTTAAGATCATTTAAAGCGATTAACCACTCACCTAACCACCCAAGCTCAACGACCAAGCAAGCAACAACCTTCAACTTTCCGGGTTCACTTCCGATGCTTCTCCGATGCCCAAACTTAATTCTAATCAATCCCAAACACAAACAAAACATCCACAATCAATATTTTATCATCGAAACCAACCCGAATTAACATTACCAAGCATCCAACACTCAAAATCAACCCCAAAAACAAAATTTTCGAGCAGCCCTTAACACCCACTGAATTCTCCCATTTCGGACACCCAAACAAGAATCAATTACACCCAAAATGATCCTCATATATCATACTACCTACAGCCCCCAAAACCCAACATTAAACAGCCCCAAATTCCACTTTAAAATCCTCCAAAAACTCTCTTAAAGCCAAATTCCGAAAATTGATTAAAATCATTTGAAATTCACATATGTAATATCATTTGGCTCCTATATTCCATAACTAACCATAATAAATCAAAATATTAGGTTTAGCTACACAAATGCACCATTTTTAATCAAGTTCTTTGAAAACCCCCATTTCCAAATATTCAATGAAAGTGAAAATAAATGATACTTTTAAAGAGAGGAATGTAAGGGGAAATCAAAAACGTTATTACCTTTCGAAATGGAGCCGAAATGGAGGGGCTTTTGAATGGAATAGTAACAAGGGGGAGGAGGGTTATTTCACGTTGGGAGGAAATGAAGAAGAAGGTGAATAGTGGAAGGATGATAGGAAAAGGGGATTTAAATTTGAAGATGGGTAAATTACCCAAAAGGCCATTAATGAATAGTTTTCCTTGTTTTTAAATTAGCTCTTCAACTTTGAGTCTAAATCATTTTGGTCCCATTTTAAAATGTTTATTATGGAAACCAAAATTTTAAAAGGATATTTTCAAAAACCAACCCGAGCCCAAATAATATTAAAATATTATTTTCACCTAACCCCTAAACTCGGGTGTTACACTATATCAAAACGACGCCGTTTTAAATTTAACGGTCGAGTGCTTGGATTGAACAAAAAATAAAATTCAGTGGTATAATAATAGTAAAAAACAATGTTTAATGGTACAATAATATTATTTTATAATTTAGTAGTATATTTGATACAAAAATTAAAGTTCAATGGTATTTTATGTAGTTTACCCTCGTTATTATTTCTTTCATTAACGCATGGTTTCTTTTTCAGTTTCAACTTTCAAGATGTGGTTACGTCCATTTAATTAATATTTAAATAAAGGGTAATTGTTCTATACACAAGCGCTTGTGGAATTTTTTTTACACAAGCGTCTTAATTTTAGGGGTTAGAGACTCCGTTTAGGGTTTAAAATTTAGGGGTATAAGTGTAGTAGTTTTGAATTTAGGGATTGTTGATAAAATTTTGGGTTTAGGGTTAAAATTAAGGGTTTATAGGTTAAAACTTAAATCCCTACACATATTACACTAAAACTAAACCCTAACCCTAAACCCTAAATTTTAACCCTAAATTTTAAATTCTAAACATAAACCATAAATTCTAAACATTTACATTAAAACCCCTAAACTCTAAATCCTAAGCCCTAACCCTAAACCCTATAATTGAGGCGCTTGTGGAAATAAAAAATTTACACCGCCAGTGTATAGGATATTAATCCTTAAATAAATAATTAATGATATGTAATAATGCATTATATTAATTAGTACTATTGCAATAAATAATTGAGAATATAATACGAGTTAAATTAAAAGTTTATGCCATGATCGATGTATTAAATAGTTATTATTTTTAATCATTTTAATTAAAATCATATATTTTTTTGAGCAGATTCCATCCGTCCACCAGTCGTGTATGTGTGTCCCTCTCCAATTTTCCTTTTTTTGTTTTTATAATAATTTTTTTCTTCGTTTTAAAACTTAAGTAGAGTAGCAGCTACTCTTACGTTTTAGTCACTACATAAAT
Organism: Hibiscus tridactylites; assembly: GCA_958450335.1. Lineage (NCBI taxonomy): Eukaryota > Viridiplantae > Streptophyta > Magnoliopsida > Malvales > Malvaceae > Hibiscus > Hibiscus tridactylites. The sequence continues at coordinate 82,735,748 of OY288275.1, read as the reverse complement.
ATATTTAAGCAGTCCAATAAAATTACAATAAAGAAGGATTGAAAGAATTCAAAAGCAAAAGGCCGGTAAGAAAAGCTATGAAAGTTGCAGTGTAGATCAGGAGGAGTAGAAGACCTTCGTCAGATCCTGTTTCCCCTTCGTTTCGTTCTCTTCAATCTTTCAGACCTCTAAAAGCAGCGCTCTTTTTGTTATTGTTGCAGAGCAGTAAGAGTATAGGAACCGCAGGCTTTTCTTTTTTTTTCTTTTTGGCTTTTGTATTTAATTACAAGCGTGTTTGTTTTTGGTAGTTTTGAGAGTGGGGAAAATCCAAATAAAGATGGAGAGGAGCACTCCAGTGAGGAAACCACACACTTCCACAGCAGATCTGCTCACTTGGTCCGAAACGCCTCCCGCCGGTTCCCCCGCCACCGCCCCACGCTCCACCCGCCCTCACCAGGTACTTCTTTCAATTTTTCTTGTTTCCTTTTTTTTACCTGGTGAATTAGTGTTTTTGATTGAGTTTTTTTTTAATTAATGTTAGCCGTCGGATGGGATCAGAAAAGTGGTGTTTGGAGGTCAAGTGACCGATGAAGAATTTGAAAGCTTAAACAAACGGTGAGATCTGCTTTCGTCTTCCTTCTCTCTACCCTTCATTTTCATTTATTATTTTGAAAACTTTGTAGGTAAACGTTTTTTTTTATTATTTTGAAAACATGGAACTGTCACTAGAATTTCGCCGTTGTCTTATTATTGTTACTTTGTTTCCGCCTTTTCTCTCTCTGTTATTTAAACAAAACCGTTTTTTGAAATTTTTTGAAAAAACAACCACTAAGCAATAAAATTTTGATTCCAATAAGAAAATTTTGTGCTCAAATTTGCGGGTAACTGATTAATTCCCTTATTCGTCCAACTGTACTAACTGCAACTTTTGTGCTCAAATTTTGATTCCAATAAGAAAATTTTGTGCTCAAATTTTTTTCTCTCTCTGTTATTGATTGATGCTGTATCGGATTCCTGCTGTGATCCAACTGTACTAACTGCAACTTTTTTTGTCACGTACTAATTTTGCTTTTAATCTCTACTTATTCGTCCAGGAAACCATGTTCTGGGTATAAAATGAAGGAGATGAGTGGTAGTGGTATTTTTGCAGCCAACGGGGAAAATGATGAGTCGGAACCAGGCAGTGCCAATCCCATTTCAAACACCAAAACAGGACTACGGGTGTACCAGGTATATATGTTGAATTCTTTCATTACCCGAAGTCTGTTATGAGGACATGAATATATGAAATTTATACCAGTGTTTAGCTTATAGTATATTCGTGTCAAATGTTGTTTCATTATACATTTTGATGTTTTGCTCTCAGCAAACCTTAGCTGGAATCAGTCATATCTCATTCGCTGAGGAAGAGACTATTTCCCCCAAAAAGCCAACTACTCTAACCGAGGTGGCGAAGCAGCGCGAACTAAGTGGAACACTAGAAAGTGCGGATGCAGAGTTAAAGAAGCAGCTCTCTGATGCTAAGTGCAAGGAGCTGAATGGCCATGACATCTTCGCCCCGCCACCTGAAATTTTGCCCAGGCCGACAACCGTTCGTGCATTGGCATTGAAGGATAATTTTAAAATGGGAGAACCTGAGACACTCAATGTAAGTACATGTACTCAAACCCCCCAAGTAAAATTTTTTCACTGCATAAGCTAATTGTGCCTTAGGTATTAGGACTTGGGAATCATATGGTAGTTTGCATCCTGCAGACTGCAGTCATTAAGTTCTCAGTTTGCCATTTAGTGCCATTTTTCATTTTTAATTAAACATTTTGAGTATCTAACTTGTTGGATTTTGATGTTATTTTGTAGTCTGCTGGAGGTAGCATGTCAATTGAGGAGGATGGGGTTAAGACGGCTAAGAAAATATATGATAAGAAATTTGCTGAGCTTTCGGGAAATGGAATATTTAAGGGTGATGTTCCTCCAGGTTCTGCAGAGAAACCGCTCAGCGTGGCGAAACTGCGAGAGATGACCGGCAGCAACATCTTTGCTGATGGGAAGGTGGAGTCACGAGACTACTTCGGTGGTGTACGCAAACCCCCTGGCGGTGAAAGCAGCATTGCTTTGGTTTAACTTATTTGCTCGGACCCTGGTGCTGTTTTTCATTTATCTTTCATTGGGGGTGTGTTTATATTGTTTGAGCGTTTCCATTGTGGGTTTTGGGAATTATGTTTTAGGTTTACCATGTCAACATGAGTCTTGTGGTTGTCCATGAGTCTTGTGGTTTTCAGGTCCTGTCCCGGTGAATGTATTGGGCTGTTTCAAATTTAATTTTATTTCTTTGTGCTATTCATTCTCATTATATATTGTTTGTCTACATTACTCAGATCAAATGTCGGACATTAACATGTGTTTCATAATATCTTTATACTTTAAATTATCTTTTATGTATTTGATGTGTTTTCTGTGGACGGGAAGTGGGAATACAGTTTTTCACATGTTCGGTTTAGGAGGTTAGTTTAAAGTGTATAGTTTAAGATTAAAGGTTAGGTGATAAGATTTAGGATTTATAATTTTAGGGATATAGATTTTAATTTTAATTTTTGAAGTAAAATTGATCATGTTTGTGGAAATTTTTTTTTATTGCGAGTGCTTAAAATAATAACTCTTGTATAAATTGAGATAATTTAACCAACAAAGCATCTTATTGGATAAAACCTGACGAGGTTATTCTGATATCATCATTAAAAAAACTTTTTAAATTGACATTCGTTTTTTTATTAAGTAATAACTTTTACATTTCAAATGGTAGATATCAAGATTCGAAATCACACAAAATAAAATAATATATATACCTTTAATCACTCGATCAATTAATAAATCTCTGATGTTTGTTTTTAATCCATTCTTAAAATGATATTTTCCCCCACTAATAAGACATGCCATATGAGATAAAGATCCGAGTCACGTTTTTCAAACACTTTTAATAAACTATTTATTTTTATTAAATAATAAAATATTTTGTGAGTGGTTAAAGCTTTAATATTTATTGGACTTTAGGTTTAAATCTCACCTTAATAATTTTCTTTTTTTTCTTTTTCAGATATAAGCTTTTAATAGTAATTTTACTTACATACAAATTAAAATATAAAACATATATTATTTTTTATTAACAACTACATTGTTTATAATACTATAAATAATGGGTTCATATTTTTTGTATATATAAAAAAGATAGTTGTAAGTAATAAAAGTATTTGTCTATAGCACGAACCAACTTGACTCAGTGGTTAAGGGAACGGTTGTTGTTCTTAGAGGTCACGGGTTCGAGCACCAACAATTGCAGCAGGGTGATTGAGCGTTCATTGTCAAATGGTTGAGACTATATTTAGAACAGATACTACTTGTAATCACTTTAGCTTTCATAAAAAAAGTATTTGTCTATATGTATTCATATAAATATATATATTGATTATATATTCATATTTTAGTTTGTATGCAAATAAAGTAATTTTAATTAGATAAATACATTGAGGATTGAACATGATTTTTATTTACAAAAATATCTTTCAACGGATAGACTTGATAAGGTCACATAAATATGTGTTCATATTTTATAATTAAAAATATATTTATTAAAATATTTTAAAACTAGAGATCTATTAATTGGTCTATTGGCTAAGTATGTTCATATGTATCGTCTTGTATGAGTTTAAATTTCGGTATAAGAATATAATATCTCTTATTTAATCAAAAAAATATTTTAAAACCATGTAAGCTTATTAAGATAGTATAAACAAGTTATAATAAAACAATACTTAATTAGATTAAGTTTGAAGAACAAAAAAATTGGTTGTCTCAAAGCTTGAACCAAACAAGCAGGTTAAAAAATAATAGTCAACCAACAAAACCACAATACATTAATAATAAAAAAAATATGTTTAATTAAGGAATTATATTCTAATACAAGTCGTCAATTTTTTAGCAAAGTTTTTTATTTATTTAAACTATAAAAATCTAAACTACTATTCTTAAGCTCTACTAATTATAAACCCTAAAACCGACATATTTACATAACTAAAATTTGTACATCAAAAATATGTTTCTTAATTAAAAGTACTTATAACTATAAAGAATAAAAATACTGCTTTAATCATCCAAGCGAAGTATTAGCATTCAATAAAAATGCCCATTTAGTTTTTTTTACAAGAGTTGAAAGTTGGATTACATTAAAAGTAAGGAAAAGTATCACAAACAGAATTAATCTCAATTATAAAGAAAACTTTTGAGGACCAAGTCCATTGAAAAAACTTAAAATAGGTAAACCAAATGGCGTGAAGAAAAAAAAAAAACTCATTTGCAATATATCATTCATTTTCTTAAAAAATTTAACAACCATCATCAAATCTTTATACCTCTTTCAACTAGACGTTATATTAATCTACGAGTTAATATTGATAAAATTAATTTTGCAGATTACTTCGCTAATAATTTTGATTGCATCAACAAACTACCACAAAAGAAGATCTAACCATACTAGACCGTCGATCTTCCATGATAAGAGGGTGCGCTATGACGATCGATACACTAACGTCAGACAACCATAAAAATAGACGAAAACTATGCCACAAGGCAAACGAAAATCGTATTACAAAGAAAGATGAACAATGTTGAAAAAAGATCAACTTTCCAACTCCTTGAACTAGCTCACTGAGTTAGCTCATGGACTCAACTCCAACTCAATAAAGAAGATTGAAGAAGTTCAACAAGAGAAGAAAACAAGGTGAATGTTAGACAAATACTAATTAGTTGTAATTAGAGTCACAAATTATGCTTGTTAGAATATAGTTAGTTTAAAATAATCTCAATTAGTTAATAGTTTGTTTAGAGTTTGTTAGGCAATTTGGGCGGGGATATAAATACAAAACTATTGTAATGGGTTTTGGACCCTACCCTTTGATCCACAGTTAATAAAATTTTAATTTTTCTTTACTCTGTATATTTTACCAAAGCTCTAACTGTCAGTTCATCTTCTTTCCTACATCTACCGTCGATCATCTACTCCGGCCACCACCATGGCCCCTTTCTCACACTGTATCAGGGATATCAATGGTCCTAACGTCTTTTGATTTGCTCTGTTGTTGTCGTTTCAGATCTATTTGTGCTTCTTGTTTTGGTTCAGTTGCTTCCTCAATCGGCGATCGGTTTGCTTCGCCATTCTCCTCCACCGTATTTTAGATCTCAAAACTAAATTAGATTGTCCATCTATCTTTTCATATGCATGTTAATTTTTTTTTAGATTGCGTTTCTCTTTTCTGTCTGTTGCTTCCTTTGTTGATTTGGTCAAGTTTTTCAGTTTCATCATCAGCAAAATTACTGTCGTGGTTCAGATCTGTTTCCAGTTACACGTTCGCCTGCGATGCCGTGATATGATTGGGTACTTTCAGCCGTCGTGATGTTTCGATTCACCATTCACACGAGCTTCTCTTCCGCCATTCATCTCATCTAGATTCGGTCAAGTGGTGGTTCGTTATCTACCGTTTCATCTCTATTTTTTTAATCTCAGGTTTGGATTCTTCATTTGAGACTCATCCAGTTTCCAATCTAATCTCAAATTAAATCTGCTACAACGAAGGTTTGTTGTCATATCACTTTGTTAGATGGTTTGGGCTACAATTTTGGTGATAGTTTTGGTTTGCTGAAGTTAGTGTTATGTTGAAATCCTTATAATATAGTTACAATTGTTAGTTTAGCAAAGTGATCCAACTTAGCTAGCTCCCCACGTTTGCAATTGTTAGTGCATATTTGACTATAATGGATATTCTTTGAGTTAAAATTCTTATGACCTGGACCCTTCTTAATTTTTACAAGATAATTCTCATTTGCTTATGCGCCTAATTTCTATAGACTGGTGTGAGATGAAAGTCTTTGGTCTGCGGTGGTTGATTACATTGTTCTTCTGAATTAGAAATTACATCGATTGTATCTTGTTAGTAGTTAAGTTTTTAAACTTAGCTGTAGTTTTCTGCTCGTGAATGACCTGAATTGGAGATTTAAGTTTATCATTTGTTGTTTACTAGTGTGGGATCTATGAGTTTAATTTGATCTTGGTTGTTGCTGGTGTTGCTATTGCATGTTGGTTATGTTTACTGCAAGTTTGGGAGATTCGATGTCTTTTGTTTTGAACACAAGGGTGATATAGTTAGATTCTATAATTTGATATCTTTGTCAAGAATAATCTGACACTTGTTATGTTCTGAGCTGGAATTTGATGAATGGTGCATTATGTTAGTTCTGCATTGTGTCACGTTCGTAGACTTTCGCTGACTCGAACGTGCGGTTTTAGTCGACTCTCGAAACCTTGTTCGATTAAGTAAGCCTAAAATCCACTTGTCATGGGGCTAGACTCCTGCTAACAAAACCATGCGACCTTAGGCGAAGATCTCCTGACAAACACCTAAGTCAAACTGGATTCTTGCTCTAGAATATCAAACACTTCTAAGCCCTCGAACGCAAAATCATTCTACGTGGAAGCTGATAAAAGAACAACTGAAAGTGATGGCAACAAGAATAACGAAGAACACTTAAGAACAATGAAGAACACTTAGAGAGTTTAGAGTAAATGCTTATTGTATTACTCAAAGAGATAATGGATGAGTGAATGAATTACAACTGAGATGAGGAGCCTCTATTTATAGTTGAACTCCCCCAGATCTAACGGTATAGTTTAAATTACATCGACGGTCGAGATTAACTCCATCTCTTTACAAAATCTTTAAATATCATAACATTATCTAAATAATATATTCAAATAATATAAGTGATAAGTAGGATGACTTATCACATTTACCACCCAAATTACCCTGGTGAATCCTCCATGGATTTTACTAAGTCTGGTGGGCTTGCGGGCTTTCTAGCATTCTTCAAGTGTCGGGCCAAGTCTAACGGTCTTGGCAAGCCCGATGCATCGCGCACAACCTCTTTGCCTGATGTTTGCGCCAATGACTCGGTCCCAAAAGTTTGGTTCGTGACATTCTCTCCCACTGAACTTAGCGACGCCCTCGTCACTCTACTCGAACGATCTTGGGCAGGGTCAACTTGATTACTCGTCGATGCCTCAGCTTCGTGCAATTCTCACATACGAACTGCTTGCTTCGGTTCAAACTGCCTTGGAACATCGCGTACTAAGACGCCACTTGGTACATCACCATCGTAGGAACCCTCTTTTACAAACTCTGATTTGCCTCGACTCGAAACCTCTTGGTTCTACAGCAAAGACTTGGAAGTTGTCACAACATTGAACACAGATCGAACTCACAGATTCATCGGCAACTCTGACTTTCCCCTTAAAACTCTGAAAAGCCCCTTCCAATCTTTGGCTCTCTCGCACCGGCGGCTAGGTCTTACTTGACCTACGCTCATCAAAGACGGAAAATCAAAATAAAAAAACTCTAGGAATGTGATTGAGATGTACCTCCCTCTCGGTCATATTCACTCCCAAATGGGTCAGCTCTTCTTTCTCTACGAAGTCTGGTCCTCTTTACATCGAACCTTCTCACTAAAGTTCGTTGCACGCATCGGCCCTTCTTCCATGAAGTATGTTTCCCCTTGTAGCATCCGCCCTTCTAACTTGAAGTTTGGTGTTTTCTTCTTGCATTGACCCTTCTTCTTTGAAGTCTGGTGCTTCCTCTTGCGTCAGCGCTTCTTACTTGAAGTCCTTCGCTCATCTCCAACCTTGCTCATAGGTTGTCTTTCTACGGTATCTATGTCCCTCTCTTGCTTGGCCCCCTTTGACCCTTTTTCTCATTGTGGTCTCTAAAGAAGTGTTCTTCACACGAACACCCACAGCTTGCTCTTCCTTCGGCCCTTTTATAGTTGTAGCCTCTGAAGTAAAGCTCTTTTACCCCAAGAACATTCTCAGAAAGTTTTCCCTTCGACCTTCTTCTTATGGTGGTCTCTGAAGCAATGTTCTTTCCACGAACATGCTCGGCGAACTCTTTCGTAGCTTTCTCGGACATGTTTAACCTATTCCGCTCTCGGTCAAGATATGCCTTGACAGAACTCAACGGGCAATCTCGCAACTTGTAAGGTTACTTACATCAGTAGCACTCTAATTGCTTCTTCACCCTCGGCTTGACAACTTCCTCATTTGCTATCGCACTAGGTCTCGGCCTTGGCTTGACTACTTTGGCACTCGTAGTCGAACCATGACTCTCTCTCGGCTTTGCGGCACTGGCATACCTGATCGCCCCAAGTCTTACTACTTTTCTCTTTGACTCGTATGTTGTCCTCACCGTGGCAGCAAGGCGGTTCTTCTCGGGACATCCCCTTATCAAGTGAAAACCACCACAGAAGTAGAACTTCAACTTCTTGCTCCCCTTCTTCTTTGAAAGAGACTTAGATTCACCATTCCCCTTGTCTTTCGAACTGGGCTTGGTTGACTCAGCACGAGCTTGCTTGTTTCTTGCAGGCTCGATCGGAGGTTTGGCAACACTGTTGAGTGGATCGCAAGATCGAAATTGACCAAGAGGGGGGGTGAATTGGAAATTTAAAGGTTTGTGGTGGAAATTTGCAAATTAAAAATTGATGGACAAGAGATTTAGAGTGGTTCAAGTTCCAAATGAACTCTACATCCACTACCTTAGCTTCACTAAGGATTTGCAACAATTCCACTAAATCGTTCTTCCCCTTTTCTAGGACAAGGAGGCAACCCTTTACAATTTCGGTTGATTTTTCTACCCAAAAATCAACCCAATCCTCACACAAGAGAACAAAGAAAATTTGAAGGCTAATAAGGTATCTCTCAATACAAATGATAGCCCCAATACAAGCACTCAACCCAATTTGACAAAGTATGAATGAAGATTACAAATTGGGATTTCTAGACAAATATGAAATTTGGCACAATTGCTTGGATTTGATCAATAAATGTTTGCTTGAAGATCAATAGTTATTGCTGATGCTTTTGGATGTCTCTTTTTTACCTTCTCATTAATTTCTAGCCGTTTGGGTGGTTGGGAACATAAATGGAGCCGTTGGAACCCTCTCTTACCACCATTAATGCACTTCTGCAGCTACCGGTATCGGTACGCGGGAAGGGGTATCGGTACCTGTCTCAGAAAAGAAAGAGCCGTTGTGTGCATTTAATAAGGGGTATCGATACGCACGTAAGCGTATCGGTACGGGGTATCGAAATGGCAAGGGCCGTATCGATACTATTTTCTGAACTTAGCTCACTGTCCACAACCGTATCGGTACGAGGGTTTGGCGTATCGATACGGGTCAACGAACTTTTAAAGTTTGGTTACCAACCAACTGACACCAACGGTCATATTTTTTAAACCGACTTATATTTAAAAATTATAAAGCCCGTATCGATACGAGGGTTAGCCGTATCGGTACGATATTCAAACTCTTTGAATTTTAACACAGAGGTGTATCGATACGAGGGTTTAGGGTATCGATACCGGTTCCGACAGTAACCAAGTTTGGTAAAATGGTATCGATACGTTTGGTGTTGTATCGATACGCCTGGGCGATTTTCAATGGTTTGTCTTGGAACACTTAGAAAATATTTTGAGTTTGAGTTTTCTAAATCAATTTTAAAGTGTTGGTGTTTTTAAAACTTATTAAGGGACTTATAAAAACAATTTTAAGTTTTACAAAATGATCCTTAAAGTGTTAATTATATCAAAATCAAACATAGGTTTTACAAACACCGACTGTCTCTACATGCCTTTGGGTATCACCTTACTCTAATGCGAGCTTCGCCCCCGGGCTAAGCTCCTTCAAGAAGGTCTTGAGCACACCCCACTCACTCATTGCGGTCTTACAACTGAGCAGCTCACTCTTAAGCTCATATATCTCTTTTCGCAAAGCTCCCATCTCGGCTTCATGAACAAAACTCTCTCAAACTATCTTTAACTCATTGAAGATATGTTGTTTCACGTCATTGAACTGGCCCTCTATGGATTCTAAATTTTTAAGATGTGGCTCCACTATACTTTGGATCCGCTTGGCCTCCCTATCAGATTCCTTGAGTCTATCGATCCTTTCCTCCAACGACGTTGAGACTTTCTCCAAGTCTTCTTGAATGGAATCGTTTGTGTGGCATAATTCTCCATATAAGAAGTCAAGCTTTTCTTGAACATCTGTCATGACCTCCTTGATGGAGTCCATCTTCTCGACTAACAACTTTGCCAATTCCCATGCTGTCACTGTTTCCTCTTGGTTTCCACCACGACACTCCTTGCCTTTTTGTGTGGAAGTCACATTTCTTGGTTTTGCCATCTCTTCACTCCTTTGCCACGAACTAGCTCGGTCACTCTGACTAGCTCGAACGTAAATCCTCACCATGCTTGTCTGCAACTGAAAGCTGGCTCGAACGCAAGTCCCCTTGACTCGCTCTGATACCACTTGTCACGTTCGTATACTTTCGCTGACTCGAACGTGTGGCCTTGGTCAACTCTCGGAACCTTGTTCAACTAAGTAAGCATAAAATCCACTTGTCACGGGGCTAGACTTCTGCTAACAAAACCATGCGACCTTAAGCGAAGTTCTCCTGACAAACGCCTAAGTCAAACTAGATTCTCGCTCTAGAAGATCAAACACTTCTAAGCCCTCAAATGCAAGATCGTTCTACACAGAAGCTGATAAAAGAACAACTAAAAGTGATGGCAACAAGAATAACAAAGAACACTTAAGAACAATGAAGAACACTTAGAGAGTTTAGAGTAAATGCTTCTTGTATTACTCAAAGAGAGAATGAATAAGTGAATGAATTACAATTGAGCTAGGGAGCCTCTATTTATAGTTGAACTCCCTCAGATCCAAAGGTACAATTTAAATTACATCGATGGTCAAGATTAACGCTATCTCTTTACAAAATCTCTAAATATCACAACATTATCTAAATAATATATTAAAATAATATAAATGATAAGTAGGATGAATTATCATATTTACCACCCAAATTACCCTGGGGAATCCTCCATGGATTTTACTAAGTCTGGTGGGCTTGCAGGCTTTCTAGCATTCTCTGAGTGCCGAGCCAAGTCTGACGGTCTTGGAAAGCCCGATGCATCGCGCACAACCTCTTTGCTTGATGTTTGCGCCAATGAATCGGTCCCAAAAGTTTGGTTTGTAATTTGATGTCTTGGTCAAGAATAATTTGACAGTTGTTATGTTCTGAGCTGGAATTTGATGAACAGTGCATTATGTTAGTTATGCATTGCGACTACTTGTTCTTAGTTTGGTTAGTGGTTTGTGCTTTAATTCATTATCGAAGTTGATGCATGTTGAGATTTTGTTTAAAGGGAAAATGTGGTTTCTCTTAAAACTTTGCAAGTTGGTTTTTGTTGGAGTTGTTGTAGTGATTACTGGTGGAAACTGTGTATAATTTGTGATACATTGAGTGATGATGGATGCTGGTTAAAGTTGGTTATAGAGTTGTGATATTCAGTCCTGCAACAGTTCGAAGGCTGTTGTGTGGATGAAGAAAATGAAGAGAAAAAATTGTATGATGGACCATCGAAGATGAAAGAAAAGGAAGAAAGCTTCTTTCTATCAGTACACTGAAAAAAAAACAGATGTACATTGTTAAGCAGATGTTCAAGTAAAGATAGATTTGGAGACAACTGATTTTCTTCTTTGGGTACCAGCTCACCTACATTTTTGTTTTATGTTGTTCGAGTAAAGATAAATGATGTTGTGCATGGTGAAGAAGAAAGAAAGTAAGAAAGGATGAAGAAAGTTGAAAAAATACCAACTCCCTGGACCAGCTCAGTGAGTTAGCTCATGGACTCAATTCCAACTCAATAAAAAAGATTGAAGAAGTTCAACAAGAGAAGAAAACATGGTGAATGTTAGACGATTACTAATTAGTTGTAATTAGAGTCACAAATTGTGCTTGTTAGAATATAATTAGTTGAAAATAATCTCAATTAGTTAATAATTTATTTAGAGTTTGTTAGGCGATTTGGACGGTTTGTTTGAGGATATATATACAAAACCATTGTAATAGGTTTTGGACCCTACTCTTTGATCCACAATTAATAAAATTTCAATTTTCCTTTACTCTATATATTTTACCAAAGCTCTAACAGTCAGTTCATTTTTTTTCTACATCCATCCTCGATCACCTACTTTGACCACCACCATGGCCCTTTTTTCACAAACAAATACAATAAGGTATGTAAAAAGAATGAATCTAAAATGAGATGAGAAGTTCTGAAAAAAAACTAAAAAATAAAAAATAAACAAAGAGAGGAAGGAAAATTTAACGGCAACACTAAGACCATAGTAAAAACGATACTTTTAAAGAAGAAGAAAAACTAAGAAAAAACACTTTAAATGCACGTAACATGTTGCACCTAGGGATGGAAAAAATACCAGTCCCCAATTTGACCGGGAGTGTTCTGATCCGACCAAATTTTTTCTAGAATTTTGGAGAACGGGGCAGGTTCAGATATATGTTAGAAATTTTTCGTCATGTTTCGGTATATTTTTAATATATATTTTATTATATTTATAAAAATATTATTATATATAAACACTTTTATGGGCTTTAGGCTATTATTTGTTTTGTTTATGGTTATCGTAAAATTTTGTTAGATGTTGATCAAGTTTTAATATATTCGATTCTGACGGCCAATAGTTCGAGTTTATTCTTTTAAATATGTAATTTAACATGTGAGTAATTTAAAATTGTTTTTATTTTATTTTTTATATAGGTTTAAAGTCCCTTGGAACCATTGTTTGTGATTGTGGTGGATGATTGGTCATATCTAACTTTTATCGTCGACGAAGATTAGTTTTTTTAAATTTTCGGGTCGAGGCGGGGCGGGGCAGTGTCGGATTTAAGTATCAATATGTTAGGTTAGGTAAATTAATATTTAAGTTCGAGGCGGAGCAAGATTGAGTTTAATAACTTATAGATCAGAACGGTTTTGAGGCGGCCAAAAACTTACCCCACCCCGTTGTCATCGCTAGTTGGACCGATAAAAGTTAATCACAAATGAGTGTGATTTAGAAAATAATTAGTTTAAAAAGGGGATGGAGAAGCCAATACCTGAGTAGGTGGCGGGGATGAGCGTGGTGAGCAGACCATGAACGTCCGTAGCATTATCTGACAAGCTGCTGTTGGTTTGGCATATTTGTATTTGAAGAGAGCATGAGTGCCACTGTGCCAGGGTTTTGTTTTGTCATTATTTTCATCTTCATTTATCGGCGCCAGCCACCCTGCTTGCATGCTCTTGTGCAATGAAATGGTACAAGCCAGTTACAGACACGATAACAGAACAGCATGAATACAGCCAAAGGTTAATGTTTGTTTGTCTGTTTTAATTTGGTTTACTTATTTTCCCCATATATGCCAAAATTAAGGATACTTTATTTATTTACTTTTGTGACATTGCCATTTTAATTACTACATATTGTAAAAACTTTTATTAAATGTTTAAACCCGTAATTTTTTAAAGCAAAATGCAAACTCCTGTAGTTTTTAATGAATAGACAATTGAATGATAAAATTATCTGGTTTAAAAACTTATTTCATACAAGCTGTATATTTTATATAAACGTCAATATGTTTTATTTGGTTTTAGTGTAATTAGTATCGTTATTAATGAATTAGCAGCTTATAATAGTAATACAATATAACATGTAAAATTAAAATGACATTTTCATCATCGAAGAATTACAAAATATATATTTTTTATATCAAATTTTGTTATGTTGTTTTAAATGAAGAAAAAAAAAACACTACACTAGGCAATTTGTACATAATAAGATCTGTGTATTATGTTTTTTTTTCAGATTTAGTCTCTTTACTATAAATTGTTTATTTTTAAAGGTCTAAACATTATAAAGTCATAATATATCTGAATAGGATCCGCATGTATTTATTTCTAGAATAATAAACTTTCATTAAAGATAAAAAGTAAAATATGCCCCAGATTTTGAAGGACTATACTAATTTTCAAGCCATTAGGCTTTGTAGTTGTATCGTACACTCGTTCTTATGTCCTTAAGAATCATTATCACTTAATATTGAAACATTTTGTTTAGAATTGAATCGATCTCAATGGGTACATACTCCCACATATGACGAGACACGTGCAATAAAGTTACACTTGACCCAACAAAGAGTAATTACAATAATATTTGTTGTTGTGTTTTTTTATATTTTAATTCAAGGAATATTATATTTTGTTTTTTTTATTTTATTTTAAGATTTATGATGATTCTTATGACATCAATGAGATTTATTGAAGTGACATGTATTGTGGCCTAAAGTCGACATAAACACACACCGACTTCACTTTTATTTTACTTAAATTTGGTAAAAACACACGAACTTTACATTTTTCTGTTAAAATCGACAAAAACACACATCGACTTTTATTTTTAATGTAAAAAGTGTCATATATCTTGAAATGAAAATGAAATTACAATAGATATTAAAATATATTTTCTACAATAATAACTAAAGAAAATTAATAATGTAAATATCCCTCACTTAATGAGAAAAAATAGAAAAGAATAAAATGTTAAAAGATTATAAAGGATTTATATCCAATACACTAGCAGTAAAAACTTTTAGTTTCTATAAGCGCTTTAGTTTTAGGGTTTAGAGACTATTTATGGTGTAAATTTTAGGGTTTATGTTTAAATTTAGGGGTTAGTGTTAGGATTTAGGGTTTAAAGATTAGGGTAATATGATAAGAATTTAAGTTTTAACCTATAAATCCTAAATTCTAACTATAAACCTTAAATTTTATTCACCATCACTAAATTCTAAACTATTAAAACTAGAACTAAGACAATTATGAAAACTTTATTTCTAGCGCCTGTGTATCAAATAATTATTCCAATATAAAATTTTACCTTTTCAAATTGAATTTCTTGGGCATCAAGAGAAAGGAACTTCCTCGGTCTTTTGTGTTGACTAATCAACTTAACAGTTAAGGTTATATAGAGGAATACGGCATCCGGTGCGGTTAGCTCTATCGTATACATCTAAAAAGGTCAGATCACACTGTATTTTAATATTTGAATTCGGTGATGACAATAGAGAATGAGCCAAATTTCAACAAATCCAATGGCTATAAAATCATTCCAATATTCGTTTTCACTGATAAAAAAACTAAAACTAATTGCATAGATTAAGAGAATTAAGTCAATTCATCAGAGAAAATCAAGCATTCTGTTTTGCATTTCATTAAAACCAACAACAAAAAATAAAAACCGTAACTTTAATCTCTTTCTCTCTCTCTCTGTATGTATATATATATTCACAATGTAGTGCCTGCTCACCTACTGCAATGGAGTGAGCTTAAACCATAACCAGTCCGTACACCATCATCCCTTTTGTAACCGTCGAGATACATAAAGAACCCATTGCTGTTTTCTTTCTTTTCTAAAAAGAAAACCCAAATCGGCCAAAAGAGCAATCGTCTACTGAAAAGGAAACGTTTTTTATTTCCCCCTGTGAGCTTTCTGCATTCCTTTTCTTTTATCAACTTTCATTAAGAACAGAAATTTATATCTGGGTTTTGGGTTCTTTTTTAACTCTGATTCTTTCTTGTAAACGTATTCTCTTTGTATCTATAAAGTTATCGTTTTTTGTTCTTGGGTTTCTTGGAAGATGTTTAAAGTGGGTGAGAAGGAGAAGATGATGATGACAAGGGATATGAAAAGAAACAGTGAGCTTGAAACTTTATCGAGTGAGAGCCCTCAAAATCCTCCATTTCTCAATCGTCAACACCATTCGCCCATGACTCGAGTTTCCTCTTATCCTTCAAGCTCCTTCTCTAATGGGTTTCCTTCGCCTGAAATAAGTTCACCATTTGAAGACCGACAACAGCAGCAACCCAATTTTCATCATTATGTACCCTGGTTGGATCCTACATCATTACCTGACATTCGTTTCAGAAATAAGATTGCAAATGAAAAGAAATGGGTCGATGGTGGTTTTGATTTGTGGGAGAATCTGTATCAAATGCATATTGGAGATGAAGGAATCGATGGAGTTGATTCTGGTGAAAGGAGGATATCCGAGAGCGACCTAGATGGTTTGGGCCTTTGTGTTGGTGATATTTCTTCTTATAATACTGGAAAGTATGGTTCGTATGATGTGTTTTACAAAGGGTTTCAATCTTCTCCACAACAAGTTTCTATGGGTTTTGATGGTAATGATGTCATGAAGTCCACATTGCTTGGTTTGCATGGTGGAAGCGAAAGGGGTGATTCATTGGGGTCTTATGGTATTGGTTACAATCAGAATGATTTCGTTTCGAAACCGAGTTGGCACAATAATCAGAGAAACTATATTTTGGAGCAGAGAATGGAACAGTGCAGGAGTATTGACAATGGGGGAATTCTATTACAGAATGCCTTCAGTACTAGGCCCTACCTTGATAATTCTTTTGTCTGCCCACAGCAATGTGGAATGGATGGTAATGGCGGTAGAGGTGTCACTGATTCTTCGAGTTCTCCTAGGTTCTTGCACAGTAAGTTTCCTCTTGTGGAGGATCATAGTGTCATCATTCAAGGAAGAGATTTGAAGTATGGTGCTGACAACTTTGGTCATGATTCATTCAACTGCCGTAAGAAAAAATCTCTCAAAGGGATTGCCATGCAAAAACTTAAAGAGAAAAGCTCTAAACTTGATAGTAATCATGGAGAAAATGTACGACTAATGCCAAGTCCATATTCCTTGGTTGAGTTTCGAGGATGTATTAATTATATGGCTAAGGACCAGAATGATTCTCGCTTCCTACAAAGTATATTTGAAGAAGGAAGCTCTTTAGATATTCAAATAATATTCAATGAAATTATTGATAACATTGTTGAACTTATGATGGATCCCTTTGGGAACTACCTAGTGCAAAAGTTGCTGGATGTGTGCACTGAAGAACAAAGACTGCAGATAGTTCTCATGGTGACAAAAGAAGCAGGGCAGCTAGTGAGGATTTCCTTAAACACATATGGGTAACAGCTTCATTATCATTTAATTATCCTTTCTCTTTTTCATTTTAGTGATATTCTTTGTTTTCTTCTTTTCTATACCAATACACACAAATATTTGTTGCTAAGTTAATATACTTCTATATTTCAGTACTCGTGTAGTACAGAAGTTGATTGAGACTCTCAAATCCAGACAACAGATTTCTCTGATCAAATCTGCTCTTAAACCTGGAATTCTTGATCTTATCAAGGATCTCAATGGAAATCATGTTTTGCAGCGCTGCTTGCAATGCCTTGACAATGAAGATAATAAGGTAAAATGTGAGAGTGAATTAACTTCCGAGGTTCAATGCTTGTGATCACAGATGACCCTAATCATGATGGGTCTTCTGTTTTTATATATAATTTGTTACTTAGGCAATAGTTTTGACCATCAACTACAGTCTCATTTCATCATGTCAATCTACTACATGGTTCATTTCTAGTTAATTATTTAGATTGATGCATCTTGACAACGGTGTTCAAGTCTTCTAAATAAAGTTGTATGATTATCTTGGAGGTCTTTATCCTATGGCCTATTACCTATGCTTTGTTGCATGATCGGTTTGATGTAATACATATTTGTTTGTGTTTCTCCCCTTGGTCAGTGCAGGGTATCTTTTGTGTGTGTATCATGAGATGTCGTCATATAGTTTAACTCATGATTGGTAAGTGCGCCTTGTAAACAGGCCGAAACATTTCTTCCTGGTACTGTCTCAATTACAGGTATTGGCATATTGCTACTGCATGAGAACCAGTTGACGTGAATGCAAGGATCCAATTTGAAGGAATCTATTCATTCTGAATATTTTTTAGTATGTACATTCTTTCCATGGGAGGAACCAACCTATAACAGCCTATTATATGTGTGAGGTAGATAGTAACTAAACCAACACGATTCTTGAGGAGTTCTTAGTACATCGGAGAATCTCTTTTAGCTTGCAATTTTCATGATTGTCGCATTCTGTGTCTGCTCATATGCTACCGTACATATAATTCTTCCAGAAGTGTATTTCTTATTCAAACTGTAGTTGGCTGGCATTGGTTCATTTCCTGTGTAAAAATCTGTCTCTACTTTGATGCTGCTGCTTATTTTGTCGAGTTTGATTCTAAAACCTTTTGTCCTTTGTTTCTGTTAACTACCAATGCAGATTATTTTTGATGCTGCTGCACAATTTTGCGTAGATATTGCCACTCATCGTCATGGATGCTGTGTGTTGCAACGCTGCATTTCTCATTCCAATGGACAACATCGAGATAACCTAATTACTCAAGTTTCCAGAAACGGGCTTCTTCTTGCTCAAGATCCTTTCGGGTAATAAGATAAAGCTAAGTGATTCTTGTTTGTTTCTTCCATCCTAGTTTTCTGACAAATACAATTCTTATCGTGGTTTTGATTAATAAGTTAGCTTATCAATTTGCTTCAATCAAGTTCAATGAGTAAACTCGGATCAGGATTAAAGAAAGATCAATCCATTTGTGTATCTATATCTTTTGTCGTGCTAATGAAACACATGGATCACAAAAAACCAGTTGCTTTATGTGGTTATATGATTTTTTTTTCATGCTAATGAATTATATCATCTGAACTATACTTAAACCCTTATCTAATGTAAAAAGTTCATGTATGTGACACAGTTCGTTGGGAATTTCTATGGCCTACGGATCAAGATTCTGAGAATCATAGATTTATTTAATAAACATAATTCACCAGCCATTTCTGTTCCTTGTAAGTTAAGTCAAATGATCATGGGATGTACTCGCTTGGTATTAAGAACAAATATGACAAACCTGGTATCTTGCAGATTTTGCATTATCAATAGTTAGTTCTTCATGCCTTTATTTATCTTCTTTTTTCTTCTAATGTACGCATTTTTTTTGTTTAATTTATCTCTCCCTGACTTGTATTATTTGCTTGTTTCTGAAACAGAAATTATGTTGTTCAGTACATCATAGAGCTAAAGGTCCCCTCTGCTGTTGGCAACTTACTTTCTCAGTTCAAAAGGCACTTGCTTTCTCAGTTCAAAGGGCACTATGTTCAACTCTCAATGCAGAAATTTAGCAGTCATGTGGTCGAAAAATGCCTCAAGCATATTGCAGAAAGCCGGTCGCAAATCATCCACGAGTTAACCTGTGTTGTACACTTTGAACAATTATTGCAGGACCCATTTGCCAACTATGTCATTCAATCTGCTTTAGCTGTAACCAAGGTTCGAGTACTTGACATGTCTGTCATTTTCATGCTTTGATAGTATTTGATCTAGTTTCAATGAAAACTCTCTGAGTAGCTCCTTTCATCTCTTGTTAAGTAGCTTTACTCTAAAGATTCACGATTTTCATCGCAAAGCATTTGATCTCAAGCAGGGCCCTCTTCATGCTACACTAGCTGGAGCTGTCCGTCCCCACACAATCTTGCGAACCAGCCCATATTGCAAGAGAATATTCTCGCGGAACCTCCTGAAAAAGTCATAGGGTCACTTTGCCGATGTTGTTGTGCTTCCAAAGTTGCTTGCTGTTCACTACAAGTAGTCACGTCCTTGGGTTGCTAGATACATAGAATGTGCATGAATTCTCTGGTGCCTGCCGTTGTGGTGGAAGGCTTACAGCTTCGGATCAGTGGAATCACCTTCAATAATACTAAGGATGTAGATGAAAATCTTGCTTCTAGTTGTTCATTATGTAGTTTAAACTTGTATTATTCTGTTATCGTGTTGTCTTTTGTCAATCCGTCCAAACTTGGGGATGTCCTGTTATCTTGTTGTCTTTTGTCGATCCGTCCGAGCTTGGGGATGTCTTATGTTTTTATCACCTTTAAGACCAAGGGACTTATTGCTTTGGAATATATTTCAAATCTGATGCCTGAATTTCATTTTAGATTTCATACGTTCTTCAATAAGAATATATTATGGAGATATACTTGAATTGCTTCTTTACGGAGATGTACTCCTGGGGAAGGATATGCTGCTGAAGTCACACCATATAGTACCAATCACAAGCCTTTTATTGCATCTCAGATATCATAAAACTCACAGTACCATATAGAAAAACAGGATGAAAAACATAGCACACTAGACCATAAAGAAACTCTTTATTTAACACAACCATTTCACGATATCAGATTCAAGCCTCGTCATGTCCTGCAAGTACCAGCAGCAATTTTTCATAGTCTCCATGAGTGTCCTTGACAATAGCACGAGTCAGTGGGACACTGTTCCTTCGCTGGTACTCATCCGCTATGATCTTTAAATCGAACTCTGCCCTGCTGGAAATAACTCTGGTAAGAGCTCCTTCATCCGTTCCTTGTTTATTAATTGCTTGACGAAGAATCTCCTCGAAATACTTTTCAGGGTAGACCAGGCACTTCACCGTGGACCTTACCAGTGCAAGGAACTCATCCTTAGGGTCAGCCTCCAAGTCCTGCAGATAGGAGAGTCAAAGACCAGGGAAAACCTATCAGGGTCAGGGAGATTCAATATAACACATGCGAAACAGATAGGGGGGATCTGAAAACTCACAATCCAACTTTGTATACCTCGATTATATCATTTCCGTATTCATTTTTGTAGTGATTCAAGGTTGCATTGATCTGTGCCTTGCTTCTCGTACCCAAAACCTTGATGACATCGTCATCACTGTAAGCTTTGTTTGAAATTTTCTCATGGAGTAACTTGGCCTCAGTTTTTGCCAGGCTCATGTTCACCTCATCTCCCTCGTATCTGTATGAACTCACCAGAGGTAGGAGAAGCTGAGAGGAAAAGAGACACATAACGCATTCGTAAGCAGAGCCATTCAGAACAAAGAACAAACACTAAAAACTTTGTTGACCAAAACTTCATTTGGTTTTTACAGATAACTCAAGCATCCGTGTAATTTACCTTACGGAAATCACCAGTTGTGTGATGAGCGACATCCTCTTCAAGCGATTTCTTATAACGAGCATGATAAGCCTGCCTGGCGTGAAGCAGTTGGTTGGCAGACCTTGTGCAGGCTATTTCCATAAGGACCTGATTGCTCGAAGTCCACCTTTTGGTGGCTTCATTAGCCAAGAGTGCATCACGTTCAGCGGGATCAAGAGTCCAAAGCAGAACCAGCCTCTGTTTGATAACATCTCAGAAAACAACTTTCGTTATTCGTCCTTCCAGACAATAAGACCAGCACATATAGAATACTGTCTAGCAGTGAATAAAGCAAAACTAACCTCAAAGTCACTTGTGAGCTCCTTGTCCAGTGCCTTAAGGAGATCTTCTCCATAGGTCTCAGCATATGTTTTTCGAATCAAGTTCCGTTGCTCCGCATTTCTGTGACCTAATATATCTATGATTAATTTCTCGTTAGTTCCCCATCCTGCAATCAGACACCAATCCAAGGTTTACATCAATGTTCGGAGAAACTGCCTTCTAAAAACTTAAAGATCAAACCTCGGCCACTTCAAAGTTCTTTTTCTTGTATAGACATTAGACAGATGTTTACACATAAACAAACTCAAGTCTCGTATTACCGGAACAAATTTATGGTCGGATATATAGTTTAAACCACCATATAACCATACCATCAAACCGATCTGAACATCAAACTACTAAGCCAATATCGGGCAGATAAAAAAACAAGCAACTTGCTTAACAAAGATCGGGCAGATATAAAAAACAAGCAACTTGCTTAACAAAGATCGGGCATCATCACCATCATTTTCAGTATTTCAACACAATCTACATAGATCTTGGCAAACATGGCAAGATCACTCCTCCGCCCACCCACCGACACAGGAAAAGAAAGGATCTCTTTTGGTGTAAAATGAAAACCATTTGCGATTTCAGAATAAACTCGGAGAAGGGTCAATCATTATAGATCCTAGTGTATATCGTATTCAGAAGATCAAAGTAAACATAATTAGATTAACATAGAATAAAAAAAGATGGGAGTTATAAGAAACTGGAGGAGAGACCTGAAAAGGCTTTTTGTAGTTGCTCACAGTCTTCAGACACTGATGGAACTGCCGAGGGAACTGTAAGAGTCGCCATTCTTTGTTCTCTTCCTCTACTTGTTGAATCTGTATAGAATCGAAAACGAGAAGAAGGTGGTAGCAATTTAAGGACAGCATAGCGGCATAGCGCTACTTAATTAAGACGTGTCTGTCCGGATATGCCGCGTCTCAAGGAAATTCCACTTTTGCCACCTGAGTTTTATCAGGCGATTTTCTTTCTGAAATTTTATGGGAAAAATATCTCTTCAAATAATATTTGAAAAAAGAGAATATTTAATTAAATATTATTTAGAGGCTAATAAAATCTAAAAAAGATTATTCAACCAAATGCGTCAGTATTGTCGACGAAACTGTTACACATGTCACTGTCATGTACATCATCGGTGTCAAAACCTACCAATAATTAGGTCTCACGTGGATCGCAATGACAATGGTAGTTGATATTTTAGGGAGATGATGTGGCTGGTAATCACTCTGTTTCTGTTTCTTCAAAGGGAATGATTACAATGACAATCATGATAATTAAGGAAAAACTGTTCATAATCTTTTGGGAAAGCAGAGTCTTTTGGCTTCCCCTTTAATCATGATTATTACTGCTTATAGTTCCACACTCAACGCTGCATATAAACAAAAATAAAAAATGGGGTCACCCGTCACCGTGATTGACATAATCGGAATAACATTTGATCTGGTTTATTCATAGAATTAATTTTAGAATATGATATTTCTCAAGTTTTGACATCAAACCCCAACACCTCACAATATTTTATGTGATCTGTAAAGTGTAGCTTTTATTAAGAACAGTCGTGAAGTAGTGAATGATGTTACCGATACAAAGGTGTGTTATACCTGTCTAACCACTCTGCATTTTGTGCATTTATCGGTATTAATATTACGTATAAATTATATCCACTTTGAAATACAAATAGTGTGGTATATACAGTTTGATAGTTTATTAAATTAATAGAATATTCACCTTTTTTAAAATTGAAATCCTTAGAATTTTTTTTGTATATGTATAAAATGAACGATGTATATACATGCATGGACAGAGCCACATAATAGTATAGGGTGTCTTGATGATACCTAAAAAATTTTCTTATATAATTTGTATGTAAAAAATTAAAAATATAAATAAAATAACACATCTTTTATAAATAATTAATCCTCCTTAAGCACCGTTCAAAAAATAACACTCCTTGAATAAATTTCTAGCTCTGCCATGTGATTCGAACATTGAAACAACTTTACTTTGAGTAAAAACTAAATATATGGTTGTTTATAAATTGTTAACACGTTGTAAGCTAAATTCTGATACATGAAAAGTTGGGAAAAATATTCTTACTAATCTACTTGTATACAAGGAGTGCCACAACATTAAAATATTGGGAGTTACAGCTGAGAAACAGGTCTGCAATTCAATATAAGACCCTTGGGAGGAAATGATTCAGTCGGCTAGCAGCTGAGAAAGAGCGTACATAGTTGGTCTAGAATTTGGATTGTCAGCCAAGCACATAAAAGCTATCTTCATCACAGATATCAGTTGGTCCTGAACGTATGGTGATGGAGGTAAAGGCCTTTGATCCAAAACATCTTCCACCAGAGGGCGCATTTGAAGAGTCCAAGATGGTAGCGCGGAGATCAATTCGCCAGGATGCGATCCGATGATGACTTCCATAATCAACACTCCGAAACTATAAACGTCACACTTTTCTGTAACCTTCATTGTGTAGCCAAGCTCTGCAAAGGAAAAAAAAAAAACAGATATAGTCGATTACAGAATGATGATCTACCTTTCATGCCACAACAGATTTCTATAACTACATGGTGCAAATAGGACAAGGCATGAGCAACCCCTTTTATAACATTCACCCTTTTTTCCCAATCCAATTCTTTTGCTGCTTGTTCATTGCTTAGATTTGTAGATAAACTACCTTTTTCGAGGTATTTGTAAACCAAGAATTTGTGCTCGGCAGACCAACAGAACCCGTAAAACTTCACGATATTCTGATGCCGTATGCCTATCAAAGCCGTTACTTCATTCTGGAATTCTTTTGCAGCTCTAACTTCATCTGAATGCAGTTGATGGACTTTCTTCACAGCTACAATATCACCTGATGACAGCTCTACTCGGTATACGCTCCGTATCCTCCCTTTCCAATGCAACACTGAGGACTAAAGTTTTTCGTTACACTTTTGATCTCAGAATACAACAATTTCCCATCAACTGACGATATTGCAAAGATATCATTATGCATGCTGCTTTCACTTTCTTTGTCTGCATCTTTTCTCTGTCTTTTGAAGTCGAAAAACGAAGCCAGGATAGCAATTGAAAGGATGGCAGCTCCCAATAGAGGGAACATGATTGCATAGAGTAACTTGCGGGGGCCCTTTTTAGAAAGATTGCAAGGTTATATTGCCACACAATCCCTCGTTTCCTTCTAATGCTTGTATTGAAGCATTTTGAAATGCGGGAACATCAGGAATTGGACCCCGCAGCTCGTTATGTGCTATGTCGACATAGACCAAGCCTCAGAGCTCACTGAAAATTGTGATGCCACCTGATAGGTTATTATAAGAGACATTCAATGTTGACAAGCTCTTCAAAGATTGAAATTGTGTTGGAAACTTGGAATCTCTCCTGAAAGTATGTTATGACTCAGATCTAAATCAGTCAGTTGAGTTAACTCGCCTATTTGAGCTGAAATTCTCTGGCTGAAATTGTTACTACTCAAATTCAAGTAGTGCAATTTCAACATACCTCCTATTGTCTCGGGGATGAACTGACTCAATCTGTTTTTCGACAAATCGAGATACTCGAGATTGGAAAAAGATCCAACTTCCCTTGGTATACCACCATAGAGTTGATTCCCTGACAGAATAAGCCTTGATAAAGAAGTCAATTTTGTCAGCTCCGTCGAAATCTCCCCAACTAAATGATTTGGAGAAAAATCTAGAGCTTGAAGCTGAACTGAGTCTCCAAGCTCAGGTGGTATTCTGCCGGTGATGTTGTTCCCAGCAATCAATAGGGTGCTTATACTATTGCACAATGCCCACTTAGGTGAAATTTTCACCATAAAAGTCATTGTCACTAAGGCCTACAAAATCCAAGCTAGGATAGACTCCAAAATCTTCTGATATATTTCCAGTCAGCATGTTTCTTTCAAGGCGCAATCTTTTAAGGCTGCTGCAATTTTTCAAGTCTTGAGGTATTGGACCTCTGAAACGGTTCTCATTGGCTAAGAAATCTTCCGGTGCTCCACCTCTGCAAACGTTTCGTGGAAGCTCCCCGGTGAATTGGTTTATATCAAGTTCCAACATCCTCATATTCAAGAAGTTCCCAATTTCTTGAGGTATGGGACCGGAATGCCGGTTGTCTCGGAGGAACAAAGTTTCCAAGTTGCTCAAATTAGCAAATGAAGATGGAATAGAACCATTGAGTTGATTTTGACTCAACTCTAAGAAAATCAATGATTGCAACTTTCCTAACTCTTCAGTAATGGGGCCGAAAAGTTTATTTTCATATACTTGGAGAATGGTAAGACCTGTCAAGTTTCCAAATGAGGCAGGGATGAAACCAGAAAGATTGTTTCTATAAAGTATTAATTCGCTGAGCGATGTCATATGCCCCAGTTCAGAAGGGACCGATCCTGAAAGACTGTTGGTGGATAAGTAGAGCAATCTCAAGTATTTCAGGTTATCAAAACTGGAAGGGATGGAACCTGTGAGTTGGTTGGTATCAATATAAAGTTCATGCAAGTTGGTAAGGTTTCCCATTTCTGAAGGAATGTCACCAGAAAGAGAATTATTCAACATATACAAGTAGGTGAGGTTGGCCAGATTGCCTAAAGAAGAAGGGATGGGACCGTTTAGATAGTTATTCCAATTTCCAGGGACCCTAGCTGGCCTATTTCTTCAGGAATGGAGCCATTAAATTGGTTTTGAACAAGGTGAAGGGTATTGAGATGAATAAGCTGACCAATTTGAAGTGGGCTTTCCATTCCATCGTCGGCTTAGCTACTCCAGTTGGAAAAGAATCCACCCGCAATTTTCCTAATGTCAAATCCCGCGTCTTTATCTCGACTCCTTACAAATTAAGCAAGAGAATTTAAGGGATGCTTTTACATTATATTAGAATCTTCAATTTAATTTAAGACTTGTTCTTCCTACAAATAAAAAGATGAGGAACAATTATATTTTGGTTCTTAAATTTCTATTTTTTATTAAATTGATTTAAACATGACGAAACAATAACGATTTATTACGTCAAGATCGTTAGAAATTCAAAAAATATATATTAAAAATTACAAATCAGGTATAACATCTCACTAATGACAAAATTATTTATTTTTTCAAAAATTTTAATGACATGACTGAAAAAGAAAAATAAATTATATGAATTTGACGATATTATTTTTGTTTCGTTGCATTTAGATTAAATTGAAAAAATAAAATAAAATTTGAGTGTTAAATATAACGTGATAAAAGTTTAAAAATCAATTACTGAAATGGATCCGGAAATCTCGGAAGATTCTACAAACCCTAGTGTTGACTTAAGGGCTGAAACCCTCATGTCGTCAGCCGGAGGAACAGTGGGTAGACCACCGGATTGTAAAGTTGGTGCATTGTCGTTGCCTCCTGTGATTGAGATTGCATCTGTTACTCCATCGACAGAGGTTGTTTCTAGGCCGCTCGGTGTTGTATCGCCATCTGAACGTGATTCGACGTTGGTGGGGAAAACGAGCGAGGTTCTTG
Organism: Hibiscus tridactylites; assembly: GCA_958450335.1. Classification (NCBI taxonomy): domain Eukaryota; kingdom Viridiplantae; phylum Streptophyta; class Magnoliopsida; order Malvales; family Malvaceae; genus Hibiscus; species Hibiscus tridactylites. The sequence goes on along the minus strand of OY288275.1, from coordinate 82,709,038 downwards.
GATTGGATAGTATTGCAGATATGATGGTATGTGATGTGGATACCCCTGATGTGGACGGGGTTGTATCGCCAGCGGTGACTGCACCGGTGGATGGGGTGGTCTCTACGCCTGCTACCGCAGCCGGTATGACTGGTACGAAATTAACTTTCCGTGATATGGTTCTCGGGCGAGACTCGGGGAAGTCAGTGGCGAACGCGATCCCAGACTTGGATGTGGAGATGAATCCTGATGATGTTAAGGTGCGGTTTGTGGATGGGACTTCGACTATTGATTTTTCAGAGCGGCTGCATTCTGTGATCGACTCTAAATTAGCTAATTCGATAATAGTTCGCCTTTTGGGACGTTCGATTGGGTATGCGGCTTTGCTTTCTAGGATTAAGAGTTTGTGGAATCCCCATGGGGAGATTTCTTTGATCGACATGGATAATGAGTATTTTCTTGTCCGTTTTGCTAATGCGGAAGATTGTTCAAGGGTGTTAATCGATGGCCCATGGCAGATTTATGGTTGTTACCTCACTGTACAACCATGGAGTAGGACTTTTTCGACTTCGGTTGACCATCCAGATCAGATAGTTGTGTGGGTGCGTCTCTCTAGTCTACCATATCGATATTACACAAAGAGCATATTTCGTTATATTGTTGGGACTTTGGGGAAGGTTGTGAGGATTGACTATAACACTGCGAAAGGAAAACGCGGCCGGTTCGCACGGTTGGCGATAGTTGTTAACTTGAATAAGCCGCTGGCCCCGAACATTGTTATTGACGGCATGAAGCAGCGACTTGAGTATGAGGGGTTGCCGACAATATGCTACACTTGTGAAAAATATGGACACGCGCTTGAGGCTTGTAAACTTGCTGCTGTGTCGGATCGACAAGGGAATAATGCGGTGATTGAACTTGATGAGCAGGCAGCGGAGGAGAAGTTTGGTCCTTGGATGCAAGTGGCTAATAGGCGGCAGCGTTGTGGTGGCAATGGAAATGCTGGGAATCACTTGGGTTCTGAAATCCGAGTTGATCGAAGTCAAAAGGGTGGTCGTTTTGATGTTCTACGGATAGCGAATTCGGAAGAATCTGCTAAAACGATGGATGCCCCACATACTCCTAATTTGGCGATGGGTGGTAGGGATACTGGAGTTCCAATTTCGAACAAGGGGGTAACCCGACCAGTGAGGCAACTGGACGTGCGAAAGGAAAGACGGTTATGACTGGTCCGATAGTTCTTCCGGCATTAACAAAAGAAATGGGCAGCTCATCTAAGGCTGTTTTGGGGAGTTCTAAAGGTTCCAATACCTTGCGGCAAAGGAAGGAAGGGGAGACCACTGGGGTTGTCGATTGTAATGTGACACGGCAGGAGAAGGAGGTTGTTTTTATGGATGTCATTGTGCCGGTATCGAGTAGTTTGAATCTGATGAATCATACGGCTATTAAGGTGGTATCAAAAGGTCCGACTGTAGAGGATAATCCAGCACAGAGCAACAGCGAGGTTGGGGTTGTTGGTAGTGGGGTGGCATCCACGGAGCGGCGTCTATCGAAGATTAAATCTGTGGCGAGAAAAAGTCCGTATTATGTGAGGAGGAATTTAGTAGTGCGACAGGAGAATAAAGATCCTAATAAGGATCAGGCTATTGATTTTGGTGAGTGGATAAGGAAGATGTCGACGGAATTGAAAGAGAATGGTTCAGGTAGTGTAGCGAGTCTTCTACTGCCAACTTCTCTGCTGGTGGAATCTCGGGGGAAGGTTCAATGGCGCGACAACACGGTTTTTGATGACAAAGGAGGGACGATTTAGTGTTCCTGTATCCTTTACATCTTTGTTATTATGTTTAAAGTTCTTTTTTGGAATGTCCAGAGAGCTTCAGTCCCTGATTTTAACCGTTATTTGAAGCTAATAATTAGATCGCAGGATCTGGATATCATTGCTCTGATGGAACCGCGCATTAGTGGGAGGAAAGCGGATGCGTTCATAGGTAGGCATGGGTTTTCACATTCGTATCGGATTGAAGCTTGCGGTTTTTCAAGAGGGATTTGGCTTATGTGGAAAGATACTGTTAGAGTTGATGTGATTGTCGTGTCTAATCAGTTTATTCATTCTATTTGTGAGAACAAGCAGAATGGCAACTCGTGTCTACTGACTGTGGTTTACGGAAGCCCGAATATCAGACGCCGTAATTACCTTTGGAATTATTTGCTTGCTTTGCAACCGCCGACACCTAAACCTTGGGTATTAGGAGGTGATTTTAATGTCATTCATTGTTTCGAGGATCGTATGGGAGGCTCTAATAGACGTGATGGTATTTGCAAAAAGCATGGGAGTTTTCTTTCTACTGTTAGGTTGTATAATTTGGGGTTTCATGGACCACGGTATACTTGGAAGCGATGGACCTTACATCAACGGCTTGATCGTTGTGTGGGTAATGATGAATGGTACGATACTTGGCCTGGGTCGTGTGTGTATCACTTGGCACGGATTGGCTCGGACCATCGCCCAGTGTTACTTGTGCGGTCTCCATCTAGTAGTCAGCGACCTCAATCGCCTTTTAAGTTTCTTGCAGCCTGGCAGGAGGATCCGAGATTTGTGGAGATGTTGAAAATTTCTTGGAATTCAAGTGGTGATGTTGTGACGAACCTGAGTAATTTTACAAAGGTGGCTAGCGATTGGAATCGTGAGGTCTTTGGTAACATTAATAGAAGGAAAACACGTTTGTTGGCACGGATACAAGGCATTGAAAAGAAGCTGGAATTTTCCTCTGATGATAACCTGATTGAGCTTGAGAAAGATTTAAAACAAGAGTTAGATAATGTGCTTGCTCAGGAGGAAAGCCTTTGGTTTCAAAGGTCACGGGCACAATGGATTCGGGATGGCGATCGTAATACCCGGTTTTACCATCGTGCTACTAAGGCGAGGCAAGCTCGATGCAAAGTATCCATGATTAAACTTGAGAATGGAAGTTGGTGTGATGATATTAATGAAATGAAGCAAGGCGCAATAGCTTTATTCCGCAACCTTTTTACTGTATCGGCTTCTGCCTTGCCGCAGTGGCAAATCTGAGGCCGTTTTGTGTCCATATCAAGTATGGATAAGACTCGTCTAGTGGCGCAAGTTAGTGAGGATGAGGTAAGCCACGCGATCTTTGAGATGGAGCCTTTGAAAGCACCGGGTTTCGATGGAATTCATGTTATGTTCTATCAACAGAATTGGTCAGTTGTGAAGGGAAGTGTGATTGCTTTTGTCCGGGATTGTTTTACCTCTTGGGAGTTGTGCGATGGCATGAATAAAACTATTTTAGTTTTAATTCCGAACGTGGCGTCGCCTGAAACTTTCGTGCATTTTAGACCTATCAACCTCTGCTCGGTGATTTACAAGACATTGACTAAGGTCATAGTCAATTGTTTAAAGCTGTTACTGCCAAGTTTTATTTCTTCTTCACAAGTGAGCTTTGTGCCAGGAAGGAATATTATGGATAATGTTATTCTTGCGCAAGAAGTGATTCATACGATGCGAACGAAACGTGCACGCAGGGGTTGGATGGCTTTAATGATTGATCTTGAGAAAGCCTACGATCGACTTGAATTGAGTTTTATTGCGGATACTTTAGACGATGCCGGTTTGCCAGCGGATTTTATTAATTTAATTATGTGCTGCATCACGTCTGTTACAATACAAATTAGTTGGAATGGTGAGTTAACGGAAAGTTTTACACCAACTCGCGGCATTCGACAAGGGGACCCGATGTCACCTTATATTTTTGTGCTCTGTATGGAGCGGCTTTCTCAAGCAATAGGGGTGGAAATTGTGAATGGAAACTGGTCTGAAGTTCACTTGAGTCGGGATGGGCCTGGTATTTCGCATCTCTTTTTCGCTGATGATATTGTTTTATTTTCGAAGGCGACTGTATCGCAAATGCAGGTTATATGTCGCGTTCTTGAGTCCTTCTGTGCATCGTCAGGGCACAAAGTTAGTAAGCCAAAGACGAATATCTATTTTTCGAAGAATACCTCAGGTTAGTTGCGAACTACTATTGTTAATGGTTTTGGCTTTACTGAGGTTGCGGACTTGGGAAGATATCTGGGGATTCCTTTGCTCCATAATAGAGTTACTAAGGCAACCTATAGTTATCTGGTTGCTAAGGTTAGGGATCAATTGAACTCAAGATCAGCACGGACACTTGCTTTTGTTGGGCGTATTACTTTGGCCAAGTCTGTGTTACAGGCGATTCCTAACTATACAATGCAAGCTTCTTGGCTTCCGAAACGTGTCTGCAAAGAGATTGAGAAGCTGATTTGAGGATTTATATGGGGACGTTCAAGCGAGCACAAGGGGATTAATCTCGTTCGTTGGGATGACGTACAAGCTCCACTTACGGATGGAGGGCTTGGTTTGAGAAAATTGGAGGTTGTTAACCAATCTTTTCTCATGAAGTTGGGTTTTCAGATGCTTACGGACGGTGACAAATTGTGGGTTCGTGTGGTGCGGGCAAAGTATAAAATAGAAGGTGCCTTGCCCGTGAATATTGTGGTTCGGAATTGTAGTCGGTTATGGGTCGGGATCAGCAGCGTTTGGGAGAATGTTATTGGCGGTATAGGGTAGATTGTCCGAGATGGATGCTTAGTTGATTTTTGGTATGACTTTTGGTTGAATGATTTGGGTCCTCTTGCTGGGTTTTATCAACAAAATGGCCAACTTGATCTATGCCCGGTGGCTACCTATGTTGGCCATGATGGTTCGTGGAATGCTTCGACCCTTAGTGAAGTGTTACCGGAGAGTATTGTCCAACAAATCCTAGCCGTTTACCCACCTTCGCATCGGTTTGGTCCGGATCGACTTGGGTGGCGGGATGACAAGAGGCATATGTTCACGGTTAAGTCGACGTATAATCGCATTTTGGGTACTGTTGGAGGGCATGATTCAGGTGTGTGGAAGTCGATTTGGCAGGCAGCTATCGTTACCCTATCGGATCCGTACTTTCCTTTGGCTTGCTGCACTGGGAAGCTTACTTACCAACATGGAACGGGTGCGCAGACACTTTGCTGAAGATGCGCGCTGCTGCATTTGTGGGAATGGATATGAAGACGTCCTTCATGTTCTTCGAGACTGCACGGTGGCGCGAGGGGTTTGGCGGCAGTTTTTTAACAAAGATAGGCACAGCAGGTTCTTTACGCTACATTTGATGGATTGGATCGAGGCAAACATTAGAAATGAGGGAATGTGCGCTGGTTTTGTTGCGCATTGGGACATGTTGTTCCCAATCATATGTTGGAAGCTTTGGCTTCGCAGGAACCGAAAGATCTTTGATCCGGATTTCATCGAACGTGAGGAGCTGGTTGTTGCAAGCATGCGTTATTTGGACGAGGTAGTTGCGGCAAATGATAAATCAGCTATCATTAGAACCCTGTCTCGTGTGATGCCAAGTGAGAATCGATGGAGTTGTCCGCCTTGTCAGTGGGTTAAAATAAATGTTGATGGTGCTGTGAATTCGATCTCTGGCGCGGCTTCGATAGGGGGAGTGTGTCGTGCGGATACAAGAGATTGGTTGTTTGATTTTAGCCGGAAAGTTGGTTGTTGTTCCATTTTATTTGCCGAGCCTTGGGCGATTTTGGAGGGGCTCACGTATAGTTGGCATTTTGGTTTTCAAAGAATTAAAGTTGAGTCGGATAGTCGTGAGGCGATAGGCGATAGGCTATGTGCTCAAAGGTTCTAATGAAAGAACGGCTAATGCTTTGGTGGTGGCGATAGCGGAGTTGATGAAACGGAATTGGGAGGTGTCCTTTGAGTATGTAAATCGCGAATCAAATCGTGTGGCGAATTGGGTTGCAAAGGATATGCGGAAAGATACGATAGGTGCAAGGTTGTGGGAGACTCCACCGGTAGCGGTGCATGGTTTGTTAGAGGCGGATAAGAATCATGGATCGGAACATCAACCGATCGGTATAGGTTAATTGTTGGTTGTGTTTTCCTTTCTTGCTTTGTTGTCTTGTGGTTAGTTCTTCATCGTTATTTCTTGTAGCTCTAACGCATGCACTCTTTTTCCTCCATTAGGCTCAGGGAAGTTTTTTAACGAGGCATGTGTTAGACGCTTTCCCCCCTTCAATCGAAAAAAAAAGTTTAAAAATCAAAATAACAAATTGGTAAAATAAAATTAAAGACTAATAGATCATTTTGCTAAAAGATTATTATTCGAAATATAAACTATAAACTTTAATTCTACCAAAAAAATTGAAAACGTATATGTCTCATTTTATTTTATTTGTATTCTTTTAATTTTAATTAACAATACTCAATCAGCTTGTGAAATAAATAAAATAATTAACTCTCAATATATTAAAAAATTATATAAAATAAAACAGCTACCAAGTAACAGCTAAATAATGAAAATGCAAGTATTTCATATAATTTGTGATACTCTTTTATTAATAAATCCAGTACTCTGCTTGTAAGAATATCAGCCCTGGGCCTTTGCTCTTGGTTTCTTTGAGAGGCCTTATTTAAAATGGCTATTAGCTAAGATAGTACTAGAAACTTGAATAAACATTTCACAATTGTTTTTTGTTCGAAAGATTTCACGAATACATAAGTTAGTATAATAAATTAAATTAAAATAGGTTTAAGGGTGTAACTCTATTGTGTAAATAAATAGAGCGTTCGATGAACTATTTGTGAATCGTTTGTATAACGTTTGTTGATTATGCTAAATAAACGAGTATGAACAAAATTTTTATCTGTTTAATAAATAAATGAACACGAACAAATGTGTGTTTAGCTCGTTTATCGATTCACTTATAAGCTTGTTTACCCGGGTTTTCATTTTTATTTTTTATATTTTAAATATTTGTGAATGTATGGACTAAATTGAACATATGATGAGCTTTGGAGTTCAAACTGTGAAGCCTCAGGAGCTTAAGATTTAGTGGAGTAATTTCACCATTTTTAAGATTTTTAAAAATAAAATTCTAAAAATATCTAGTGGCAACAGTTTGATACGAAGCGGTGCACCAAAAATAGGTGTTCAAAGTATTTTTTTTTTGAATTTTAAGTGTCTAAAGAATTATTTTGCAAAAATAGGTGCCCGAAGTTTTAAAAGTTATAATTTTAGATGTCTACAGCTAATGGGTGTTAAAAAACAAACTTTAACCAATCAATGCTTGACACGTGGTATATTTTTTTTTCAAAATTTAAAATTAAAAACAAAAAACTTTATCTTTACCATAAAATCTCAAAAGTTTACAATTTTTACAAAACATTCCCTAAATCCTTAAAATTACCCAAACCTTCAAATCACCACTGCCGATCACCGCCCTTGAGCACTCCTCTTTGATCGCCGGGCCAAGGCGGTCATTTCCCCCAACACGGCGTCGCTAGAAACGGCAAACGACGTGTAGCCGAACGTCGAACACAAAATTGACGTTCGGCTCGTACACCGTTCGCTGTTTTTGACGACGCCATATTGGGGGAAATGATTGTCTTGGTCCGGCGACCAAAGGGGTGTGCTCAGGGGCGATGATCGGCGGCGATTTGGGGGTTTAGGTTTGAGTAATTTTAGGGATTTGGGGACTGTTTTATAAAAGTTTCAAAATTTTGGAATTTTATGATAAACTGATTTTTTGGGTGTTTTTGTTTAAAAAATTTAAAAAAATCAAATTAGTGCCACATGTCAATCATTGAATGGTTAAAGATTATTTTAACATCCATTAATAGTAAGCACTTAAAATTATAACTTTTAAAATTTTAGGCACCTATTTTTACAAAATAATACTTTAGACACCTAAAGTTCAAAAAAAAGACATACTTTAGGCACCTATTTTTGATTTAAGCCTAAATTCTATGAGAAGTTCTTGTACTACACTAGAAGTTCATTTTAGTCCTTCTACTATAAATAAGAACATTTTAATTCTTGTATTATATCTAAAAATACATTTTAATCCCTCTACTATACACAGAGACATTTTAGTCCATGCACATTTAAAAAGTGAATATTTTGGTCTAAAATATTAAAATTATAGTTAGTTGGCTTAAATATTTTGTTTTAAACACCCTTTAAGTCCTTGTCAATTTTGAAATTAAGGAAATTGATCCCTCTTAAAAAGAGAAAATTTATTCGATTAATTTAAGAAAAATAAAAAAACCAAAAAATTATATAATTTATAATATATATATATATATATTGAGAATGTTAATGAAATATTAATTTCTTTTCTGATTTTTGTATCATATTTTTCAATCGAGCTCTAACTCTCACAACAAATCTAAAAATTCTAAAAAAAAAGTAATATACATTTTTCAATTAAATGTTTTTATGGTTTGTCTTGTAATTATAATATTATTGAAAGTGGGGACAAAAGATTTTGGAGTTAGAATATGAATTAATTTTACATATAAATTTCATAAGTGTTTAAAAACTTTATGTAAATTTTCACAAAAAAAAATATTTTACAAGAGATTAATTTGGTCAAGTTCAAAAATGAGAAGGGCATAAAGAGTGTTTAAACCAAAATATTTAAGTTAACTAACAACAACTTTAGCGTTTTAAAGTGTACAAGGACCAAAATGTCAAATTTTTAAATATACAGGGACTAAAATATTTTTTATAGCAAAGAGGCTAAAATAAACTTTTAGTTATAATACAAGGAGTAAAATGTTTTATTTTATAATAAAGGAACTAAAATGAACTTTTAGGTATAGTACAAGGACTTCTGATGTACTTTTTAAATAAACTTTAGTTGTTATGAAAACCATGACATGAATGTTTACTCTAGGGGACTGAAAGATAACCGATGACAACTAATTTTTTATTTATATTTAATGAGATAGTAACATGAATATCTAAGGGGATTAAAAAATAATTTATCAAGCGCATATATATTCACCTAATTTATTTATAGGTAAAATACTTAAATTATCACTTAACTTTACTCTGTGATCTATTTTGGTCACTCAACTTTTTAAAAAGATTAATTTTATCACTCAACTTTAAATATTGACCTATTTTAGTCACTCCACCGTTAAATGCTTAACACTGTGATGACATAGAAATAAAAAATCATAAAAATATATGTTTTAATAATATTTAAATACACTTCATTAAATAAATAAAATAAAACCAAAAAAATCAAACCCTCCCTCTGTCACCTTCATCGGCTCATCAACTTCTACATTCTCCATCATGTCTAGTTCTTAAAATGTTCAAATTATTCAATAACTACAAATGGCGTACGTCCAGCAATTACTAATGCCTTCGAGGAGCGCTTGGAGACGTTGCAGAAGAGAGTCTTGATTGAGGAGAGAAACAAAGGGATGGGATTGGGCGGTGAGGGATGACTTAAAAAGGTCGGGTCCAAGAGCAACGACGGATGCGGAAGTGGATGTAGAGGATTGCAACTGCGGCGACAACAAATAAGAGATATCGAAGCTCATGGAAACGTCCATAACCGATGTGTTATCGTCCGACCAAAGATTCATCGTCGAAGGTAACTGATAATCCGTCATTACATAAGATTTCGCCAGATTTTTGTCACTTATTTTCAAAATTTTGTTTCTGGTTTCGAACAAGAGAAGAAAATACATAAGATTTCGCCAGATTTTTGTCCCGGTAATTCATCAAATTCACTTGAATACACCTCTCTTCTAGAATCACTTCAATTTTATAATAATGAGTGTCTAGTTATTATTGTCGTGTCTTTAAAACATGAGATGTAAATAAATTTTAGCATTGTTAAAACTAACTTGTTTAATACGACAACCACAAAACATGAGGAATTGTAAATGTTTGAACACTTTAATTGTTGTTGGTTCCATATGTCTGTATTAATGTGGAATGATATTTATAAATAGTCTGATCAACAATCAATGAGAAACATGTGATTTGGTTCCCCATTAATCTGCCATTGCCGCACGATGTTGATGCCTTAATTATATTGCAACCATTTTTTTCTTCTTCAAAATAACATTTCTCGTTTTCATGCAAACGATGGGTACCGCTACTAATTATTTTGAATTTTCAAATTAGGGAGATAGCACTCTTCATGAACGGGTCGGGTCGCAACTCAATTTCAAAAAGTCCTTTTTTTAATGCCAGACTAAACTAACCTGAAATCAAGTCAAATTTATATAATAATGAGTTATAAGTTATGACGATATGTATTTATGATTTATATAATAACGAATTATAGTTAAATTTGAATGATCTGTTATTTAATTTGGAAACCAAGTCAAACCAAACTAACCTGAAATCAAAATTATCTTAGTCTAAGCTTAGGTTTGGTTGGACCTGCTAGGTCGGATGAGTACGTAAGTCTGATTAATGGATAAGCATGACTGCAAATTTTAATAAATATGTATTTATAGAATAAAAAAATTTACAACGGGCGTCGAATATCGCTGAACACTACTAACTTGAACACCATTAAATTAATTAATAAAAATTAAAAATCTTAAAAACTCAACATACAATTAACATTTATTTAAAATAAAATTTTAATTAAATTATTTTCTATAGGGAAAACTACACGGGCGGTCACCTAACTATCACTCTTTTTTTGTTTTAGTCACTCAACTAATTTTTTCGACAAAACTATCACTAACGTTTCATTTCATTATCGTTTTGGTCACCGACCGTTAAATATTTAACGAAAATTGTGAAATGGCATGGTTTAATAACAATTTTAGTCCATAAAATTGTTACATATCAATTTAATCCTAATAGAAAATAACTCATCCAATATTTGAACTAAATCCCAAATTCCCTGTCCCTTTTCTTTTTTCTCTGCAACACTACTCTAAAAATTTAACTAAATTTTTCAAAAAAAAAAAACACTCTTCTTTCTAAGCACTAGAAATACATGAAATACCTCTTCTTCGTATCTCACTGCTTAATTTTTTTTTTTTTTAAAAAGTACTTTTTTTAGCTTTTTTAAAGAAGCAGAAGATGAGAAGAAAAACGTGTTCCCGTAATTTGTGTTTAAAGATTACATGACGCTATATGCTGAACTGAAATTTCAAGTCAAGGAGTCGAGGTTCGAAGCCATGAAAGCCATAGAAACAACGGCTCCCATTGCAACTGCTTAACTTTAAAATTTTCACACATTTTGTTTTGATTTTTTTTTATATATTTTTATGAATTAATCCTTAAATTTTTAAAAATTTTATGATTTATGTTCACTCTAAAATTTTAAATTTTTTATGACTTGTACCCACCTTAAAAATATATTTGAGCTTTTATTCACTCTAAAAAATATTTTTAGATCCGCCACTGCGAATATCGCTGCTCACTTATTTAAAAAGTTCTTTACCTAAGCCAATATGTGATCGGGTTAACTTTGTGGCCTGTTTCACTATTATAAAATAATGAAATTAATCCTTTGATGTAAAAAATATATAACTAAATTTAATAATGCATAATAAAGCTATTTCATATTAACTTGGTAATTAACATAAATATGCTTAATTGATTGATTAAAAGTAAAATAAAGAGGCTAAACTAATATTAATGAATGAGTTTTTAAACCACGAGTGTTATCAATTTCATATATTTTCTAAATAAATATTTTACAAAGGGTCAAATTAAAAAATCTCTAAGGGACCAAACATCAATATACCTTAAATAATATAAGGCGATTTAAGAAATTTTTAAAAAATGAGGGAGGGAATGTAACTATACCCCTATTCATGTATATAATCAAATAAATAAATCAGTATCATGATAAATAAATAAATAGAAAGTATCCATATAATAAATTAAAGTTCATGTATTTTTTAACATAAAATTAAAGTTCATGAATTGAATTACATATTAAATAGAAGATTATATACAATATCGAATTTTATCCTATTCATATAATATTTACAATAATAGCATCGCATTAAATGTAATTGATTCATTTTTAAATAATATTCATGGATACTCATAAAACTATGAAATAGTAGTATTCTACTCCTACTTCATAGTAGAATTTGAATCTTTCTTTGATGGTTAAAGTTGTTTTAAGAGTAAAAGTTGTGTGCATTTAACTCTATTTTTTCACAAGAAAGTTGCAATGAAGACAATTGTTACCGCAAAAAAGAATCAAGAAAAATGAGCCTTATTTTTTTCTCAGCTATCATAAAGTTCTATTATTAAAATGAGCTACGGGTAAAAATTCTTTCTCTTTTTCAGTGTCTCTATTTATGCTCTAACACTAAAAAATATTATAAAATTAAATTTTAAAATTTAACCTTAAATTCTAAATTTTAAATCATACACTCTATACCTTTAAAATACACACTGTCCTAAATTTCCTAAACTTTAACTATAAACCCTAAATTTTAAACCTAATTTTAAACGTAAGAATATAAGTAAGAGCACCGAAAACGTCAGAAAATTTCCATCATATTAGTATAAGCTTTGTTAGTTGGTTGGTGTTTTCTTTTTTTTTTTGACAAATTCATTAGTTTGTTGGTGTTTTTTTTTTTTTGACAAATTCATTAGTTTGTTGATTGTTTGACCAATTTATGCGGCAATTTATTAAGACATAGGACGTATGAGAATGAATACGTTTTGAATTTCAATTGCTGCTTTATTTTAATTTATGCTGTCATCTGTCAAAACTTTAAAGGAATTAATTAAGTGTTTCTAGAGGATCTTAATCACGATCTAAAAAAAAGGTTTCTTAACTTTCTTTATATATGTATATATATAAAAGAAAAAATAGGTTTCTTTTATTAAGGCTCAAGGGACTTAAAATATTTGAATAAATAATTAGAGCTTCATATACACAGTCATTTTTCTATGTCCGCGGGGCAGCTGCAACTTCTGCCGTGTCCAATGTATTCACCTACTGAGAAAATAAATAGCAACATTGTTGGGTCTGCTGCTAACATCTCTAAATTAAATCCGAATGTAAAAGCCTCGTTTAACATGATATATATATATATATATTATATATCAAACTTGTATAAACTGAATGGGAATCAAAGAAATGAGCGTATAGATCTGTTTGTTAGGCAAACTCAATTAAAATGCAGCACCAACCCAAGTGGGACTGAAAACTCTGTGCAACAATCCCCAGGGTACCCTACTCTATACATATACACATGCATGTATGTATGGAAATGAAATGAAATGGGATGCATATAGCAACATATATGTATAGGGATCGGAATCCAACATATAACTATATATAGCTGAAAGAATAAATGCACCATTATATCAGTGAATATCCAATATGCATTAATGTTTCATCTTCCTAAGAGAGAAAATGGTGGTCCTGCTCTCGGGTTTCCCCCACAGATAAATGCTGCACTTATTCTTCAGCTTCAGTTAACACCCTTCATCACCACCTTCTTTTTACTTTGTAATTGCTGTCCATGCATTTATTATAAACGCACTCTTATTATTTCAAAGCTACAAACCCTGATGAATTAAACAAAAATTATAATTATGTTAATTCCTAAAGATATACCTGCTGATACGCATGAATCTTGCATGTACGAATAAGTATATTTGGTGAGTGAGTTTTGTTCCAAATTTTTTCTTTTGACTAATTCAATATGTTTAGACGGTAACTTCAAGAATCAAGATACAAATTAAGATTTACTTATTTGTTCATTTTGCCTTTTTCTTACACATATGTTGTGTAAAAAATTACACAAACCTACATATTTACTCTTTAAAAAAATTAAATCTCTAATCCTAAAACACTAAAATCTGAACTCTAACATTCCCTCTTGATTTTAAATTATATAAACTAAACCCTTAAACTATAAATCTTAAACTAAATTTTTAATTTAGCCCCTAAAAAATGTGTAAATTTTAAATTACCCGATGTGTATTCAATCATTTTTATGTTTTTGTGACGAGCTTGTGATGAGTTTTGGGTGTAAGCACTAAATCCATGATCCACGAGTTCATGGATTCTCAGTGCAGCGTTTTTGCTATTTCGATAGTGCTGTGGAATTGCAGTAGGGGGTGATGTATCGAATTTGGCGGTTGTCGATATTGATGTATTGCACTCTTTTTCTTCTATTAGGTTTAGAAAAGTTCGTTAACGAGACTCATGTCTTTGTATTGTATGGTATCTCTAATAAAATTATACAATATTTTATTTTGCAAAAAAAATATTTTTTATGTTTTTTACTCAAATTAAGGGAAGAACGGCATACAATAAAAACATAATAATCAAAGAATGAATTCATGCGTTTCAATTTTTTTATAACACAAGATTTTCTTTAGGCTTATATAATAAGCAACAACCATAAATTAAGTTTTTAAAACAAAATATAATTAACCATAAAATATGATGAGGTTAAGTTCAAATGAATTAAAGAATTAAGGTTCAAATAAGTAAAAAATCTTATTATATTTTTAGTATAAAACAATTTGGGAGACACAACCCCTGATCGAGAGTAGTTTCGTGTATGTATATAATACGAGTTTTTTTTTGGATAATCAAATTTTATTATCCAAGAGCAGAGAACTGCTACAATCAACTACAAAACTGTACAATAACAACAAAACAAGAGTAACCCCACCTATACAAGTAAATCCCAGTTACATCTCAAATTTGTATCTATACCACTATGTAAATGCCCAACCTTTCCATGCAATCTAGTATGAACAGTGTCACGAATACTAGAAAAAATAGCCTCAACCGTAGAAGAAGACGAACGAAACATTCTGAAATTTCGTTCTCTCCAAACAAAGTAAATCAAAGCACTCCAAGCAATTCTTAGAATCAAAACAATAAGAGATTTACCTCGAAAATGCTTCACCGCCCAATCAATTTCAAGATCCCAAGAAGAAACTAACCTGGATATGCCACATGCACTCAAGGTATACTTCCAGATTTCCTTTGAGAAAATGCACCCAAAGAAGATGTGATCTCTAGTTTCACTAGCCTCGCCACACAAAACACACAAAGTATCCGGCACCATACCCCAAGAAGTAAGCCGATCCCTGGTAGGAAGCCTACCAAGTATAGCCATCCATGCCACCAACGCATGCCGAGGTATATGCAAAGGGAACCATATCAAACGCTGCCAAGTAACCTTCTGTCTACGTGGTCTTAGCTCCAAGCAAATCTGCGAAGTAGATAAAGAACCACTCAACAGTTGCCTTTGCCCATCTCGAACCTTGATTAGCTGCTTCCATATCCATCCCATCGAAGCTCTAGGAATCAGATGCAAGAACGAAACTCCCTTCAGGACATAAGCATTAGCCCAAGCTACCCATAACGATCCCTGGCCTGCTAACAACCGCCTCACAAGAGTTACCATACAAGCAATGTTCCAGCTAACCAAGTCCTGCAATCCAAGACCACCTTCAGCTTTCAGAGAATAAACAACATCCCACTTAACTCTTGCGGAACCCTTCTTGTCATCACCTTTCCAAAAAAATCTGAGGCACAATTGATTAATCCTCTTAAGCACCGATTTAGGCAACACAAATTGCCTGCACCAGTATCCTTGGATACCAAAAATAGTTGATCTAATTAATTTCACTCGGCCAGCAAAGCTCAGCTTCAAAGTCGACCAATGCTGAATTCTATCATGTATTCAAACTAAAAGGGGCTGACAATCCTTCACAGAAAGCTTGCGTGTAACCAATGGCACTCCAAGATACCTCACTGGTAACGAACCATGCCTAAAACCAGAAACAAGAACCATGGCATCCACCATCTCAGCCGAAGTACCAGAAGTGAAAAGTTCACTTTTAGCCGCATTCAACCTAAGCCCTGACATCGAATAAACTCTTCAAGGACACAACAGATACCAACAATAGAGTCTAAAGAACCTTTAGAAAAGATCATCAAGTCATCTGCGAAACATAAGTGGGTCAGCCTGACCTTTCGACATTTAGGGTGATACTGAAAAACTCCTTTTTCGGCGGCCACATTAAGCAACCTCGAGAGGACATTCATGGTGAGCACAAAGATGTAGGGGGATAGGGGATCTCCCTGCCGTACACCTCTCTCACCCTTGAAGAAACCAACAAGTCCACCATTTACACAAACTGAAAATCTAGGAGTCATCACGCAAGCCTCTATCCAGGTAATGAACTTGCCAGGAAACTCCATAGCCTTTAAAATAGCTAAAACAAACTCCCAACTAATCGAATCAAACGCCTTTTGCAAGTCAATCTTACAAGTGCACCTTGGGGAAAGATTGCTCCTACCATACCCTTTAACCATTTCCTGAGCTAAGAGGACATTATCAACAATGCTTCTCCCCTTCACAAAAGCACTTTGATTTGGCTCAATCATACTCGGAAACAAAGGAGATAATCTATTCATAAGTACCTTAGTGATGCACTTATAAAAAATAGAGCAACAGGAAATAGGCTTGAAGTCCTTAACTTGGTTAGGGCTTAAAGTCTTAGGAACCAAAACTATGGTCGTAGCATTAAATCCAGGGATAAGCTCCGATGTAGAGAAGAAATGCCTAACAGCCAGGATAAAATCCCTACCTGTAATAGCCCAAGTCCTCTTAAAAAACAATGCAGTGAATCCATCAGGCCCAGGAGATTTATCATTACCCATGCTGAATAATGCAGCCTTAATCTCCTCATCAGAGACCTCTGCAACCAGTGACTCAGCATCCTCAAATGAAACAGTGTAGGAAATCAACTCATGTAGAAGCTCAACTGGAGGAACAATAACATTAGGGTCCTTAGACCCGAGCAAATTTGAGAAAAACTGTACCACTTCCTGTGCAATTTCATCTTGAGTATCCAATCTAGTACCATCAGTTGAAACAAGTGATTGTATACACTGCCGACGATTCTTAACCTTGACTACTGAATAAAAAAACTTCATGCTCTGATCAGCTTCACAAATCCACTGCACCTTTGCCTTTTGCTTATAGAAACTCCTTTCAGCCAACTCCAACTGAGAAAGCTCATCTTTAAGGACTTGAACATGAGAGATCGAAGAAGAAGATACACTTAAAAGCAATTGTGCCTCTTCCAGTTGTTTCCTCTTTGCTGCCACACGGGAAGGAAGTTCACCAAAATTTTGCCTGTTAAAGGCCTTCAACACAGGCTTAAGTCTCTTTAATTTCACAAAAAGTTGCCTCATAGGATTACCATAAGCTGCAAGACACCATGAACTAGCAACAGTATCCAAAAACAAGTGATGTTGACACCAAAAATTAAAAAATTTAAAAGGCTTCGGGGGAGAGATGAAAGTCTTTTTAGTGTGGAATAATACAGGAGAATGATCCGAAACTCCAGGGGCCAAGAACTCAGCCTGAGAACAAGGGAAGGAACTATACCAAGCTAAGTTAGTTAAAACCCTGTCAAGCTTACGAGCCAAAGGCCGCAACTCCTGATGATTTGACCAAGTGAAAAGAGGACCCGAGCAAGGATAATCCACCAAACCTAGCCAATAGCGTAATCATCCTCTGAACTTTCATTGGGATTTAAAATAATGTTGAAGTCCCCAAATACAATCCAAGGAGCCTCCCCAACAACATTATGCAAATCAATAAGACTGGACCATAAACTCCTCCTACTAATACCCAGATTAGCAGCGTAAACAACAGTCATAAAGAAATCCTGTCCCCCAGAACAGATTCGACAAGTTATAAACTGATCAGAAGCTGAAATAAAAGAAAGGTTAATCAACCCTTTCCACAAAACCCAGATCCTACCATTGTAAGCATCAGAATAGTTTGCCAACCATTTCCAACCTGAAAACCATTTGCTAATAATTCCAGCAGCATTATTAACCTTCACACGAGTCTCAAGCAGACAAACCACATCAACACGTAAATAATTCAACCGACTAACAATTCCATGTTGCTTAACAGGGTCATTAAGACCCCTAACATTCCAAGTGCAGAGAATCATATCAAAGGAGAGTTTGAAGAGCTAACCTTCGCAACAGGGCCCTTCTTCTTAACCTTATCAGCAACTTCACGCTTCTTAGTTTTCAATTCGAGAACCAGTTTAGCAACACCATGGGAGGCATTACGAACCTTCCTAGGGGATACAAGAACAATGACATCACAAGGATCCTCCATAAGCAACTCTGCATCAGTTTGGCCATCATTCGAATTCACCAAAGCCTCAAAATCCTCCTTCTGAACTGGTGCAATCTCAGAATCAGCCAACACAGCTTCAGAACTGCCAACACCCACATCCTCAGAAATCAAAGAGGCCATCTCCGCCAACGCACTAAATTTGTTACTAGAGTCCCGTACAACACCCTTAGGAGGGAAAGGAGTAACAACGACAGGCTTGTCCGATCTACCATTAGAATTACCACAAGGAGCAGATCCAATGGAAACAGGGAGCTTCGCAGGATTGGACGACTCAGGCACCTGCAATTTACCTTTATGATTCCCAGGAACCACAGCATGCTCCACCTTCACAGCTTTATCAAGGCAAGCTTTAGTGGAATGACCAAAGACAGAACACTTATCACACTTAGGAGGCCTCTAAGGAATTTCAACAGAAACCTGAACTGTAGAACCATTCCGAAGACGAACTGGAATCGAATCAGGGATCACCGTAGACATGTTGATCTCCACGCACACTTTGGCATAAGCCAATCTCTGTTTGGAGGCAGTAACGCTGTCCATATACAAAGGAAAGCCCACAGCACTTGCAACATAACTCAACCCCCGTCGTGTAAACAGCTCCAACGGAATCCCCCAAAGATGAATCCAAACCGAAATACGATCCAATTTGAAGTCTAAGCTCTCCAGATTGGGTTCCCAGCGGCGCAAGATCAACGGCTTGTTCTGAAAATGCCAAGGACCATTTTCGTAGACCCAATCCCTAACAGTGGAATTAACGAACCGGAAAACGAAGAGATTTTCCCCCACAGAACTGACCTCAACGTCACCATGCTTGCCCCAAAGAATCCCAGCAATCTTTTGCAAGGCACTGAAAGGAGGAGCTCGGCCAATAAATTGACCCACTAGAGCAAAACGCCAAGCCAAAGAGCCCTCCTCAAAAACCTCAGCCGGCGGTTCCACCACCCCTTCCGAAGGACAGAAATCTAGCGAATGATCGGAAACCCCAACAAACAGTTTCCGCCAATCAGAGCCACCAGTTACCGAAGACTCACCCATCAACAGAGAAGCAAAATCAAACGAAATCAAGACGGCGAAGAAGAAGATCGAAGAACGAAAGTCCTGCTATCGTGCACCGAGAGCATTCCTCTTAACGTGCGCCGTTTTTCATTTCCTCTAGCCTCTATAATACGAGTTTTGTTTTTGGTAATATACATGTTTGTCTTAGGGTCTATGTTTGGTGTTTGAGGTTGTCATTCCTAATAATATCATCGTCAAAGTTTAAACTCATGTTCTCTCTTTGAAAGTGTAATATACCTTAGCAGTGCACTTAACCCTTGTTAGTTATATATATAATACAAGTTTTAAATATATATTAGAATTGATAAATATATTTTGTGGTCTTAGTAGAGATAATAAATTAGACGAATTGTTAGGCTTACACGCATGTGAAACAAGTAGCCGAAGTAGTGACTAAATGAATGCGATTGTCAAGTTAACACTTCTCAGTTTTCACACATGATCCATAATTCCATATATCATTGAAATATGCATTTTCATGGCTTTACAATCTTCTAATTTCTTTTGACTTCGGGTAGCAAAATTAAATAAATTGTTTACTTTTATTTCCATGGCTGCCTTGAATTCGAATATCGGATCTTATATATATTATCCTTCTTCTTTGGTCTTTTCTTAATTATGTTTTTTTTAGTTTTCTTGAAATAGGTTTCAAATGAGAAAACTAGGTTTAAATTTTAAAGATAATATTATTAAAAAAAATATGATCATAAAACCAAACATAAATCATAAAATTGACATGAATAATATCAAAAAATATTTAAATACTCGAGGTACTCGATATAGTAATTTATGTCAATAAATTATCATTGTAGTGACAAATGACAATCGTGCTCTTATTAAGTCCTCAATTGGCATATAATTTCATATTTAATCTAGATAACCTTTGTCATTCTTCCTATAATGTATTGTATAATTCATAATAGGTCCAATTACAATAGACTTGATCATGGATTGAGTTATATTGTTCGTTTTTTTTATATTCATACTCGTCTTTTACTTGATTAGGCCTAAATGCAAAAAAAGAAGAAGCTTGTATTCACAATTCAATTACTTTTAAAAAAATAAAATACTAAATTTAAATAGAAAATCAATTTTAATTAATAAATTCAAGATAATTCGTCAACCCTTTGGTGTAATTAAGCCGGGTTCGAATTATGGCAAGCTTGAGTTCGAGTTAAAATTTAGGGTTTAATACTTAATTCGACTTTATTCAAACATCAGTTTAGGCTACTAAAGATCGAGCTCGATGAAAATCATTTACCAATTTTTGTATTATTTCTTGAACTCGAGCTCGATTAAGCTCGGTATTATTCAATAATCTAACTAAACTGTGAATAATTACATTTTGCCAACCGAACATGTACAATGTATTATAATTCATTGTAATTACAAATGGGGTAATAAATACCCTACTAATTACATTATTTTACAATTGCTTTGTGATTTCTAAACACGCCCTTAGGTGATGCTTGGTACTTTCACGTGTTAACATTCTAATAGGATGTGATTCTTATGATTACTAAGATTGTCTGAATAATATCATTATAACGTTTGGTACACGTGAGCATTGAGCAATTACCCTGATCAAATAAAATACAATTATGTTAATTTTCAATGATACTAATCTTAATTAAAGTTAGCTTCTTATTAACAAAAACGTAATTTAATTATTTATTTTTATAAGATATTTTTTTATATAAAAACAATATATGGTTAAATTTTAAACAAATTTAAAATGTTCAACATGTGTTGAAATATAGTGTTAATTGAAAAATTAGTTTTATGATTTTATAATTAAAAAGTATAAAATTGTGGGAGAAAATGGTAAGGGTATTTTTGTTTCAGTTAAATTTTAAACTTTTCACCTGCATGATAAGGTTACTTTTCCACATGTATTCAAAAGAATCACAATATTTGAGAACGAGTAATTCCTAATGAAAAGTTATATTCTTAGGAAAGTTGACGTGTTTGAACATTCGATTTAATAATACCAACTAGGCACTCTTTTCCCCCAATTTAGAATTAGTGGAGGTTTTTAATGAGGCCTAATTTCTCTTAAAAAAAAAAGTTGACGTGTTTGAATGTATGAGTAATTTATATTTTAGATCATTAAATTTAACATTCATTTTTATTTATATTATATATCTTTAGTTTGATTAAATTACATCATTTAGCCTTTATTATTAATAAAATAAGTTACTTATGCTAACATCGTTAAATAATTTATATATAATAAAATTTAAACAATATAATTTAATTTAATTAAAAGTTTGTGATGTAAATAAAATTAGATATTAAATTTGATGGTCTAAAATATAAATTACCCTTGAATGTACAACACCTAAAAGTCACCGTTTCATCAATTAAATTTCTTGAAAAGTAATTACTTACCACTAGACCAAATACGCCCTTAAGGTTATTTTTATTTTGTTAAAAATGATGTATTAATTGCTACAAAATATAATAAAGTAAACGATTTATAAAATAAATTATGTGAGAAAAGGCGATGAATTATATTATATTTTTATAATAAGATGTGTACATTCCTCCCCAAATTTTGTATATATATAAATAGTAGATATTATATAAAACTTCAATTATAATAAACTTCAAAGTAATTATATAAATAATAAATTAGAGGTTTGAGAAAAAATTAGAGGTTTGAGGCATAATTAGAGGTTTGACCAGTCAAATCTGTTAATATTGTTGTTTGGTGAATAACGGATTGAAAGAGCGGATTGATGTGAAACCGCTAATTTTGAAAAATCTCATAATAGGAGTTTTTTTAGATTAGAGGTTTGATATTAGAGTTGTAAAGACTCTTTTACCCTTACCAATTACCAAAAATCTCAAAATAACCTAAATTAAATATTTTCTCACCCTATTTATAAGCTAATCCTATTTACTTTTTTCTTTTTATTATCACATATTTATATGTGTATTTAAATTTATTAATCATGTCCTTATATGTCATTTTGCTTGTTTAAATAATCTAACAGCTATCAGCTAATTTTACCAAACACTTTTATACAGTTATCTAATACAATCCGCTAGTCAAATCAACTAATGCAATCAGCTATCAACTAATGTAATTCACTATCCGCTATCAACTATCCGCTAATTGCAAAACATAGTCATAATAAATTAATAATAGAACACATTCCTATATTGTACAACAATTCTAATAATAGCGAACATTTATAAATAAAAAATATTTATAACATTAAGTATATTTTCCCCTTTTTTGAAAGTATAAAATGTAATGACTAAATTACCCATAATTTTCCCTTTCTATTTCGAAACCAATTAAGATTAAGTACATTAAAACTCATGACTTTCTAAATATTACAACAACAATATCAATCAAATTACAAGCTATTTATTTTCTTTTTTATCCAACTTCATCAATATTATTATTTTCTTTTGTTCAAGAATCTAAAATATTAGACTTTTAGATAACATATTAGGTTGATTTTTTGTGATTTTTGATAAATTTCGGCACTTATAAAACAAGTTTCGATACTTTGTCCAAGAACCTAAAATGTTATATAAAAAAAGCAAGTATCGAAACTTGTCAAAAGTCACGAAAAATCAACCTAAAATGTTATAAAAAACGTTTAACATTTTAAGTTCTTAGACAAGTTTTGAAACTTATCGTTTTTAGCCGCACCCTAGATCTGTTGTACGTTAGACTTGACTAATATCATTATATTGATATTTTGTTATAATAACTTTAAAAAATATTTTAAAGATATTCGTTGGTGAATAAAAATTTATAGTTATTGTAACCAAAAAAAAATTATAATTATTAGTTAAAGGGCGAAAATGGACGTCACCACTTATCATTATTATAATTAATACAAGTGACAGGTGACTACTAGCTAGTTCGTAAGGCACAACCAACAGCATTAATAACCTCTTTTATAGAAGATGCAATTAGATCATTTTGTTTCCCTAATTTAGATTAGGGTTTACAAAGTTTTCATATTCTCTCCTATACCAATTTACTTAACGGAAAGGCAACACATATATATGTTTATAGCACAGTTGAAAAAGTTTTATATTTAGTAAATGCATAATTCATAATTTTCATCCATGACAAAATCAAAATTTTGCAAGCGATTAATGTTACGTGTTAGATTAATATTTAGGCTTGTTTGGTAAAGAGAGATTTGGACCAAAATTAGAGGTTTGAGGTATAATTAGAGGTTTGACTAGTCAAATCTGTTAATATCGTTGTTTGGTAAATAGCGGATTTGGGTGAAACCGATAATTTTGAAAAAGCTCATAATATGAGCTTTTTGAAATTAGAGGTTTGATATTATAGTTGTAAAAACTCTTTTATCCTTACCAGTTACCAAAAATCTCAAAATAACCTAAATTAAATATCTTCTCACCCTATTTATAAATTAATCCTATTTACTTTTTTATTATCACATATTTAAATGTGTATTTAAATTTATTAATTTACTAAATTATATTAAAATAATTATATAAATAATAAATTAATATATAAATCATTTGAATATGTTTAGAAAAGTTATATTAAAATAATTTTATAGATCTAATTAATAATAATTAGTTACAAAATATTGATAACTAATAAACTATTCAAACAAGTATTGAATATAATCATGTCCTTATATGTCATTTTGCTTGTTTAAATAATCTAACAACTATCAGCTATCAGTTAATTTTACCAAACACTTTTATACAATCAACTAATGCAATCCGCTAATCAAATCAGCTAATGCAATCAGCTATCAACTATCAGCTAATGTATTCCGCTATCAGCTATCCGCTAATTGTCAAAGAAGGCTTAGTGTAATTGTGTAAAACGATTAAGTATTTTGTTTCAAAATGAGATTTTTTTTGTAAATTAAAATATTTTACTATAATTAATAATATAGACTTCTTTTGACCAAAAATTAATAATATCAACTTAAACATGATGCATTTTTTAACATAATTTTTATTGAACATAACACGTGATGCATTTAAATTAAAGTAAGATTTAATAACACATAATTAAAATCGAATTTAAATTTTTAAAGATCTAAAATTTCAGTTTTCGTTGATTCTATGAATAGGGATATAGT
This sequence comes from Hibiscus tridactylites, assembly GCA_958450335.1. Taxonomy (NCBI): domain Eukaryota; kingdom Viridiplantae; phylum Streptophyta; class Magnoliopsida; order Malvales; family Malvaceae; genus Hibiscus; species Hibiscus tridactylites. Next base: position 82,684,873 of record OY288275.1, on the reverse strand, counting down.
TAGCTAGGGTTTTTTTTGATCCAATAGGTAGGGGGTGTTTAGTTGCTAATGCCCGGGTAATAGTAATGTTGACAAGGGGATTGAGTTAACAAAAATCATATGTGCTTTTCGATGGCTCTTTCTATACATCAATTTTAAAAAAATAAATTTTAAGTTATAACTCTAAATTCTAAATCCTAAACTATAAACTTTAAAAATACATCATATCCCTAATTCCCTCAACACTAATCATCACCTTAAATTTTAAACTTAATTTTTCAGTGAGAGACATAAATAGGGGCACCAAAAAAGACATAATTTCCACTAAGTCTTATTTACCTAAATGTTAAAATCATTTTTTAATATGAACCTAAAAACATTTTTTTTTCAATCTAGCACCCATTGCAGGCACTCTTCTAACCGGTATGATCAGTGTCACTAAAAAATAAAAAGTCATAGAACTCGCTATATTAATAACGAATTTCTATAAATAAAAAAAATCATAAAACTTGCGTCATATTAAAATGACGATTTTTGAGTTTCAATTTTTCTTCACTTTCACATTTTCTCTGCAGCAGTTATTTTCTCTTGAAAGTTTGTAAGTAGTTTGAGTTTTTTCAAGCCAATGGTGGCGGCTTTGGCCGTCTACCGGCGGTGATTTTATTTTATTGTTTGTTTTGTTCTCTTTTGTTTCTTTGTTTCCTTCTTTTGTTCCTTTCTTTGCTTTCCTTTTTTACTTTTGTCGGCTGTTTGGCCTGCTTTTCGTCTGTCGCTTGGCACGTTCTTTGTCTGCCTCTATGGCATGTTGATATTGAAGACGTCTTCAACCTGGTGAGTGCTACAATTGAATCTTACCGCACGATCTTGCATGGATTGGTTGTTTATGGAGTTAACCAAGACGTTTTTCTCTCTTTTTGTTGATTGGAGTAATTCAACGATCTGCGCTCTACCAGTGAGCACTCCAAGATTTCGTTATAGTGATAGATTTAAAGAACACCGACGAAGATCTTATGAGAAGATTTAATTTTGTTATTCATGTTTGTATACTCTTTGCTCTTTTACGTTTATTTTTTAGGAGTATGCTTATCTTGTACTTCTTCTCATTATCTTAATGAAGTTTAGTGTTTATTCAAAAAAAAAAAATGACGATTTTTGTAAATTCTTGTTTTTTAATGAAACTCGTCGTACCACATTCAAAAACGAGATCTGCAAACGATATTAGATCAAGAATTAATATTTTTTGAGTGTTAAATATTATTAAAAAGCAGAAAATTTGAGTAAAAATGCCGAGATTGGGTCCGGTAAATCAAATGAATTATTCATTGAATTAGTGCATGGTAGGGAGTTTTAAGAAAGTGAGAAGGGGGTGTATGAATTTGGGGATGTAAAGGATTGGCATGTGATTTATTAGTGAGAGTGGTAGATTCTGACAGTTATTCTCATAAGTGGGAAGTGATTTTGAAATTAAGACCAACATAAATGAAGGGAAGAAGAGTTGGGTTGAGAGCATTAAAACACGACTAGTCGAGTAGAGGGAAACCGGTGACGATGAAATCGAAAGCGAGGTGGGTTTCCAATGGTCATCCCCTTGAATTCTGCATTCAAGACGGGGAGTTAATGAAGGCAGGTAGACTCCCTCAATGCCTGCCTTTTTCTAATTGGATTTCAACCCTTTCCTTTTGTTTTTGCTCAACATTATTACTAATTTCCAATCCCCGGATGGGCTGATTAGGTTACGAAAACACCCTGATTTTAGAAAAATTACAACCACGACGTTTAATGGGTTGGGTATTTATGCCATCTGCTGTCTAGTCTCTATTTAGGGTCCCTCACCAATTTATATTTGGTTGGTGAAATTTTCATCTTCTTCCTTATACAATCAAAAACTACTTACCCCCGTCTTCCTTTTTCAACTCAACACCTTTTCTTTTCCCCGTATCACGGGCGAGTTCAATATATGTATGAATAGAGTGACAGATTTGGATGCGATTGGTTTTATATTTTACAAAACTTGTACGGACAATTGGAAACTTGCTGGTGCAAGAGGATTAAACTGCTTACAGGGGGAAAGGTGGGATTTTGGGGATCTTAAGATTATTGATAGGCATGGAATGATGGGAAAGATTTAATTTTTATTTGGATATAGCTGAAGGGGGGGTGTTGAGAGCTTTAAAAGCTAGAGTTCATGGATTGATTAATTGTTATGGGGATTTGTTGAAATAGCAAAAGGAGGGTGTTGAAAGCTTTAAAAGTTTTAGTTCTTTGAGTGACCCGATTGTGGAAGTTGAAGTTATTGTATGTTATTAAAGATCCATTGGCATTCAAGGCTAAGTTCCCCCCCTTTCAACTGTTTACAGACTCTGCTCATTTAATGTCCATAGCTCCCCCCTTCCACACCTCTCACCGCCTTTCTTAAGTATCCAAAACTAAATACAACTTTTGCCTCTGCTCACCTCACTGTCAACTGTCAAGTATGGCTTCAAAAGTTACAAACCCCACGCCGTGCCACGTAAGCAAAGTTTTAGATCTTTTCACTGTCGGTATTCACCGTGGTTAATTATGATGATGTTTGTTAAGATAGTATTTGATTTGTTATGCTTGTGAATGTGATGAGGATGAGCCGGAAATGCATCTAGGATCATGATTTAGTTTTGAATCGGCAGGGGTTCTAGGAGCCATCAGGATCAGGTGAAATTTATGTATAATTGACCAAAGAGAGAGGTTGGTTAGAACTTCACATCTAAGCTTTGAATGGCAGCAGCTTGGGTTGAAGCAGTGTAGTTAATTGAAGGCCAACTTGGAATGCACGTCATGCATAGGTAGGCCCTTAGTTTTCTACCATCAATAACTTTGCCCTTACACCCCAAATTTCAGCCTATATAACCACCTAAACCATTTCTCCCATTTGATCACTCTATCTGAAAAGACAGAAAACCGAGATAGCTTAAACTGTATTCTTAATTTCTATATGATTTCCTTTCAAGCCCTCCTCTCCCCTCCAGATATGATCAGTAATACGATCCCGGAGTTTGAGAATTCATCAAAGAAGAGAAAGTTGGAAGATTCACAAGATGATCTTGAAGAAGCTTCAGACAAGCGATCAAAACCTGAAAGCATGAAATCGATGTTCGATATGGAGCTACAGCTCGAGACTCCATTACCTTTGGAGTGGCAAAGATGTCTTGATATTCAGGTATACATACTTACATACATACATACATACATACATATGTTATATGTATAATTAGATGAAGAATATGTTTCAGCAGTAGCATACTGTTACATAAACAACCCCTATAACCTTACAGTTGCTTTGCTTTCTTTTGTGTTCAGTCAGGGCAGATACACTTTTATAATACTAGGACTCATACGAGAACTTGTAAGGATCCAAGGAGAAGCCCTGAACCCCCAAGCCCTGGTCACATGAGCTTAGACCTTGAGCTAAACCTGCCGTGCGATTCATCGGTAAGGAAAGTTAACACAACAGATCACCAATTATTCAACAAGCAAAACTCTGTCAGCCCCACGATGGCCGATAAGAAGATCAACTCATCGGGAGGACTAAGTCGCAACCTTTCATGGTTGGCGGTGGAGGAGGATGATCAGCAAGGGCAAGAGATGGTAGCAACGGTGTGCATGCGGTGCCACATGTTGGTGATGCTTTGCAAGTCATCACCTTCATGCCCTAACTGCAAATTCATGCACCCACCAGACCAAGGCCCTCCAAAGCTATTCAAGCAAAGGCTTAGCCTCCTGTGCTAGTAAGGTCAATCAAGTTATTTTTATGTTTAGGATAACAAATCCACTCCAACGTGTGTTAATTAAATTTGTATCTCTTAATTCGTCTCGAAAAGCTTTATAGTCTTTTCTAGATGTTTTAGCTGATTTATATGTACACATAATTTATATATAAGCTTCTTATCCCCAATGAAAAATGTCTGCCGAGAGAGAACTGACATTAACTTACATAGTACTGGCTTGAATGATTGTACATACATGGTAATGCTTTATATTCTAATATTGTTTAAGCAAAAGGATATTATAGTGGGTAAGAAAATGGTGGCTCAATAGCTATCCCTTAAATACGGCCCCGAAACTCCGTCGCTGTACCCGTTTTCTTAAACCAGTCTCTGATCATCCAGATGACACACCAAAAGCCAGGGACTTTTTTTTTAATAAAAAACCAGTAAAGTGCCTTCGATGTGTACACAGGAGAAACCTGAATGGGTTTATGGAGATTAATAAGAAATTATGGTGCAACTAACATATCTTAAGACTGTTGAGCAGCATTTATTGGTTTCATTGAGTTAACAGTTGTAGTGGTGGGTGTAGAATTGAATTCAAGTGCGAGATGAAGCTAAACAATGTTTTAACACTAATTTTCTTTTCCTATAATATCTTACATTATTTCCTAGTTATAAATACCAACTACAAATACAATGCCAGACGTTCTCGTATAACATGAGAAAACAGTCCCTTTAATGCCCATCAAGAAAGAATTGTTGAATTAAGACCGGTGTGTAGAATATCTATCCACAGATATTATAGAGCTGGAGATGATTCAGACATAAACGGTGGTTCGAGTCTGAAACGGTAAAGGTGATGCAAGGCCAAACCCCAAGCTTATAGAGTGAAGAACATTCAGACAGCCAATTCATATGGATTTCAATGATTGTACAAAAAGATGAAAAACCATATCATTCGTCTATAATAATATAAACATGAAGTTAAGAAATAACTTGACAAGTTGAAGTTTGAGAGGATTTCCCCACAAAAGAAGTCTCTTAAAATTCACAAAATAGTTATGATGATTCTCAAGGGGGACAAGGTCACTTTCCAAGACGATAAACTTAATTGCAAGTGCTTTTGATCACACGTGGAAATGATAGGATTCAACTTATATAACTTAGAAACCATCACCAATGATAACATATGACGGGAATTTCATCAAAAACAACACACGAAAATATTCCTCCTCTGCTAACACGAGTATAAGAATTTGAGGACCAGGTAGATTTTCTTGAATTATTTATTCTTTTGATCGAAAAGTGGCACGTGATATTTTAAAAAATATCATATGCTATAAATTGGATTGAATCAGGTAATAGAATGATAATTATGTGACAAAAAAAAATAATTAGAAAACGAGTATTTTCGAGGGAAATAATTAAGCTTTAAGCCGAACTTAGGCTCAAAGCTCTACATAGTCATAGGCTGAGCTAGTCTACGGGCTTAACGGGCCCACCAAGGAACTCCTTCGAAAACAAATTTCAAATATTCGGATTTGGTTTCCTTCGTTTTTGAGGAGTATATAAAGATCGGAGTTCAGATTTCAAAAACAGCTTTCCGTATACACAGAGAGAAGAAGAAGGAATGGAAGGAACTGAAGTGGAAGCAAGAGACGAGGTTCGGAAATTGCAGATCGCAGTTCGTTGTGCCAAAGCTGCGCTTCTGCTTTCTTCACTGAAATCGTCAGTGGATCGCGTCTTCGAAGCAGCAAACAACGACGAAGCTGAGGTTCGTGATTATTTTTTGTTTGATACGGTTCAGATCCCCTATCATCTTTCCTTCTGTTGTTTTCTCTCACTAGACGCTGGTAAAGGAAAAGATGAGGAGAGAGATTGAAAGCCTGAAGGTGGAGTTAGTGAAGGAGCGATTGAAGATGAAGAAAATCAAATTTTGTGGATTGATGGAGCTGATTCTTCAACCCATCTTGGTTATGATGATTGCCGGTTTCTTTACGAAGCTAGCACTTGATCTTCTCTTTCATGATGACTTTCCCTTCTGTAATTACTCTGCAACCTAGCTGTAGCTAAAAGGTTTTCAAATATTTTTTAATCATTTAGGAGATCAATCTTATGAACCGTGATGAGAAAATTTACTTGTTTCTGTGATATCAAACAATATGCCAAACAAATTTACTCATTATTATTCTGTCGTTCAATTTTATGCTACAATAAATTTTCCAATTTCTTCGTCAAGTTCATCAGTATATAATTAATAATATGACAGCATTGGGCTCTGCCAGGTTATTCCCTCGAGATGGGGGAGGAAAATGACTTGTTAGATAAAACTTAAAACCACTATCGTGCTTAAATCAAAGAACGCTATCTACAAACTTTTGTTCACCATGAAAGGCTTGTTGCTATTATCTGCATAATACTAAATCAAATTACATGGAATTCATGAAAAGTTAAATTCGTGAAAGAAACACATGACCCTATACTTGTTTGGCTAATTAATCTCAAAACAGTTGCACCAAAAAAACCAGAAATAAAATTATTATTGCTTGCATATTAATAGTATATATGTTGGATAGACCAATAAATGTTGTGTTGCATTGTTAATACACATTACACTCTTAGAGAGGATGCAAGTTCAAACTTTGGAGATGATATTGTTGGAGGGTTGGTCTCACTCCTCGAACATGAACCGTAAGATTAACATGCAACTGTGCAAGGATGCGAGTTCAAACTTTGGAGACGATATTGTTTGGAGGGTTGGTCTCGCACCTCGAACATGAATCGTAAGATGAACATGCATATTACAAAAAATATTAGAGGGAAAACTTTGTCCTTTTTTTCCTTTATTTAGAGCGAATTTTAGCAATGGGTATCATAAAAGCAATAATATCTCAAATGCACACCAAGCTTATACGCTAAAAACCATGTAGCTACCAGCCATCACCATCACGACTTCTGTCTGAACACACTGCACAAAAGTCCTTTATCTAATGTTATTTACATGCCGGAATGTAGCAGATAAATGGTCTCAACTATTTTGGTTTTACAAAGTGAACCATTGGATGCTTCTTGCAAACGGGAAAGAATGGTTGAATTAATCTCCAGCGCCCACCCAGTGAACCAAGCGAAAAAGGCTCTTTGAAATGAGGGAAAATATAAGGCTGCTTTCAGGTGTCAACATCGGATACATCTATCCTGCAAACAAGCATCAATGGCAAGATAAAACTACAGTAAAATCTAGATGAAACCACAGTTTGGTAAGACACTCAAAATATGTTATGCTTTAGAGTATCTTATGACAGTATAGAATTCATCCTTTTTCAATAATTTGACGCTAAACCAATTCAGAAGGACAGACAACTTAAACAATAATTAGGCAGAATGATCCAGAACCAAAAATCAATTCAGTTGGACTATTTTAGGTGGTACAATATGGTTGAGTGAGATCATCATTTTTAAGTCAAATATTCCCCCAATTCAATGCCTAATGGAGAGCAAAGGTAAATAGTTTCTGCTATTCCAAAGAAAATAGAAAAAGAAAAGGTGGAAAATATATTGAAAAAAAAAACCAGAAGCATCTTGTTTAGAAGTTCATCCCTAGAATAGATAAATGACAGTACCTTTAATCAAATGCATATGGGTCGTCTGCATAAGGATTTAGAGAGCCTTCTGAAAACAAATCGCCGATATTTGTAGCATTTGGTTGACTTCCCTTCGTTCCCTTTATGATGAATGCATCAATGATGAGTTTCTCTAATATTGGGATGAAAATACCACTGTAACTTAAATACTAATAGCATATGTTGTTACAACGGGTCATTACCATAAACAGTTTAATCTATTTTTGTTCCGTTTCTCAGATGTCAGTCCCTAATTTCTTGTTTTAGGTTAATCGGTCTACACTTGCATTCCAATTACTATATCCAGAGCCAAACATGCTAAATATTTGAGCTTCAGCATTTTTCTAAGGACGGAATTATTAGTTGCAGGGCATACTCTTTTAATAACATACCGGAATTTATTTACTCTACTGTTTCTAGAAGTATCCACAATAAAGGTACACATGTAACCAAACGTCTAAATCAAACGAGAACAAAAATCACAACTTATATGTTCAATTAATTTAGCAATGTCATTATTAGATGCCAGAACCGTGAAGGAGAAAGGTATTAAAGAATGTAAATTTAACTATTGATCCTCTAATGATTTAGATAGTTTTGCCTTTTGTTTTGTCTTCTTCAAAAACATAAATTGCATTTTCAAGCAATAATGCCTTCTAATTTTGAAATATGACATGAATATATGATATAGTGACTATCTTTAGCTTTTGAGTACCTTGGCAAAACTTGCGGGGGTATTAGCTTTTGGTGTCCGAACCTTCTTTTGTTTCCTTGGATCCTGATGTAACATCAGACAAGGAAGTTCAGCATGGATTGCGTGTGTGAGTGTGTATGCACAAATTTACCACACTATGGACCTACCTATTCCACATTGGTTTGTCTAACGAAGATGTAAACATTTCATGGACTCAAAATGGTTCAAGGTACATACCTCAAATAAGACTGTACTTCTTGTTTTTCTTCGTTTTGTAATTGTTCGTCCATTGGAAGTTTCAACTTCATATTCATGGTGGGTTACCTGCCATGCATTAAGGTAAGATTAAGGAAGTTTTGAGGATGTGTCTGGACCCGCTAACCAAAATATATCAAAGATGAATGTTTATCCTTCTCTTCCCAACCTAACTGCAAATGGGAAAAAGGCAACAGAAGTATTTTACCTTCTTATGATGCTTAGGAATGCTCATTACACTTCCTGTGTTGGTATTTTCTACTCTCTTCAACAATTTTGATACTGGTGTTTGTGTTACACCTGGTATTGGTGATTCCTGTAAACAATATAAAAGGACGTTTAAGATGCCTTATATAATATGGCGATTTCAGTAGACAATATATAAAGCAATCACAATGACTTGTATAATAAGTATTAAAATTTAGTCGGGGAGTCAAAATTATTATTTTTCTTTTTGTTACCTTCTCTTCTTCCTCCGGCCTTACAAGAGCATGTTGAGTTCTTTTCTCAAAACCAGAACCCTTCCTCTTAACTGAAGAAATGGAATAATCCTGCAAGGATCCACCAAAATGATGGCATTTAGATGATTGTAAAACGCCACATGTAATTACATTTTAATAATACTTATCGAAAGATTCCACGTCTGAATCAGGACTCCAAGACAAATCATACAAAGTATGGTTTCTGACTCCAAATAACTTATAACAAGAAATAGACCTGTCTGCCAAATATGCATGTTTTTCTGTTTGTTTTAGTATAGGTGCCTGTGAAGAAGTAAAATATTTCAGCATAAATCTAAGCTATGCTCTTCACTGCCAAAATGGTATTTGGTGACATACATGACCTCCTACTCTACGATGCTTCATTACTCTCCATCTGCTCTTGCTTCCCTTTCCAAAAGCATAGATTCAGTCAATCATGCAAAGAAACAGTTCCAACCATGCTCAATGCACAATGAATCTAAATCCAGTTAATACCTAAACTTGGAAACTGGCTTAATAATTCAAACATTATACAATGAAATATTTTGGTGAAAGTGATCATCACTGAGCCTAGCTATAACGCATCGAACAATGGAAATCAGTACTGCACATTTGGACAATATGAAATACTTAATGTGATAATTAATGGTCTGCTCTGTTCTTTACATGCACAGGAGAAGAGAGAAAGAGAGAGAGAGAGAGAGAGAGAGAGAGAGAGAGAGAGAGAGATCAATATATCAAAGAAACAAGCCAACCCTTCTTGAATTCACTTCTTGTTCCTCTTGTGGTTTGTCACTCATCACCTTCCACTGTAATTGTAAAAGAGCTCTCTGCCTGTCTTCCTGCAACATATTAATAGATCAGAGCACATATTATGCCCTTTAAATAAAAGGGGAAGGAAATGCGTACTTTGGACTTCTGGAGACTTAACTCCTCCTGAAGATTTTTGCACTCATCTTCAAATTGACACCTCAATGCTTTCATCTGAACTTCATGCTCATTCCTGAGCGATGTTGTTTTCTAGACCAATTCTTAAACTATTATCAAATGAAATGCATTTAATACTAATATGAATAATTGAACTTAAGGCTTGAAAGTTTAAATGCCTTTCTCAATTCATCTTCTGCCTGAAGTTGGGCACGTTTTAGCTCCTCATGATGGTCAGCTTTGAGATTTTGTTCCTTTCTATCATGCTCCTGCTGAAGGCGAGTGATCTACAAGACAAGAAAGACACCATCATGGATAAAAAAACAACTTGATCTTATGTTTCCATTAGTTTTCAGTTCCATACTATTGCAGCATTTTCCTCTTGAATGCTCAACAACTGCAGCCTTAATTCTTCTTTGCACTCTGCAACCTTCTGGTCACATTTCTGTTCCATTTCTCCAACAACTTTGTCAGCCTGAAAGATTAAGTAAGTGAGAACCGCTATTTTCTGCATATTGCAACACATGACAATCCTGAGCTAACCTTCTCTTTTTCTAGTTTAATAATCTCCTGCTTCTCCATGTCATACTTCCTCCTTATGTCATTAATAGCCTGAGGAAACTCCTCAAAATTATTAATCTGATGCCATCTTTGAGGATTCACATCGCATTGAAGGGAAAAACAATACCTGGTCATTTCTCTGAGATATCTCTTTCAAATGTCTAGATAACTCTAGCTGCTTACTTTCTAGCATCACATCATATTGAGACCTTGCTTCCACAAGTTTACTTTCAGCGGTTGCTAGAATTGCCTGATTCTGCAGAAACATACAGAAACTTAAATTTATTTTGAAGACTGCATAAAAATTTGAAATTTACATATTCTATTACTGTTTCGTAAACCTCAGAAATTTGAAGTTCCAGATTATTTTCCCTTTCTTTATATTGCAGGATAAGCTGTTCTTTTTCCTCTGCCACGGCCCGCAGCTGACCAACTTGTGTCTCCAAAGAAACTACCTGTGCCTCATGTTTCTCCAGATCCTTTTCCAAATTGTCAATTTCTTCCTTTTGTCCCTGTATATCTGCTTGCATTTTCTCTGCATTATCTTTATTATCCATTTCCAAAGTTGAAATTTTCAGCAATAGATCTTGCTGTAGGACAAGCAAATAGGCTTATATTAGTAATAAGAATAGCTCAAATAGATAAAATTTGAATTGAATTTATATTTAAACCATTTTATTTTCAGATGATCTTGAACTTTCGGACAGTGTGTCAATCTTCTCCTCCAGTTCTGAAACCAACTTTTCTGTTTCAATCTTCTTTGAGACTAGATTTTCTGCTTCAGACTCCAATTTCTGGATTCTCTTTTCAGCTACATGTCGTTCTTCTGAAAGTTGCGCCATAACAGACTCTTGGGCTCTCTGAAGTTCAATGATCTTACTGTTTAACTTCTGGTTAACCAATTCTAGTGCATTCCTTTCCGATGTTATGCACAAGAATTTATCATGGAGTTGCTCATACTTCTTTTGAGCATGTTCAGCAGCAAGATCTCTCTCCTGTTGGACTAACTTAAAGCAAGTGCCATAGAGAGAATTTATTTCGTCAAATTTGTCAGTAAAAGTCAAATTTTGTTTATCCAACTCAACCAACTGTGCAGCCAACACAGCAACAAAACCTTCAAGATGTTTAATCTCTTGGAGTGATATTGATAGCTTTTTAGCATATTCATTATTGCTCAACAGAAGATCACTGTTTTCTTTCTCCAACTTCTCCTGATTGGTTAGCAAACATTTTATCTCATCCTCTTTTGATCTTAACTCAAGCTGAACTTCTCCCATTTTAGAGTTCAAACTCTCAGCAGCCTGTTTATTTGCAGCTATGGTTGCTTCATATTTCTTTATTAGAGCATCTGCATGCAAAAGATTCCACAAAGATGCTTTTAATGAATTAAACACTATGGTTTTCATGGCTAAAAGTTACACCTCATAATCAATCAACATGCTCCAGTAATGCTTTCTTCAATCAAAAGGTATTGTTATCTTGACCTGTTTAAAATTGAAATGTCTATTTTTCTTTTCAAAATATGCGAGTTCTGAAAAGCCAAGCATCCTGAAGTCAAATTGGTAAAAACCTTATGCAATGGTTTTTTTATCTTGCAAATCAGGATCATTAGCAACTAGCAAGACTAATATGATAAGAACTAGAGTCAATTTCACAAGAGTGTTATTGAATGATAATTACAGCATGGTTATCAATTTTAGAATAAAATTACCACTTATTATCCTTTTCTATCTTGATGTTTTAGGCAGAATCTGCCCCTAGCTTGATTCAAGTAGTTTATTTGTGCAATGCTGGAAAGATTGAAATATGAGGCATGTATGTTATATATTCATGAAGAAACTTCAAACATCTTCCAAAACATTAATCTAGAATCAAATCAGGCTATGCATTCATGTGAAATTATCTAATAACTGATGCAGCCACTTCGTAGTCTTTCAACATATATGAGAAAGCCTCTATACGAACTCAGCCAAGCAATGTGCTCACCTTTTTCCTCAATGAGGTTCGCAGTTTTGCGCTGTTCATCCCTGTAAAACCTATCATTTCCCTCTTTCTCAAATTTGAGTTCTTCTATTTGCTTTCCACCTGCATTGAAAATACCAAATGTCCAACACATTGAAGAATGATAAATCACATAATGCAATGTGCTCTGCTCTTGTTCGTATTAAAATAAAAAAAATAACAATCAACATAAAATAAGAATAGTGATATTGTGGGAAGAAAATAAAAGTAACTCACGGATTCTGATAGTTTCCTCAGCAGAACTTAACTTCAGTGAAAGGCCATCCATATGTTCATTCAGTGAGTCTATCGCTTTTGAACTTTCAGACACTTTGACTTCAAAAGACTCCTTATCTTTCTCAGCTATTTAAGAACATACAATTAAAAATACTTAAAACATTACACAATATATCATTAAAAAAATGAACTTTCAGACATTGCATCGCACACATGTATAAAACTCCTACCATTCTGAACCTGACTGGCCAAATGATGCAACGTTTCGGTGAGTTGATCACAAAGAGTCTTTGTTGACGAGAATTTGGACTCCAGGCCTTTCCAGAGCTTCTCATCCTCCTTTTGCTTTACTTTGAGCTTAGCATTCTCGTTGAAAGCATTCTGCAACTTTTCCTCTAACAGACGGACATGCTCCATTGATTTCTTCAGCTTACAATTCTGCAGTTGTTGAAATGATTGGTGAAATAGCCAGAAAATGAAAATGAAGAGACCTTCATTATCTCGTGAGACTAAACCATAGTATAGGATCGAAGAACAAACAAACATGTTTCTCTTTAACAAACAAGAGGGATAAGAATGTCAAAGTAGAGATAGGAATACCGCCATATCGAGATCGGTCTTCACAGAAGCTTGCTCTTTAACAAGTTTCTCTAGAAGCAAACAAATCACACCAAGAATCATCAAAATTGTTCGATAACTTACATAACTAAAGCAAAAATTCTCGATTAAAACCTGCGGTAAGTTTCAAATTTGCGAAACTTCCCAGAGAACTTGAATCCGAAGACGGGCGTGAAGAGAATTGGAAGGTTTTCGCGGGTCCGGAGCCGGATCGTGATAAGGATTTGAAATTATCCAAGTTTTTTACGCTTGGAAACCCTAGTTTCTGCATCTTGAAAGATCGAAGGTCAAATATACCAACTAAGCCCAGGAATTTCGCTTCAATGGCTTTCTTTCAGCTCTCTCCCTCTGAAAACCCGAAATTCTTCAGAGTGAGAAATTTTGAAAATGGACTACGCGCGAAGGAGATGTGGTATTTATAGGACGGAGGAAGTCAATTGCATGCGCTCGGTCATGGCAACATTAATATTGGTTTAAATTAAAATAAGGTCCAACTATTTTTTTTGTATAAATGTTTAATATTTTAGGGTAAAACAAACAAACATATCCTTCTTTCTAAAACTAATAATTTAGTCTCTCAATTATAGTCTGGAACTAAAAAAACCAATTTTGTTTTAAAAGTAACAACTTGATCATTTAATTAAAATTTTGTGACAAATATGTCACTTAACTATAAATTTAGTAATAAATATGACATTTTCTTTTAAAATTAAGAATTTAGTCGTTCAATTAAAATTTTATGACAATCGGGTTACTATGCCATTAAAATTGAAACAAACGGTTTGTTATAATAGCAAATTTTGTCCTTAAAACATATACACTCTATTAATTTAGTCCTAATTCAAAATAATTTAATAAATTTAAGACGTTCGTATTTAAATTTTTCATTAGTGAGGTGATTATATCTACTAGCAAGCAACATTAAAGTTATAATGGATACGTTCCATTAGTTTGTCATTTGTCTAATAGTGACTAGTGAAATAACTATGTCTATTGAGTTATCACATATGTCGATTATCGAGCTCAAAAATAGTAGCACGAGTGACTGACTAAACCTATACTTTAATTTTATTTTCGAATACTCACCAATTACCTTATATTGTTGTCATTTTTAAAAAAGTATAAATTATGTTTAAAATGTATAAAAACTATTATTAATTTTTTATAACAAATGATAATTGGTTAAATGCCTGTTTTTCAGCAGTTTTTAATTGGAAAAAATCTGAATAAGTTGGTTTCAAAATTCCTTACCAAAGGCACTAAAAAAATATTTGAAATATTTTATTTCTAGTAATATTAATTTTTAAGCGTCTAAACTCAATTATTTTGAATATTGAATTAAATCTTATAAAAATATATCAAAAATTATTTTATAAAACGGAGTTGTTTTTTTAAGGATTATATGTTTATTTGATTCGAATGAATTATCTCATAGACGTTTGTCTCGTTAAAATACCTCTCTAAATTTAGGTAGGGAAAAAGAGTACAAAACGTCTATGTTCGAACAACACACAATCAGCACCACGTATCAAAAAGGCCTAACCCCAAAATGCCTTAACCGAGTCTAGATATACAACACGACTCTCTATCAGTAAGCCTGCACCTGATACATTCCCCTTCCCAACACCAACATTCTACAATATGATACAACCAGACTAGGAGCATAATTTCAGCAATAAGATTTGCTGAAATGTTTTGAAAATCTTCCAGCTGACCAAACTCTCCAAAACGATACCCGCTGTCAGCTTTTATCCTTATTGCTTGAATGGAGACTCGTTGAAATATTGGCAAAGTTGAGTGGGGCGCGATATGCCTTTTTTAGATAGGTTGTTAGCGATGATATTGCACCCCCTTAGGACGTACTAAATGCTCCAATCTAATCCTTCACAATGGTTTAAGCATAGGAAAATAAGGGGTTTAAAACTACTAGTCGAACGGTGATGTGTGGTCCCACCGTGTTTTGATTTTGCATGTGCACACCATGTAATTATGATGATTATGTCTCCTTTCGTACTTTAAAATGGTTTGCTTTTCAACTAAGATTTATGTTTTGAAAACTGCATTGTTGATGTGTTTTTAGAGCTCCGCTCACTAAGCTTTATGCTTACGCTCTCCTTTTTCGATAATGCAGATCATTAGCGGGGAGTTAGCAAGGAGCAAAGAAAGGGTGTCCAAGCGTGTGATAATTTGCTCAAGTATGGTTTGGTAAATAATATAGTAGTTTAGCAATGAGAAATGTTATGTGTTTTAGGAGCGTGTATCTAGACTCCTTTAGGTTGGCTTTATGTTGTTAATGCTTTGTGTTGATGGATTTGTAAACCATGTTTATGTTGATGCCTAAGTGTTTTGTATTTGAATGTTCTTAACCATGTCTTATGAATGCTTATGTTTTTGTTGAAGGCATGTAAACCTTGATTGTGCATTGCTTAGGTGAACATATGTTTCTTTTGGCTAAATAGTTTTGTTAAGCATGCTTTATTGCCTTATATATATATGTATGATAAGTATTTATTTTGGTTATGTTTTTAGTCCTTATTTTGATTGAATATAAGTTTGAAGGACTTAAATGGACTGTTTTTATGATGTTTTCATGCAGGTTACATGATGCTGGAAATAAGCTGGAATGCTGCAGAAAATATTGGAGTCGTGGGCAGATTCATAGGCATGAACCATGGCATGAATGCTGACTGGGTGCCACGTCAGCACCTTCTAGAAGTTGACGTCAACAACACAGATAGCTTGTCAAGCCGCTTATCAGATAGCTTATCATCCGGATTTTAATTTTAAAATTCAAACTTGGGATAATTATCTTATGTAATTTAATTTAAATTTAGGATTTATTATTTTAGTTTTTTAGGGTTTTCAGCTACTACAAATACCCCACTTTGGTGGTGAATTAGATCATCAGTTATTCATTGTTCTCTTCTTCCTTGAGTTTAATAAAAGCTCTCTATTTTCTCCAATTCCATTTTCTCCATTTCATTCTTTATTTTATTAAGTATGGTTTCTTCACCAACCATGCTTAACTAAACCCCCTTTAGCCAAAAGCAACGCCAAACCTGACTAAACTCGTGAGATTAGAAAAGTACTTCAATCCTTCGACAACTCTTTTTTTAGATTCTCTGTAAAATTGATTAGGCAATCGGCCTAATCTTTAGGCATCTCAATTGTTTCATTCCAAGAGCGCGCATCGGGTTGAAGTGGTTTAGATCCATCGTTGGGGACGAGGAAAAGCTTGTAGCCAATTCAAATCCCTAAGAACAAACTTCGTGGCGGTCCACTAAGGGGAATCAAAATTGGAAACAATTCTCATCGAGACGATTATCCGAGCACGAGCTTCTCCAGCACTAACTCAGATTTGAGTTAGCATCGATTGTCGTAGCTAACTCACTAAAGCTTGACTTCAAGGATTGCCCTGGGAGTCGAATTTACCCAAGATAAGTAAGTTGCAAGGGTTGGGCCTTGTAGACTGTAACCGGCAAGAAAATTGAAGAAAAATCAATTTCAGTGATCGAAAATGTTGTGGAAAAGCGTGGCTTGAGGCTAATTCAATCTATAATCCATTTTCAATATTTATTTTCCGTTCTTATTATTTTTCTTTATCACTCAAATCACTTCTCTAAAACCCCCCTTTTTATTTTTACAGGTTTCTTGGTCTAAGTCAGAACGAAAGGTGTTAGAATTCCTATTCCCCGCGGATCGACCCTTACTCTCGCTATACTATTTTAATTATTATTTATTTGAGTTTAAGGATTTATTTTTGACACTATACGACGCGTGTCAAAATTGGCGTTGTTGCCGGGGAATACGACAAAATACTAATATCGTTTTATTTGATTTATGACCAAGAGCAATCCGAGAGAACAATTTGAACTCATCCTGGAAATCGAAGTACTAGCCCGAAAGTTGAACGCACAGACACTTCGGGAAAAGAAAAACAAAAGACGCTAGCAAAGATTCGAACGCGATCTAGAAATCACATCCGAAGCAGAGTCGAACTACGAACCAAATCCAATGGGAGACGAAAATCAAACCATTCGCCAACTAAATGGCGAAACAGGCCCGATGGCCAGCAACCAATGTGTATAACCTTCCCAAATGGCGAAACACCGTTCGTGCTAAAAACGGGTTTAATCCACCCCCTACCTACTTTTCACGGCTTGCCAACAGAAAATCCTCACAAACATTTGAAGGAATTTCACATGGTTTGTCTAAGCACAAAGCCACAGGGAGTATCCGATGACCAAATCAAACTTAGAGCTTTTCCATTTTCCTTAGCAGATATAGTAAAAGATTGGTTATTTGATTTACCCCCTAATTCTGTTACAAAATGGACTAACATGGCTAAACTTTTTCTTGACAGGTTCTTCCCTGCAGCGAAAGCAAGCGAAATTAGGCGCAGCATCCTGAGCATTCAACAAAAAAAAGCTGAATCTTTATATGAATATTGGGAGAGGTTTAAAAAGTTGTGTGCAAATTGTCCACAACATGAATTGTCGGAACAAACCCTCCTCTAGTATTTTTATGAAGGATTGACGCATATGGATATGAAAGTAATAGATGTAGCAAGCGGCGGAGCTCTAGTCAACATGACCCCAACAACGGCTAAAACACTGATATC
Source organism: Hibiscus tridactylites (assembly GCA_958450335.1). NCBI lineage: Eukaryota > Viridiplantae > Streptophyta > Magnoliopsida > Malvales > Malvaceae > Hibiscus > Hibiscus tridactylites. The sequence goes on along the minus strand of OY288275.1, from coordinate 82,667,135 downwards.
AACCATGGCCGCCAACTCGCAAAGATTCAATCAATCTAGCGAACCATCTCGAAGGGTTCGCGAGGTAAGTACAGTTTCTCTAGAAAATAAGATTGATAAATTAGCTGAAATAGTGCAAACTCTTGTTGCAGATAAAAGGAAAACATCTAGACTTTGTGAAATCTGTACCAGTCCAGAACATCCGACAAACTGTTGTCCGATGATTCAAGAAAATGATGTCGCCCAAGCCAACGCCATAGGAAATGCTTATAATTTCGAGTGGAAAAACCAGTCAAATTATGGGTACACAAACAACCAAAGGCCAAATCAACCGTACCAACAAAGACAACCTTACCCACAACAAAAGATATCTCTAGAAACCTTGGTTGAACGTTTAGCGATATTCCAAGAGAAGTTCCAAAACCGTACTGAGGCCCACTTACAAGAGCTAGACAAACAAATGAGCCAGCTAGCCCAAACAGTGAGTCGTCTTGAATCCAAAGGTAAACTCTCTTCTTAAACAGAGACAAACCCAAAAGAAAATGTTAATGTCATCACTCTTTGGAGTGGCACCATTGTAGAACCCAAAACCTCAGAGGTAAACACCCAAAAATACAAATCAACTTTACCAGTCGAAAAAGATACACCAAATCCAACCTCTAAACCATCCTCTTATGTTGTCCGACCACCCTTCCCATCGAGATTGATGAAAAAATACAAACAAGCAGAAGAAAAGGAAATCCTAGATGTATTCTAAAAAGTAGAGATCAATATTCAATTCCTCGACGTAATCTGAAAAATTTCAAGGTATGCTAAGTTCCTTAAAGATTTATGCACTAATAAACGTCGTCATATTGGAGTTGAAAAGGTTAATATAGGAGAACATGTATCGGCGGTCTTCCAGCGAAAGTTGCCACCAAAATTGAAGGACCAGGGTATGTTCGTCATTCCTTGCAAAATCGGTAAAGTGGGTATTAAACGAGCAATATGTGATTTAGGGGCCTCTATTAATGTCATTTGAATTTTATCTTTAGCTAAAATAAAAATAATAAAAAAAAGAAAGAAAAAATCGAATTTATTTTGAAATTATTTTCTTATCTCTTTTTGAATTTATTTTTAATCTTATCTCATTTTAATTATTTTATTTTTTTCAAATTTATTTTGAATCTATATTATTTTAATTTATCTGATCTTTAATTTATTTTGTCTACAGATAATTTAGATCAAATAAAGGAATGAGAAGCTATTTTTTAACAGGATTTTGTGGGCCAATTTTTTCAAATTAATTTTTTTTTTCCAGATTTTTTATCCCTTTCCCACCCAATCACTTCACACATATTTTAAACAGATTCAAACCCAAACTTATCCACCTACACAATCCCCTACCCGGTCAACTCCCACAATTTAAACCCAATTAAAATTCTATGGTCCCCACCTACACAATTTCCTACCCGGTCAAACACCCAACCACCCATTAAAACCTTGTTTTATTATTTTTTTCTTTTCCCCCATTCACCAGCCGCAACAAACTCTCTAAACCCTTTTTTTCATTCCTTCAGCAGCCACACGCAAATCTCCAAACAACCCTACATCACCCTGTCAACACTCTTTCTCCACGATGCCACGCACCTGTGACCAAGCTCGCCGGCTTCCACAGCAGCCACCACTCGTCATCGGTGGCCGCCGGCGCTTTCAACCGCCATAGTTCGTTTCCCTCAGCAGTGACTCCGAGCCGCAACAGCCGCCACACAACACCCCACCACCTTCCGAGCCTCTTATCATCCCGAGCACCACCCCACACTTTGACTGCCATGCCTCTGCCCCATCACTGCACCACCGTTCGTAGTGACCACCATCACCCCCGTCACCGTCGTTTCACTCCCTTGAGACGCAAAACACATCCATGCACTCTGGTTCTGCCCACCCGCACCAGCCAACTTCATCACCTCAACCCTGTCCGGCCATGAGAAGGGGCACTCCCTCGCACAGATCCGGACAGACCGGCACTGGCCGCGCTGCTCGCGTCATTGGCAGTGGTGAAACAAGACTATCATCGCATCGTCGACCGTCGCAGCCATCATCCTCCTATCACTCCTTGGCCTCCAATGCAATGGGCGGTTCATCGCAGCAACACCATGAGCCCACGCCTTCACCAACCCGTGTCCTCTCATTTAACATGCACACGAACACGTCAATACATTCGGACCATTATTCTGCGGCCGATATGACCGATGAGGTAAATTCTGAATTTTTTCAGCCATTATTAGTTTTTCACCCCATCTATGGATTTTCAGATCATGTGCATGATGAGTCCGCTGCCAATAATCGTTCGGAGACTGCTCAACCACATTCGCCACCTCACGAACACAATGACATTCTATCGGATCATGAAGAACATCCACGACGTGGCCAACGATTTACAGCACCAAACGATGAGAGCTTGAAAGGGTTCTTACATTTTACCGGAGAAGAACTCGATATATTTAACCGTATCCGACATTGTTCACTTCCGATTTGTAAGTATATCCCCACTCAAACTTTAGATCGTTTGCATTTACGTGAGTCAGTACTGTCACTTTTTGATAACATTGGTTGGCGTCGATTTCCTACAATTACCTGTGACACTTACTGCGAATTAGTACTTGAATTTTATTCTACTTTTTCATTTGATTGTAGTCCTGCAAGGTCTCTTGATACACCTAATGCAATATCTTTTCGCCTCTTGGATCAGTACTTTCGGTTGTCTATTACTGAATTTAATGTTTATATGGGTTTTGTCACTAACGTTTCAGACCCTAACTATCAATCTGCCCTTTTAGACATACCGGAAGATTTCGATAACGACCTTTCCTTGGAGACTTTGACAGGTTTTGCAGGTTCTCAATACAATCCGAAAACAACAAAGGACCACAACATTCATAGCCCTGCTTTACGATATATCCATCGGTTCCTCGTTTACAATCTTTCCGGCAGAAACGACACTCCATCAACCGTGAGTAAGACTGAGTTATTCTTTCTCTGGTGTATGCATGTAAATATCAAGGTAAATCTTGGTTTTTGGATGACCTACATGTTTCATCGTGTAACGCAAACCACTAGGCCACGACCATTAATTTTGGGTCCTTACATTACTCATTTAGCTTTACGTATTTATCCTGCTACTTTTGATCCATCTCAGTTTACTTATGTTTTTCTATGAGTGCCTTAGATGAGAGATGCCTAGATACCATGGGATTACTTGCAGGAACTCCTGATGCACCGTATATTATTCCCCCGGGCACTCTCCCAACTCGTAGAGAACGAGTGTTTCAAAGACGAGCCCAAACACAACCAACATAAGAAGACCAACCCCGAAGAGATATGGATGAGCGACTCTATTCCATCGAGACTGACTTGGCCGAGATCTTATCCTATCTTCGCCCCGGCTCTTCCCGCGGACGACGAGGCCGCAGTCGTGGCCGCAATTGATTAGGGGAGTCTCTCATTTCCTCTCTTTTACTTTAAATTTTTATTTTGAGACAAAATGCATCAAAGTGAGGGGGATGGAGATATGCTTTTCAATTTTTATCTTGCTTATCCGTTTTGGTTGTTCTCTTGATTTCTTGATTTTATTAATTTAAGTTCTTCGTTTAATCCTTAGTTTTGCCTTGTCTCACTGTTTTCATATGGTTTTGTATCTATCTTGTTAGAAAATTCTAGGTTGCATGGTAGATTTGGCATGATTAATTTTTTTTATTAAAATCCTTTATATGACATTTCTTTCTCTACTTCACATGATGCTTACCTAAGTACACAAGACAAATTTGTGAGTTTTTTAGCCTAATGAGCATGCATTATATTTGCTCTTTGTTTCTTTGAGTGTGCCTAGCTAAATTAGTTGCATTCTAGAACTCGTGTTTAAATTCTTTTTGAGATTACATTGATTGAATATGGTGCTTAAATATGATAGAGGCACTAGGTTTTAACCATTTCTCTTCCCAACAAATTGTCTACCCTTTAATTAATTTCCCCTAGTGATTTAATTTTTGAGCCTTGGCCTTTTTCTTGAAAATCACCACATTTTAGCCTAATCCTTTTTTCTTGATTTAATTATTTTTGTCCCTTTTTCAAGACAAAATCGTCTTCAAAAAAACAAAAAGAAAAAAAAAACAAAATAGATTCGAATAAATGCAGTTCAGCAACAGAAAAAAATTGTGCAGAACTGTTCGAATATGCAGTGCAGAAAAAAACAAAAGGTGCATGAAATTGTTCGAGTCTGGAGAAAAAATAAACAGAAAAAAAACAGTGCAGTTTGAAAAAAATACACTGCAAAACAGTTTTAGTTCGAAAAAAAGAAAAAAAAGAGAAGTTTCGAATATATTTTTGGGATGATTTTTGTCTTGAATTTTAACCCTTATTTTCAGCCTTTATCCTACCCTTACCTTAGCCCCATTACAATCCTTCTTTAAGATCTCTTGATTTTTGCATCACATTCATGTTACTAGTGGAGATTAGATTTAACCACAAGCCTATGGTAATGCTCTAATTAGTTTTGGCTCGAGTGATTTTTCTCTACTCTTAAACACTTTGAGTGACATGAGCGATTCCTTGTGAGGGTACTTGGTTTGCATCATTGATGTTAGTAGGGTATTAGAATGTCATTTTTGCTTTAAATTCTTAATCTTGCCATTTATCTATTTTGCTCCTTATTTTTCTTTCATGTTTAGAAGCTTAATCATATCGAAACCTTTAAGACTTCGTGAAATTAAGGATGAAAACTTGAACTTAGGTTTGTTTAATTTTGAGATAATTGAGAACAAGCATCGGATAAGTGAGGGGGAATTTGATAAGTATTTATTTTGGTTATGTTTTTAGTCTTTATTTTGATTGAATATAAGTTTGAAGGACTTAAATGAGTTGTTTTTATGTTGTTTTCATGCAGGTTACGTGATGCTGGAAATAAGCTGGAATGCTGCAGAAAATACTGGAGTCATGGGCAGATTCATAGGCATGAACCAGGGCATGAATGCTGACTGGGCGCCACGTCAGCACCTTCTAGAAGCTGACGTCAACAACACAGATAACTTATCAAGCCGCTTATCAGATAGCTTATCATCCGGATTTTAATTTTAAAATTCAAACTTGGGATAATTATCTTATGTAATTTAATTTAAATTTAGGATTTATCATTTTAGTTTTTTAGGGTTTTCAGCTACTATAAATACCCCACTTTGGGGGTGAATTAGATCATCAGTTATTCATTGTTCTCTTCTTCCTTGAGTTTAATAAAAGCTCTATATTTTCTCCATTTCCATTTTCTACATTTCTTTCTTTATTTTATTAAGTATGGTTTCTTCACCAATCATGCTTAACTAAATCCCCTTTAGCCAAAAGCAACGCCAAACCCGACTAAACTCGTGAGATTAGAAAAGTACTTCAATCCTTCAACAACTCTTTTTTTAGATTCTCTGTAAAATTGATTAGGCAATCGGCCTAATCTTTAGGCATCTCAATTGTTTCATTCCGAGAGCGCGCATTGGGTTGAAGTGGTTTAGATCCATCGTTGGGGACGAGGAAAAGCTTGTAGCCAATTCAACTCCCTAAGAACAAACTTAGTGGCGGTCCACTAAGGGGAATCAAAATCGGAAACAATTCTCATCGAGACGATTATCCGAGCACGGGCTTCTCCAGCACTAACTCAAATTTGAGTTAGCATCGATTGCCGTAGCTAAGTCACTAAAGCTTGACTTCAAGGATTGCCCTAGGAGTTGAATTTACCCAAGAGAAGTAAGTTGCAAGTGTTGGGCCTTGTAGACTGTAACCGGCAAGAAAGTTAAAGAAAAATCAATTTTAGTGATCGAAGATGTCGTGGCAAAGCGTGGCTTGAGGCTAATTCAATCCATAATCCATTTTCAATATTTATTTTCCGTTCTTATTATTTTTCTTTATCACTCAAATCACTTCTCTAAGATCCCCCTTTTTATTTTTACAGGTTTCTTGGTCTAAGTCAGAACGAAAGGTGTTAGAATTCCTATTCCCTGCGGATCGACCCTTACTCTCGCTATACTATTTTAATTCTTATTTATTTGAGTTTAAGGATTTATTTTTGACACTATACGATGCGTGTCAATGTATATCATGTTTAATGGTTTGATGTTTTGGCATGTGTTGGAAGGATCTAAATGTATGTCTTTTGCTTGCCTTGAATCATATGTATGCTCTATGGTTGATCATGCTTGTGGTAGGTTGGAATGCCTCTAGATTATGTGTATGTTTGTTGTTTCATGTTTCTTGTGGTTCGGGAGTATGTTTGTTATGGCCTTTAACTCTTTTGTTGGTTTGCTAAACATGTTTGTTTGCTAGTTTCCTCTATGTATGCTTAATTGGTGTTGTTGTTTCGGTGTATGCTTAAACTGCTCTGTATGCTTATCTATAGTTGCTTAGTGATGTATGTGTAACACCCACATTTCCGTCCTAGAATTTAAAGCCGTAAAAGTTAAATTTTTTATTTATTCTTAGAAGCAATTAAGTTTGCAAATTTGTGAATTATGCAATTTGGTCCCTAAAGTTCTTAATTGGGCAATTAGTGTACCAATTCGGATTAGAAAGAAAATTAGAGTGGAATTAAGTAGTTAGCCGATTGGCAAATTAGTGAATTTGAGTTAGTGATATCAAGATCTAAAGTGTGAAATTAAAAGAATAAGAAGAAATTAAATAACATTACATTTCCTTGAAAAATCGGATGAAATTAAGAAAATTAAATAAAGCATGTAACAAGGGAATTTGATGACCAAATTAAAAGGATTATAAGGAATGAAATTTGCATGTTAAGGATAAAATATCCTTGGGGCTGCCCTTAGTAAATTAAAAATAAAAGAGATAGACAAAAGGGCTCTTGGGTAATTTAATAAGCCATCAAATCACCTAGATTAAGGAAGCTTGTCTTCCTTCATCATTTCCTCTCCTTTGCCGTGAAGAAAAGAGAAATAGGGGGAGAGAAGTTCTAAAGTCTGAAAAATTTGAGAGCTAATGATGGTGAGATTTTGCTTGCATGGTGGAAGATTTAAGCTAGGAAATTGAAGAAGATAACTAGTGTTGTCAAGAAATTAAAAAGTAAGTTTTCTATCCCTTGTAACTATTCGGTTGAGTTTAATACCATGCATGCAAACCTAAAACTTGTATGAACATGAAACTATATGAATCTTGAAGAAAATAACAAGATGAACTAATGAAGTCTTTGAAAAAATCTTGAGAAAATATGAATAGAGTCATAAGGGGGCTGTTTTGAAAGAAAATGTAAAGTCTTGAATATTTGGGAAAATTTCTATACTTAAGGATTAAAATCAGAAAATTCTCACTATGAGAAAGTTGTGAAGAAATGAATATTTTGTTGTAAATGACTATTGGTTTCTGGAAAAATGAGTTAAAAAGACGAAATTTCTATTAGAACTAAAAATGGACATGTAATCGAAAGTTATGGAGATTAGGGACTGATTTGGAGAAATCGGTAAATTGAATACTTAATTGTTGAAATTAAAAATTTATATGGACTGTAAAATGTCATGGAAAAATAGTATAAGTTACACCATGAATGAATTTTTATATTTAAGTATGTGATTAGGTGAATTTTTAAGTTAAAATATAAGTTAAGAAAGCTGTCCAGTGGTGTACAATGTAAAAACAGTAACTTTGGAAATTCACCAAAAATTGGATATAAGATATTTCAAGCTGAAATTTATACTGTATAAACTTTGATATGTTTAGAATCATTGAGAGAAAACGGAACTCAATTTCAGTGTGTAAATTAAGAGATGAATTTTTAAAGTTGGGCAGTACAAGCTGTCCAAATTTATCGAAATGAGGGTAATTAAGCAATAAACTGTATTGATTCGAATAAGATAAAAATATGAGGTTCATGTGACTGTAAAATTGAGTTTAATACCTTTCCAACGATATATGATAAGTTAATTTTGTATTAGTAATTAAAAAGTTATGATTAAAACGCTAACTAGTCCTCCAACTAGTTTAATGAAAAGTCAGATTTGAAATTAGGAATTCATGCTGAAATTGAGAAGTAATTATGATTGAATTGCTTCCTAATTTAGTGTATGTTCGTTTTATGTTGAGAATTAAGATCGAAATTGCGAAGAAACTTTGGAGGAAGCTAGGATCGATCACTCAAAGGGAAGAAACAAAGATATCTCAATTCGAGATCAAGCTTAAGGATTCATGAGTGTAATTTTGTATTAGGGTTGGGACTAGTGTCCGAACCACTTTATTATTTGTAATTTATGTTTTCTATGCATGAAATTGGACTAATTGATATTCGGTAATGTGTTTAATAAGGGAAGGAGATAAAAAGGAAATTGGATGCATGATTTGAAACTTGTGATTTATGTTTGATTGTGTGCAATATGTGGGCTGCTTTATATGATGTTAATTGCCATGAATTATATGTTCGATTTGGATTTTGATAATGTTTGAATATACGCAAATGTGGACTGCCCATGTGGTTAATTGTATGATGAATATGCATGAATTGGATTCTTGATGATACTTGATAAAATGAATATGTGGACTGCCCTATGGTAAGTTTATGCTATGCTTATGAATGCATGTGATTATGTATGTATGATGTTGCTGTCATGCATGATGTTATGATCGAATAAGCTTGCAAAGTGAACTCTGAAAAATATATATATATATATATATGTTAAATGAAATAATGAATTAATTAATTAACAAGAATACGCCCTTGGTCGATTGGAAGTTTTAGATAAGAACGACATGCCTAGAGTCTGAGCTCACCGTTTGATATTGCTTTGTGCAATCTTTGATAGTACTTTGTGTACTCTTGATTATAAGATATGTGTTCTTGATTGCTGTTCGAGACACATGATGCTATGGGCATCCCTTGTTGTTGCTTTGTGCGACTCTTGATATTGCTTCGAGCAACTATATGCGTTACATGTTATCCTTTCGATGGCTCGAATTTCTGATACGACTATTTTACCATGGGCAAAGAAATTAAATAAAGTGCTTAGGCTATGAAACTAAATTAAAGGTAACGAAATGAATGAATGTGACATGATTTATATGAATTGAATGGAATTTGCTAAGCTAAATATAACTTATGAAGTGGATAAATGATTGTGTGACTTAGCATGATATGATATGATATGAAATGTTATGCTATGTGGACATTGGTCCTTTCCGATTATGATATGAAGCATATGAATTGCTTATAAGTCCGATTATGTGAAGTTTGGGTAATGACCCTATTCAAATATATAGAATTAAGAAATAGAAAATTCTGATTTTTTTGAATGATATTTTAAGATCATTCGAATGACATGCTATGATGAAATTGTGATTCGTTTTGATAAGTTAAAAATGCTATGTATGGATTAGCATGAGATCTTGATTAATTCAATTGTTAAGCATGAGATTGAGTATGCTAAAATTGAATTGAATTATGTATTGATCGAATTATATACAAGCATGTGATAAATTATTGTGTTATGTTATGTATTCGAGCATGTGCTATGAATGTTGATATGATATGTATGATGCTATGTGTATGAATTTTTGATGAGCTTAGTTGGGTGAAATTGGATTGTTAATAAACCTAGCTAAGTAAACTCAATGCTTGAACACGCTAAAGCTCAAGAATGAATTAGATTTAGCATTACCTTGCTAAGTACTTTTTGTACTTATCGCTCCGTTGTTTTCTTCTTCCCAACCTTAGCAGGATAGCTCGGACCCTAAAGCTAGCATTCGTTGGATCAAGTTCTCAAGTTCACAGTTCTGACATATGTACGATCTAAGTCTTATCTTTAGACTCCTAGATGGTGGCTTTGAAGTCTATTTAAGGATTCATTTTGTTGTGTTCGGTCGTAACTTAAGTTTGAAATGGTGTTTGAAATTATATGCTCTGTGATGCTTGGTTAGGAGGCTAGAATCATGTTTTGTATTTAAGTAGGTAGCCTCATTATTTTGTTGTATAAAAATGTAAGTCAAGCTAGTGGTTGTGTTGATTCTTTTTGTTGTCCATAGTCGATAGCTTGGCATGGTTTAGAGGCATATAAATCATGATATTTTGTAAGGTTCTAAGTAAAGGAAATCGAATGCCATGAAATTGAAATCTATTATGTCTTGCATGAAAATTGAATCGATTAATTATTGGTAATTTGGATTAATTCGGAAATCACCTAGACTATTTAATTAAGGTTTCGAATGGCATGATTTTGAATAGTTAAGTATTTGACTTGATTGACCTAATTGTAATGGTAATTTGATAATGAGAATAAAAGTTTTAAATTGGCTCGTAAATTAGTAACAAGATTAAAAGAAAGTATGTCTAAGTTTATGTTTGATCATCAGAAGTTAAAGAAAAGTTTTTGTTAGCCCATTTTCCGCGTGCGCATTAATATGAAATACTGTTTAAAAATGATATCTTATTTTCTGAAATGCTTCTGCTTTTGTCTGTTAAGTTCAGTTTGTCCGCTTTCCGCTTTCCGGCAACGCCCCCGGCCCGGGTTGGGGGTGTTATAGTATGTAAGTTGGTATGTCGCTAGTCGAGTCAATAAATACATCCAGAGTCGGGTCCTTTTGTTTTTAGCTGCCAAAATGAGACTTGCAGTGCAGGGCGTATCGGTACGGCCAAGAGCTGTATCAATACGGTCCTTTTTTTTAAAAGAGTATCAATACGGTCCTTGCCTTGGGGTTTAATTTGGGCAGAGCGTACTGATACACCAAAACCTCTCTGGAAATCTAAGAAATTGACGAGATTTTGGCGTATCGGTACGGGTCCAAAGGGTATCGATACGATCTTTGTAGTTTGACCGAGAGAAGTTGATCATTGAGGGCGTATCGGTACGGTCTTGTTGTGTACTGATACGGTCTCCCTGGGTTGACATTAGGGCATTGACCAGGTTCAGCTGTATCGATACGGTTATCTAGCGTATCAATACGACATGTTATAAAAGTTAAAATGGGCTGTTAATTTGCATGTCTTGGTGTCTTGCATCCGTGTATGTTCGCTGCGTGTCCTAACACATAGGATTTAATAAAGGCATCTAGAAAAGATAACTAAAGGGAAAAAATAGGGTTGCTAATCGGAGTAGGACCTTAACGGGTTTTTACTTCAATTTTCCCCGTGTAACTCGTTCGGACCGGTCAATCATCTAGACCGAGAAAAGGGGTTACAAAAACATTTGACATCAACTTAATAAATATGTTATTTTTTGTCATTTGATTTAATGTAACAAAAAACAAAGATTTAAAAGAAAAAAAATAAAAATTAAATGCTAAAATAGATATATTTTAATTTTAATGTAATATTTTTTATTTTATTCATTATAGATAGTGGGATAATTGTGGATTTCTTAGAAAAGTTCATGTATCCACTTGGATCGTTCCTACTAAATAATACTAGTAAGTCAAAGGGAAAGAATATGGGTGATTATCGAGTGAGTCGATCGCGAGTTAAATAGTGCTCGACTCATTATGTTTATTAAGAAATATCGTTGATCGACTCAATTCGTTGCTCGTTAAGTTTAATAAATTTTTAATCGACTCGTGCTCATTAAAAAATCTCATTTCTCAACTTAACTCGTTAAAATTTTTACCTTATTTTTTAAATATAAGTAAAATCTATTGATGCTATTAGAGCTTAATATAAACATACAAATTCAGGAAAAAACGTGAGGACTGAGGAGATAAATAAATGAATTTGTTATGACTGAGTTAGAGATGGAGTTGTTATTTGAATGTGAGACTCTTTTTTAGTTTTTCAGCAATCCTCGCTAAACACAAAGGAAAGAATGTCTTAGGAGTTTTAACTTTCTATCATATTTTTTATATGAAAACCGGAGATTTTTTTCCTTTTATGCAGAAGTAATAATGAAATAAAAGAACACTAATTATTATAATTTAATTTCTTATTAATACAATTTAACTTTTCGAACTATTGATAAATATAAAATGTTTTGAAATTTTAAAACTAAATATTTTATGGTAAATTATCTAATGACTCATTGAACGCACCAAAATATGATAACAAAATTTATAAAAAAAATAACAATTTACTCACGAACTTATCGAGTCGAGTTGAGTTTTGCTCGACTCAATCCGCTAAAATCTTGAGTAAGGCTTAAATTAACAATAAATTTAAATTAACAATAAATTCAGTTTTAATCAAACTTAGTTTAAATTATTTGTGAGCTGCTAAACTCAACCCGAGGCAGAGAGAGAACATAAAGAGGAAATAACAGAAGAAATCAGGGCAACGAAACCAACTCGGTTACTGGCACAAGAGTACAAGAGGTAAAAGAGGCAGAGCTTGTACTATAGCTGGTACGGCGATGGATGCAAAGCCGCGGCCGAATTCCCCCCACCATTTACCTCACTCCCTTCTCCATCACCGCCCCATTTAACCCCTCTCCCCTCCATTCCCTAATATAGTAAGCTTTCCCCAAATCAAGAGGCCCCGCCATTTCCACCTCCGTTTTTAACAATGCCCAAATTCAAGAACTCCCTCCCCAACTGCCAAACCCACCTCCCTTTTCCCTCCAATTCAAATTTAATCGTCCCCGGTGGCTTATTCATCGACCCCTATTTCCCCTCTTCCCTTCTCGACTTCGTTTCCCCTTTTAAAGATTTCTCCTCTTCCAGCAAAACGGCTTGCGTTGCTCGTAGGCAAAAGCGTGAGGCGGTTGCTGTTAAGGACGTGTTTTTTCTGTCCGTTAGTTTGAGCAACGATGGGCTTGTTTCAGAGCACAAGGAATTTCAGCTACAAAATGAAGTAAAGAAGAGCAACAACGGGGTTGTGGCTGAAGCCAAACGGAATGTTAGGGTAACGCGACGTGGCGCAGTCAATACTACAAAGCATTTGTGGGCTGGAGCCATCGCGGCCATGGTTTCCAGGTAACCTTAACAAATTTCGTTCGTAATTTAGCCATGCGCCTTTTCCTTTTTGCCTAGATTCCTATGCATTCCTAATTATTGCTTGAAATGTTATAGAACATTTGTTGCTCCGTTAGAGAGATTAAAGCTGGAATATATAGTGCGTGGTGAACAAATGAATATATTTGAGCTTGTTAAGAAGATTGGTTTGACGCAAGGATTACTTGGATTTTGGAAGGGGAACTTAATTAATGTTCTTCGCACGGCTCCATTCAAAGCTGTGAATTTTTATGCCTACGATACGTATAGGAAGCAATTGCTTAGACTGTCTGGAAATGAGGAGACTACAAATTCTGAGAGATTCATTGCTGGTGCTGCAGCCGGCATTACTGCTACTGTTCTCTGCTTACCGCTTGATACTGTAAGATTTTTTCTTTTCATTGTTCTATCTTCAATCTGTTCTAAGTCGTGTAGGCATGTTCAATTATTGGCTGTATGCTCTTCTACATTGTACATTAGGGGCAACTGTTATAAATAGCACATGGACAGCTTTTAATCCTTTTTGTTATTAGAGGTTTAACAAATTTATAAGAGGCCAATTCTAATGTTCTCGTCTAGTCTCGAGTCTTAGGAGTACAGTTGCTGGACCAACAGATCGAGATGATTTCCATTATTGTCATTGCAATGTCATGTCTAACATAATATTTTTTTAACCAACCAAGGTGAAAGATAGTGGCTCCATGGACATCTTACTTTCTTAATTACCATTATCCTATATGGTAGCAAAGTATTATTTGAGATTTCTACAGAATAACGAAGTTTGATTCTAGCTTGAGTGTGTGATACGTACTCAATCTGGATTAAAATATGATTTGTTCACCAATGGAGGATTGCTATTTTGACCTGTCATTGATTTTGTCAAATCTAGGTTCATTGTGACTAGCTATACTTTGGGAGGTCCTTTTTTTCTGACTATGGATAGTTTCATTTTGTTCATATCCTTTTGTAGATTTATTCCTCTTTTTTCTAGGAGGGTAGCTAGTTACTACTTGTTTACTGTTGTTGTACAGATCCGAACCAAGATAGTGGCACCAGGTGGAGAAGCCTTAGGCGGTGTAATTGGTGCTTTTCGCCACATGGTCCAAACTGAAGGATTCTTTTCTCTCTACAAAGGTCTAGTGCCCTCTATTGTAAGCATGGCACCTTCAGCCGCAGTATTCTATAGTGTGTATGATATGTTGAAATCCGCTTATCTGCGTTCCCCGGAGGGTAGGAAAAGAATTAAGAACATGACTCAAATAGGACAGGAGCTGAATGCTTTGGATCAGCTAGAGTTGGGACCAATGAGGACGTTACTATATGGGGCTATTGCTGGTGCTTGTGCCGAAGTTGCTACTTACCCATTTGAAGTTGTGAGAAGACAGTTGCAATTGCAAGTCCAGGCAAGCAAAATGGGTGCACTGGCAACTGGTGTCAGGATCGTTGAGCAAGGAGGAATTTCTGCTCTCTATGCTGGGCTAATCCCCAGCTTGCTACAAGTAAGTGGATAAGCTTTTAAAAATTCTCGCCGGTTGATTCTCAAAAGCTTTATGCTAATTATCCTTCTATGATGCAGAATTGGGGTGGGGGTGTCAAACAATCAATATAACACTAGAACATGAGAGTTCATCTCACAAACATGTTTCTGTGGTGTTGTCTGAAGTTTTTTGAATTTGATTATTTTCTAATTTCTACATTAATTATATAGTCGTAACATTTGATCTGCTAATTTTTAAATGGGATATTTTACCCCCTAAAAAGAGAGACACACACACAAACACTACTTGTGGTTCGTATGCTTTTCACCATAATAAAACATCACGTTTGATGCCATTTTTTTAAACTTACCTTTTAATTATTATATTTTTTTCGTCTTCAGGTCCTTCCTTCTGCTTCGATCAGTTATTTTGTATATGAGTTTATGAAAATTGTTCTCAAAGTGAATTGAAGAGAGACAGTGGATCCTCTCGGTAAAAGGACTGGTAGGATTCTGTACATTGACCCTAAAATGATCAGAGCACAAAGATACAGAGTGGTAAGAATTATTCATTTCAACTTAACAGTTATCAACTTATCATTGATGTTCTTCACGTATTTTTGTATCTGACAAGAGACCAATGGAAACCTTGATTGACATCTTAAATTCTTTTCTTGATGATAGACCCTGCATCCGGTTGCTGATTGAATTTAGAATCTTGATTTTGTTTATAATTTCTTCCAGCACACACATGATTAAGATCAGGGCCTTGGTAATTCATATAAGCATTTTTAGGGACCTTGGGTGCATAAAATGCCTAAACGCTTCTAAATTATTTGGAACTTTTGTTAAGGATTCGAATATTTGTCACCGTCTTTGGGCAAAAAGACATAAAAAAGTCACTGGCGCCAATTTAGTGAAACGTGTTTGTATTGCATACATAGTATTAAATTGCGGCCGTAACATAGTGGTTTTGGAGGTGGCCGCAACACCGCATCCGAATGAACTTTCTCTGCTTAAGAATGGGAAGAAGAAAACTTCCTAGCAGCCGATTTGGGCACTTCCCATGGAAGGGCAAAATTTTGATTATGCCTTTGGCATTAGCTAGTGTATGTAATCCAATTATAGCTGTCCAATTGTGCTCAGCCGATTGAAAAGGCTTCGGAATGATTTCTGTTGCCAATCATATGAAAAATTATGTTTGAAGTTCTGGAAATGCAATTTATTCAGTCGCATCACAAAAACATAGAAACAGCTTAAGATAGTATTTTATTTTGAATAATTATCCATATTTGATTAAGCTGAATTACAAATATCTAATATGAGAATGTTTCTCTAATCCAGTTTATTTCATACGTAACCCCGAAATTCGAACATTGTATCTTATTTAAAAGGGTAAACTATCTGTTTGACCACCAATCTATTGGGAAAGTTTTAAAATGACCACCATAGAAAAAAACGCGTCATTTCAGTACCCAAACTATTAAAATGGGATCAATTTGGCCACCTGCCGTTAAGAGGCTAACGGAAGGTGACGTGGCAGTTAAAAAATTAAAGGTATAATTACACATTTCGTCCTTACTATTTACACATTCTTTCAATTTAGTCCTAATTTTAATCTAATAAAATAAATTAATTAGGTGGTGACACGTGTCACCACCTATTTAGAGGAGGAAAACAAAATTAAGTGCAAATGCCACCCAGTGGAATCGAACCTGGGTGGTGTGGGTGGAAAGGCAGTGGTTAAGCCACTGCACCAAGCCCAACATTGTGCTTTAAAACACCCAACTTAATATATAACTCTTATTGGTTTCTACATTTATAACCCAAAAGCTCAAACCCTAAACACTAATTTCACATATATAAAATATTTCAAATTAATTTTACACTCAACATTTCAAATTAATTTTACATATATAAATCATAAACCCAAACCCTAAACTCTAAAGCCCAATTTAAAATATTTGGTGTGAAATTAATTTCACATATATAACCCTAAACCTTAAACTCTAAATATTTCAAATTAATTTTACACTAAAAATTTCAAATTAAATTCACATATATAAACCCTAAACCCTAAATATTTCAACTTAATTTTACACTAAACATTTCAAATTAATTTCACATATATAAACCCTAAACCCAAACCCTAAATATTTCAAATTAATTTCACGCTTAATTTCAATTAATTTCACATATATAAACCTTAAAACCTAATCACTAAATATTTCGAATTAATTTCACACCAAATATTTTAAGTTGGGCTTTAGAGTTTAGGGTTTGGGTTTAGGATTTATATATGTAAAATTAATTTGAAATGTTGAGTGTAAAATTAATTTGAAATATTTAGGGTTTAAGGCTTAAGGTTATATATGTGAAATTAGTGTTTAGGGTTTGAGCTTTTGGGTTATAAATGTAGAAACCAATAAGAGTTATATATTAAGTTGGGTGTTTTAAAGCACAATGTTGGGCTTGGTGTAGTGGCTTAACCATTGCCTTTCCACCCACACCACCCAGGTTCGATTCCCCTGGGTGGCATTTGCACTTAATTTCGTTTTCCTCCTCTAAATAGGTGTTGACACGTGTCACCACCTAATTAATTTATTTTATTAGATTAAAATTAGGACTAAATTGAAAGAATGTGTAAATAGTAAGGACGAAATGTGTAATTATACCTTTAATTTTTTAACTGCCACGTCACCTTCCGTTAGCCTCTTAACGGCAGGTGGCCAAATTGATCCCATTTTAATAGTTTGGGTACTGAAATGACGCGTTTTTTTCTATGGTGGTCATTTTAAAACTTTCCTAATAGATTGGTGGTCAAACAGATAGTTTACCCTATTTAAAAAGGTTAACAATTTGAGATAATATTTAAATTGATATTACAATCCTTATTTTATAAGTTTACCTCATCAATATTTACAGTCGATATTTATTTGATGAAAGTAGAATTCACCACGTATGTCATCAGTTGGTGGCATTAAAGAGAAGTGCAATATTTTTGGCTTAAACTAAAAATAGTTGCTCTATGTTTTTTTAAATTATTTTATAAAAATAAGTGTTTGAAGTTTTAAAAGTTATAATTTTAGGTGCTTACTGTTAATGAGTGTTTAAAAAATTTTTGACCAATCAATGCTTGACATGTAATATATTTAATTTATTTTTAGATAAAATACTTAAATCGTCACTCAACTTTGCTTTCGAACCTATTTTGATCACCAAACTTTCAAAACAATCAATTTAATCATTAAACTTTCAATATTGTATTTTTATCATCATTCTTCTGTTAAATGTTTCACACCGTTATGACATAGAATATTTTATTATTTTTTATTATGACATATTTAATTAGAAATATAATTTTCAACTTGCCTCATTTATATTGTAGGTTCCCATTTATCCTCACCCACGCCTCCTGCCCTCTTCTCCATCAGTCACAAGTCACAACAACATCCACAACCAGCAACCACAATTCACCAAATAATTTATTATTTGATCTTGTAAACCAATTGCTGCAAATTTTCTGAAAACAATATAAATTTATTGCTGCAAATTTTCAAATCGTCTCTCAACCCTTACACACATTGCTATCATCTGCAACACCCAAGTAACGCCGAACCACCCTCACGCACAACCCAACACACCATCACCAGTCTTTACTCGAACCATCGTCACCCAACCGCACCTAAATTTTACTACCATCACCACTATAAATTTGTTTTACCCAAACACTCATCAGTCGCTATCCATCACAGTCTTCATCCTCAAAACCAAAACCATCATCCTTTATACCAACAACCTGCCAATAAAACCAAAAAGAGAAAGAATCAGAAGTGGAGAGAAAAAAAGTATTCACTCGTCGTTCGAAATTCGTTCGCGAAGACTGGTGCTTTCGTCTTTCAATCCCAAGGGTAGACATCAACGAAATAAAACCAAGAACAACATATTGTAGTTTCGGCTCAATCCAATGACGAAAGAAAGATATCAGAGACAAAGAAATCAAGATGTTTCAGTCGAGATTCGTAGACTTTGGAGCGCCATTTGGTAAAACGGTCACAAGATTCAGATTCAGTACAACTAGACGAGTCTTGTGAAGAAATTTGAGCTTCAATGGCCACCTTTATGGCAGACAGCAGTCGGTGGTCGAAGACCCCAACAACATCGATATAGTTGCTTTAGAAGAGTTTTTTCTAATGTTGAAGGAAATTGATTTTTTATTTTAAATTATATTTCTAATTAAATATTAATAAAATTGTCTTGTCATAATAATAATAAAATAATTAACGGTGTTAAATATTTAACAAAGGAGTGATGAAAAAATACAATGTTGAAAGTGCAGTGGATAAATTGATCGTTTTAAAAGTTTAGTGACCAAAATAGGTCATATCTCAAACTTGAGTGATGATTTAGGTATTTTACCCTTATTATTTTTCAAAATTTAAAATTAAAAACAAAAACTTTATGTATTTCCTAAAATTGCGAAAGTTTACAATTTTTACAAAACAATCCCTAAATCCCTAAAATTATCCAAACCCAAATCACCGCTACTTTGGCCGCCAATCGCTGTCCCTGAGCACACCCCTTTGATCGTCGGACCAAGGCGGTCATTTTCCCCCAACACAGCATCGCCGAAAACGGCGTGCAGCTGAATGTCGAACGCGAAATCGACGTTCGGCTCGCATAACGTTCGCCGTTTTCGACGACGCCGTGTTGAGAAAAATGACTGCCTTGGTCTAGCGGCCAAAAGGGTGTGCTTAGGGGGGCGACTGGCGGCGGAAGCATCGGTGATTTGGGGGTTTAGGTTTGAGTAATTTTAGGGATTTGGGGACTATTTTGTATAAATTTCAAAATTTTAAAATTTTATGATAAACTGGATTTTTTTAGTGTTTTTGTTTAAAAAATTAAAAAAAATCAATTTTGTGTTGTGTGTCAAGCATTGATTGGTTAAAGATTTTTTTTAAATACCCATTAACGATAGGCCCCTAAAATTATAACTTTTGAAACTCTGAACACTTACTTTTACAAAATAATACTTTAGCACTTAAAATTCAAAAAAAAAAAACCCTGGACACCTCTTTTGGTTTAAGCCAATATTTTTTTTATTTGCGAGCCGATAATAGAATTTCCATTGATGGAATGCTTCAATAGAATCTCTTTTTCTTTTAAATTTTACCACAAAGTCCATATGGCTTATAGTATGGTGATTTATACCATGTATTTGCTCCCAATATGTTTAATAAAATATACAAAAATTACTTTTGTGAATTTATATAAAAACGCGTCAAAAATAGAAACTAATAATAATAATGGCCTCATGTTTAAGTATTCGGTCCAACTACATTTACCCACTTTTATACTATTGACTTATTTTTGGAGCTAGCCCAAAAAAGTACATTATATAAAAAAATAGTAATTTTTTAAAGTTAAGGTGATTACAAGTAATATATGTTCGAAATATATTCTCAATCATTTGATAATGTATGTTCAATCACCCTGCTGCAGCTGCTAGTGCTTGAACCCATGACCTCTAAAAGTAATAATTGTTCGCTTAACCACTAAGGCAAATTGGTTCATACAAACAATAATGTTTAAATTTCTAGATCACAAAATTTGATTATAAAAAAATAATAAAAAACTGTGGTTTCCCTGAATTTGAGGATCATCCGGGGAAGTCGCTTTGTATAAAACCATCTGTTTTAATCAATTTGTAATTGTGAAGTTCACAGATGTTGAGCGTAACTGCTTGATTAACCATCTCTTTCTAACCCTACATTTGTTTGTCAACTCGTAAATGCCTTAAACTCCAAGCTACATAGCACATTTAAAAACCATAGCTTCGCAATAAACAAACCTACTTGATCCGGATGATAAACAATTCCGATGACTTTTCCATAACATATTTAAAATCCCTCATAGTTTGGTTGGGCAAAAAGTTGACAGTATTGGCTTTGTCTCATATGACTCACAAGTCACAAAGCCTGCAACATGAATCTCCACCACTGAAAACATTTGAAATTCTGGTCACCAAAATCCGTTTTTCCTTAACAGCCTGGACTCTGGAGAACGAGCAGTGGCCATGCAAACACAATATATACTTATCAAGAACACCAGGTTACAAGGTATAAAACAAAAGCTTGTGAGAAAATGGGGGTTTACAAGTTAGAGCCTGCGGAAGACGCTAGCTATTCCCAGAATCAGCCAATAAAAAAACTATTAGAAATCAAAATCAAACTACATTTATTGCCGTTTCTTAAAAGCATATATCTCAGGGTCCTGAATTAGGTTACCCGTCACTCGTCAGGGACTTGAAACACTCGTTTTTAATAATTGGTTTGCAGTATTTTCTAGGGAAACAAACTTAATCCATAAGCCATCCATGTCATCAAGCTTTGCTTTGCTTTGCTTTTCTTTCTAGCGAAAGATACGATGGTCGTGGGATACAGCCCACAGGGAGGCCAATTTAGCATTAAAAATTTAGGAAGAAGAAAGGAAAACAGATACTGTTCAGGGAGTTGAGAAAATAATCGAATTAATCCAACACTGAGAAAATTTTGACTTTACAACAAAATAATAAAAAATACATTAAGTAGGATACGCAGATCCTTTGCATGATATGTCGGTAATTTAAAGGTAAAATTCATAGAAGATCCCTTTGTTATATATTTTTAACAGATCTGATCAGTTTATTATAATTTGAACTTTCAAGATTCTTTTAACTTTTGAACCGTGTATTTTCGTACCGAGATCATCAAAAATATTTTTTTTGAATAGAACTTGAGCTTTAGGAGTGATGTGACGTGGCTATTAAGAACAAGAAGTTATAACAAGAGCCGTCAGCCGTTGGTGCTTTAGATGCATCGGGTGAAAACTTGGTGAAGCTAGCAAATCAGTTTGTTTAGCTGACACTTGAAAACTCGGGGTAGATTGTATATGGCTAAACTATAAAATAAGGGACTAAATTATATATTTTTTTAATAGGTTTTTAAATTATTTTTTGGTTGAAATAGGTGTCTAATCTTTCATTTTGGCTGAAATATGTGCTTAAATTATTTTTTGGCTGAAATAGATGTCTAAACTTTTATTTTTGGCTTATTTTAAAGCCAATTTTGGCACCTACTTAGGCACCTATTTCAACTAAAAATGAAAATTTAGGCACCTATTTCAACTAAAAATAGTTTAGGCACCTGTTGCACAAAAAACATAGTTTAAGCATTTATTTTGTAGTTAATTCATTATATTTTAATAGTTAAAATTTCAAAATTGATGAAATTTTGTAGAGCATCAAAGGTTTATTTACGGGTAAAATAAATCACAAATCATTCAATAATAAGTTTAGTAATAAACATGTCATTTTTCTTTTAAAAGTAATACTTCTCTATTGAATTTTTATAACAAAGCATGGCATTGGCACCTTGTTGTTAAAATTGAACAAATCGCTTGGTATAATAATAATTTTAGTCTTAAAATATATACATTATATTAATTTGGTCATAATTTGAATAATTCAATAAATTTAACCTTTTATATTTAAAATTTTCATCTATTCAAAAAAATTCATTAGTGAAATGATTGTATCTATTAGCAGACGATGTTAAGGTCGTAATGGGTCTATCTCATTAGTTTGTCAGCTGCCCAATAGTGAAGTGATCGTGTCTATTGAGCTATCATATTTGTCAATTATCAAGTATAGGGACAACATCATGGAGTGCAGTAAAGTGGTTGGAGGGTGTCTCATGAGGGGGCAATGTTGAAATTTTTAAATATGAAAGGTTAAATTTATTGGATTATTTCTGAATTGGGATCAAATTAATAAAATGTATATGTTTAGGCACATATTATTATTATATCATATCATATTTGTCAATTATCAAGTATAGGGAAAGATTGTTATTACTTTAGAAAAAGGTAACATAATTATTACTAAACCTATAATTAAGTGCATGTGATGTATTTTACCCTTTTTTTTATTCAAACCATCCCCTCGGCCGCCAGACACGGAATCTTGGTTGAAGGACCAAACTTTTGAACTATTCTGTTTTGTGTATGAAAAGTCCCAACTAATTTGATGAGAGATTGGGGTGGTTTATGTTTCCAATACAAAAAAGTCTGTGGTTTGGAATAAAATAATGGGAAATTTATATCCAGCAGATGCATTTTTTAAAATAATCAATGTGTAAATGGAAGATTTAGGGTTTACTTTGAGTGTAAGGTTTGTGTAGAAAGAAATGAGAAAGGTGTGGCCAAATCTCTCACACTTTTGGCCGTGGGCAATTGACGTTGACTACTAATTAAGAGAGAGTTTAGGTTAGAAAGAGCTTTGCTTATGGAATAAGGTAAGTTCCCAACCTTGCACAAGTAAGAAACCACGGAATTAATCTAATTCTAACCTAAAAGATTCACAGCAATAACTAATACCCCAACATTATTGCAAATCTCAATAACTGATGAAACAAAATTAAATAACTATGTTAAACACGGCTAAATTACAGAATTAGTGTCGAAAAATAAAAATTTAAGAATATATTGTTAGTTGAAAATTATTTAGAAATTTTAGATGAGGTATACACTTAATGTTAAGTCATCTCAAGATGTTGAAGACTTTAACAAAATCAATTTATCTGAATTCGAAAGCCGTCATGTGTTGATTTAAAAATATATATGTGGAAAATCGTCTGCAACTATTGGTGCATTATATTCTATCATATAATTTCCACTACATATATGATGTTTCCTCATACATTGATTTAGCAGGATGAGGCGCTGGATTTCTTAAACAATGCCAAAAGTTCAAATTTTTATGTTGGGAATTGAGCAATTAAATTAAAAGAATCGACCTTATAATGAGCATCTGCAATTTTATATCTAAACTACTTAGTCATTGAATTAGATAACAATGACTATACCTAAACAAAATATGGATTTATTTATTTTTTGTTTCAAAAAAATGAATATTTTTCCTACAAAAATATTAATATTGAAAATTGATTGTTAAATTTAATAATTATTTTGCACTGATAGAGATTTTGAACTTGGAGCTAAATGTTTTTTTTCTTTTAATATTCGTTCATTCAATATAATATGGGTAATTATTAATGCATTGGCAAAATCTTTTGTACAGAAACAATATCTTTTTTCGGTTGTGGATTAACTGTAGCTAATTTTCTTGGATAAATTATAGTTCGATTGGTATCATTGTTGTTACAACATACAAAAAGATGTGAGATGTAATATGCTTAAGTATTCATTATTTTTTGATTTATGAGTATTCGAAATGTTATTAATGAAAAAGTGTCATTGATATATAAAATAATAATCTATTTAGAGCAAACATATTTGGTCGGTTGGTCAAACTGCTCATCTATTAATTTGTTCGTTCATATTCTCTTAGGTCATGAGTTCTAGACCCACTAGAAGCACCTTCTTCTTCTTTGCCTTAAAGTCCCCTTTCTCCTCTTCTCTAGGTAGGATTAGGATTTGTCAAAAAAGTCATTTACTATTACCTAATACATTTCTATTTTTTTTCTGATAAATTAATACATTTCTATTTGATTGACTTGTGTGTTCTTTCTACGTATTGATAATTATAAATATGTGATTTATTAAAAGAATATAATTATCAATATTTGCTTTTAAAGTTTATTGAATGTAAATATTATTGTGTTTATGGTTTGATAACTCAATTACTAAATTTTTTATTTTAATCATTGATGCTATATTTTTTTTATTTTGTTTTGGCCACTAACGGCTAAAAGGTGGATATAATTATATGGTTTGATATGACAATATATAGTCACAAAAAATTATAATTATATTAATTTGTTCTTAATTTAATATAATTGAATAAATTTAACTCTTTATATTTATAAATTTTATAAATTTAGTCGTTAAATATATCATCATCTCAATTCATCATCTGCAAATTTACAAGTAAAAAAAATGAAATTGAGAAGAGAAATATTTCCTCCCTCATCAAGGGTTATTACTTCTATGCTTTACGTTGAAAAATTGCAATGTAAGTGCCTGAAACTGCTCTTTACTACAGTGTGGACATGATAAACGTGAAGCAGTGAGCAAATGTTGAATCTCTACATCACGAACAGCCCTAATTGCAGCACATTGCCGCTCAACTTTTGAAGAAAAAGCAAAACAATTGAATGACATAAACATAAGAAGCAATTCCAAAGCACTTTCCATAGTTTATTTGCTTAACCCTAAAAAAAATGAAACACCCTCCTACGTAATTTCCTTCTACTTTGCACTCGGCTGGTGCTGGAACTTCTTTAACAGTTTTTTAGCTCTTTGTTTCGTCATTTGAACGGAGTATTTTCGGGTTTATCACTCTAAAGTTGACTAAGAACATAAACATTCAAGATTTAATGTTTTGGAAGAAAAAAATATAAGGAAACTCTATTCAATGAGGAGATTCTTACTCAACGTCAGATACCCTTTGGCGCGGGAAGAAATATTTCTTCCTCCTTATCAATTTTTTTTATCAGAAAAATGAATGCTTATTTATTATATAAAAAAGACATACATTCACCTTTCGGCCTCGTTAAAAACCTCCCTAACCCTAATAGAGGAAAAGAGTGTCGAAAGGGTTTGAACTTTAACATGTCACATAAAATAACCCTGGATGACAAACACCAACGCATTACCGCCTTTGGAACTGTCATGTACTACTTCTATCCCCTTATACTCAAGATCAATCTCTAGCCAAAGCCCGTTTTACCCAATGCCCGCTTTAGCCAGAGAATCCGCAGCAATGTTGGAGACTCTGTGGATATGGCGTACATTGCAGCAATTGGCTTTGCAAAACTCCACAACATCTTGAATTGGTTTCTTAAAAACCACAGGACAGGAGGAAACATCATGAACCCAGTTTATCATCAACTTATTGTCGGATTCAATGATGAGCTTGGAGGGATTTTCGACGAACAATTCCTCAAACATTTTAATTCCCTGAACCAATGCTTCTATCTCCGTTATGATGGGTATATCACACCCGCACTGCTCTGAGAAAGACGCCAGAACCTCGCCCTGCTGGTTCCTGATGATGCCGCCTATCCCTCCTGAACCGCCCACTCTTGAAACCGCCCCATCAACGTTCATTTTCAAAAAACCTGGGGGGGAGACCACGCTAGTCCATCCAACCTTGTTGATCTAACCTCAGATAGGTAGGTTGTAATTGCTGGATTACAAATTAAATCATCCAATGAACATTGAGCCTCTTGATTGCGAGCCAAAAACCAAACAACCAACCTATATTTCGTAACGAACAGCAGGTTGCTAAAATCCAACTTCACCTTGTTGAATACAATCTCGTTCCTGGTTAGCCATATAGACCACCAAATCGCACTAGGGACCAGGTTCCACATGCCTTCCTTTGCCGATGAAGGTTTCGCCGCGTGCCAAGCAACCAAAGCCGCCTCTGTCTCTTCATGTATTACCCAGGTAAGGTCCCAGTAACTCGCCAATCTCATCCACAACGTCCAAGCTATGTTACAGGAGAGGAAAAGGTGTTGTACCGACTCGACATAGGCTCCGCATAGTGGGCAGTTGAGGTCCGAAATGGATTCAATTCCCCTTCTTGATAATTCCTGTTTTACCGGGATTTACACAATTGCCAAATGAAAAAATCAACCCTAGGCGGTGCTAGACCCTGCCAAACAAAGGATTTCTAGAAATGGGAGTTGACATTGGCTGGAAATAAGGAATTATAGCAATCTCTGGCCGAAAAACATCCATCACATGTGTTCTTCCATAGCAAGCAATCCGAAACCAAATTATTGTTACGAGTCACATTTAATAAATTCATCAAATCCGAACATTGATCTTATTCCCAATCAAATAACCTCCTTCGAAGCTCAATCTTCCAAATCCAACCAAGGGCTTGCTTGGTTCCGAAGTCAGCAACACATCCGATCTTGTTAATGGACAAAGCATGAATCCGAGGGAAAAGAGATAACAAAGGTCCCTCTCCAATCCACCAATCCGACCAAAAGATGATTGTTTTACCATCTCCGACTTGGAATCTAATATTACTTCTAATGCTGGATCCAAACTCGTCATTACTGTAAAAAGACTTTACGATACCCTTCCACAACCAACTACTGTTTGCACTATTGGAATCTGCCGGTAAAAGAGATCGAGAATCCATATTATTTTTTGCGACCACTACTCTCTTCCATAGGCTATCTTTCTTCACAGCAAATTTCCATATCCACTTGCTTAATAGAAAGCGGTTCTGAATGTTAATATTTCGAATGCCCAGCCCTCCTAGGTAGAGCGGATGACAAATTGAGTCCCACCTCGCCCAATGAATTTTCTTTTGTGATAAGGAATCACCCCATAAAAATTTTGCCATAATTCAGTTGAAAACCTTGACTACAGAAACAGGAGCGGAAAATAGTGACAAGAAGTAGATAGGTATAGAAGACAAAACAACCTTTATCATTACAAGTCTCCCACTGATCGAAAGGTTAGCGGACTTCCATGATGCTAACGCATCGTGCATTTTCCTTACAATAGGCTCCACAAAGCAGCCGAATTCCTCTTCGGACCCAATGGCAATCCAAAGTACTCTAAAGGCAGTGTACCAACGAAACAACCAACCACCGATGCCCAGCACTTTAAGGAATCCACATCGATATTAATACCAAAGAGACTACATTTGTTTAGGTTAAGCTTTAACCCTGATGCAATTTCAAACAGGCGAAACACTCTTTTAACATTCCTTATTTCACCCGTAGCGGCACTACAAAACATAAGCAGGTCTTCGGCAAATTGGAGGTGCGAAATGGCCACCTTATCAACTCCCTTTCCCACCGAGAAGCCACATAATAGACCTACTTCACATGCCTTCTCAATCATAAGATGGAGGGCTTCTCCAACAATGTTAAAAAGTAAGGGCAACAAGGAACACCCCTGTCGCAAACCCCTGGCCAAGTCGAAGCACGGTGTCGGAGATCCATTCACTAGCACCGAAATAGAAGCGAAGGTTATGCATTTAGAAATCCACCTAATCAATCGCTCCCCGAACCCCATATCCTTCATCACCCGAAATAAGAAGCTCCAGTGAACGGTGTCATAAGCCCTTCTGAAATCCACTTTAAAAACCAATCCTTTCAATCCTCTCTTTTGTATCGAATTAATGGTTTCGTTGGCTATGAACGAAAAATCGAGAATGCTTCGCCCCGGTATGAATTAGATGACACCAACCCGCCTTGTAACTCTTGTTCAAGCCTCGTTATCTTGCCTTCAATTTCCTTCACCGAACTTACTGATGGAATTGTGATAGTATGAGACCAATCCTTGATTACTCGCTTCGACCTCTTCAGCATGCTAAATAAATCCAAATTAGGATTATGCCTTAAGGCTACGTCAATCTCCCGCACAACCATCTCTTGAAACTTCTCCTCCTCGAGCATATAATTAAATAGTTTAAACGGACGAGGCCCCCAATCAATATTTGAATCCTCAAGGCATATAGCATTGTGGTCCGACACTGAACTCGGAAGTAACAGCTACCGTAAATCGTTGAAGAGAATAATGAAGGAATGGTGCACCAACACTCGGTCCAAACGAACAAACGTAGGGGGGTCTCTTCTATTAGACCACGTAAAAGCTCCACCATGCAATGGAAGGTCCATCAAATTGGCATCTTGAATGAAAGATCTGAAAATTTCGGCCAAGTGACAATTGAAATTCATACCGATTTTTTCCTCCCTACTAACAATTGCGTTGAAGTCACCAACTAAACACCACAGTAACGGCTTGTTTGACAAAAATTTCAATAACTCACCAAAGAAACACTGTTTATCCGCATCAACTGAAGGCCCATAGATGTTGATAAATCCCACACATTGATCAACGCCCACTAAATAACCAGAACTGGCTATAAAGTTTTTGTGAATATAGGAACCATTACACTTAAATACAACCGAATTCCAAATAGATAGAAGCCCCCCATCAGCACCCATCGAAGGCGAAAAAACATATTACATAGATCGTCCACAGCTAATGTTACGAACCAAGGACGAAAGAATGGCCTCCTTTTTAGTTTCTTGCAAAAAAAGAAATGTAGGTCTTCGACTTTGAACAAGCAGACGAATAGCTCTGTGTTTAACCGAGTTTCCCAAGCCCCTTATATTCCAAGATACAATCGACAGCGGCATTGTAACGAACACGATACCTACTACAAAATCTGATGGGGCAAAACTTAGCAGCCTCTTTCCAGCACCACCAACCTTTCCATTAGTGCTTCCTTCCCCCCTTTAAAGGAAATTCTTAACATGCTACTAACTCCCCAAATGGCCAACGCTTCTTCAATGTGACTTAGGTGAACAGAGTTGACAGATTCCTCCTCGATGCACATGGAATCAGGGATATCAACTCGATCAATAGAATCTCGAACTTGTCTTCTAACAAGCCTTCTCTATGCAGGCTCTAAAAACACACTAGCCAAGTATTGAGAAATTGAGGACTGCTCGAATTCTGTCGATGGGATAGGAATGTTTCTATCGATCCTTCTTAGAGAGACAGACTCGACTCTAGAAGCACTCTTCTCCGGCAAAATTGAATTATCATTATGGATAGAAATTGAATCTGGAACGAAACTTTGGCAAGAATCGGACTGATTTAGATCAAGGGAGTCCTTAATAATGATATCCAATAACTCATGACTGGGTATGCCGTTGGGTAAATTTTGACCAACCATTATTTGAGGCCCAGGACTAAGACTAGAGTTGACTACGTTGTTAATAATCAACTCTGCATGGCCATTAGATTCTGTCCCTGACACCACGATGTTGGGCACAGGCTCCTTCCCCAGCCCAAAACACGGAGTAGCTATGGGACCCACATCCAGATTCATTCTAATTATCCCATCATCATTGATCACGTGATTTTCCATGCTAGGATTAGGAAGGGCCTCATTGGAAATAGTTCCCACCTCGACCTCCACGTTGCCAACATTCCTTAATGCCTCTTCTTCCACGCCCCCACTTTTAAATGAGATTGATCCCCGACTTTTGGATTACCCTCCGCTGCCAACGCGTCCGCCGCCGAATCATCCATAACCTCAGTGTTAATCGGCCGATGAAACTCCTCCTCCTGATTAATCCATTCATCCGCAAAGGGAACCTCCTCCTCCGACACACACTCTACCCCTTCAATAAACTCCTCTTTCGTTTTGATGATGACTGAGTACAGCCTACCACTCATCCTTAACGTAATTGAACCGAGGACATCATAAGGGCTAGGCACCCTCAATAACAGTTTGGCTTTCGATAAATCAGATTTGTTAGAGGTTGCTTCATGGATCTTAATGAGAGAACCCACCGGGAAGCCAAGCTGGTGAAGAACCCATCGTACCAACATTGGAGAGGCACCCCCATTAACGTAACCGCACAAAAACTCAACGGGATATTATTAACTAGTGCATTAAAATCCAGATGATCGAACCAAAACCGAAGTTCCTCATTTTTGTTATTCCACACGGATTCCTTCACTGAGTAAGACGGAAAGGTGATAATGCAAAAATTGTTCTGGGTTCCCCACTTTGCGATATAAACCTGAATCTCGTCGCTTAGCAGGGCCTTTTGTACAAAATCATTGTCATAGGCTGGTTTTATCACTCCAACCATAGAGTTTTTCAACCATATGTTACTGATACAGGGATGTCAACGTCCAGTAAACTAGCCTTGTCTTTTACACTCACCATCTTTTCTTTGTCGACTGAGTCGTTCTGCTCTTTTGATTCATCAACCCTTCCTTTCTCTGCTAAAACTTCCTTAAAGGAACGATTGTCCCTAAAAGCTGGTCCCCATGGTTTTCCATTGTTAGCCTGTAAACTGGATGACCCCCCTCCTTCCTCCGTAGGATGGATTGTTAAGACCACTGTTCCTTTTAGCCTCGTCTTGCACTGACTTGGGTTCCGGAAACCTCGCTTTAGTTACCCCAACTCTTCTCCCATCAATGAAGGAGTCATGAACTTTGTTTATCACCCTATTCATCGCATCCTCACTGCCCATATGAACCAAGGTGAAAGTGTTGTATTTGTACCTTGGCTTGTTGTTGTTCACCGGAATAAAAACTTTAAGAACTTCAGCGTGGAAGTTGAAAAGTTCCCGGAGAGCTCCCCTTGAGACTCGTTTGCTAAGATTGTCCACAAAAACAACCCAACTTCCCTTGTGATTGCTTCCCACCGGAGCCGCCGATCGACCACCCGTTCTCCCTCCGTGAATCGCCTCCTGCCTCACCCTTTCTCCCTCCATTTTAAGAAAAAAGTTACATGTCCTTATCAATTTTTTCACTTTTGACTTGCAAATTTGCGGTGGTTAATGTGGGATGATGATGTGTTTAATGACTAAATTGACAGAATTTGTCAATATAGAAGATTAAATTTGTTGAATTATAATTAAATTGATAGAATACATAAGTTTTGAGAATTGTACATGTAATTATATTAGGCTACATCATTATTTTCATTATCTTTCTAATAAGGGTGACCAAAATAGAAAGAAAACATAATATTAGTGACTAAAATAAAAATTTAAATAGTTGGGCGACCAACCATATTAGTTGAATGACTAAATAGACAATTTATCGTTTATTAATTGAGCGACACATTTGGTAAGCCCCATGATAATTGAAATTGTAATTATGTGTAATTATATAGATGTTATATAAGATGCCAATTATTGTAATTTGTAAGTTCTGTTGAATCGAGTGTAATTAGAGATTCTCGATTACACACCTTTAATCTTATAGGTGAGAAACATTGTAATTACGCTATTCAATTTTATAATTAATATTATTTTAAAATTTAAACTTGTAATTGTGTAATTATAATTTGTACGGTCAAATATGACATAAATAATTAACATATAATTACCCTTTACTTGTCACACATGTCTATTAAAATTCCTTATAATTGTATTCTATACAATGACAAAAGATTTTTGTTAATATAAAATCTTGATTCACATTAGATTTTAGATCCGATATTCGACAACTCCCCCCCCCCCCCCCATCTTGTAAAAAATACAAATTCAATAAATAATTCTTTAAGGTGAATAAATTCAATAATAATTGTTATCCCATTACTGTGATTGTTGCAAAAAGTCCTGCAATGCATTAAAATAACTCATCAAATTCACAGTCCACACTCTGAAAAACAAAAATGTGGAAGCATTTTTTTTAATACTAGCAATTAAACAATCCAATGAGAGGACGAAAGAGTGTATATATAAAAGCATGGTTGAGGAAAGTTTTGGTGGTGAGAAAGGGGAAACAAATAAAGGAAAAAATAGGGTGGATCATGGGGAGACCAGCTAGTTGTGACGAGAATGGCCTCAAGAAAGGACCTTGGACTCCCCAGGAAGACCAAAAGCTGGTTCAATACATAAAACGACACGGCCATGGTAGCTGGAGAGCCCTCCCTAAGCTTGCAGGTTAATTATCCTCCAATTTTAATCCTATCTTCATCTTCATCTTCATCTTTTTTGTTAAAAATTTTCATTGGTTTCAGGCCTCAACAGATGTGGCAAAAGCTGTAGGTTAAGGTGGACAAATTACTTGAGGCCTGACATAAAGAGGGGGAAATTTTCTCAAGACGAAGAACAAACAATTCTGCATTTGCATTCCATTCTTGGAAACAAGTAATCTAACTCTACTCCTAAGCTAGTGAATGTGATGTTTTAATTCTTACATGAGTATATATATATATATATATATATTTTTCAGGTGGTCAGCCATTGCAACACATCTACCGGGCCGCACAGATAATGAAATCAAGAACTTCTGGAATACACATTTAAAGAAAAAACTGATTCAAATGGGTATTGACCCGATGACCCATCAACCAAGAATTGACATCTTTGCAAGCTTGCCTCAACTAATAGCCCTGGCGGAAGCTGCTCAGTTGGCTAAGCTTCAGAACCTACAATTACTCCTCCAATCCCAAAACAACATTGCAGAAATGGAAGCTCTTAACTTAAACCAGGTTATTCCAAGTTCATCCCACTTTTCTTTTGGAAACCCTGCTTCTCAACAACTCCACCACCCCACTCCGGTACCTCATTTACTCGACCCACAAGTCTCTTTCGGTTCCCAAACGTCGTTGAATAATGATCAAATGGGGAACTTTTCCAGCTTTACGATGCTCGGCCAAGGAGATAACCAAACCAAGAACTCATCGTCTTGGCTTTTTCCATCCCATGATATTCCTCCGACAGCAACCGAGACATCACTAAGCAACGCTGGAGATGCCAGCAGTAGTTCCGGTAACAATGGAGCCGCTTCTCCCTACTGGTCTGAACTCTATTTCGACGACTCTATCATGCAGGAGATTTCTTAGATAGTCTTGGAGTTGGAGTATATATGCATCTGTTTCTGTAGATAACTATGGCATCCAATATCTGAAGCTTTAGTGCTTTACTGCATGTATAAACTACGTACACTGTATTATCGCCAACCACCTATGTATATTTATACAGCCGATTTTATACGTATGCATAATTTGGGGATAATAATCAGATGATGAAACCAGGGCTTTTTGTTTTTCATCCTGTAATCATACACGGCCTTTTGTTTGTATGGATTTGGATATTCCATTGTATTATTCACTTTTTCGTCACCATTTACATGCATTTGAGCTTTTTCTCGTAACTGTTTTCAATAGTTCTCATCTGCAGTCTCAGTCTGTAATTTCTCAATGAGCAAGGAACTAGCTAGTGGTTTGAGATAGTATTGATTGACGTTGCCACTGCCCACTAGTAGCCATTGTTGGACCGTTGTAACCACCACCTACATATCCTATGATCATCCATCTTTTTAGTATTCTCATATATATCTTGTTCGAACCCGAATCACCTAAGAAAAAAAATATTATCTTTTACCACTGAAACTACTCAAGACCGACACACGTATATGAATATATATATATATATATATAATTATTAATTACATTGAGTAGTATCTAATCTAATGTTTGGGGTAGGATTGGGTGGTGATAAAATTTGACTTTCTGTTTTAAATATGAGGGATGAGAGGAAAAGAAACCTAACCCAGACATCACCTTTTAATTCAGAAGACTGTGTAAATATATTGGATTGGTTTAGTTGAAGGAAGTGGCACAGTCAATCCCTTGCTAGAAAATAAATCAAACTTCTCTAACTACTCTTCAGAAACGAAAACCTTCTGCAGGCAAAATGCAGATTAATATTCGTTAATTATTTAATCAGATACCTTCTCTTTAATCCTCGTAACTAAGCAGTACAAATGTATATAATATTTGGAAAACTATTTCGCGGTAGTGTGTTTAGATTCCACAAATAAAATTAAATAGGTATATATAATTTTTTACGTCCTATTAGAAAAATAAACTATATAAATGAACATCATATTATTGGTAAGGTCGCGATTTGACCACCTTATTTTTTTCTAAGTAATTAAATCATCATATATTAGATGCAATGTGACTACCAGCCGTTAAAGCCTAACGGAGAGAGTGATGTGACAGTTAGTAAATATTTGTATAATTACACATTTAGTTCTAATTTTAATTATACAAATTTTAATGTGACATGTATAATTATACAGATTTTTACTAACCGACACGTCATTCTCTCCGTTAGGCTTTAACGGTTGGTGGTCACATTACATCTAATTTAATAGTATGATGGTTTAATTGCTTAAAAAATTAAGGCGATAAAATCACGACCTTACCAATAATATGATTATCATTTATGTAATTTACCCTTAAAAAAATACATGTCATTTTAAAACTTTATCTCAATCAAATTTTAAGCACAAAGCTATTAAAAAATTTTCTTATATTTAATTGAGATATTAATGATCTATGTTATTGTTAGATTTGTCCATAAATTAAATCCCAACTGCTTGATTTGCGGGTGGCTTGAAGTCAAGAGATCATGTTTATGCAGATTGCGATTCTGTGAGGCAGCTTATTAGCTTGATTTTGATGACTTGTGGTATCCAACATACATATATTTATTGGACTAATTTACAAAGTTTTATGCAGGTAAAAGGAAAGGGAAAATCGTTGATTGCTGTGATTTTAAAAATTGTTTGTTAGGAGAAAAATTTTCGGTTGTATGGGAGGCCTCCTCAAATAGTAGATATTTTGTTCATGCAAATAAAAGAAACTGTAAATATAAGATTGGATGGATATCCCAAATTAGTTAACTGCTCTTTCTTTTTAGTTGATATATGAAATTTGATGTGTAATTAGTTTATATGTTTGTATAAGGGTTGTTTGGTTGTAAAGGATAATTTTATTAGATGGTCCTTAGATAAATAAAACAACATTTATAAATAAAAAAAAACTGATGTGATCGAAAATATAATATAAAAATCAAATTATCACTATCACATACTAATCAAATTGCCAAAGTACTAATATTTAGGTGGAAGTAACTTTTCTCTTTTGCTGAATGGAATTTTGTTTGTTTCAGAAACATATGGAGTAAATTTGCCACATTAAAAATGATGACGGTTTATAAACAAAATCTGATTTTTTTTAAAAAAAATTATGATGTTGCTACATAAATATTGATTAAATTTAATAATATTATTCGACTTGAATAAAATTAGGTTTTAATTTGAAATTTGTTTTATATAATATTTAAACTATTAAAATCTCTTTTTAAAAGATTAAAAAAATGCATGTATCTAAACACATCAAAATTACATCTTATATGTCAAGCGACAATGATACTAATCATAAAAATAAATAATTCTACTTGACCAATTAAAAATAGTTGATTTTGAACTCATCAAGTGGTCCCAGTGAAAAAATAAATGATATTCATCATAGGAGATATGAGTTCAATCCCTTTGTATATAAGGTGCATGTGCGTTGTTAAATGGTTCAAAATATGCATGAACAAAAAAAATTGAGTTGATTTCTTAATCTTCATTTAACTTTATTAAATAAAAATTATTCAAATTCATATCTTTTAAAATAAACATAATCTTTTTTTTCACTCGTTACGTTTAATATTACAAAACTTTTAAATTTAAACAAATCATGTAACTCTTGAACCGTTATTATCCTCCCTTCAGCTTCAAAGCCATTATAAACCACAACTCCCAGTCCCGGTGATAAATGTACTTCGAAAATGGAATAAATGTATATTATGCCGGGCAAACGAGCATCTTGTCTAATTAATTCGTTTAAAGCTAGCTAGTTCCTTCTATCTCTCTTTTGTGTTGCAAACAATTAATATCAATCCAAGAGCTTCCCAATATTTTGTACTAATATTTAAATCTAACATCATTCATTCCGATTAAAATATTATTTTAATTCTTAATTTAAGGGTGTATTTAATAAATATATGTCAAGATTTAAATAGCGACGTTATAAATAAAAATAAGTTAAATTGTAAGTATTAACGTCCTAATTGAATTTATAGTATTCAATTAAAATTAATTAGTTAGAAAATCAAATATTTGTAACTATACTAAAAAGAATTAAATTTAAATGAACTTTTAATAAGATAAAGCTTTAGTGCTTTACATCTTCCACGAGATATGTCCCAGCTGAGCTCTAGTTATTGGGGATTTGTCTCACTCCTCTATGTTAAAAGAAAAAAGCTTTACGTCTTTGATGCTGACATTTTCTTAATGAAGATTTTTCGTTTTAGTCATAAATGAATAGTTATGACTCTCTTTTGGTAATAAGTTGAATTAATTCCATTAAATTTTCCACTTCCGCAAGCAACACCAATTCAAAATTTTGATGGCCTAACTTGATTGAAAAAAAAAAATCGATTGCTCAAATCCAGTCGAATCTAATTTAAAATTTTGTTTTATACATCAGAGTATTTATATATTTGTATAATTAAAGTTAAATAAAAATTGTTTTATTTAAATAATAGTTTGAATTGAACCAGATTACTCAGATCCGAATCCAATAATAAACATAAAATTTAATCCCAACGTTAAAAAAAAAAACAAGTTTAATCTAATTGAGCATTTAAGCCCAAAAATATAACAAATTTCCAAAATGAGACATGATTCAAAGGTGGAAGATGTATTATAGAAAAAGGATAGGTTGGGTAATGTATTACTAGTTACTACTCTCTGTTTTATAGCCCAAAACTTTAATCCACATATGCCTACTCTCTCACTGCATATAAACAGTACGTAGGTCCAAGCCATTTAGCAATTAGCATGAGGAATTTATTTTCTATGGAGATAGAAATATCAAAACAATGAATCGTTAGAGTTTTACATTTCCATATAGCAATATAGCATGATAGCATCTCTTAATTATCTATAAAAAAAAATTAATGCATTTATTCAAGGAACCTTTACACAATTTTAAGAATATAGATATTTTAAAATGACCTTAAACCCTTTCTGGGTCAATAACATTGTAGAATCTAAAGTAATTGAGGGGCTTATGACACGTACATGTTTGGCATTCAGTACTGGAAAGGCCCTACGCTTTGGGGCTTGATTCTTTTGGATCTCTTTGTCACCACCACATCTTAAATAAATAGACATGGCCCATGCAATTTAATGCGTGTCTCGTGTGTCCATGAAATACCACCCTCGTGTTAAATAAGCCACAATACCGTCATTGTTTTCGTTTAAATACTTCTATGATTTGTGTCCATTTTAAATTTAAATATTAATTTTCAATCTTTAAAATTTAACTTAACAAAAGTTGAAAATTTAGACACGTACTATTTTTAACTTAACAAATCTTTAAAGTTTAAATATAAAAAAACATTCACATTTATTAAAAAATAATTATTTAGCGGTGAAAATTAAAAAATTTCACAAATGTTTTATTTTTAGAGTTTAGAGATTTAATTTAGAATGTAGTGTTTAGTAGTTTAGAATTTAGTAATTGTGAATATAATTCAGGGTTTAGTAGCTTAAAATTTAGTTATTGTGAATATAATTTAGGGTTTATGGTTTAGTAGTTTAGAATTCAAAGTTTATGGTTTAAAAGTTTAGAATTTAGTGATTGTGAATAGAATTTAGGGTATAGAGTTAGAATTTAGTGTTTATAGGTTAAAACATAAATCTTCAACATATTACCCCTAAACATAAACCCTAATCTATAAACCCTAACACTAGTCCCTAAATTATAACTATTACCCCCTAAATTCTAAAGTCCTGATACACATAAACCTATAAACCCTATACCCTAAACCTTAAAATTAAAGCACTTGTTCACCGTCGGTATATTAGAAATAAATCCTAAAAAAATAACAATTTATATTGAAAAATCAAACTTTATATTGATTTGAATTTGTACGTATCTTACAGTAATTTTTGAGTGCATACTATTTTATATTTATCATGTAATAGTACGCTTTGATTATAATTTAAATGATTTTTTAATTATATATTATATGCATATATATTTCATCATATTTTTTCATATATGACATATCTATATATCAGAAAAAATTGATGAACTTGACTCAAACTTGAAAATCAATCCA
Organism: Hibiscus tridactylites; assembly: GCA_958450335.1. Lineage (NCBI taxonomy): Eukaryota > Viridiplantae > Streptophyta > Magnoliopsida > Malvales > Malvaceae > Hibiscus > Hibiscus tridactylites. The sequence continues at coordinate 82,629,269 of OY288275.1, read as the reverse complement.
CTAATTACTAAAAATTTTTAGTTATTCGAGTTATTCGAATTTTCATTTTACAACTCAAACTTTATTTGAAATTTTTTCGAGTCGAGTAAGAACAATTCGAATTTTTCGCCTCATGTCGAAAATTTTGATTTTTCAAGTTAAATTTTACTCACCCTTAATCTAGTATATGGACGAGTTCAATTTAGTATGGCTAGCTTCTTTTATTGTAAAATAAATAAAGGTAGTCAAAATAATATCCCTGTATCAGTGAATTGAAAATATTATACAGATATTTCCAAACGATTAAAAATAAAAAAGCATGATTCTTAATTAAACCCGAAGTAAATAAAAACGTGCGTATTATGACGGTGGCGACGCCGTTGACGCAGAGCCCACAATACGTGAAAAAACATGGAGATGTTTCGTTGGTGGCTGCGGCTGAGATCATCGGCCATCCATGGCATTTAGCAACAAATTGTTTCAGGTTAATAATATTGCTTTACAAAAGGTGCTGCCAATCTGCCATACGTTTATGATTAAAGAGAAAGATTCCATTCATCGTTGACCTCTTTATAATTTTATACCGCGTAATTTAATCATTTTTAATAGCGTAATTCAATCATTTTATTGGGATTAATTATAAATTTTAAATATATTTTACATGAACATATTTATTTTTGGTTTAACTACTAGTATAATATTTATTGGCCGATTTATTCAGACCAATTTTTGTAAGGGTACAATAGAGGGGCGATTTCCCAATTCAGTTTTCTCCATTTACAATGTCAAAATTTAAACTCATAATCTTACTTAAGGGACCTAGTATCTCATCCCGTCAGATCGACAAATTGTTGGTAAAAATATTTATTTTTAGTTATAAATTATAATGCATAAACTATAACTTTTAACTCTTAAATCAAAGATAATTGCACTTTAGTGCACATGAACCTCCCTTCTTAAACGTTGTGACATTAATAATATCAACTAAATTAATTATCAAACCATTAAAATTGAACTTTTTATGAACAATGGTATTTTTAAAATATAATTTGGGTGTTGGATCAACTTAAAATTTTATATATCAAAATATATGTACAAAAATATTTGTTGTTTTTTATATCAACAAATTGATATTAAAAATATTTTCACTGTTGCTAAATTATTAACGTTAGAAAAAACACTTTTTATTACAATATAGTAAAAAAATTATATAGATAAAGTCTTGTTAAACTGTAACTCAAATTGCTTAATCCCCAATAGATTAATATTTTATATTAACATTCGTTAATATCTCTTTAGTCTTGACAGATTTCCACATACATCAAAGTATGGATTTTAGTTAATCTTAAAACAAACGTGCTTACTGAAAAAAAAAAGGCTTTAATTTTAAATTAGAGCTGGATGGGTTGCCAGTTAGGGAGTTGGTAATCAGATTTACGTTTTAGTTAAGTATTAAGCTAGCTAACTATGCACTTAAATTAAGGATGGAAATCATCTATCCTTTTCGGTGTCTCTACTTATGCCACATGCTTAAAATTAGGTTTAGGGTTTAAAGTTTTAGATTATGGTTTAAGGAATTTAAGGTATGGTATATATTTTAGGGTATAGGGGGTAGAGTTTAGAATTTAAAACTTAAGATTAAAAGTTAAAATTTAATTTTATAGTATTTTTTAATGTTGATGCATAAGTAGGGGCAAAAAAAGTTTAAGATTTTTATCCCTTAAGTCAATACTTAACTTACAAAAAGATAAATCAAAATCGTTACGCCAACTAACATAGTTGAAATCTTTGATAAGAGTAAATTTTAGGGATGGCAAAAATACCCGGCCTCGACCCGACCCGAGGTGCCCCGACCCGACCCGGTTGGGTATTTTTTTAAAAATTTCGGGGATCGGGGCGGGGCGGGGCGGGGCGGGTTCGGGTATTTGCTAGAAATTCCCCGCCCCGACCCGCCCCGGTACATTTTTATATATTTATATATTTTTTTATTATATTTATAAAAAATATCATTTTATTTAAACACTTTTATGAGTTTTAAGCTATTTTTTGTTTTTATTTTGGTTGTACTTATTGTAAAATTTTGTTAGATGTTGTTCAAGTTTTAATATATTCGATTCTAACGGTTAAAGATTCAAGTTTATTATTTTGAATATGTAGTTTAACATGTGGATAATTTAAAATTAGTTTTATTTTATTTTTTTATATAAGTTTAAAGTCCTTTGAAACTATAATTTGTGACTGTGGTGGAAGATTGGTCGAATCTAATATTTACCGTCGGCGAAAATTAATTTTTTTTTTTAATTTTTCGGGGCGGGTCGGGGCGGGGTCGGGTTTAAAGATTATTGTATCGGGGCGGGTCGGGGCGGGTAAAATAATATTTTAATTCGGGGCGGGGCGGGGTCGGGTATAATATATTATAGGTCGGGGCGGGTTCGGGGCCGCCAAAAACCCGCCCCGCCCCGTTGCCATCCCTAGTAAATTTCGCTTAATTGAGATTTTTACTATACATTTTTGTTTTTTAATAAAAAAATTAAAAGAGTAAACTTCACAAAAAGTAGCTTGTGTTTCATTGGTTTTCTATTGTGTTCATTTAACTTTCAGAAATTATTGTATAGTAAAAAATATTTATTTAATTTGTTTTTAAAAAGCTAAATTAAGTATTTTTTGTTGGACAAATAAAAAGTATTATTTATTTATATTTTTTTAACATTTTGATAAGACACACACCTTGCAGATAAAGTGAATTGAACTCAAGTCTCTTAGATGAACATCATCATCTGTTCCAATGTTACCAATCGTTGGGGTCACATGATTATGAAATTATATAAAGCATATTATACATTTTTTATAATTCTATATAATTTTAAAAATCTCATATATTTATCTTAACTTTTTTAAAATCAAAATTTTGTACAGTTTTAAAATATTTTTTATTTTTTAAAAATCTCACATAAAAGCTTAGTTAAAATTAGAAAACATTAAATTCATAATTTAGTTCAAAGTTAAGAAATTAAATTAAAAATTAATTATTTTTGTTATCGTGTCACAATGTAACACGAATAAAAGTTTGAGTGTTTTCAAAAAAAAGTTCGAGTGACCATTGTATGAGTAATCGATAAAGTAAGTGATTAAAGTGTAAATTTTAAAAATTGAATGATCAAAATAGAAGGAAAATGATACAAATGTGACCTTTTATGTAGTTTAACCAAAAATAAAATAAGAATTATAAAACTTTAGGACAGAGACAATGAAAGTGCCCCCAAAATGGAAAACAGATTAAAAAAGAGGGAGAGACTAAACAGCAAAGTCAACAAGAAGAAGTCTGCTATGTGGCAGCCTTTTTCCTAGTGCTAACAATTCCTTCTTTTTTTTAACAGAGCTAACATTTCCCTTTTCACATAAATATTAGTATGATATTTCATATCAAATGGAATAGCAACGAAAGACTCTTCCTTGAACGGTTGCAAATAATCATACAGGCAAAAGCTCCATTTTTTCTCTCCAAATTGCTTTCTTTTTAATATTATTTCACCCTTTAGAGAAAAAGTTTTCAAATGTTATTCAATTGCTTGTGCAAACTAATAAAAGCCATCCTATAACAAGAGAGGTTGAAAACCCCAACAACAAGGAGGGAGAAGAAAGGAGAAATAAACTGATAAGCAAAAAAAAGATCACTTTTAGCAGACACCAACTTCACCCAGCAGCCAGTAGCAGAAGCAAGGCATATTTTTTTCCTTTGAATTGATTCATTTTCTTGGTGATTCTTTCATACCCAGTTTTTGTTTTTGGTGGCTTTGAGGGTTTTAGCTTTCAAGTATTGTGGTTTAAAGGGTTTTCCTTTAATGATATTTTTGTTGGGGTTCTGATGATGTCACCAGGAACTTTTGCTGAAGGGAATTTTGTCAGTCAAATTAGAGGTTTTGCAGAAATTTTATTTTTTATGGATTGGTTGTGCTGCTTTAATTCTTCTCAGGTAAATTATATTCGCTCTACTCTTAAAGCTCTTCATAATAATCCTATATTTGGGTAAATAAAACTTCAATTAATTGGGATGAAGCTTTGGTATTTTTGTATGGCTCAGTTGTTTGATTAATTTTTATGTTGTGTTGCTTTGATTTCAGTAGGAGGTATCTTATACAAGCTACTTAGGAAAGGTTCTGTGTTGGGATTACTAGAATTTTTCATGAACACTTCCTCTTCATTCATGTTAGATGTGTGTTGGGATTACTTGAATTTTTCATGAACACTTCCTCATCATGAGCTCTATGGCATAGCTAGACATGTTTTGTACACTGTAAGAATGTATTGCTGAACCCGTTTCGATAGCGGGAGAGTGGAGTAAACTGAAAAGATGTTCCTAACTTGGTAATCCATTTTAGAGCTTTTCTTCTAATACAACAATTTCATAATGCAGTTAAGAATTTGCTCTCGGTCATTCATATTTGCAACGGATTACGTAATAAGTTTTGTTTTGTTTTATCTGTTTGCTCAACAGTCTGGTATAAGACATTCATCATATGGTTCTATATATTGGGTCACCCCCCCCCCCTTGTTATTGACTCATATTTTCCCTGATGTTATGTTGATCAACATGTTTGATGTTAAGAAATGTGGCTACATGAGGTTTACTAAGAGACTATTACCATTTGATCTTTTTAGCTTGGAGGAGGGCGTTCATCATCTACTTCTGGTAAGGGAAAAAGCAGCGAGGGTATGATGAGGTTTGGTTTCAGCCTAGTAAAAGGGAAAGCTAGTCATCCCATGGAGGATTATCATGTCGCTAAGTTCGTGCAAATTCAAGGACACGAGTTAGGGCTTTTCGCTATCTACGATGGTCATCTGGGAGATAGTGTAGCTGCCTACCTACAAAAGCATTTATTTGCCAATATACTAAAGGAGGTGAGATGTGCCATACAATTTTTAAAGGGGTAAGAACATGTTTTGGCTCATTACTTTCAAATCAGCTTATACTTTAATTTCTTACTTTTTGTAGGAAGATTTTTGGGTTGATCCCTGTAGAGCAATTTCAAAAGCTTATGACAAAACAGACCAGGCAATTCTTTCACGTAGCTCTGACTTAGGTCGAGGTGGATCCACTTCCGTAACTGCAATATTGATAAATGGAATAAACCTATGGGTGGCAAACGTTGGAGATTCACGTGCAGTTCTTTCAAGCAGGGGTCAGGCCATACAGATGACTACTGATCATGAACCGAACACTGAACGAGGCAGCATTGAGAACAGAGGAGGATTTGTCTCAAATATGCCAGGTCTTTTTACTACAGCCAATTTTTTCAAGTTCATTCTTAAGCTCACGCACATGTAGTCTAATATCGTTATAACTCATAATTAATGTTTTGGCAAGACAGTTGAATGGTCAAATCTGCTGATGTAGTTACTTTAACTGAAAGTCTACATGATGGGCTTCCTTTGCATTTTTCTTGATGTAGCCATTGAAATGGAAATTGCAAGTGGCCATGTTTTTATATCTAGTTTATTCTTTTGCTTGTCGTTTGTTGGCTTGGCCTGAAATGCATGCAAAGATAACACAAAAGAATCATTGAAGGCCAGAAAACATCAGTTCATCTAATTCTAATCCATATAAAATTTCACTTATTGAGCGAAACATACGGCTCTTGCTCTTATAACTTTTTTCGTTTTGAGATTGTTAAATTTGTTTTGCATGCTTAACAGGAGATGTTCCTACAGTTAACGGACAACTGGCAGTTTCACGTGCTTTTGGAGACAAGAGCCTTAAATCACATCTGCGATCAGATCCTGACATTCGAAACGCCAATGTAGATAGCAACACAGATGTTTTAGTCCTGGCGAGTGATGGTCTTTGGAAGGTAAATCATTAAGTTTTAATGCCTCCTCTCATTACTTTATGCACATAATCTCAAAGATGCATGAACTGGCAATAGTGTTGTAGGAGTGATTCTTCTTCCCTTTGCATATGCTTAATCCAGGTGATGGCTAATCAAGAGGCTGTTGATATTGCTAGAAGGTTCAAAGACCCACAGAAGGCCGCAAAGCAACTGATCGCCGAAGCAGTCAAGAGAAGGAGCAAAGATGACATATCATGCGTCGTTGTTAGATTTAGGGGATAGAACTTTTTAAATCATATTGCTCTCGGCCTGCAGTATATAAGAGTTTGTTTTACATAGGATGCCAATTTGCAGATCATACCTACATGAAAATACATACTTGCCGGTAGTAGTCCTTGAAGTTCTGCAGAAATGGAATCTCGGAATTTAGGATTCAAAAGCAAAACACATGATTTGCCTCATGTAAATTCGTTTGTCCAGTAGGTTTCAATGTTTGATATTGTTTGATTTCTTAATGAAGATTACAAGGTATTTAAAACACAACGTTTGAATCCTGCAATTTTTTGAATTAAAAGTTTGCTTTTCAGCCAAGTTAGGTTACGTTGCTTCTGTTCAACGTCAACCTTACCTTCATTATTAATTCAATGACTAATTTTCGGAAACAATTAATTAGTGAACTCTTATTGACGAAAATAGTTGAAGTTAGGCACAAAGTGATCCTAATTTCTTCACAGTATTAAATTTAGGATTTGCTTTATTGGATGGATTAAAAAAACAAAAAAAAATCACATGGATTATTATCTCATATACAGACGGTGGAAATTTTTTGTTTCTACAATTGCCTCAATTTAGGGTTTAAGGTTTTAGTTTATGCTTTAGAGTTTAGGGGTTTAGAATTTAGGGTTCATGATTAGAATTTAAGGTTTATGTTTTATGGTAATATGGTTAAGGTTAAGGTTTTAACCTATAAACTCTAAATTTTAACCCACAAAACCATAATTTTATGAGCAACCCCTAAATTCAAACTTCTTACACTTGAACCATTGGATATTTTGTCGAAATTTTGGTACTTGTACTTTTTAAAAAGACTATTGTGGTCCTCGTATTTTGACAAAATATCCAATGTGGTACTTGAACTATAGTTTTGAGTATTATTATAATACATGTAAATTTTCATCCACTGACACTCACTAAAAATGTTAACACATGTTCCATAATAATACATAAAGTGATAGTTCAAATACAACCCTTATTAACAATATTAACCAAGGTAAATATAATACACAACATTGAACATTGTCACAAAGTATAGACAATTCATTGCACATTTTAAAAGAACAAGTGTGACCACTTTTTCACTTCTCCATTTTTTTTGAAGCGGTTATCAAAATTTTCTAAGTTCTTCTTCTTCTTCATCGTTTTTTACCGGCGGCGGCCTTTAGCCGTTTTGCTGGATCTGTACATAAATAAAATTCATCTTTCCGATGAATGTTTCTTTTTTTCAAGTTTTTTTCTTGTTTTTCATCTACTTTGTCGAATTCTTATTCAAATCTGTTTTTATGGCAGTTCTTTTGTCTGCTTGGTGGCAGTTTTTTCGTCTGCTTTTTAGCAATTTTTGTCTGTCTTCATGACAGTAGTCTGTCTTTTGACAGTTACGCGTTCGAGTGACGAGTATCAACGAGCGCTTTTCAACGAAGGAGGCCGTTCTATACATGTTATGATTCCCTTTAGTGGTTGTGCCTAGGGGTGGGAGAAAATACCCGACCCGATTGACCCGACCCGAAAACCCGACGACCCGAAACAAAAGTACCGGGTAATTCCCGAAAATAAATTACCCGACCGGGCCGGGTATCCGACCCGACAAAAACGGGCCGAAAGTTTTCCCTTACCGGGTACCCGACCCGACCCGATAAAATTTAATATATATTTTTTATATTTAAAATTATATTTTTATTTTATGTTTAACACATGTTTATTCAATTTTTTCGAAGTTTTTGAAATGAATAGGACATGAGTGCCAGATAAGAAAAATGGGGGTTATATCCACATACCCATATCTAGATACGTATAGGACATGAGTGCCAGATAAAAAAAATGAATAGCGGGAGCAGCATAGCTTATAAGGAAGCTTTTGAAATTAATGTGGAGGAAGCAATGTTGTCGAGTTTCTGCAAACCTAAGCTTTTCTCTATGATACTTACGAGCGCATATCGTATTTGCAGAAATAACCTGATATTGCATAAACCTAAGCTTTTCTGCATGACAGCAGAACCATAACTTCCATTTTGAGTTAGACTACTAGGAGTTGCTATGCAGTAGCAACAAACTAAACTACACTTTTCACTACGATTACATGATCCAAATGTGTCCTTCAATTCGATACGCAGTCGTAAAGTCGTAAAGATGTAACTAGCATCAAAACTACAGTTGTAATAGGAACCGGATACTCGGTACCCGATTACCCGGGTACCAGAATTTTACGGGTACCCGATTACCCGGGTACCCGAATTTTACGGGTACCCGAATCTCGGGTACCCGGATATAATGGGCCGGGACACGGGCCGTTTAATGAGGTACCCGGATGAACCGGGTACCCGGTTTTCCGGGTACCCGAATCCCGGGTACCCGACAATTCCCACCCCTAGTTGTGCCGACATGCCAAAATCAAGTAGCAGAAGAATTTTTGCTATATTCATAGAGCACTCAAGGCAAAGTATAGTTTTTCTGGATTTTTATTTCAGAAGATTTCTTCTGACGGTGTTAGGTTTGGTATGTTCAACGTCTTTCACACCTTTATATTTTTTGTTGTTTTGTTCAACATTGTATTTCAATTGTAAAAGGTGTGAATCTTTTGTATTCTTTTCGCGGTTGAATATAATCCAGATTTAAAAAAAAAAAACAATTGTGAAGTTAAACATTTTAAAAATAAAAGGCCCACTACTTCCTCCAAAATGTATTGGCCCAAGATTGAAGCAAAGTTTGGGTTCGGATGGGAGCTTTGAGAGAGACGGCGTTGTACACAACTGGAAACTGTTCAACGACTTGCGTCCACATCTTTTCATGGAAGTTGAACAAAACTAAACTTAACCCTACTGCCTGCCCTTGACTATTATGAATAAAAGAAAAGGATGGGAAATTGCAACATGTAAATATAGAATAAAAAAAAGTTAACGTTTGAGTAACTAAAAATTATGGAAATCTTCAGCCCTTTTCGATGCTCTTATTTATGTCTCACACTTAAAATTAAGTTTAGAGTTTATGGTTAGTGTTTAAGGAATTTAGGGTAGGGTGTATTTTTAAGGTATAGAGTGTATGGTTTATGATTTAGAATTTAAGGCTTGAAATTTAATTTTTTTAGTATTAGGGCATATATAAGGGAACCGAAAAGGGGCAAATGATTTTTATCCCTAAAATGTTAACTGTCTAAATTTTTTTTGAATATGCTAATGTGATTATAAAAGCCCTAAATTACCTAGATAAAAAACATCGTCTTTTACTACTGGAATCACTTCACGGATTGAACTGTCTAAAAATTAAAAAGGATTTTCTTATAACCAAAATTTTAACACCCAGAAAATTGAGTGATGTTTATAAAAAGGAAAACACATGGTCCCGACAGCACCATCTGTTTACTCCTTTTACACAAAAATTCTATTTTTATTCAATCTTATCAAGCACGTGATGTGATCCACAGTGCCATACTCGCACCTATTGGCAGTAGCAGTTAATGTCTAGAAGAAGAAGAAAAAGATAAGAATAAATAAATGAAGTTGCCAGAAGAAAAATGACTCCAATCTCTTTGGTTGGTCAGATTGTCTTCAACTCTTACCTTTCTTCTGCCTTTTTTTTAATAGCTCTCAAGTCCGACCAAGATCTAATTAGTGATTACACAACTCTTTTTATACCCACAAATTTTATTTGTCAAATACTGCTGTGTCCCTCCCAGATTACATAAACTAAACCAAAATCCATCACATCAAGTGATTAGAGAACAATCATTTCACTCCCTTGGGAATGGTTTATGTTGTATGATTCTACAGTTCCTTGAGAGAGAAAATGACAAGGTGTTTCAGTTTAACCACAGCCAGAAACCGGTGCTACAGAACGTCTTTCATCAAAGCAGGGCTCCGATCCACCACCACGGACCTCCAAGATGGCACCGTCATGCACTGTTGGGTCCCCAAGATCCTCAAAGACTCCAAGCCTAACCTCTTACTCATCCACGGACTGGGGGCCAACGCTATGTGGCAATGGGGTGACATCATTCGGAAGCTGATCCCTTTCTTCAACATCTTCGTACCGGATCTCCTCTTCTTCGGAGACTCTTACACGACTCGGCCTGAACGCTCCGACGCCTTCCAGGCTCAGTGCGTGATGCGAGTTATGGAGGCCAACTCGGTGAGGAAACTCAGCCTGGTAGGCCTCAGCTATGGTGGGTTTGTTGGGTACAGTTTAGCAGCACAGTTGGGTGAGGCTGTTGAAAGAGTGGTGATATGCTGCGCTGGGGTCTGCATGGAAGAGAAAGATTTGAAGGAAGGGGTTTTCAGGGTATCGGATTTGGAGGAAGCTGCTCGGATTTTGGTACCCCAAACGCCAGAGAAGCTCAGGGAACTACTGGGTTTTTCTCTGTTCAAGCCGCCTCCTAAGAGTTTGGTGCCCTCTTGTCTGCTAGCAGATTTCATTGACGTAAGTGAACCAACAACAATTTTAGTCACAAATTTCTCGTCTTCGTTAATAGCCAATTGAGTGTCTCAACATGTCAGCATTTCGTTTGGGGTTATCTTTTTCTTTGTGTGTCATAATCATTTGATGTAGTGGGCAGGTTATGTGTACCGAGTATACAGAAGAGAAGAAAGAGCTGATCCGAGCAATACCCAAAGATCGGAATTTTTCAAACATTCCCAAAATCTCTCAGGTTTATCTTAATTCGTAAATCGTAACCATTTGATTGCCTTTTCTAGAGACTGGACAGAGTTTGATTCAACTTTGGTGGTTCTACTATTTTTCAGCCCACGTTGATTTTATGGGGAGAAAATGACAAAATATTACCATTGGAATTGGGTCACAGGTTAAAAAGGTTAGCATCTTTTTCAAAGCTTGGGAAATCAATTTACTTCTGGCTTTCCACTGATGGAGGCATTGTAGGCACCTGGGGGATAATGCTCACCTCGTTGTCATCAAGGACGCGGGACATGCTTTCAACGTAGAGAAGCCCAAGGAGTATTACAGGCATTTGAAATCATTTCTAGTTGATTTCCAGGCCATTCCCAACAATGATAACCATAATTTATCTTCCAATGGAGCAGAGAAGATGCAAACTTGAAACTGCAGAGGTTTTATGTATTTATTTTCTTTCTTTCTACATCCATCAGAAACATGAAAGTTAACAGAGAGACGCAGAATCTATCAAACTTTTCAAAGGAGATTCTCCATTCTCCAAAGCATCGGATGCTTATTTTGTTGGGGGAATCCATAGTGTACGCATTATTGCTAGGAATTAATTCTTCCACAAAACAAATTCAATCACCATCTCTATCTCACTTCCATAGGGTATCAATCTGCCACCATTTGCAAACAATTTAATGGTCATACGGAGAATTATCTTACTGTTACATCTTCCAATTAACGACCAGGTTCGATCAAAGGCCTGTGATTTTATAACTTACAAAGTCAGTGCACTAATGGCATGGGACTAGTTAGACATTTAAGCCATGTTTATGATCAGTGATCACATCCAAGCAATAAATTGAGCACAGACCAGTTAGATATTGAATAACATAAGAAAATAGGTCATGAGACTAACATAACAGATTCAATTATGTTTAAACATAAGAGAACACAGAATAACAACAGCCTGAAAACATCTGATGAACAATCGAACCAATCCATAGCTCACAAATCCCGGTACTAACCACGAGCTGAAAGCAGGTCACTCTAGAAGCAAGCCCCTTTCCTACCTTGACAAGCCCGATCTTAGAACACTGCTTTTTCAGCCAATTAACTCTGCCAAAATACGAAACAAGAAGAAAAAAAGGTTTATTTGTTAGAAGCAAAAAAAGAAACAGGGAGAAAGCAATCAAGATATGCACCACCATAGACATCTAAAATGCCAGAGATAGAAGTCACCAGTTGAACAATGATCAGTCCAACTTAAAAATTGCTCACAATTTAACATTTTCTTACCTCTGCCTGAGCTTCATCCGCTTTTGATTGCTCACCTGGAATATCAAATAACAATTGCAACAATGAAATTTTCGGAGGCAGTTGTAAAATAGAAATCGATAGCATCATCAGAAGGTGATTAGTATTTACTAGATCATGCTTCTTGAAACTAACTATAAATACATAAAATTCAGTCAGACAATACATAAACCATAGCAATCATAATGTTGCCATACATATATATTCGCTTATTAATCACAGACATGCACACACAGCATTTACCTCCTTCCTCTGGCAGATCTGAGGTCCATAAGGTGAGATTGTCCCTGAGAAGCTGCATAATAAGTGTGCTATCCTTGTAAGACTCTTCATTCAGGCTATCAAGCTCCGCAATAGCCTCGTCAAATGCTTGTTTAGCCAGATGACAAGCCCTGCTCATATATTGTATCACATTAGTAAAACACCAGCTGCTAAATAAGTAAACAACAAACAATGGTTACCAAGGAAACTATTTTTGAAACTACCACAGAATGAAAGGAAATATTAGCATTGCCGTCATTCTCCCAAGTGAAAACAAATTTTCAAGAAGACTACATGTCGGCGTGCAAGAAAGAGAGAGAGAGAGAGAGATGCATTCTAATTTCTAACCTCTCAGGAGAATTTAATATCTCATAGTAGAAAACAGAGAAGTTCAATGCCAAGCCGAGTCTAATTGGGTGAGTTGGAGGCAAATCTGAGCTTGCAGTGACGGTGGCAGCCTACAATATAAATAACAATAAATACTGCCCAACTGGTGGTGCAAAATCAAAATAGGATGAGAGGGCTGATGAAAGGCAAAACAAGTTTTGTCTATTTGGCTATTTTCAGTATATTATCATCAAATCAGAACCAAAGCTAACAAAGACAAAACGAAACAAAATAAGACTATCAATCAAATCTGAGACAAATAAGGAATTACAAAATAAACACACACAAAAACTCGCGAATAAATAGAGAGATCCGCCGAAATATTTACCGCCGAAAAATCAGTATTTATTAAAATTGTTTTTTTTTTCAAGTTAGCACGGTAGATTATTATGTCAATATCGTAACAGTCAAGAATAATTTCTTTCACTCAAAAAATCACATTGTTTTTTTCTAAGTTTGATATTTATATTTTGTTTTCGAAAGTTTGAAGGTTTTTTAGGTAAAATGTATGCCTATTTTATAATTTATGTATGAGATTCGTTCCAACAATGTCCCTTTCAAAATTTGAACTCGAATTGTTTCCTTAAAAAAAACGTGTCTTATCATTGTATTCACACTTGTCGGTAAATTTTGAAAATTTTCCAAGAAAAAGAGTAAAAAACTTGAGTAGCATTTGATTCCTCTTTCTCATATTTCCTATCTCTTTTCGGCACACTATTCAAGTATTCATGGCCCTTGTTGATCCCAAGAGCTATATTACCTCCATACAATTTAGAAAAAGAAGTTGAAATTCATGAAAAACTGACTAATGTCCCAACTTGGCAACAAATGAAACAATGACAAATTCATGACTTAAATAAAAGGTCGGTTTTCAGGTCTGGGCAGAGCTTTTAAACTCCAAATTTCTTATTGTCGCAATCAAAATCAAGATCAACCGTAAAAAGCGCCGTTTGGGTGCATTCTCTCTTGGTCATGTACATTTCTTGTTCATTTCCTTGTATAACGGGTTGTGTTGCACCTGAAATAGCTTGTTAAAAACACCCAACCTTTTCGATTGTAATGAAATCAAATCAGCATACTTTTACACCTATCTCGATAATTCATTTATTTGTCCTGAAAAATATGGGAGATAAGTGTAAATAAAAGGCTAATGTTTATTCTGAGTTATTTTGGTGCCTAACGTTTCATTCCGCAACTTAAATTGAATTTTTTTATGATGGACGTTAAAATTTCTATGTTATCCAATAAAAATATGACATGTGGAATATTTGGTATTTTTTTAATTTTTATTTTTTTTTAAAATCAGAAAATCTTTTATTTTATAAAAAACCCAAAATCTTTAATTTATCTAAAACCCCAAATCCAAACCCTAGATCCTTAAATTCCTCCCCTCCGACCACTGACCACCCTTGCCTTCGTCGGCCCCCCACGACCGAAAGCCTCATGATTCCGTTGTCAAAAACCGACGAATGAACCGTCAATTGTTTCGTCGACGAACATTCAAAAATAAAGAAAAAAGAGACCGGTTGGGCTTCTAATCGACGACTAAAGGGTGGGAGATGTTGAACAGTGAGATACATGACACTTGGATGGTGAACAGTGAACCGTCGACGTGTGGGGATGCCGAACAGTGATGGAGATGTGATTTGAGGGTTTGTTTGAAAAAAATTAAAACTTAGGGGTTTTTTAAGAAGTATATAAATTTTAAGTAATTCAGAAATTAAATAAATATATAAATTAGGTCATGTGTCATGTTATAATTGGTTAGCGAAAATATGTTAACGGTTATTGACGGAAAAACTCAATTTGAGTTATGGAATGAAACGTTGGACACCAAAGTGGCTAAAAAAATAATAGGCACCAAATTAGAACAAAAAATTTAAATTAGGCACCTTTTGACTATTAAGGTTAAATAAAATGATGTAATGCAAAAAAAAAGTGATTTATATCTCACGTACTAACTTTACAAAATATATTAATTAAAATTATTACACAGAAATACAAAAGGTTTATTAAATTTTATTTTTAATTTTATTTTAAAATAATTGTAATTATTTTTAATTTTTGTTAAAAATTTATTGATGTTGAACCGTATTTAATGTTAGTAATATTTAGCAGTTGTAAAAATTTCTTTCTTTTATGCTGATTTGGCGGTTCATAAAATTTGGGATCACATCAATAATTCAAACACTGTGTTGGTGGGGGAGATGTGATAGTTGAAGCAATTATATCCCGGGAGTAGCTAAGGAGTATAAATCAATACGACAATATCATAGCATGTGCATTCAAAACCCTCTCTTTCCTGCAGTCCTGATGAATTTTGGGAATTATTTTGTTAATGCTGATTGTTGAATTACAGAGGAATCGAAAGAGAATAAACCCTAAATTGATTTTACACATTTGGGAAAAGAAAGAGAACAATAAAGACTAAGGAATATTGGCCTGATTCACATTGAATAGGCCTGGGTCGGGTCACCCACTTTTAATATAGCCCAAAGGAATAATCGAAATTAGTTATTAGTCCAACTAATCAGTTATATTCTTAACGGGTCAAACAACTTTACAACTGACCAGCATGACCCACATTTTTAAACAGCCAACATTCCTCCTGCTTCTCCCCTCCCTCAGAGCACGAAAGTAGAGACCAGAGAACTCCTATACAACAAGATCAGAGTTGTGTACACACATCTTTTGACGAAACGACTGAAAATAAGTTTTAGACAAGGGCTTGGTAAGGTCATCAACTTCTTGATGTTCAGCAGGAACATAGTTAATCTGAACTTGACGATCCACAACTTTTTCTCGAACAAAATGAACATCAAGTTCAACGTGTGAATACCTTCAAGAATAAATTTTTGCTCAGAGCACCTTCTATATTCCCAACATATTTTGCCTGGTTGAGAAGAAATATTTTAGTTTTATAATCCATGAATGTGCAAAAAGGATTCATGAACCAAGTTAGCAATCTTCCTTTACCTGAGCTCCAACTGTCAAAACAACGGGATGTTCATACTGGGAAAATTCTATTTGCAGCTCCTGAAATATCCCAATGCACG
Source organism: Hibiscus tridactylites (assembly GCA_958450335.1). NCBI lineage: Eukaryota > Viridiplantae > Streptophyta > Magnoliopsida > Malvales > Malvaceae > Hibiscus > Hibiscus tridactylites. The sequence goes on along the minus strand of OY288275.1, from coordinate 82,613,557 downwards.
TTTCGGTCACTAAAGAAGATGGTACAAAAGCATAGCCACCATAATTAAAGCAAGTCTATAACTATGATGATATTAACTCATTTTCTTTCAGTAGGTTGTATAATTGGCATAAATTCATTAAATTCAACCGTATTCCGATACAAAAACATAAATATGCTGAGCCAACACCATATAACTAGAAGGGTTATTATATTTTCATCCATTCAGAGTGCAAATAACTATAAAAGTTCATAGTTTAGCACACAACACAGACATATATACTAACAACCTAATTTAGATTCCAATCTATACTTACTCAATCCTTACCATGAAAAGAAAAACCCAATATAAAAGCAAAATAATGAAAACCCAAATCAAAACCAAAGTGTCAATAAAGAACCATTGCGTAAGAGAACAAAATTGAGAAAAATGAAAGCTAAAAATTATCCCAAAAATCATAATTAAAAAGTAAAAACCTTTAAACGAGCTAGCAGCTGGTCCTTGGAATAACCCATTGTATTGGTCAGTTTCTGAGTCAAAGCTGAAATGAATGAAAGAAGCAAAGGCAAATTTGCAATCAGCTTGAAATAGATTTATTTGTTACTACAAGAAATTGTCCACCACTGAGTTGGATTGGGCTACACTCCTTGGGCCCATGTAAAGCAAATAAAGAAAAAGAGAAAAAAAAAGGAAAAGCAAACTACTCAAAATTGTGCTGTTTATTTATTTATTTTTGTAATTAGTTTGATTGTAAAAAGAATTAGACTAGATAAAAACATGATTTAAACTTCAAAGTCAATATTAAAATTTTGAGTTTAATTTGATTCATATGTTTTTTTTATGAAAGAAATAAGGTAACCATGTGCCTCGTTAAAAATTTTCTCTAATCCTAAAACAGAGGGAAAAAAAGTACACTGAAAATCTTACAAGAATTAGGTTAATTTATATAATCACTAATATCTATATGTAATGCGTTTAACATCATATCTGGTGGCTGCACGAACGTCATAACCCCTTGAACAATTTAAAAACAATTTAAAAACCATACTTACCCAACACATCAGTCATTGTATTAGCCTCACGACAAATTTGAACAAAAATAATCTCTCAATCCTGACCTACCAACAACTTAGTTTGATAAACAAGCGAACAATGATTCCCCGTCCTCGATTGATTCCTCAAAATCCTTACCATATCACTATTATCAACCGCAACCGTGATACGACGAAGTTCCATATCTCATGCATGTTTAAGGCCAACCAAAATACTTCAAAGCTATGCGTTTAAAAATATTTGAATATTTTAAATCGAATTTAAAATACTTTAAATATTTGATTTAATATTTTAAATTAATTTTTTTTTCTTTTAAATTTAATTTTTTTAAAATTAAATATTTAATATTTTAATAAATATGAAATTTAGTTTAAATATGAAAAAAATATTCGAATATTTTAAATCAAATTTATTTTCTTTTAAATCGAATATTTTTAAAATCAATATTTAATAATTTTCAGATTTTGATTAAAATCGTATGTTTGTGTGATCATACACATCCCAAGTGATCTAAGTTCAAGTCCCTTTTAACATTTCACTTCTTTTTCCCTAACATTTACTGCATTATATGATATGTATATAAAAGAGTGCAATTTATATCACTAAGAGTATATTGGCTTAGTGGTAAAGGTGTGGGTATTTACTCTATTGGTCCTAGGTTTGAACCATCACAATGTCATTATTTATTTTTCTTTAATTTTCCTTTAACCGGTGGTGACGAAATATATATTAAATATTAGATAAAATAAATTAAAATTTGAGTAAATTAATCCGATTGAGTGATGACACATGTCATTATTTGATTGGTTGATTAATTTTATTTAATTAAAATAAAATTAGGATCAAATTGATTTAATAAGTAAATAATAGAGACCAAATGTGTAATTTTGCAAATATTCGTTAACTGCCACGTCACCACTCCGTTTGTTTTTTAACAGCGGTGGTCAAAATAGATCAATTTAATAAGTTTGGTGGTCTGATTAACGAGTTTTTTTTAGTTCGGTAGTCAAAATAGGTATCCCCTAATATTTCGGTGATCAAAATAGGTATCCCCTAATACTTCGGTGGTCACTGGTATAATTTAACCAATAAATAATAAAATTAAACACGGGTTCTTAACGAGCTTGTGGAATTCAAAAGGGTAAACTAGAACAGATGTCACTTAATTATGGGTAAGGTTATATTTGGGTCACCTAATTATTAAAAGTTACTTTTGGGTCACTTAATTATGGGTAAGGTTATATTTGGGTCACCCAATTATTAAAGGTTACATTTAGGTCACTCAATTATGTGTAGGTTACGTTTGGGTCACCCTTCATATTTAAAAAATCCATTAATTCAGTCATTTTTTCTCCCAAATCACTTGTATACCATTGTTAACATTAGATTACTTCATTTGAAATCATTAATTAATCTAATACACAAATTGATATAATTTTTTTTTAATATGAAGGGTGACCCAAATGTAACATTGCCTATAATTGAGTGATCCAAATGTAACCTTTAATAATTGGGTGATCAAAATATAACCTTACCCATAATTAAATGACCCAAATGTAACCTTGCCCATAATTGAGTGGACTTGGTTGTAGTTTACCCAATTCAAAAATTACACCATGCTGGATAACAATTCATAGAAAACACGATTCTTCTTTTTATTTAGTATTTTTTTACCACTTGAATTTGAATATGAGAATTTCAATAATTGATACATAAACTGAATATGTAGAGACTCCCCACTTCGAGAGTCCCAAATAAGAAATTTCATCTCAAAATACATTAAAATATGATTATTTTTTTGTTATGGTCAGTAGCATCTTCAAGCAACAACTGAAGATCATCAAGTATGAATGAATTGGAAAGAATAAAAGAATGGTTTAACGCTTGGCGTTGGCGTTTTTCCTTTCTGCCTCAGCAAAAACTCCACAGGCGAATATCATCGCCTTCACCGTAGAAATCATTTATCGTCGAGGGCGGATAAAATGATGAAACATTCAACATCTGTTCACAGGAGGAGTACCACGGTTCCATCAGAGAAATAGGCTCATCGTTTGCTACAAGCGATTGTATTAGTGACATGTAATCATCATCACCATCATAACCAACGACTTGATCAGATGGTGATGAGGAGGATGAAGGTGGCGGCGATATTGGTGGGGTGGCGGTGGCACTGTCCACGAAACTATTGGCAGCTGAAGCGGCCACTTTCTGTATTGACTTGGGAGACAAAACGCTATCGGGGATGTAATGCGAGGAAGTGATGGGGAAGTTGAGATTTGCCGAGGAACCTTTGAGGCACAGCAGAGCAGCATCATAGGCTCTTGCGGCAGCTTCTGGCGTAGAATAAGACCCTAACCAGATTCTTGTCTTCTGATTTGGAGCCCTAATCTCTGTCACCCAAGAACCCCAGCTCCTCATCCTCACACCCTTGAACTTCTTCTTGCACGGCGACGATGATGATTTCATTTGCTTTGATGCTTCTGGTTCAATCTTCTTCATATCAAACAAACACACACAGCAGTGCAGTGAACAATAAGTCTTCGGTTATCAATCAATGCTTTGGCAACCAGCGATGGAGCAAATGGTTTTTGGTAGCTTTTAGAATGGTTTATTGTTGTTTCAAAAGTGATGGAAAATGAGGATATTTATAGATTGGGACTTGGGAGGTAACATTGAGTGTTTTTTCAAAGCAGGGAAGATCACTCGGTCAATCAGGGTTGGTCCACATATGAATATGTAGCTTTATTAAACAAATTGCACATAGACCTTACTTTACTGCTCCATGGTGAAACCCCAGTTTTCCTATGGCTGGTATTTGGAAACCCTTTATTTTGTTATATTACATCTTAGTTTTACTATTGTTGTTTATGGTAAAAAAAAAAACCCTTTTAATTATTTTGATTGTTTGATATAATAAAGAGTGGTTACAGTGTGAGAGAGAGAGGGGAACATAGGATTCTGGGTAGGCAGCTTCCAGGATCTGCAGGGCTGATTATTTAATGGGGTGGGGTGTGATTCACTCAAGAGACGCGCAGTCTAAATCCTAGTGCTTAACTCAGCCATTCAGCCCCGACGTAGAATAACCAAAAACAAAAACCAGCTGTTGCTGCTCTGTCCTGCTGCTCTAAAACCGCGTCCCTCCTGCGAACTGAAAATAACTCATTTTCACTCATTAATAAATTGAAAAGGACACTTATGACACATCTCTCAACTGTTTCACGGTGTTGTTTTTTTGCTTGCCTGCTCATGTCTTGACTTTCTTCCCAAGTTTCTCACTCCTGCTAAGTTCAAAGGGATTCTCTTTGTGCTACGCCAAAACCCAAGCTGCTAACTGCTAACTGCTAACTACTCGATCTTCTGGCAATTTTGGGTGAAAACCTCTTTTTAATTATTATCTTTAAAAATGGCTCCCAAAAAGTTTTATTTGGCAAAATGACCCCCTTTCTTGCCAGGTCGAAATACCTCGCGTTGTGTAGGACGCGAGGTACGACATTGCGTTCTGCAGAACGCGATTTTTGTCAACGTGGCGTTGCAGTCCGGGTTAACGGTTTAACAGTACCTCGCGTTCTGCAGAACGCGAGGTCCCCGAGAAATTGAAAAGGCGGCTGGAATATATCGCATGGACCTCGCGTTCTGTAGGACGCGAGGTCTGTGCATTTCCAGTCTGAACCACAACCAAAAACATGCGTAAGTAGGCCTGTTCGAACTCAATTTCGAGCGTGTAAATGGTATATTTTTAGCGATCATCGAGTTTGGGGTTGTAGTACTGAAAATTGTCTATCGTATGATATCAACATGGTTAATTTCCGTCCATTCTACAATGGTTTAAAATGGCTTCGAAAACCCTATAGTAGCATACTTTTTTTGATTGAAGTTGTATTTCAACTAATGTCGATTTTCGGTTTTTTAATCCTATTAAATTTATTAAAAACAAAATTATAATTCATAAATAAAATTAGAATACGACATTATAAAATTTTAAAGTGTTTTACATAAATATTAAAAACATAAGTAGAAAACAACAAAAAAAACTAAAAATGCCTATGTCCACCCGTTCCGCAGTCGGGTGGATGACGCTGGCGATCCGGATTCCTCCTCGGTCCATCGTGTGGTGGTCCCTGGTCCCTATCATTAGGGGTGTGCATTACCGGATACGGATAATATCCGATCCGAATATTTCGGATATCCGAATGTTTCAGATAGTCATAGTAGTGATCCGTATCCGATTCGGAAAAATCGGATATCCGAAATTTCGGATCAGATATCCGGATATCCGAATCCGAATATATTACTTAATTTAACAAAATTTTCAAATTTAAAATTTATAATTTTACACATATTTTTAAACTAAAAATTACATACTTTCATATTACACAATGCACACACAGTACTATTATATATATATATATATATATATATATATATATATATATATATATATATAATTAAACCAAGACAAATTCACATCAAATATTTTGGCTGATGTTATGTGCTCTGTTGTTTTGGCGTGAATCTCCTTCGGCATGATGTGCGGCGGAGATGGTATAAAATTTCTCTCTCTTACATGAAAAATTAATTAAAATATAATATATAGATTTGATATAAATATATCGGAATTTTTACTCAAATATTACTTTAGAATTTTTTAATTTCAAAAATAGGGATCTCGAAAAATTATTTACAGATCTAGGGATGTTTACTGTTGAAAGTCAGAAGACCACCAGTGCACAGCCCGTTTTTGAACAGTGTTCTTGGGGTTGTTTTACTGTTCAAAAACGAGGTGCTTTCCTCCCCTTTTCTGTTTTGCGCGACGCCACATGGCACGCAGTGAGCAGCCCAGGCACCATTATTCGGTGCACTGTTCAAAGACGGGGGGTGGGCAATCCGACTTTGAACAGTGCTCGGAACGCCCACATCGCGCCACATGGCAGTGTGGCATTTTAAAAGGGTCGTGGTTGAAAATTACTGTTCAAACTCGGGTTGTGGTCCATGGGTTTTCTGATTTTGAACAATAATCATCCCTATATCCGAAAATAATCTGTGAAGATCCCTATTTTTAAAATTAAAAAATCTCAAAGTAATATTTGAGTAAATATTCCTAAATATATCAGAATTTTTATGATATAAATTATTGGTTTATTAAATTTAATATAAACATACATTTATGATATAAAAGAATATATATATAATTATTAAATTTACAGAATAAAGTATACTCCTATATTTCTCACTGAATTTCACTGACAAAAGTGAAATGACAATGGTCCCAAATTACAGTTTTTGCAGCTGAAAATAATGAAGCTGTCTTTGCGGCATTAGTAGCTTTTACAGTTAGCAGTGCCATTTCATAAAAACAAACACTGCACAGAGAGTAAAGGGGGATGAATTTTATTTTTAATTGGATTGGCTTTCAATTAGATAAATTTGGGTTTTGGGCTGTTGGGCTAGTCGGCTAGGGCCAAAAAAAAAATTAAAATTTTAATCGGGTTTTCGGATAATGCGAAAACACTTTTAGGCCGATCCGTATCCGATCCGATTATCCGAAATTTTTACCGGATATCTGATCCGAAATATCCGAAAATTTAAAAACGGATCGGATATCCATATTTTCGGATCGGATCATCGGACAAACGGATCGGGTTACTCGGATCGGATTTTTTTGCACACCCCTACCTATCATCCTGACCATCGTGCGCGATCTGCGGATCTGTGCTGGGCCTAGGCGGGGAGTAAAACAAACTACCTATCGGCGTATTCTCCACCATCGGAAACTCATACTGAGGTGGATAATCGATAAGCAAAAGGTCAGTCGTGGGCATATGGGGGCGATAGGCATCAGTGGAGCCGTACTGGGGTGGAGGCATCGTCTGCTCGAAAGTCGATGGACCGCTATGCAATGGTGGGGCAGAAGATGATGCCCATGGAGTGTCATATCGTGATCTCGGACCGCGTTGCGTCGACTGCCTCTGGGTCTGCCTCTGGCTCTGGGACTGGCTCTGGGTCTGGCTCGCTCGCCGGCTCCCGCGTGGGCGGTTTTGGGGTTGCTGGGGAAGCCCGGCTTGGAGCTCGGCCGGAGTAAGGATATGTGGCATCCCATTGTCCCTATACCACTGCTCATAATTGAAAGTGACCAAAGGACCCCCTACTATAATTGGTTGGAGAAACTCTGGGCGTCTGAGAAATCGTTGACCCCAAAGTGCTATCCAGATAGCGTGGTGCTCGGCCCAGTCAGTCTCCGTCTTCCCCTGACACGTAAGATTGTGGAACTTGTCCATATTTTGCGGAGGGCGTGGAACATTTTGGACGTACCCGAACTGTCGGAGTACCCTATCCGCAGAATGCCACACGCAAATTTCGTAGTTCAGCAGCGGCACGACGGAAATCCAGAGGTCTCGCTCTTGCACAATATCTGCTGGAGTAATGAGGCGAATCTCCTCTGAATCGTAGGGCCTCCACACGAACTAAAAAGAATGAAAAAGTTAGTAAAATTTCTATATGAAATATTATTGGAAAAAATAGTATGGAAAAAACCAAAATAATTGTTGAATTACCTTGTCCTCCGTCAAGACATCGAATCTATGTCTGTATGCTTTCTGGGAGTCCGGCAGGCCGGCGTGGGATAGTGCGGTGGTCCACCTTTAAATAATGAAAAAGATCGTTAAATAAAATAATTTAATAAAAAAAATATAGTAGATTATGTAGTACCTCCGTAGAAGCGGAAATGACAGAGGACTGGGAATCCTAAGCTGTGGTGCCAAAGTAGGGATCCGAAGCCAAACCCAAGCCTGCGGGAATAAACAGCATCCTCCCATCGATGCTTTGGAGGCGTCAACGTTTCTGCAGAGGTCTCTGATAAGAAACGCCAAGACAGTTGACCCCCAAGATTTTCGTCCAGACTCGTCTAAATTTGTGAGATGATGAAGCCACATAACGTGCACTTTGTTGCGAGTTTTGTCGGGCATTAATATCCCGCCAATAATGCGCAAGATGTGGGCTCGCGCATACCGTTGTGAAAATATAAATTAATAAAGGCATCCTAATTAAAAAAATTGTAAGTTCATCCTAAATAATAAAATTGTAAGTATCCTAAATATTTAATGTAGGCAACCTAAATATTTAATAAAGTATCCTAAATAGTTATTGAATTCATCCTAAAAATTTATCCTACATATTTATAATTCATCCTAAATATTTATTAAAAAGATCCTAAATATTGTCCCTATTCATCATAAAAAATTCCCTAAACCCTAATGTGCAAATAAATAATTTTAATTTAATAATAAATGTAATAAAAGCATACTAAATATAATAAAAAAATACCTCAAGTGTAACATCATCCGCATCGGGGGAGGGGTTCCAAAGTTGTCCTCCAAGTACGATAGAGAAATTTTCCCTCCGTCCCACACTGCATCAGGGGGCATCACGCCAATTTGTTCAGCAAATAGGAGTGACCAATGTGCCATCGCTATACCAGTAACAACGCTGCCATTTATAGGCAACCCCAGAATGTAGGCAACATCCTGCAACGTAATTGTTGCCTCGCCAAATAGAAGATGAAACGTGTGCGTCTCGGGTCTCCACCGTTCTATCAGCGCGCTGATCAACGGCGGTCTAACCTTCACCCCCCTATATAGCGAGCTATGTGCCCAAAACCAGCCCGCTCAATCAAACGCATAACAGCAGCAACGGGTTCGACGGTGATACGATTAAGGTAACATTGTAAGTTACGTTCGTATCCCTGAAAAAAAATAAAATAAAATAGTTAGTAAAATAAAAAAATTTAATTAAATAATTTTTTTTAGAAATTAATAGGGAAAAAATAATACCTCTGGATTGTTTCGCCAATATTCACTGCAGTGACTCGTTTGGTTGCGTAGCAAGGGCTCCATGTGATCGAACGATATATAAAAGTTGCTGACAAATTTTTGTAAAATTTCTATAGAAATCGCGTTCTGTGGAGGTTTTTAGGAAAAAAACCTCTAATTTATAGAGGACCTCGCGGCGCTTGGGATGCGAGGTTAATGAACCTCGCGTTCTATAGACCGCGATATTCATGTACCTCGCGTCCTATAGAACGCGAGGTTCACTGAAAAGGCGCGTCAGTGATCAGACGCGTGAACTGAACGGTCAGAAAGGACATCGCGTCCTATAGAACGCGAGGTTCTAAAGACATCGCGTTCTACAAGACGCGAGGTCGTGGGGTTTTTTAAATTAGAGGTTTTAAAGCGGGAAACTCATTTAATAACAACAAAAATAACAAAAATAAAAATTAATAACAATAAAAATAAAAATTATTACTATGATAGTAATAATAATAACAATAAAAAACTCATTTAATAATATTTAATACTACAATTTTGATTTATAATAATAACAATAAAAATAACAATAAAAATAAAAATTATAATTAAAATAATAATAATAATAATAATAATAATAATAATAATAATAATAATAATAATAATAATAATAATAATAATAATAACAACAATAATAATAAATGATACTAACAATAAAAAATATTACTATGATAGTAATAATAAGAACAATAATAATAATAACAACAATGAATCATACTAAATACGCGTTATATTTTCAGTAGTAACTAAAAATAACGACATATCGCAATATTTTGGAAGTTAAATTAAAACAAAACTTCCAAAATATGCGCTATGTTGCCATTAGTAGCTGCAAGCGAAAACTGCGTTCGTGAATACAGAAAAAAATCTATGTCGGTGCTCCTTGCCTATCCAAGAGTTTGCTATTTATAGAGGTGAATATGATGACATTGCAACCTCGCGTTCTGTAGGACGCGAGGTCACTCTTACATCGCGTTGTACAGAACGCGAGGTCTATGAGATGTTTGTATATATATATATATATATGCAGGGAGATGAATTTTTGTAAGCAGTTAAGTTTAGTTTAGGTCAGTTGAATATGAGTTCGTGTAATGCTGAGTTTTTTTCCGTTGCAATTTTTATGTCCGAAATATTGTTCCTTTATGATAGTTGGAGTTCACTTAAAGATTTGTGTTCATCGGGGTACATACCTTAATATTTACCGACATATCGCAATATTTTGAAGGTTGTTTGCTGCAGTAGTGGCTTCAATGGCTGCTTCTGTAGCCGCCGTCGAGAGGATCCCCGGCTACAGTTTTGAAAAGAAAGGACTTTTAGGAAGCGGGGGCGGATTCAGATCGACATTTTCAGATGCGGCGGGTGCCGATTACATTTGTTAATGTGGATCAAAGCTGCTACCATTTACTCATTTCAGATGCGGCGTGGCAGCCAACATTTACATCTGGATTTCGCTCTCTGCTTCTTTTAGTCGGGACCTCCGATCAAATTTGCCCGCCGGAGCTACTGAATATATTGTTTCGAATTTTATAGATAATTTATGTAGTTGTCTCAATTTACTTATTAAAGAATACATGTTGAAAGTTTTGTTAAATGAAATTCGACTTAAATTTACTTATGTGGTGTTTTTCCTTTCCTATAAATACCCACGAATTCCACCATCATTTACTCATTCCAAATTCTCTCTAAACACCCAATCCTTGCTCACCTTATGGCAAAATTTAAGGCAACATTTTATTTTCTCGATACTTATTTTGAGTCAACAATCACCGGCAAAATGTCACTGAAAGATTTAATACAGTTGACAACAATCGAGGTTAGTAAACACACCGACAAACAAATTGCGGCCATGGAATGTCGAATCCCAACACCGTCAGCTAATGAAACGCACTACGTTATGAAGCTTACGAACGAAACAGACGTTCGTAACATGTATGACCGGCTCAATTCCGTCAGAGCTAGAGACGTCGATTTCAATGTTAAGTTTGTCAACGCCGGCGAAGGTAGTACGTCTGCACCCGTAGAACCTGCTCCGAACACTGAACACGCACCGCCTTCACCGGATGTTGATGCGGCTGTGGAGGAGCTGCAACTTTTCATGTACAGGCGTAGACAAAGAAAACAACAGATGATCGAAGAACTAAACCTAAGTTCAGACGTGTCCACTGACTACGATGATTCAGATTAACCATTAACTTATGAAATGATCTTCCAATTATGTTATATGACGTCTTATTTCATCCTTTATGAATGTTAAACGGACTTCAAGTTATGTAAAACTACTATTACTCAATTACATTATAGGCACCAGTAGTAGTATTCAATTACAAGACTACAATTGTCTCAAATTCTCGAACATGTTCTCAATTACACAAACAAACAAATAGTAAATAGTACGGTTATTATAACTTCTGACGGAATATCTGAAACAAAGCTTTTAAAGTGACATCGCGTTCTATAGAATGCGATATCTATAGAACATCGCGTTCTATAGAACGCGAGGTACAAATATCGCGTTCTATAGAACGCGATGTACTGGTTTACCCTGCCTCGCATCAAATCTATCCCTTACTTGTCGAAAGTTAGGGGACTGCCTCCCAGGCACACACACGCCATTCCTGCCTCCCATCAAATCTATCCCTTACCTGCTTATCGGTTTTAGGTAATGGACAAGCAAAGTTACCTCTGTGAACCATTATTTGCCTTACACAACCAGATTCTCTTGGATTGCAAGGGCCAATAATTTTGCCTATATATGAAGAAGAACCATAAAACGAAATATAAGTTTCAATTGGCAATCAATTCCTAGAATTTTCTAAGTATCAAAATTTCAAAAGTCTTTCAAAATATTCAGATGGCCGAACGAGGCGTTACTACGCAAGTTTACTACGATGGACAGATATTCGAGGGTACCGAACTCGGCGTCCTTTTTTACTGCGAAGATCCGGTAACGATAAAGCTTCCGAGGAGATTATCGTTCAAGAAGTTGGTCAAGGAACTGGAGGCAAAAGTTCCTCATTTCAATAATCATCGTTTGTCCGACGTGAAGTATCGGGTGCCAATATCTATAGACCCTTTACAGTACGGAGTATGCCAAATTGCGGCAAATGCTGATGTGCAAATGATGATGGAAGCCCACTTCGACTATTCAATTGGAAGGCCCCTCGAGCTGTATGTATCGTTCTCCGAGTCTCATCCAGTTGTCGAAATACCAAGCTGGGGCTGGGCAAATTTCGACTTCGATCCGAATGCCAACGTTGATAGCCCGACCGCAGGTCTACGACGTGATTTTGGCCTACTCTGTCGAGACAACAAAATTGGTGCATCGTCATCTGCTCCTCCAAGGCAGTCATGCGTAGCTAGTATCGGGTTCAACCTGAACCAACCCCCAAACGATGAATTCGATGCACCAACAAATGCATCGTACAGTCCATACAATCCATACAATCCTTATAGTTTTGGGGGGGGAGGGAACGTCGGCTCCTTATGTTACGCACGACCATGAAGCATCATATGGCCGACACTCAATGTATGTCTCTAGCACCGACTACGGTCAACCATCTATGGGGAGACATTCTTCTTTTTGGGGTGAGGGAGCGTCGTCTTCTTACGCTATGCACGACCATGATTCATCATATGGACGACACTCAATGTATGTCCCTAGCACGGAGTACGTTCAACCATCAATGGGAATACATTCTTCTTATGGTGATCTTGATTTTGGTCTTGGAAATGAGGTTCCTGAGCGATCTCGTGAGAGGTCTCCTGCTCATCGACCCCAATCCTCGCCTCAAAGGATAGTGATTCCAGAAGCTCTACTATTCCAGCTCCCGGAGGATGCTTCTGACGAAGAACCGATTAGAGAACCCGGGCCAGACGGAGACGAGCTGGGGCCATTCTATCCCGAACTAGAAGACTTGACAGAGTTACCAGAAGACCCAGAAGACACTGTAGTTCCACCACCAGATTTGGACGAAGAACCGACTGCGACCAACTTTCCTGTAGACGCAAGACCAATTTCTATGTTCCAGCCACCATCCCACTTCACAACGGTTGATATGGATGCAATGGACGTCCCTGATTTTCTCCATGACGACACAATAGATGGCCGAGTCCACCGTTCTGATGGTGAACTAAGAATTGGTATGGCGTTCGCGAAGAAGGAAATTGCGGTGGCGGCAGTTAAGCAGTACAACCTTCGTCATAATGTTGAGACGGCGGTTAAGAAAACCCAAGCCAAATACTACAAGGCTCACTGCGTCCAAAAGGATCAAGGCTGTAAATGGAAAATCCGTATATCAGAGTTGAAGAGGGCAGGCAACCGTTGGAAAATAACAAAACTTGAGGGGCCCCATACATGCACCGTTTCTAGCCTCAACCAGGATCACAAGAACCTGGATGCAAAGTACCTCGCAGACATCTTTTCCACACTGGTGAAAACAAATCCCACTGTGTCGGTCCCCACATGTCAGGCTGCAGCTCAAGCTGTCACCGGCTTCCGTCCAGGTTATTCGAAAGCATGGTATGCAAGGAAAAAGGCCAAAGAGGAATTATATGGCCGATGGGAGGAATCTTACATAGAGTTGCGCCCGTGGCTTAATCTCCTGCAGAAACACATCCCCAGAATGGATGTCAAACTTGATACGGTTCTGGCATACGAAAATGATCGTGTTGTCCGAGGTGTTTGTCAATTCCACCGGTTATTTTGGACTTTCCCCCAGTGTATCAACGCATTCAAGCACTGCAAACCGATGGTCCAAATCGACGGCACATGGTTGTACAGAAAATATACACAGATCCTACTTCTAGCTATAGCACAGGACGACAATCGCAAATGCGTTCCTGTTGCATTCGCAATCGTCCCGAAGGAGGATATGGAGTCTTGGACGTTCTTCCTTACGAACCTACGAAAATATGTCCTTGATCCTGTAATACGAAGAAGAAGGGATGAAGGGGTGTGTGTTATTTCTGACAGAGGCACAGCGCTGCTGTGGGCGATAAAAAATTTGGGTAATTATTGGGAGCCTCCATACATTCACCACCGTTTTTGCTTGCGGCACATAGCCGCAAACTACCTGCTGAAATACAAGAATCGTGATGAACGTCAAATGGTGCTCGATATGGGTACGTCATTTATGTCATTTTCATTTACTATATTACTTGTTACTCGCTTCAATTTACGACCTTTTTTCATGTGTTTTTCGCCCATAACTATTCAACTGTCATCCCGTAGGCAACTCGCACTACAAACAATAGGTGGCTGAACTGCTCGAGGAACTGAGAGCGAGAAACAAAAATGGCGCTGAATACCTTGAAAAAATCCCAAAGGAAAAATGGCTTCGATCGTATGACGAGGGTAAACGTTTTGGTCACATGATAACGAACTTGGCTGAGGCAGTGAACTCATCACTGAAGGGAGTTCGGCAGTTGCCTATCACTTCTATTGTCAAAGCCACCTATTATCGTTTAGCTACCCTTTTTGCGACCTTGGGCAGGCAAGCAGCTGAGTACATGGCAGGTGGACACCAAGTTCATCCAGATTTCCGCTCAAGACTACATATTCAATTGGCCCAATCAAGACAGGTGCAAGCAACTCTCTTCTCGCGAGAAGGACACTTGTTTCGTGTTGCCGAATTTTCCAGGCGGATAGAAGGCATTCAACACAACGCTTACGTTGTAGATCTGAGGGCAAAAACCTGCGAGTGCGGAATATTCCAAACTTTCAAATACCCGTGCGCACACGCCATTGCTGCTTGCACTAACCAACGAATAGAATACATGCATATGGTTGATCCGGTATACTTACTCAAAACGGTGCTTAAAGTTTACGAAAAAGAGTTTCCTCCAATCGGAAATGAGGTTGATCCAAATGCTGTGGACACTGAACCGATCATACGCCCAGATCCAGCACTACTACGAGCCAAAGGACGTCCACCTTCTACAAGAATATATTGTGCCGAGGATTTGGTCGAACATCGAGAGAGAACCGGACAAAAGAAGCATTGTTCTATATGTCGAAATCCTAGGCACACAGCTCCTAAGTGTCCTAATCGCTCAGCCCCTCGTATTAATTAATTATTTTTTATTTGTATATGCGAGTTCGCCCATTACAATCGAATCAATAAAGTCAGTTTACTTCTATTTATACAGTACGCCATCTTATATTTTCAATCATTCAAAAAAATATGTTATGATATTGTTTTCGAAGCAACTATAAGTCAGTGTACAATGGACGAAAATTGACCGTGTCAGTGTCATACGATAGAGAATTTTCAGTACTACAACCCCAAACTAGATGTTACCTAAAAATTTAAAATTTATACGTATGAAATTCTGCTCCAACATGCCTATCGACATTAGTTGAAATACAACTTCAATCAAAAAAAGTATGCTACTATAGGGTTTTCGAAGCCATTTTAAACCTTTGTAGAATGGACGGAAATTAACCATGTTGGTATCATACGATAGACAATTTTCAGTACTACGACCCCAAACTCGATGATCGCTAAAAATATACCATTTACACGCTCGAAATTGGGTTCGAACAGGCCTACTTACGCATGTTTTTGGTTGTGGTTCAGGCTGGAAATGCACAGACCTCGCGTCCTACAGAACGCGAGGTCCATGCGATATATTCCAGCCGCCTTTTCAATTTCTCGGGGACCTCGCGTTCTGCAGAACGCGAGGTACTGTTAAACCGTTAACACGGACTGTAACGCCACGTCTACAAAAATCGCGTTCTACAGAACGCGATGTCGTACCTCGCGTCCTACAAAACGCGAGGTATGTCGACCTGGCAAGAAAGGGGGTCATTTTGCCAAATAAAACTTTTTGGGAGCCATTTTTAAAGATAATAATTAAAAAGGGGGTTTTTCACCCAAAATTGCCCGATCTTCTCTTACTTTTCTTTTGTGTGCCTGACATGGAGAACATGCGTTGAAGTTTGAAGCAAGCCAAAAAGATACCGAAATACGTATATAATTGGGTCGTTTTCATACCGGGGAAGGGCCAATTTTTCAAACTTCCCAGCGCACCGTTGTTGCCATTGTCAGGCAAATGGGCAATGATACGCCCTGGCAAAACGTGCCAAGGATTTTTGCAAGAAAATAATATAGATTATTACAAAGTTCCAATCAACCGGTCATAAAAGGCAGGCCTTTCGCCAGGGGGGATAACAAAAATGTTTGTAAATAATACTTTTCGCCATGACATTGTCCTCAATCCGTACAAGCCCTGCTTTAATTAAGAAGGCATCTATTTCTTTAAATTTTGGAGAATATTATTCCAAATTAATCACAAGCTGCACTGCATTCGATAAGCTGCTGCTGACACTGATCCGATTAGCGATAAGTAAACATGTATTTTTAAAATATATACATTTCTTGACACTTGCTCATTTGTTCATCTTAAAGTTTTCAGAAATTAAGGAATGAAACAGGGGATTGGTTTCTCGGAAATGAGAAAAAAATTTCATTTTTATATTAAGTCATTGAGCTCAGCAGCCTGAGCTTATAGTTTGATCACAGTTAATTAAACAGCAAGGCACATGCTCCTGCTGGTCTCTCAAGTCTCATCATCTTTTAAGAAACATTATCTTTGGTTGAATCTTATTGGTTGCTTAACTGGCATTGGCCTTGCCGTACACCCATAATCCATTGCCGTAGTCCTGTGGAAAGTGGCAACGAAATCTGCAGCAATAGCCAACTGTAAGTAGGACCAATATACTGAAAACACAAGTGATGGGGGGTAGTTGTACTTGTACAAGTTTCAAACTCGAATCCAACTCTCTTAAAGGACAGAGAAACTTCGCAGAAAGAGATTTTTAGGATCAAATCCACAACAACCATATCCGGGGTGATCTTATAGTACTAGATAAGTTGTTGACTTGAAAGCAAGTGGAAAACAAAACAGCCCTGTAGATATATGATATATCATACAGCTTGCATTCATTCCCTGAAAATGAATGTGATTTCAGTAGAGGTTTACGACATCTATTCAAATCCGGAAAACATAGGAACACTGGGAATGTCTAATAATTATGCTTAACTGGGATTTGGCGGATTACAGAGTTTTCATATCTCATCTACACTCATTGCAATTTGCAAAGCCCCTCGCATCAGCTTAGTACTCTTATATTAAAAAACTAATTTTTATAATTTAATACATATTAATAGTATCAAATATCGACAACCAATAAATTATTCAAACAAAAATTAAATATAATCATATTTTTATATATGATTTTATTTGTTCAAATAATGTAATTAATTAATCAAATCAGTTAATATAATCCACTATAGTATTAATTATATGTTGATTGTCAAACATGTCATTTATTTGTTTTAGGGAAAATATTCTATGTATTGGGGTAGAGAATTTGTTTTCCACAAGCGCCTAGTTTATAGTGTTTAGGGGTTAAAATTTAGATTTAGAATTTTAGTGTTTGTTGTTAAATTTTAAAGTTTTAAAATAAATTTTATGATTAAAAAGTTAGAGATTAAAGTTCTAAATTTAAAAATTAAAATTTAAGACCCATAAAAAAATATAGAGGAAAAAAAACTTTCTATTAACGGAACACCAAATAATTATCCTGTTTTTTAATCCTAATAACTTTCCGACACACGGTCAAAAAAGATTTTAACTCTCAAATCAGCACTTACTCAAAAGCCAAAGCTATTGGCTGGTGAGTTTTTGCGAAATGTTATCCAAAGGAATTGGAACAACTGCAGCAATGGCAGCAAGATCTTTATCCATGGTTCACGTTCCGGCGCATAAACCCAAATGGGTCTTCACCCCTTTGTCATTTTGTTCTTCAGCATCCAAACCAAGGAAGCTGGTTCTCTACTCCAAGCCTGGTTGCTGTTTGTGCGATGGCCTCAAAGAAAAACTCCACGCCGCCTTCTCACTTTCCGGCCCGGACTCCCTCCATGACGTCGAGTTACAGGTAAAACCCCCATCTCATCTCAGTCTCTACAATCTACAAAGATTGGAACTTGGGAAATTTTTTGATTGTTGGTTAGTTTCTACAGGTGAGGGATATTACCAGCAATCCCGAGTGGGAGAAGGCATACCAATATGAGATACCCGTTTTAGCTAAAGTATTCTTCGATGGCACTGAGGTAAGGTTCTTTCTTCTTTCCTTCAAAGCTATATCAGTGTCAGGAATCTTGCATTGTTGGTTAATTTTTAATGAATGTGTGAAATCCTAGATAAAGAATTCAACATGGATTTTTTCACACTAGAATTTTTGCAAACTTGATGTTTCTTGTTATGAATTGTTTTATATAGCAACTTCCTTTGAAAGCTGAGCTAAAAAATAGTGGGACTTGAGAGATGGTTGAGCATCCCTTTTTGTCAAAAATGGATCTGGTTCTATAATTAGTAAGGATTTCTCTATAAAATATGTGAACTGAAGGTTGAGTAAGGGGACATGTAATTGACCAGGAAAAAATGGAGGATTTCTACTAGAATATTAGCCTTTGGGCGTTAGTAAATGGCCCACTGAATTTGGAATTTTTGGTGGTCATGTCATTTCAAGGTAATCTGATCATTCATCAATAAAGGATGAACTTAAATTGGGATTGGGCTTTGTTTAAAGTGGAATGTATTAGTTTTCCATTCTCAGGTTGAAATGAGCAATCATTTGGTTCTTGGAAAACTGTTTTTTAAGGGCTGTCATTGTATAAATGTAAGTGGGATCTCTAAAACTAAGTAAATAAGGTTTAGGCAGACTTGTATAGTTCAGAGTAATCTCTAGCATCAGTGCAAAAGGTTTTACATGAAACAGTTACATACTATTTTACTTTGTGTATTTTCTTACAAGTCTTTTTTTTTTCCTTCAAAATTTTCTTACAACTTCGCTTCTCTGGTAATCTTTGGTTCATGTTTGAAGTCAATTTATACTGTTTGTCATTATTCGGGGCCTTAGCCTGACATGTAAGGGATGTCTTTTTAGGATTTTTGTTTCATGCTTGAAGAAATAAACTCGTACAACGACTCAGTCAGTTAAAATTTGCTGATAATCCACAAGTACCATTCTTAGAAGTATTTAAAATAATGTGAATCCTACATTCTTTGCAGATAATCAGAATAACATTAACATAGAATGTCTGGATATGTGGAAATGTTTTATATTAATACAGAATTTGGTTGGGTTGATTGTATTGAAAAATTTTAAACAAGTTTTGTTCTTTCCCTCTTTTATTTGGTGGATATCTTCTGCTACTACTGTTTTCTAGGTAAGCCGCTTGGTTTGTGTTCCAACATCCTCCACCCCAAAATCTAATCTATATTTATTTAGTATGATTCTGGAATAACTCCTCTTAACAATGGATGACACATTCATATTCCCTTTTGCATTGACAATAGAATCACGACTTTCAAACATGTTCATCCTACGCACACACATGTGGTACAGTTTCATTGGGATGTAGATTCCCTTTTGCATTACAACTTTTCGATACCCATTATCTTTTTCATCAGATATCTGGTCCTCTTCATGGCTTTAGATCAGTCAAAAGTTTCTGATTATGTTGTTAACTTTGAGTAGCTGGTGGGATCTTGTTGACCATCAAATCGTAATGCTACTGTCAAAATAAATTAGGATATAATTGCAGTATAACAGTAAGGGTCCCGAAATTATGTCATAGACAGGCACATTGAGATAAATCAACAATATCTGAAGATGCTTTGAGTAGTATAATATAAAAAATTCCTGCAGATTCACATTTTTTTGATAAAATAAAGGTGTAATATCAGTTATACAGGCTTAGTTTAGTGTCAAATATAGGCATGTATTCAATACTTATTTTTAATAAAAAATTTGAATATATTTGGAGGATCATTCCCTTATTCCGATGTCCTAGTATGCTCAAGCACTTAGTGCTGGGTACTAGTACTTTAGGAAAAATGAAGAATCAGAGTGACATAAGGTATATAATAAGGATATTAGACCACATCATCCTTCTATAACTACCATTGCACTAGTCTTTACATAAATGAGATAAAATATCTGCTATTTATATGGATCAATGCTGAAGAAGACATCAATATCAATCTTTCTTTCAGGAATTACTGCCTAGATTATCTCCTCGACTTGGGGTGGAGCTTGTCCATAAGAAGATAGCAGCTGCTTTTAAACAGTAAGAGGTCTGTAATTTTTTTTGTTCTCTGATGGAATGGATACTGAAGTTCATGTACAACTAGAAGGGGAAACGATTTTGACATACATCATGCCATTTTAGTATGTTTGACTAGGTCAATTCTAGTTGCCATCACCAACACAGTGACTTTGTTCCGATAATTCCTTTTCATATCTTTTATGTATTACTACTAATTCTATGCAAACAAAAGCAGGCCACTTTAAGGTCTTGATAGTGATAAAATGAATAATTGCATCAACCTTGATTCTTTACAAGTAATCAATCAGACTGAGCTATGTTTTTCTTAAATTATGTTGAGTTATTGCATTAAGTGGTTGATTTGTCTTCTTTTTCTTTCGGCATCAGTAGGACTGGATTGAGAACCTACTCGATCAATTCCATTGTCCACTTTGCATCAGTAGGACTTTCCACGTTGAAAGGCTCTATCGCTAAAGCAATGCCTTTCTCTGTAAACAAAATTCTACAGACTTGGCGAAGGGGGGAGGAGTAGGATGAGGGGTTCAAAGTTGCTTCACAGTTGGCATAACATAAGTTAAAACTTGACTATCATGACTTATCATCTTTTACAACAGGTTTTGATCGACTCTTGAGGTTCGGTATGGCACCGTGCACGTATTCTCTTGTCATTGTCTCTCCCATTACCAAAGGAAAGCAGCGTATTCATAGACACCTACCCCCAAAATAACATCATACTTTTAACAAATAAAGTTTTTCTCCCTTTTGATTCCTTTGGGTTCTGATAAACAGTTTTCTTCTCATATCTTTCATGTATTATTAATTCCATGCAAATAAAAGCAGGCCCCTTTAAGGTTTTGGAAGAGATAAAATGAAAATTTGCATCAATCATGCTTCTTTAATGCCATATCCATTCCATTTTTACTACTTTTGACTAAATCCATTGTTTTCAAAGGTCCCAAGCAGTTTGTGCACTTGGATTGCTTTGGTTGCTGTTAAACTCATGCCTTTCTCTGTTACATCATCGATTTTGTCCTCATTTCATCTTTACCATCTATAGATGTTAACAATATCTTGTTCTAACGGGCACCGGTAAGGTAAACGTGCATCAAAAGGAAAGGAAAATGAAAAAGATTGTTCTAGAGATAAAGGTTTCAAGCCACCTGCAGCTTTGTTTCGTCATTGAAGGACTGCTACTGTCATTATAACCAACCTTTTCTGGTTAGTCATCGGAGGGATAAGGGAAGAGATAACTAAGCTGGCTTCTTCACCGG
Source organism: Hibiscus tridactylites (assembly GCA_958450335.1). Classification (NCBI taxonomy): domain Eukaryota; kingdom Viridiplantae; phylum Streptophyta; class Magnoliopsida; order Malvales; family Malvaceae; genus Hibiscus; species Hibiscus tridactylites. The sequence continues at coordinate 82,592,278 of OY288275.1, read as the reverse complement.
TGGCATAAAATTCGATAAAACCGGACGATCACGACCTATCATCTTATTTCTTTGGTACAAAAGAGAGTGCAGTCTAGAATAAGAAAAGGAGGTGCATGTAAGTGACTCTGAAGAGGTTGCATTAACTAATTAAGCATAACCCTGGATTAACCAACATAGCAACTTTTTTTGACCGATTGATAATTTGATTTTGTTACATCTTTTCTGCAATTCCAAAGGGAATTGATGATTTGCAATTTGCCGGTATGGTGTTCCACTGAGAAAGTCGAGGCTCATCAATTGATTTCATAATTGTATTTTGATGGATGAGAGTCGATAGAATTGCTTTTGTCTTTTTTCTTGAAAGATAACTCCAAAAACATGAAAATAGCCTTTTGCTTTTCCAACCCTTTTGAGAGTGTTTTTTTTTTCCTTGTGAATTATCTACGTTGCAGCCAAACATCTTGTGTTGGGCATCGGTATGCATGTCTTATCTGTTGTTTCTTGCCAACAAGTTGCAATAACAGAGCACAACATATATCTGAGATATTGGTATCCATCTAATTTAAAAAGAGAGATGTGATCTTCAATTATGGCCTAAAAGATCATGGACATCAGCTGGTTCACCAGACTTCCGATTTCCGGTTGAATCGATCACGCAGGGAGACAATATTTCAAGACATGATGTGATGAGACATTCGTGAAAGAAAGCAAGAAAATCTCATGCAACACAAAACAGAATCGTTAATTCAATGGTTAAAATATATAATCATTTTCTTATTCTAAAATTTGACTATTAAATCGATAATTTAATTGTGTCAACTTTGTATTCGAATATAATTTTAGAGATATGATCATTGTATTAAACAATCACATCTAAATCCAAGTACTTAAACTATGGGTAAGTGAACCAAAATGAAAAACATTTGACAGAGTTGAGGACTAGCGTACAACAAGCAAATTCTTGTTCCTCATAAGGCCAATTAAGTCACAGAGTTTATCATTTTGATTACTTATATGATTTTGAGTGGTTGAACCAAAAAAAGCAAAGTATTATTTTTTGATACACTCAAAAGATCAAATTATTGAGGCAATGGATTAGCTTTCATGTCCATATCATGCATGCTGAATGAGAAGCAACAAAAAAATGGAACCCCCATTTGTTTCTTTCTTAGATACAATTAACCATTAAAACTTTTTTAAAAATATATTTTTATTTTATCTTTTTTCTCATAATTGTAGTATTATTTTTGTATAACTATCGGTATATGATCATTTGGTCGATAAATCCAAATTGAATATTGTATAAACCACTATAGACATAACTCTTCTATTTTAATTTGATTCGTTCACAATATCAGAATTTGAACTCTGATCTTATTATAAAAGAGTTAATAATTATATTTTAATTATTGATACCATTGTCAGGATATGTCTTATAAATATAAATACACAGAAATGCACCAAAACCCTTGCTGTTTTTCTTTTGTTGAAATAAAAAGAATGAAAGGAGCTTTCATGAAATGATAATAATGATGTCAAACTCAGCTACTGGTCTAATAAAAATTGTTGCTTTATGTGTGAGCTAAGTACTTGTTTTACATTTTAAAAAAATGTAAGAATTCCACTTTGAAAAACAAATCTTCAAGCACTTAGCTTCTATGGCCCGATCTCGTTATGCACATTTATCAATTATATTTATTCTCCATGCAGAATTTACTATAACTTGCAAAAGTAAGGGGAGAGGGAATCTGTGCAGGATTTTTTTTCTTATTTCGGATTTTATTATTTTTGTACGTTTCGTGTTCGTATATTCATATCGAGTTCAAAGTTATCAAATCTCTTGTTATGGAGTGAGTGCTCAATAATATAATCTAGTTGAGATATGCACAAAATCACCAGACTCGGATTGCATTATACCAGGGCATTGGAATGAGATAATCTTGAAATCATATGCTTGTGTTAGAATAAGAAACAACTCCACAATTGTGCGAGATCCACTAATTGACCGAGTGGTCAAAGATGTTTATACTGTCTCATCTTTTATGTGTTTGAATTTCGACATTCACCTTAGGAATGCATAGTGATATTTGTATATCATAGCCATTATCAACATTCCTACAAATCAATTCTGGACCCCAAATGCGATTCTGGGAGAAGAAAGGTAGAAGTAGCTTTTGTGTTTCGTCGTGATTTTTACACTATATTTTTATACAATCGTAATTTTTAAGAAAAAAACTCTCGCAAAATCAAACACACAACCATATCTGCATTTTTGTAATTGTATCTTCCACTCCATCTGCAAAATTGAAGGATTGCACTATTCCCATGGAGGATAACATAAATAATTATCCATTATCTTTTATCATAGTTTCAACACTTTGACTGAAATGGAGATTAAAGGCAAAGGCAAGCAGTGTCTAAAGTTAAGTGGATAAGGGACCCTGCAGATTCCAGAGTGACGTCATTTATCTGTGTTATATTGTGCGTGTATATATAGCAACAGTTTAGATCACTTCTCAGTCAAGAACTCAAATAAAATATTTCCTTATCTACTGAGTTTGAGCAAAGATGAGTGCAAATTTCAGCAAGGCAAAGCCTTATTTACTTATGATATTCTTGCAATTCGGTTCGGCTGGGATGTACATAATCAGCATGGTAACTCTCAACCAGGGCATGAACCGTTACGTGCTCGTCGTGTATCGTAATGCCATTGCTGCACTCGTACTTGCACCTTTCGCACTGGTGCTCGAGAGGTGATCATATCCGTCTCATATGTTACACACATTCATGCATAGTACTTGTGATCTTTTTTACTTTCGAATCCGATGCGAGTGTCGGATACGAATATTTGTATGACATGAATAAAAACAGGACTGATCTCTATATGCATATCCTACTCTTTCTTACAGGAAAACAAGGCCAAAGATGACATTCTCAATCTTCCTACAAATAATGACCTTGGGATTTCTAGAGTAATCTTTCTCATTCCACACTTCTTTAAATTCCAATCATACACAAATTCTCTGTTTGATTCAATCCGAATCGAATTACTCAAGATAATCTCGAAAAAGGCAAGTCATACAGTAACAGTTCTTTTGTGTTTGATGTCCGGAAATTTTTTTGGACAGGCCAATCCTTGATCAAGGCTTTGTTTACTTGGGAATGAAATATACATCAGCATCATTTACATCTGCAATAATGAATGCTGTCCCCTCAGTCACCTTTGTGATTGCACTCATTTTCCGGTAAATCACCTTAATATCATTAACATTATTAAAAAAATGCAGACTCCAAATTTGTCTGCTCTATAGTTGCCTAGTTTCCAACCATTGAAATTCATTCATAAACTGTGTGATCAGATTGGAGCATGTAAAGATGAATGAAGTACGCAGTATAGCGAAGGTGATCGGGACCCTGGTCACACTATCCGGAGCTTTACTTATGACTCTTTACAAAGGCCCTGTGATTGAACTAATATGGTCGAACACAAGCCACTACGGGAGCGGCGGAAGCGGCGGCTCGTCTGATAAACACTGGATATCCGGGACACTGTTGATCCTTGTCGGTTGTGTTGCCTGGTCCTGTTTCTATGTTCTGCAAGTAAGTTGTCTTACGTGACGTCCACTAATTACTGAACACAACCAGAGTTAATTAGTGAATTGTTGTTGTTCAAATGGTGCAGTCAATTACCATAAAGAAATACACGGCGGAAATCTCACTTTCCTCCTTGATATGCTTGGCGGGTACTATCCAGAGTTTGGCAATTGCCTTAGCCGTGGAACATCACCCCAGTGGATGGGCTGTGGGCTGGAACTCTAGGCTTTTTGCTCCATTGTACTCTGTAAGTATTAAACTAAATTAAAAAATAAGATAAATATTTTTTAAAATAAAAAATGAACGGGCCGAAAACATATCTGGTTAGCCATTCACAAATATGGGTAAGTTTGAACATAACTTTAGACGACCTCGTCCATAAATCCGACTCGACTTATAAACACATTTAGTGCCAACACATATATGTATTTCATTATTGTTAATCAAACGATCAGACTAATTATCTAAACTTAAACAACATATTTGTTTGTTATACTTGCTAATTACTGCCAACTGCTTTTTAATGAAGGGTATAGTTAGCTCCGGGATCACATATTATGTGCAAGGTCTGGTCATGAAAACAAGAGGCCCTGTATTTGTCACAGCCTTCAACCCTCTCTGCATGATCATCGTTGCTGTTCTCGGTTCCGCCATTCTCGGCGAGCAAATCCACCTCGGAAGGTACTTCGATAAGCTTTCCCGGCACCGTAATCATAATCATTTTACATGGAAAGTGAAACCCAAAAAAATTAATGGAACTTTGGTCCATTAACATGCCTAATCCCAAATTACAAAAGCCACTTTAAATAATCTTAAACATTGTCTTGAACAAGTTTGGTGTTTGATAATTGAGCAAATTAGCCACTGGTTTCTTTCTTCTTATCCATAGAGGAAAGAGTGAGAACTCAAGAAAAACAACACATTCTAGGAATTCTCTTCTTTATAATGAAAACTTTACTAAAAAAACTAAAAGGAAAAAAAGGTAAATCACTAAAGTATTTGTTCTTTTCAAATTCCAATTCATATTTCTCCATTAACATATATATTTTTCTTCTTCTTCCATTTCCCTATGATATGTAGCATCATAGGAGGAATCGTTATCACGGTCGGCCTTTACTGCGTGGTGTGGGGTAAAAGCAAGGATTATTCATCGCCATCTGCACCTGCAAAAGGTGGTTGCAGCCAGCAAGATCTACCCATTTCTGAAAAACATTGTGCTAATGCCACTAAGCTTGCCATTGCCACAATTGACACTGCTCAGCACAATGGAAATTAAAAGATGCCAGCCTTTCCTGTACTCTCAAACTGTATTAAATTATCTATGATTCTATGTATGTAAAGGCTTTCCATTATTAGACTCTTCTCTGCAACTTGTTATGTTATCAGGAACGAGTATCAATTATAGATATGTTTCTCGAACGAGAATACTTTTCAAAGGTTTTTCATGTATTTGGAGGATTAAACTCATTAATAATTGTTGGAAGTCAATGTTTTGAATTATCAGCCGTTGATACAAGCTTAACAGCAGCAGCCACAGTAAGTGAGGTTCTTGATTAGCCTTAATCGCTCCTTAATCACAGCAGCAACGTTACAACATGCTGATTGGCTTGCTGCTATGAGCGTTAAAGAGTGTTGATTCTTGTAACTTGCGTTTAGCGTGATAATTCTTTCATATGTTTGGACTTTTTATTTTTTAACCCTCGGATTTATGCCTATAAATAGAGGTCCTTTTCATTCATTTTTTTCATCCCACGCAAAAAATAACTTTTGCTAAACACTTCTTCTCTTTGCGTCCCGAGAGGTTAAATAGAAGATTATCACGATGTAGATTACCATTAGAGGAAATACTATGATATATTTGCTTAAAGTGAGGAATGTTTTCATTGATATCATAGTATTTTCTCTTATTAGTAATTAACGTGGTGATAATTTTTTATTTAATTTTTTAAAAAGACGCGGTCGTACTATATATCAAACTTGAAAAAATGTTGACTCGAATGACCAAATCCGGATCGAAAGTGGGCTACCTATACTCAATGACTTTTTTCAGACAGATGTTGTTCCTTACGGGCAAGATTTAGTTGTCATCTCATTGCTGGTGTAGCTGATTTTTGATTTCTTAATAAATTAAGTTTGTTGGCAAGTTAGGGTTAATTAATGGGTAAGAAGATAGATGATGATGTTTCTAAGCCCGTTTGAAGTTTTTTCAAAAAATTTAGTTAACAATTTTATATGAATAGTATTTTAATCAAATTAAAAAATTATCTAAACTACATTTTAATAAAATGAAAATGATATGTAGTAATCTATCAGAATTATCTAAACTACATTCTAATAAAAAGAAAATAATTAGTAGCCTAGCGGATTTAAGTTGTGTTTAGTGTTAAGGTTTTAGAAAATCCTTGTAAAATTAAAAAAAGTTTAAGGGTAGAGAGTAAATAAGTATATTTTAACTCACTTGACCCCATTTAATTTGTTTAACTTTGATTTTTTTAATCTCATTTAATATAAATTTTAAATCTGTCACTGATTAGTAGTAATCAATCTGTGATGATGATAAATAGAATAACGAGTTGTTTTTCTTTCTTTCAAATCAACGAAAATATCTTCTATTTTATATTAGGGTAATAATTTGACATTTATTTTCAAGTCATAACGTTCGAATGATTATTTTTTGATAGTTCACGTATTGTCATCGAGTTTTACACCAAAACCAACCAAACACTTTAAAAATATAATTTAAAAATAAGAAGATAATATTTTATTTAAAAATTATAGATAGAAAATTAAATTAACAAATAATCATACACAGAGCGAAGCATTGGTTTTAAATCTATTGGACTCGTGTTCAAATCTTAATTAATAATTTTTATTTAAAGATTATTTAAAAGAATGAAAAACGAAAATACCAAAAAAAATGTTTCATACCTTTAAATAAGAATAATTTGACAAATTTTAATTGACTTGACGTCTAATTAATTAGTGACGCTTAAGGAAGTAAGGGAATTAAATATTATTATAGATAGAAAATAGAAAAATATATTCTCCTTTTTATAAAAAAAAAAGGTTTCAATTTGGAGATAGAATGAAAGTTGCAAAATTTGAAATAGGAAGCGAATTATCTAAGTTTTTGGTTAAGAAGCTGTACACACCAAATTTTTACCACCTTGAATATTGAAATAATTGAGCCCAAACATATCAAGCCCAAATCCTAAACCCGAGTCCAAATCATTTCTCACCGATAAAACACTCACATTTTCCCCTCAAATCTCGGTCAAACCTGATACAAACATCCCTTAAAAATCTCTGTCACTCACCTATCGTCCATTCAACTTAAATCCCACGAAAATCTCTCAAAATCTCATAATCAAAATAAACCAACCACCCTGAATATCTCAATCCACATTCCCACAATATCTGAGATTTTATTTTGGTGAAGCACTTATAAATAGATGAAAAAAGATGAAAATGGGGGAGAAAAACACAAGAGAGAGGCCTGCAAAATAAAACAAAAAAAATCAGACTTGAAATCAATTTGAAGGTAAAAGAGAAAGTTGAACTGTTTTCTCACAATTTTTCGGCGAACGGAACATCAGCCGTCGAATCCGAACGGTCAAAGTATAGAGGAGGCCGGAAGGAATGACATACTCTGAAATCAAGTCGATCCGACGGTGAAGGATAAAGATCGACGAAGAAGAAGTCGTAGAGTTCAATGTCGAATTTGAGGAGTTTGAAGTATTTTCCGGCGAAACCGGCCTTAGATTTGAACTTGGGGCGTTGAGACGAGCTTCCTAGTAAAATTTGAAATTGACTGGCCGCCATCGACGGCCAGTGACGGCGACAAACGGTGATCAGAGTTGTGGCCGACGGTGTTGGTGAGTTGTGCACATTGGGAGAAAAGAAAAGGTTTAAATTTGGTTTTATTTGAAACCAAATATCGTGTAATAAATGAGGCTTGATTCCTTTTATTGTTTCTGACCGAAACAGTGAGTGTAGCAGGTAATTGGGAGTGCACATTTTAATAAAGTTGTCTGCTTTTGCAAGTAATTCACGCATGCATTAGGCATAGGGATTAATCACCTTTAGGCCATTCTAGGTTAGGATTCTTTCCATTTAGGTCCTTTTTTATGCATTAAGTTTTAAATTAATTTCAATTGAGTCCTAGTTCACTAAATTATTTAATAATTAAATCATTTAATTAGCTTCACATTTGATTGGGTAATTAATTGGCTTGATTGTTTAGTTTGTGAATTGATTTTTAATTAAAATTGATCTAGTTTAATTAAGTGCATGATTTGAACTTTATTAATAATTTGATAGATTAAGTTTGAATTTGTTTTAATTGGTGAATCGATTAAAATTTAATTTTTGATTGTTTTACTAATTAATTTATTTTCTTCCATGCATTTGATTTTTTTAGTGTGTCTTTCATATTTTTAGCATCATAATATTTTTTTTAAGTAGTGCTATTAACCCCTTTTTTGAGACTCCTCTTTTTAGACAACCAAAACCCTTAGGTACCAATTTTGGGCGTAGTGGGGGTGCTATAACCTTCCCCACTCGTAACCGACTCCCGAACCCGACGATGATCTCGGTGTTGACGCAGACCAGTCTTACAGGTTTTTCGGTCGTACCCAACCCAAAACGACCGATGGCGACTCCAAGTGTTTGATGGGCTTTTGAAGGCCCAATTTGTTCCGACCCGGACGAAAAACGGTGTCAACAGCTTGGCGACTTCACTGGGGAAATTAGAGAGTCGAGCCACAAAAAGGTATAAGTTGTCTAAAAAAGGATAAAGGAATTTGAACTATTGGTGATCACAAAAATTAAAGGTTTTCGTATTTTACGGAGATTGTTTAGTACGTGGTTATCGTGTGTTCAAAATTCCTTTGCGCACGAGCATATCATAAGCTTTGAACCCGAGCTTCGTCCCGCTTAAGTGGTTGCAATCGCTACCCTTCGAGAGGTTAATCCTCCGTACAAGAATGCGTGTTGCTTCCGGGGTTTACATACTTTTTGTCTTCGAGAGGTCAATCCTCCGTACAAGCTTAAAGAAGTAAGCCCCCTTAAACTGAACTCGGTCCATAGGAGCCTATAGTGGGTGAGGATCGAGGTCTTTGTTGACCTTCGTAGTCCAGTAAGGACAGTTTGGGTACCCTTTTAGAACCTTGAACCACATGTAGTGATCCGTAGGAGTCCACCCGATTAGAGCCATGATGAACCAGAATTGTTAGTGGTCACCTACATATGTACACTCACACACTTTTTACCATGGATTAACTTTGTATTTGTACATATTCACTTGTTTATGATGTACTAACCATGTTTTTTTGTTTTTTTTCTCACATACATCATGTTTAGAATGTCCAATAAAGGGATGCTGATATACGATTAGCCGTTTAAAATAGAAAGTTTTCGTAATCGAAGTTTCGAAAATTGTTCTATGAATGGTTAATTCTAAAGCAGCACCTTTTATGCATTTAATCAATCGCATTGCATTTGCATGCATTCATAATTCATATGGGTAGATAATCGAGAAGCGATGTGTGGTGAAGAATAAAAAGATTCGAGAGGAAGAATTTTCGGTGCCCACACGAGAGAGACACTTGTCATTTTTTTATTAAAATTAGTTTTGAGAAATCATCTTTGTAAATAAATTTTGAGCAGTGAATAAATTTTCGAAAATGAGCTTTCAAACAGTAGGCTATGAACAATGAACCAGATTTATAAACTTTGAAGTTCTTTGAAAATCGAATGAATGAAGTACTTTTTTGAGAATTTAGATTATAGAGCTTTGACATATGATAAGATTATCCTTTCATATTCCACTTGAAACCAAAAACAAGATTCCTTGATCTTTTATCCCAAATTCCTCGTGATCAATACTGGAAAAGCCAAACATTCCAAAAAGACGATCATAGAGTAACACCATTGTTTTTTTTTTTTGAAAGTTCGACTTAAAGTCAACTTTTTTTTACAAGATTAACTTTCTGAGGAAGACGATATCCAAGCCACACCTTTGTTTTTGAAAGTTCGACCTACTGTCAACTTTTTTTTTGACCAATACCTTAAAGACATGAAAATTAAAATGTTCACTAGTGTACGAATCTTCCAACAAGAAGATAAGGTGGGGCATCCTGTGTTGATTCTGGAAATGAGGTCAAGTAGTTGGGGGCATGTATGAAGAAAAAAGAAAAAAAAAGAAAAAAGGAGAAGCATGTATGAAGAAAAAAAGAAAAAGGGAGAAGAAAGGTTAATTTTATCATTCATTATTTGTTTTTAGATGATTCTGTGAATAAATGAGTTAATTCTGAATACCTCTTATTCTAAGGGTAACTCTTTTGCGAAAATATCTATGTATGAAATGACATTTGGCATTCCTTCATCATCCCTTCACAAAAAGAGAAAATTGTCATTTGTTGTCCCCGTTTGAGCCTTATAATTTTCTTTGACTTGAACCCTAACCAAGGATCACCCTCAACACTGGGGGGCAAAGGTGAAGAAATATATGCTTACATGAATAAATTGACGATTCTGATTATACTACGAGGATGAAGCCTTATAGACTAGGGGTCAAGAACAAAAAGACGTGTTTCAACCACAAGAAGTGACTTGTGCTCAAATCAAAATAAAGTTTTGAATTCATGAAAAAAGAGAACGGAAAAGAAAAAAGAAAACAAAAATATGAAATGAATAGAACAGAACGAGGAGCACAGATTGTGTGGTCCCTCTTCAAAAATGATTATCTTGAGTCCAGTTATCTTCAAGATGAAGCGTGCGACACAATATTGTTCGAAGTTTTGGTTCCAACATTCGTGGAACTATCATGAATCCTTGAAGATAAAAATGAAATAAAGGAAATGAACTCTGGGGTGAAAACCCAAAAATGGGCAGTCTAGAGTGATCCGAAAAGAAAATATGTAGAAGCAGATTCAAGTCGAGCAAAGTAAGATTCCAACGAAAACAATTGATCATTGGTTATTGACGTGATCCGAAAAAGAAAATATGTGGAAGCAGATTCAAGTCGAGCAAAGTAAGATTCCAACGAAAACAATTGATCCTTGGTTATTGACCCTTAAACAGTTGTTTGAGCCTATGTATCCTTTCTTTTATAACTCTGAACCATAGCCTACGTTACATGCCTATAAAGTCCATTTTGATCATACATGGATATTTAAGTTGAAGAGTCTATTTTTAGAATTGATACCTCCTCTTGGGGTTAACTCGTTTGTTTGCAGAAGATTTCTAAACCTTATAATGCATGATGAATAATCAAAAAAAAAAAAAAAACGAAAAAAAATAAAAGGAGGGTTCGAAATGAAAACCCGCAAAGGGCATTTTGAACCAATGGTGAATTTGAGTCGAAACCTGAAACGACGGTTTGAATATGAAGTCAAATATACATGACTAGCATGCGAGAGATGATCCCCTAGAAGTTCAATGAAGTTTCACACACTCTAAAATCATGAGAAAGGGTTTGAAGCTAGTGAACAGTTCCAGAAGTCGCACACGAAGCTTCCAAGATCATTAGATCATTTCTGAAAGAATCAATGAACATTTGAAGAATCATGTCTCATTCAAAACAACCGATCCCAAAACACATTGTACTCCAAACTGACTCATACCTTGAAATCGCCAATAGTCTTGACACATGTTAAAGAGCTATAATTTTGAAAGATTGAAAGAGTAATTGATTTGTTTAATTTTCAATGAACTTAAATTTTTATGAAATGTTTCAGTTGTGAGCCTTGAGTATGGGGCACATTTTTCTTTTGCAAAAATATTTTCGAAAGCTTTTTGTGCTTTGAAAAATATTTAAACTCTCTTGAGAATGGAAAAGATTCTTTTGACAAAGTTCACTCAGATTTGAAAAGCCTAGAATCAAGAATGAGGCAAGGAAAAGAAAAGGCAAAAGTTTAGAAGACAATTTTTGTTGGGGAAAAAAAACTGAATTGTCACAGTCTGAAAGTGATGAATTTACGCCCAATTGGAGGAAAAAGGAAGTCGAGGTGATCAAGCTTGGTTCGAGAAGGAAGACTTCCCAAGCATCTTTGCATCACCATTAACTATGAGAGCATGCATTTACATCATTGATATACATGTTTCCGTATGCATCCTTTGCACATTGATTATCAAACAGGTACAAACAGAACCTTGTCTCAAGCACGAATGAGTGGTTCTACATATCGAACCTTGCCCTAATCACGGCAAGCGATTTTACATCAAATCCTGCTTCAAACATGAATGATCAGATCTTCGCCTCCAAGATGGAGTGCCGCCATTTGCCTTCAAGATGAAATGATACCCTAAAGCCTCCAAGATAGAGTGTCACATTTGCCTTCAAGAAGAAGTGCCACTATTTGTCTCCAAGATGGAGTGCCAGCATCAAGCTTCCAAGATAGAATGCCATCATGTGCCTCTAAGAGGGAGTGCCACCATTTGCCTTCGAGATGAAGTGTCAAGAATTACCTTAAAGATGAGTGTTATCGTATCTAATTACTTCAAAGATGAGTAAATGAAGATGTCAGAACCATCATCCCCAAAGATGAGGGAGTGGAGTTTTACACCGAGAAATGAATTCTCAAATTACAGCGCCCTTGAGACGAGCGGGGTGCATTTTACATCAAGAAATGAATTTTTGAATCCCAAGTGCCCTTGAGACGAGCGGGGTACACCTTACAGCGCCCTTGAGACGAGCGGGGTGCATTCTACATCAAGAAATGAATTCTTGAATCCCAAGTGCCCTTGAGACGAGCGGGGTACACCTTACAGCGCCCTTGAGACGAGCGGGGTGCATTCTACATCAAGAAATGAATTCTTGAATCCCAAGTGCCCTTGAGACGAGCGGGGTACACCTTACAGCGCCCTTGAGACGAGCGGGGTGCATTCTACATCAAGAAATGAATTCTTGAATCCCAGTGCCCTTGAGACGAGCGGGGTACACCTTACAACGCCCTTGAGACGAGCGGGGTGCATTTTACATCGAGAAACAAGTTCTTGAGTCCCAGTGCCCTTGAGACGAGCGGGGTACATCTTACAGTGCCCTTGAGACGAGCGGGGTGCATTCTACATCAAGAAATGAATTCTTGAATCCCAAGTGCCCTTGAGACGAGCGGGGTACACCTTACAGCGCCCTTGAGACGAGCGGGGTGCATTCTACATCAAGAAATGAATTCTTGAATCCCAGTGCCCTTGAGACGAGCGGGGTACACCTTACAGCGCCCTTGAGACGAGCGGGGTGCATTCTACATCAAGAAATGAATTCTTGAATCCCAGTGCCCTTGAGACGAGCGGGGTACACCTTACAGCGCCCTTGAGACGAGCGGGGTGCATTTTACATCAAGAAATGAATTCTTGAATCCCAGTGCCCTTGAGACGAGCGGAGTGCATTTTACATCAAGAAATGAGTTCTTGAATCCCAGTGCCCTTGAGACGAGCGTGGTACACCTTACAGCGCCCTTGAGACGAGCGGGGTACATGTTAAATTCCTAGTGCTCTTGAGGACGAGTAGAAGCGTCATGTTTGCAAGTTTGATATTCAATAGAAAAATTTGTTGTTTTTAGTCTTTGCTCAATTCCTCTTGCTCGAGTAATGAGCAAAGAGGGGCAGTTGTACACACCAAATTTTTACCACCTTGAATATTGAAATAATTGAGCCCAAACATATCAAGCCCAAATCCTAAACCCGAGTCCAAATCATTTCTCACCGATAAAACACTCACATTTTCCCCTCAAATCTCGGTCAAACCTGATACAAACATCCCTTAAAAATCTCTGTCACTCACCTATCGTCCATTCAACTTAAATCCCACGAAAATCTCTCAAAATCTCATAATCAAAATAAACCAACCACCCTGAATATCTCAATCCACATTCCCACAATATCTGAGATTTTATTTTGGTGAAGCACTTATAAATAGATGAAAAAAGATGAAAATGGGGGAGAAAAACACAAGAGAGAGGCCTGCAAAATAAAACAAAAAAATCAGACTTGAAATCAATTTGAAGGTAAAAGAGAAAGTTGAACTGTTTTCTCACAATTTTCCGGCGAACGGAACATCAGCTGTCGAATCCGAACGGTCAAAGTATAGAGGAGGCCGGAAGGAATGACATACTCTGAAATCAAGTCGATCCGACGGTGAAGGATAAAGATCGACGAAGAAGAAGTCGTAGAGTTCAATGTCGAATTTGAGGAGTTTGAAGTATTTTCCGGCAAAACCGGCCTTAGATTTGAACTTGGGGCGTTGAGACGAGCTTCCTAGTAAAATTTGAAATTGACTGGCCGCCATCGACGGCCAGTGACGGCGACAAACGGTGATCAGAGTTGTGGCCGACGGTGTTGGTGAGTTGTGCACATCGGGAGAAAAGAAAAGGTTTAAATTTGGTTTTATTTGAAACCAAATATCGTGTAATAAATGAGGCTTGATTCCTTTTATTGTTTCTGACCGAAACAGTGAGTGTAGCAGGTAATTGGGAGTGCACATTTTAATAAAGTTGTCTGCTTTTGCAAGTAATTCACGCATGCATTAGGCATAGGGATTAATCACCTTTAGGCCATTCTAGGTTAGGATTCTTTCCATTTAGGTCCTTTTTTATGCATTAAGTTTTAAATTAATTTCAATTGAGTCCTAGTTCACTAAATTATTTAATAATTAAATCATTTAATTAGCTTCACATTTGATTGGGTAATTAATTGGCTTGATTGTTTAGTTTGTGAATTGATTTTTAATTAAAATTGATCTAGTTTAATTAAGTGCATGATTTGAACTTTATTAATAATTTGATAGATTAAGTTTGAATTTGTTTTAATTGGTGAATCGATTAAAATTTAATTTTTGATTGTTTTACTAATTAATTTATTTTCTTCCATGCATTTGATTTTTTTAGTGTGTCTTTCATATTTTTAGCATCATAATATTTTTTTTAAGTAGTGCTATTAACCCCTTTTTTGAGACTCCTCTTTTTAGACAACCAAAACCCTTAGGTACCAATTTTGGGCGTAGTGGGGGTGCTATAACCTTCCCCACTCGTAACCGACTCCCGAACCCGACGATGATCTCGGTGTTGACGCAGACCAGTCTTACAGGTTTTTCGGTCGTACCCAACCCAAAACGACCGATGGCGACTCCAAGTGTTTGATGGGCTTTTGAAGGCCCAATTTGTTCCGACCCGGACGAAAAACGGTGTCAACAGAAGCTATATAATAAATTTACAAAGATAATATAGTAGGTACGAATATGTTGGAAAGTACTCTTTGTGGTCTCTGTTTTTTTTTTTTTTTGCAGAGCAGGAGATTTCTATTTCTTATTTTGAATAAATTTGTATTACTTAAAAAAAGGTACGAATATGTTGGATATTATCTTTCAGAAAATTATTATACGAATAGATTAAGATGTTTGTATGAGAAATAAATGGTTTAATACTTTAATTTATTTTTTTTAATTTAATTAGGATGTCTATAAGTATTTTCCAATAGAATGTGGTTTTTAGTGATGGAGTCATGTGAAAGGTTAGAGGACAATACTCTCAATTTTTTAAATTAATAAATATAATAAGATTCTTTTTTTCGGCAAATACTTTGATCAGCTTTTTTGACACTATAATTAAAATCATTTTACATGAAAATTCCATAAAAAATAATGGAAATTTGGTCCAATAACGCACTTAATCCCAAATTACAAAAGCCACTTTAAATAATCTTACATTATCTTGAACAACTTTGGTGTTTGATAATTGAGCAAATTAACCTCAGGTTTCTTTCTTCACAATCCATACAGGAAAGAGTGAAAGCTCAAGGAAAACAACACATTCTAGGAATTCTCTTCTTTATAATGATAACACATCATTCACGGACAGAAGTACGTGGAGGGTGAGAGCCGAGAGGGGCAATTGTCCTCCAACTTTGATAGTTTACCTGAATTTTAAGTTATTGACAGTTTTAAAATTATTTTAATTAAATTATTATTTTCATAAAGGAAAAATTTTTAAATGGGCGCGACTCACAACGTCATCCATGTCTCAGTCAAAAAATCCTTCCACCTCACAATAACTTCTAAAAAATCACCCACTCTTTATTTACATGTAGGAAAAAGATGAAGATTTATTTTAAAAAAATGAGGTGGATGGATTCTATTGGCCAAGACCACAGATGACGTGGAGAGTTGAGTCCATCTAATAATATTTTTTTTAGAATTATTTGGTACGATTTATTTTTAAGACCTTATTAGTTTTAAAATTAACTATATTAAACATTGACCTCCTAATTTTCCTAGTTTAATTATTTTTAAAATCTTTTAATTTTAAAATTAATAAAATTAAATCTTCATCTCTCCAAATTTTATGATTTAATTACTTTTTAAAATTCTGATCATTCCAAAGTTAAACAATTTGTGCTCTCGTAATTGAATCTCGGTTTTGTCCCTATCACTCAAGTATTTGTTCTTTTCAAATTTCAGTTCATATTTCTGCATTGACATATATATTCTTCTTCTTCCATTTCCCTATGATATATATGTAGCATCATAGGAGGAATCGTTATCACGGTCGGCCTTTACTGCGTGGTGTGGGGTAAAAGCAAGGATTATTCATCGCCATCTGCACCTGCAAAAGGTGGTTGCAGCCAGCAAGATCTACCCATTTCTGAAAAACATTGTGTTAATGCCACTAAGCTTGCCATTGCCACAATTGACATTGCTCAGCACAATGGAAAGTAAAAGATGCCTTTCCTGCACTCTCAAACTGTACTAAATTATCTATGATTCTATGCATGTAAAGCCTTTCTATTATTAGACTCTTCTCTGCAACTTGTTAATGAAAAGAACTTGGTATGTTATCAGGAATGAGTATCGATTATAGGTATCTTTCTCGAACGAGAATACTTTTTAAAGGTTTTTAAAATTATCCGCAATTGCAGTACTCGATCTGAATTATTGGGTCAATATTGACATGAATACAATACATGTCAACTTTTTTAAGTGGAATAAGTTCCATCATATACATATCGTTATCTCATGAATCCTATTCCAGCATCAACAATCATCAATCCAAAAGGACAGTAACTCAGGCATCCATTGAAATTGATTTCACCATTCATTTGCTTGGAGAATGTACAAATGTTATCTGCTTACCTACCAACTAAACGAATATATTTGTATTACTAGATCTGAATCTCATGATAAGGGCCAGGGGGCTCAAAAAGGAACGGCTTGCCTCGTCACCAGGGCCCCTCTTTTTACTCATCATGGATTGCACTCAACGGACAAGGTTTTAGCTACACACTGTTCATGTCTAAAAAAGAAAACTCCATATCTGTCTGGTTTCATATCTTGTGAGGTTGAAAGCTCGAATTATTATTCCACACCTTTTCAATCTTTTCATTCACTCGTTTTAGATTGAGAAGCATCGACTTCTGTTTCAACTACTGTTGGTATATGACGAGACGAAAATCGGCTTCTGTCTTTTTCTTTTTGTTACCAAAGAATATCGGAATATATATTGAATACGTTGTTCATATATGATGATCCTGTTTGGCAATTAGCGTATAACTGATAGCGGATAACTAATAGCGGATAGCGGATTACATTACCTGATAGCTGATGTGATTAGTTAAATTATATATATATATACAAACAATAGGGTAGATGCATCAGATTATATTCGGATAATGCCAACTCTGTGTTGATTTTAAGTGCAGAAATGACATAGCAAAAGTGGCCTTGGATTGCCTAACTATAATCTATATTAATTAGAAAAGCTAAAAGTTTAGCCACTAATCAACAATTAACACATCTCTCTTAACAATTACAATGAAAAAATGTGGAATCTCGAAACAGCTAATTGTTTGGTGGCTAGTCATTTTAAATTAATTAATTAATTAATCGTGAATCATTATCTTCTAAAAAGTTTCAGTTACTTTTTCTTATTTGATCAACTGAGGAAAAGAATTATATGTTTTTTTTTTCCTTTAAATTTACTGATGTTAAGATTTTTTGATTAAATAGATAGATATTACATATTCAAAGTAAATATCATGATTCGAACTTACATAATTTTCTAAAAAAAATCGATTACTTTTTCTTATTTGATCTGAGGAAAAAAATTATATGTTTTTTTTCCTTTAAATTTACGGATGTTAAGATTTTTTTATTAAGTAGATAGATATTATATTTTTAAAGCAAATATCAAGATTCGAACCTACATAAAATAGGACAACATAAACATATTTAATCACCCGATCAATTAGTTATGGATGTTAAGATTTAAATTTAAATGTATGTAGATATTAATATAGAAGAATTATCGTTTTAAAACAGATTAATTTGTTTGCCGACCATTTAACCCCGGTTGATATGTCTTTGGATTGATTTTCCCATTTGTGATGCGGAAAATCCACCAACCAACCAGATTTTCTGGTGTTGGGATCCAAACACGAAAAGCACCAACGTTGCATTGTCTCCCCCATGTTTTCTTTAACCTGCATCATTATCTGTTTTTATTAAATATTTTAATATTGTATGGATCATCATTTTATTGGGAAAATATATACATAAATACTACACTGCACTCAATAGTACAACACAATTTCATCCTTTTGTTTATTAAACAGTTGATATGTCCAATTCACCGCTCCCACTCACATTCTAACAATATTTTTGGTCCGTAAGATAGATACTGACGCTTGGATTAGATCTAGGAGCAAAGACGGAATATGGAGAGGAGTAAAACTATTAAATTTTAAAAATATAAAGATTTATTAAGTATTTAAACTCCAAATTAAAGGGTAAAATTTATTTTATATAATATTTAAAAGGCTTAATAGATAAATAGGTGCTTAAACTATGTCATTTTTTTCTAGTTAGGTGCTCAAATTATTTTTTTGGGTCAAATTAGTGTCTAACGTTTCATTCTGTAACACATTTAAGGTTCTCCGTTAATTCTCACCGTTAAATGACACGTGTCATCTCCTTAAATTTCCAAAATTATATTAAAAAATAAAATTAATAAAACAAAATAAAAATAAAAAACATATCCTGAAATTTTCGAATATTCTCAAAATAGTCCCTAAATCCCCAAATTCGACCACTCTCGATGGTGTTGGCTATGTTGCCAGCGACGGAATGAAGCACCCTCCCCTCGCCGAATAACTCACACGCCGTTCGTCGCGAATCGTTCGAAAGAATCATTTAACAATTTTGGTGTTTCGCATGGCGTCGGTCGATTTCTGGCGACAGACTGGGGGGAAATGGTCGTGATGGTCCAACGATCGATGTGGTTGGAGACGACGTGGCAATTGACGACGAAATCGGCCCAAATTGGGATTTAGATTTTGGGGAGTAAGGGATTTTAGAATTTTGGGTTGTTTTATGAAATCTGGAAAACTTAGAGATTTTTTGAATTATGTAATTTTATTTATTTTTAATATAATTTTAAAATTTTTAGGAGATGACACGTGTCCTTTAATGGTAAGAATTAACGGAAAACTTTAAATGGGTCACAGAATGAAACGTTAGACACTTATTTGACCCAAAAAAATAGTTTAGGCACATAACTGAAAAAAAAAACATAATTTGAGCATCTATTTAACGATTAAGTCTATTTAAAATCATAAGACTTAAACTGTCACTAATCCCAAAAATATTAATCACAGAACCAACTATCTCGTTAATATTCAATTCATTTGTTTTTCCATTTGATTGAAGAAATGAAAAGATGTTACGAATTTTATTGTCGGACTCGATATTTATATTCATATTCGAATATGTTCAGATATTTACGTCACATACGAGAATATTTAAAATGTGATAGATAAGGCATAATAATAAAATGATGGGCATTTTCTAGAAGAGATGCAAAACAAGTGGTTGCTCCGAATTTCTGCTACATAAAAAAACAAGGAATTCGTTGACATGAAACTGAAATGAAGCGAAAGGCAGCAGTGGGAGGAATAAGAATAAATGATTTATTTTAATGCAAACAGTCGAAAAATTATATCGAGAAGATATAAAGTAAAGAGATGAATAATCAAAGTGGTTAATAATCAGCAAGCAATTTAATCCAATGAACATCTTGAATTCTTATTATTCTAATGTTGCCAAGAATTTCATATTTTGAAACTAATCCGAGCACCGTAAAGTTTGTCTAATCAGACATGTACGTACTAATCAATATTTGTCAACGTCATTTGCATCCATTTACTTTGGCTATGACAATTGTAAGCAAAGTAGAATTCATCCACTTAAAAACTAAATTATTATTTTATCAATTCAATCGATTTTTTTACCATTACTTAAAAAAATACAATTTAAACTATATTATAAATACAAATAATACAAATTAACTCATTATAATTAGATCTGACCATTACAAAACACAATCAAATTAATAATTAAAAATGTTTTATAATACACATGTATAATTGATGAGCTCTCAAAATTGTCATGTTTCACTTGTTAATTTTTTAAGTTTTGTGACTTCTTGCTGCTTAATACACACTGTTTTCACTACATTTTGTGAAAGGGTCCAATTATGGAAATAGCAGTGAAAATGGAGCATTTCTGCAGTTTTTTATTATCCTGTCATGACTGGCATCATGGGCACGACATCAGGCACGACGCATCTGACGTGGCAGTGACTTAGCAGTGACGTGGCGGTGACGTGGCAACTTCTAGAAGCTCCTGGAATGTTCCGGAAAAAGAATCCGATCAGACTTATCAGCTTTTATCCATATTAGTTTTATTTTTGAATTTTAATCAACATTTGAATTTGAATTATTTCCTATCTTTTATCTTTGTAAATCTAAAGCCTATAAATACCAACCTTTGGTGAAGGCTTGACATCATCTTCTAGTTTTTGAGTCTTTTTATCTTTGTAAACATTTTCTAGCTTTAATCAAAGTTCATTTTCCTTTATTTTCTCATTTCACTTATTTTATGTTATTTAATTGCTTTTTTAAAATCAAGTTAAGTATGATAATCAATATCATGCTTAGCTAAATCCTTTAAGCCAAGAACCAGCCAAGTCAATTCGATTCGTGAGAATTGAACTTGTTTAAATACTTTTGGAGAAATCATTTTTATCTTTCTGCTTAGATAGTTTGGCAATCGGCCTTACTAAAGTTTTTAAACGTTTTTCATATCAAAAAGGGCCCTTTGGTCTGAATTCGCTTAAAAACATAGTTGGGAGGAAGGATCGGCCTGTGGCAAATTTCGACTTCCTATGAACACTCTTAGCGGCGGTCCGCTAAGGAAAGATAAAATCAGAAGCGATTCTACTTTTAGACAATTTCTGAGTCGGGTTTTTCCTGTTTTATTCTAAATACTTTAACGGCGATAGTCGTGGTTGATTTATTTAAGAACCGTCTTTCGAAGATAGACTTGGGAGGATTGGTTACTCGAGAGAAAAACAAGTTACGACGGGTTGGGCCTCGTAGACTGTAACCGACATGATCCCCGAAATAAAAATCTATTTCAATGATCGAAAGAATTGAAGGAGCTGGTTCGAGGCTGATTTACATACTTAGTTTTTCTTACTACTTTTAATTCTTTTCTCTTTATTTTATTACTTCACCAAAAATCATATCACCCCCCCCCCTCTTTTATTCCTTTGCTTTTTCAGATATTCCTGGGAATTCAGATTCAACAAATTCAAGTCAACAATTCCAGCTAATCTCCCTGCGGATCGACCCTCTTTCCCTATACTTATTCAATTTCTTTATTTTACTTATCGTTGAAAGAGGATTTATTTATATTTATTTTGACCGGTTAACGATGACTTGTCAAAATTGGCGCCGTTGCCGGGGAGATTTATTTTCGGCAATTCTTGACTGATTTTTGTTTTATTTTATGACCAGGAAGAACCCGGGTATTTTAGCTCCATATAACCCAGAAATTGAAGCAAGCGCTCGTAGAACTCACGGCGAAACACTTCGACGAAAGAAGCAACAAAGCACACGACGATCCGAACAAGAGTCCACTTCTGAAACCACAACAGTCGAAGTACCTACACAAGAACCAGAACCGATGGCGGACCAAACAATTCGAGAGCTGAACGCAGCCCCTACCGTGCAACAACCACTCTACATCACTTTTCCTCAAGGCGATACTCCTTTCCAACTCAAAACGAGCCTAATTCACCTATTACCCACCTTTAATGGCCTCCTTACTGAAAGCCCACATAAACACCTTGCCGAATTTCACATGGTGTGCAGCAGCATGAAACCGCAAGGAGTTTCAGAGGATCAGATAAAACTAAGGGCTTTTCCTTTTTCCTTAGCCGGAACGGCTAAAGAATGATTATTTTATTTACCTCTGAATTCAATTAATACATGGTCTGACCTTTCTCGTGTTTTTCTTGATAGGTATTTCCCTGCAGCAAAAGCAACAGAAATTAGGCGAAACATATTGAGCATCCAACAAATGCATGAAGAATCCCTCTATGATTATTGGGAAAGGTTCAAAAAGCTGTGTGCAAGCTGTCCGCAACATGGCTTATCCGAGCAGACACTTCTTCAGTATCTATACGAAGGAATGTTACCGATGGACAAAAAAATGGTAGATGCGGCAAGCGGCGGCGCACTCGTCAACATGACTCCTACTGCAGCAAGAACATTAATCTCCACAATGGCTGCGAATTCGCAGCAATTTGGTTTTGCAAGTGAACCCAGTCGACGGGTTCATTCAGTAAGCACAATTACATTAGAAAATAAGATTGATAATTTGACTAATATTGTGCATTCACTTGTTTCAGGAGAAATAGGAGTTGCTAAGGCATGTGGGATTTGTACTATGCACGATCACGCCACCGACCTATGCCCAATGCTGAGGGAAACGACTAATGCCCAAGTCAACGCCTTGAACAATTTTCCCGGACCTCCCCAAAGACCCTACAATCCGCACAGCAACACATTCAACCCTGGGTGGAGAGATCATCCTAACCTTAGCTATGGTAATAGGAATCCAAATTTCCAAGCTAGACAACCTCCCTACCAAAATCAAACCCCCCAGAAATCTTCCCTTGAATCTATTGTTGAAAGGCTAGCCGTTTCACAAGAAAAGTTCCAAAACCAAACGCAATCTCACCTTCAGGAACTAGACAAACAAGTTGGTCAATTAGCTCAAACAATGGGGCGACTAGAATCTCAAGGAAAATTACCATCGCAAACCGAAGTCAATCCAAGGGAAAATGTGAGCGAAATCACTTTGCGAAGTGGAACCGTGATAGCACCTGAACCGCCAAAGAAGGGCGAGCAAAAATCCGAGAGCTCCTCGGAACACCAAAAGGACGAAGCTCCTTCCACTTCAGGTAACATCAATTCTAAAATTCCTATTTCTACTTACGAACCTGTTCCACCTTTTCCAAGAAGACTAGCAAAAAATGACAAGAAGGAGGAAGAAAAGGAAATAATGGAAGTGTTCAAAAAGGTAGAAATCAACATTCCACTCTTGGATGTTATTAGGAAGGTTCCTAAATATGCAAAGTTTTTGAAAGATCTGTGTACAAACCGAAGAAAATTGTCGGGAAATGAGAGGGTTAACCTTGGCGAGAATATTTCAGCCATTTTTCAAAGACCGCTACCACCAAAATACAAGGATCAAGGTATGTTTGCAATTCCCTGTAAAATTGGGAATGTTGGAATAAAAAGGGCTATGTGCGATTTGGGTGCCTCCATCAATGTCATGCCTTTAAATGTTTATAGAAAAATCTCAAATGATCCACTGAAGGAAACTAAGGTAACAGTACAATTGGCTGATAGGTCGATTATATATCCCGAGGGGGTATTGGAAAACATTCTGGTTAAGGTAAATAATCTTATTTTTCCCGCCGACTTTTATATTATTGATATGGAGAATGATCATAGCAATAATGGGTCTGAAATTTTGCTTGGACGTCCTTTTCTATCAACCGCACACACAAAAATTGATGTTCGTAATGGCATTTTAACCATGGAGTTTGATGGAGAGGTAGTGAAGTTTGATGTATATAAAGCTATGAAATATCTTGATTCTGTCGAAAGCCTTAATTTCATTGATATTATAGATCCTTTGGCTAATGACTTTATCGGAACTGATTTATTTCATGATTTTTGTAGGGAATTGGAAGATCTCAATGATGACGACTTAGGCGAAGCAATTTCTACCCTCTCTTTAATTTCTGAAATTCGATTAACTCCATCACAATCTAAACTGCTTCCCTCAATTTTGCAGGCACCTCAGTTAGAATTGAAACAACTCCCACTACACTTGAAATATGCATACTTGGGCGACAAAGAAACTCTACTCGTCATCATATCAAACGAATTGTCGTCACAACAGTAAGTGGGTTAGTCCAATTCATGTTGTACCTAAGAAAACGAGAATAACTGTTACCGAAAATGATAAAGGTGAGAAGGTTCCAAAAAGAGTTCAAAACGGATGGCGAATGTGTATCGATTATAGGAAACTTAATTCCCAAACTCGAAAAGACCATTTCCCTTTACCGTTCATCGATCAAATGATCGAAAGACTTGCTGGAAAAACACATTATTGTTGTCTTGACGGATTCTCTGGATTTTTTCAAGTACCGGTAGCATCCGAAGATCAAGAAAAAACTACATTTACTTGTCCATTTGGCACATTTGCATATAGGCGAATGCCTTTCGGGCTATGCAACGCTCCAACCACTTTTCAACGCTGCATGCTAAGCATTTTCTCCGATCACATTGAGCGAGGTATAGAGGTATTTATGGATGATTTCACCGTTTACGGCGATTCGTTTTCTAAATGTCTCTCTAATCTTTCATATGTGCTTAATCGATGCATTGAGTATAATTTGGTTTTAAATTATGAGAAGTGTCACTTTATGGTAAGTAAGGGTTTAGTTCTCGGTCATATGGTTTCTGCCCAAGGAATAGCCGTTGATAAAGCTAAAGTAGACGTTATTCGCTCACTTCCATACCCCACTTCGGTGAGGGAAATTCGAAATTTTCTTGGTCATGCAGGATTCTATCGACGCTTCATAAAAGATTTCTCTAAGCTCGCACAACCACTTTGTCGCCTATTACAAAAAGATGCACCATTCGATGTAGACAAAGCTTGTAAAGAATCATTTGATGAACTAAAAGCACGACTTATTTCCGCTCCAATAGTGCAGCCCCCGGATTGGTCGCTACCCTTCGAAATCATGTGTGATGCCTCCGATCTAAGTGTAGGCGCAGTGCTTGGACAAAGATCCAAAGACGGACCGCATGTTATCGCTTATGCCTCTCGAACTCTTGATTCGGCACAGCGAAATTATTCCACAACGGAAAATGAGCTTTTTGCTGTCATTTTTGCATTAGATAAGTTTCGCCCTTATTTATTAGGAACTAAAATTCTCATTTTTTCTGATCATGCAACATTGAAGTGTTTGATCAACAAAAAAGACGCGAAACCTCGTTTGATTAGATGGATACTCTTATTGCAAGAGTTTGACATCCAAATCAAAGACAAGAAAGGCAGCGAGAATTTGGTGGCGGATCACATAAGCCGTTTAGCGACATCACCGGCCGAACTCCCTCTACGAGATGAATTCCCGGATGAATCACTAATGGAAGTTAAGGTAACATTCCCTTGGTTTGCCGATTTGGCGAATTTCTTAGCCACTGGTAAGGTCCCTAACAATTTGTCTCAATCCGCGGTTAAACGTATTAAAAGAGATGCTAGATATTATATATGGGATGATCCATATTTGTGAAAATTGTGTTCTGATCAAATAAATCGTTGTTGCGTAAGTAATAGCGAGGTAACTTCTATACTTAAATTTTGTCATTCTTACGCTTGTGGCGGACATTTTGGTCCTAAGCGAACTGCGCACAAAATTCTCGAGTGTGGGTTCTTTTGGCCTACCTTGTTTAAAGATACTTACGATTTTTGCAAATCATGTGACAGATGCCAACGGGTTGGGAACCTAAGTCGTCGAAGCGAAATGCCATTAAATCCAATCCATATATGCGAAGTATTCGACGTGTGGGGACTCGACTATATGGGACCTTTTATTTCGTCCTATGGAAATCTTTATATTATTTTAGCAGTCGATTACGTTTCGAAATGGGTTGAGGCGAAAGCCACCCGTGAAAATGATGCGAGAACCACGACTAATTTTTTGCGTGAATTTATTTTTTCCAGATTCGGAACTCCAAGGGCGATTATTTGCGATAGGGGAACGCATTTTGTCAATCGAATCGTCGAAGCCTTGATGAGGAAATATGGCGTGACGCAGCGAATATCAACGGCTAATCATCCGCAAACTAACGGACAAGCGGAAGTTTCAAATAGGGAAATTAAGTCAATCCTAGAGAAAATTGTAAAACCCAATCGAAAGGATTGGAGCTTGAAGTTGGTCGATGCGTTATGGGCATATCGGACCTCCTACAAAGGACCAATCGGCATGTCACCTTACCGCCTTGTCTTTGGTAAACCTTGTCATCTCCCGGTCGAATTTGAACATAGAGCATTTTGGGCGGTGAAAGAATGTAATATGGAGATGAGCACTGTTGGCGAAACACGGAAACTCCATATCCAATAACTCGAGGAGATTCGCCGAAACGCTTACGATAGCGCACAGCGTTATAAAGAACAAACTAAAGCATTTCATGACAAATACATTTCATTTAAATCCTTTTCAATTGGACAAAAGGTTCTCCTATTTAACTCGAAGTTGAAAATTTTTGCAGGAAAACTTAAGTCTAAGTGGAGCGGGCCGTTTACCGTAGTCAATACCTTCCCTCATGGAGCCGTGGAAATTGAAGATAGCTCGGGTGCACAATTTAAAGTAAATGGACAGCGGCTCAAACCGTTCTTCGAAAGCGCACCTATCGAACAAATTGAGGAAATTATCCTCGAAGAACCGAAACTCTGAGCATTGAATTGGTCGAGCTTAACGACAATAAACAAAGCGCTGAATGGGAGGCAACCCATTAGTTTTTTATTTATCATTTTTATTCTTTTTATTTCTTATTTTTCCACCTTGTTCCAGTATACTGATCGAATTTTTTTTTCTCATTGCATGCTTTTCTGTCGACCAAGAGCAGGGCAATTTCATTCCCCCACCAAAGTGCACCGTTTCATTAAACGCGGTGCATTTTAGCATGCGTAATGAGCGGTGCACGATAACCCCACCCCTTATCCTTTGCACACCATCAGATTTTTCCCTAATTTCCCCCCTTTTTCCCTTTTCTTTCCCTTCGCGTAAATCACTAAAACCCTAGCAAAACTCACCCCACCGCAAATCACAAAACCTAACCGGATTTTTCAAGACCCCACCGCCGTCGACCCATAATGCCGCGCACAAGGCAACAAGCCCGCCGCCTCCCCCAAGAACCACCGATGGTTATCGGCGGACGGTGCCGTTTTCAACCGCCCCAGTTTATGGAAATAAGCAGCGAGTTCGAGCCTTCCGCCGTACCTCCTCCTCGCCGCGGAGGCCGTCATCGACAAGCCACTACTCCGCCGGCTGAAAACCTTATTCCCCAGACGACCGCGGTTCCTCTGCCTCCCTCCCCGACCGTCAGCCACCGTTCGCACCATTCCAATAGCGTCGCCGACCCGAGCACCAGCCGCCGTCCGCCATCCCCACGGTCTCCGTCTCCGTCGTTTTATTCGATGCCCACCGTGGACTCGTCCACACCCTCTCGGCAGCGTCCGTTCCATACCCAACAGAGGGAGTCCACAACCCCTTCCTTTTCTATGCACTCTGCCGAACCAGAGCAACATCCCGAGGTAAATTCTACCCCAATTTTTACTCAACCGTTGCTAATGTATCATCCTTCTTTTGGATACACAGAGGACTTCTCGGCTGAATTCGGTTTCCATCAAGGTCACCAGTCCTCTGCAAATTATGGTGAGCACTCTAGTACATCATCCTTTCCCTCTCCGCCCAGAGGAGGCACCGAAAATCCTGAAAGAAACAGGCGTGGGCGTAAATATGACGTACCAGCAGAAGAAGAGCTCAAAGGATTCCTCATCTTTTCTGCCGATCAGCTCGACCAATTTCAGAGTATCCGACATAGGCCTTTTCGGGTTTGCAAATTCATTCCCCAGCATACTATTGTTAATTTGAATATATCTGACTCTGTTGCACATTATTTTGATGCTATCGGATGGACTGCTTTTTCTGAAATAAAATGTGGAACATTTTATGAGTTGGTTTTTGAATTCTACTCCACATTTTCTTTTGCCGAAACTAGTTACATTACGCCTGACTCTCCTGCTATTATTAGATATCGGTTATGTGGTCAAAGTTTTGCTATGTCTGTTAATGAGTTTAATTTAGCTATGGGTTTTGTGACTAACGTCACAAACTCCGATTATCTCACAGCATTGTTTGAGATTCCTGCAGATTTCGATGAGAATGCTGCTTATTTTGAGCTATCCGGACAAACAGACATGGCCTTCGACCCTCGCTCCACTAAGGCTATTGCGCTTCAAGATCCCGGGCTCCGTTATGTTCATCGTTTCCTTGCCTACAATTTTTCTGGACGTAACGATGCCTCTGCCACTTTAAGTAAGACTGAACTATTCTTCCTCTGGTGTATGCATTCGGGTAAGAAGGTAAACTTAGGATTTTGGTTAGCCCGCCAGTTCAAAGTCGTCATCCGGTATAATCGTCCTTTAATCCTTGGTCCTTTAATTACTCACCTCGCATCTAGAATAGCTAATTTTGACATTGAGCATTTCACTTACGCTTTTTCTATGGATGCTTTAGATGAGCGTTGCTTGGACTCCATGGGATTACTCGATGGACCACCGGATGCACCCTTCTTCAATCCACCGGGCATTTTAACGCCAAGGACACGGAGGGTTTTCACTCGCAGAAACGCCCCACGTGCCCCTCAATCCCCTCCTCCCCAAGAGCAGCCCTCTCACGATGTTCCGGATTTCGCTGCCCGTCTCCACGCATTAGAAGACAACATTTCCGAAATCCTCTCTTACCTATGTCCTGGGCACGGCCGCGGACGTGGCCGCAATCGTCGTTGATAACGGGGAGTTTCCTTTACCCCTCTTTGCCTTCACTTTTAATATTTTATTTTGAATTGGGGCAATTCATTTAAGTGAGGGGGAGGGTGCAACAACGCTTGTCCTATGCTTGTTTGATGATATGTTTGACTTTGACTGAACTTGAGTTGAACTTTTCTTGCCATTTCATGTTATCTAGCATATTATACTTGCTCTAGTACTTAGGAGTGATTGAATTGGAGCATTTTTGATAATCAAATGATATGGGTAATCTGTAGCTTGGCATTCTCTTTTAATTACTCTTGATTGTGTTGATTAGATTTCTCGCCTATCTTAATCAAAATTAGCCTAATTTTGTGAGACTTTGAGCCTTGAGCATGCATTCTTCATATTATGCTCATTTATTTTGCTTGAGAGTGTCATCTTGAATTTTAGGAATCTAGAACTTGTGGCTGGCTTACAATTCGAGACTACACTAAGAACGAGGTGCTTTAAAATGATTTAGGCATTAGGCTTTAAACCTCTTCCTTTTCTTTTCGTTTTAATTTACCCTTTCTCATCGCCTAGTGAACCCTTGTTAGCCTTACATCCCATTCCATTGACTTAACCACTTTTTGATTGATCAAATGCTAGATACTATACTACTAGGCAAATAAGGAAGCTGAAATTCAAATTAAGGGCATAACTCTTCGAAATGAAAAAGGAAAAGAAAAAAAACAGAATAAGGAAGCAATTGCTTCGAAAGAAAAAAAATGAAAAAAAAAGAAAACAGTTTCGAAGAACAGAAACATGAATGTTGATTGCCCATCTTTAAGCTCCTCATTTGTTTTCAATGATTGTTGTGTGAAAAAAATCTTGCATTGATCATTTCTTTGATTATTTATTTTCCATCTTTTTATCCTTTCCTAAACCCACATTACACCTTGAATAAAGACCTAATGATTTTTGCACCTTTGTTCTAATAAGTAGTGGAGAATTGAACTTGTTACAAGCTTATGGAAACCTTTGTTCATGCATGACTTTGAGTGTTTCTGCTTCAAGTTTTACCTTTAAAAACACCTTGAGTGCTCTTGAGTGTATCTTGGTGAGGATTAAGACTAGACTACGATTCGATCAATGCTTGATAGGAAATTAAAAGGAACAAGGGCTGCCCTTTGCTTGTATTTATTTGGTGTTAATTGTGTTTCTTTCAAGAACCTCCTTTGTGCTAGAGTCTTTATAATTCTGTTTGATGCTTGTAATGGCCTGTGAAGTGCATTCTTGGGTTTATGTTATTTCGGACATACTTGAGGACAAGTATGAGACAGGTGAGGGGGAATTTGATGAGCTCTCAAAATTGTCATGTTTCACTTGCTAATTTTCTAAGTTTTGTGACTTCTTGCTGCTTAATACATACTGTTTTCACTACATTTTGTGCAGGGGTCCAATTCTGGAAATAGCAGTGAAAATGGAGCATTTCTGCAATTTTTTTATTATCCTGTCATGACTGGCATCATGGGCACGACACCAGGCACGACGCATCTGACGTGGCAGTGACATAGCAGTGACGTGGCGGTGACGTGGCAACTTCTAGAAGCTCCTGGAATGTTCCGAAAAAAGAATCCGATCAGACTTATCAGCTTTTATCCATATTAGTTTTATTTTTGAATTTTAATCAACATTTGAATTTGAATTATTTCCTATCTTTTATCTTTGTAAATCTAAAGCCTATAAATACCAACCTTTGGTGAAGGCTTGACATCATCTTCTAGTTTTTGAGTCTTTTTATCTTTGTAAACATTTTCTAGCTTTAATCAAAGTTCATTTTCCTTTATTTTCTCATTTCACTTATTTTATGTTATTTAATTGCTTTTTTAAAATCAAGTTAAGTATGATAATCAATATCATACTTAGCTAAATCCTTTAAGCCAAGAACCAGCCAAGTCAATTCGATTCGTGAGAATTGAACTTGCTTAAATACTTTTGAGGAAATCATTTTTATCTTTCTGCTTAGATAGTTTGGCAATCGGCCTTACTAAAGTTTTTAAACGTTTTTCATATCAAAAAGGGCCATTTGGTCTGAATTCGCTTAAAAACATAGTTGGGAGGAAGGATCGGCCTGTGGCAAATTTCGACTTCCTATGAACACTCTTAGCGGCGGTCCGCTAAGAAAAGATAAAATCAGAAGCGATTCTACTTTTAGACAATTTCTGAGTCGGGTTTTTCCTGTTTCATTCTAAATACTTTAACGACGATAGTCGTGGTTGATTTATTTAAGAACCGTCTTTCGAAGATAGACTTGGGAGGATTGGTTACTCGAGAGAAGAACAAGTTACGACGGGTTGGGCCTCGTAGACTGTAACCGACATGATCCCCGAAATAAAAATCTATTTCAATGATCGAAAGAATTGAAGGAGCTGGTTCGAGGCTGATTTACATACTTGGTTTTTCTTACTACTTTTAATTCTTTTCTCTTTATTTTATTACTTCACCAAAAATCATATCACACCCCCCTCTTTTATTCCTTTGCTTTTTCAGATATTCCTGGGAATTCAGATTCAACAAATTCAAGTCAACAATTCCAGCTAATCTCCTACGGATCGACCCTCTTTCCCTATACTTATTCAATTTCTTTATTTTACTTATCGTTGAAAGATGATTTATTTATATTTATTTTGACCGGTTAACGACGACTTGTCAATAATAAAACAAATCATTAAATTGAATAAGTTATTTATTTATTTTTTGAATAAAAATCAGATCTTATTAAAAAAACTTTTCATAATCATTAAATCGAACATGTTCGAACCGATTTTTTAATTCATGATAATATAAAAAAGAATCCGAAAGTGAAAACATGTGGAGCTAATAATCCACGCAAAAGCCGCATAAATTTTGCATGCATCATCCGCACTTAAACTAAGTATCTAACCATAGGTTGATTGTCTATGAATCGAATCCCCACTTCCCATATAAAATAGTAATTAAAACAAATCTTAATTTAAAAGAACCAAAGGCGATTTACAGGGACAATTCAATGGTAAATGCCATATACTATTCAATGGTAATGTATCATTATTCATATGTACTATAATGTACTATTAACTGTTTTAATTAGCTTTAAAATTTTAAAGACTTAAAGTGTTATTATTCCTCTTTTAAAATAAAATTTTAAAAAATAATTTTATATTATTTTTTTCAAATTTTCTTTGTTTTTTAATTTAAAAAACAATTAAACTTTTATTACTATAATAGTTCCTATATTCACTTTAATTTAAGAGTAAAGTTCACAAAGGGTTACAAAAATTTGATCAATTATTCAATTTGGTAACCAAACTTCCAATTGCTTCAATGTGGCCATTAAACTTTTAGTTTTGTTTCAATTTGGTCATTGACCCGTTAACAACGGTTAAAAGGCCGATGTGGTTGTTAAAATATTTTGTATAATAACACATTTAGTTCTATACGTTAACGCATTCAAACAATTTAGTCTTAATTCGAAAGAAATAATAAAGCTAACCCTTATTATTTACACATTAGTTCAATTTGGCCCTATTTTAAATAAAAATAATTTAAGCCTAAAATCGAAACGTTAAACTCTAAAAATTTAAAAATTGAATAATTGATGAAAGTTAATAAAATCATCTCTATATTTTGTAGTAAATAAAAATACTAATACATAATTTAACAACGAATATACATAAATTAGTATTAAAGCAAAAGAGCAATATATTCAACAGAAATTTGCAGTGGATCTGTGCAAGGAAAGGACTTGAGGTCCTCCAAAATCAGAAGCATGGTCTTGTACTCTATGCTTTTGAGAGAATAGGGTTTCGGTTAGATCAGACAATGCATGATTCGGTGCAACATCGAAGGATTTGGGAGCTTGATGGAAAGCAAATGGAAGAGGATACGATGAAGTTGGTTAGATCATACAATATCCTCTTCGGTACAATTGTTATTTGAAATGTAGATTATTTGTTAGATTATGTGTTAGTATTTTTATTTACTATAAAATATAGAGATGATTTTGTTAATTCTGATCGATTATTCAATTTTTAAGGCTTTAGAGTTTAGGGTTCGATAATTGGGAGAAAGTATACATCACTCTTTTACTTGTTTTTAACGGGTCAGTGACCAAATTGAAACAAAACTAAAATATTCATAGTAACGTTGAAGCAATTGGATGTTTGGTTACCAAATTGAATAATTGATCAAAGTTTTGTGACCATTTGTGAACTTTACCCTTAAATTAAAGTAAATGTAGAAATTATTATAGTTATAAAAATTTAATTATTTTTTGAATTAAAAAATAAAAAATAATATAAAAATTATTTTTAAGATGTTATTCTAAAAGGGAATAATAACACTTTCGGCCCTTAGAATTTCAAAACTAATTAAAATAATTAATAATACATTGTGGTACATATAAATAATAATACACTGCGATACATGTCATTTATTGTAAAATTATCCGATTTACTCATATGATCACTGATAATGTGTATAATTTACATATATTAATTTTGATAATTTTATGAATTTTAAGTTTAATCATTATTAATTTGATTAATTTAAGCAATATGGCATATTTTTTGCATGACATGGTTTAATGAATTACTTTTTGAACAAGGAAAAAAGAAAACAACATATGAATTTTTATTTTTATTTACTGCAATATTTAGATTTTATTATGATTAGTTAAATAATATATATTTTAGTTTTTTTTTGTTCTAAATAAAAGAAAAACAATGGCGCGCAGTAGCCGCTAATCTCCCTTGGATTTTGACGCCAAATTTTATTTTGGCAGTGGACGTCCTTCTTCACTGGATTTCAATATAATTTTCTTGTTTTATTTCTTTTGATTGTTTTTTCTAATTTAATTTCTACTCAAATGTAGATCAAAGTTCGGGATAAAGTAGCAATTTTTTTAAAGTTCCGAGAAGTACAGAAAAAAAGGTTTAAGGACTAAGGTGGAAAAAGTTACCAACTTCAGGGATTAAATGTTGATTTATCCCTTATAAATAGTATATTTGTCTTAGCCTTTTATTGTCTATAAGAAGGCCATTTGACATAGAGAAGTTGCAAGTCTCAGAGCAAGCAGTCGAGAGAGAACAAAAAGAGAGAAACATGGGGGACCAAACATCAAACGTCTCAACTTTGTCTAATGTGTCGAACAAAGTGAAGCCATACTTGGCAATGGTCTCCCTCCAGTTTGGTTTTGCAGGGATGTACATCCTCTCCACCATTTCCTTGAAGCATGGCATGAGTAATTTCATCCTCGCTACCTATCGCCACGTCGTCGCCACCATCGTCATCGCACCCTTCGCCGTCATTCTTGAAAGGTTCATTTCCCTACACCATCACACAAAACAATGACATGTCATCGTTCGATTCATTGACAATGCATAAAATTATATGCCGGCGACATCAAATATTAATAGTATATATTGAATCCCCAACCTTATTAGTGCTTGCACATTGTTTTTATATGCAGGAAAATCAGACCAAAGATGACTCTCCCCATCTTCATCAGGATTGTGGTTCTTGGTTTCCTAGAGTACTGCTCTGAACTCCCTTATTTTGTTGCATTCTTTAGCATGCGAATGTAAAAA
The DNA here is from genome assembly GCA_958450335.1 of Hibiscus tridactylites. Classification (NCBI taxonomy): domain Eukaryota; kingdom Viridiplantae; phylum Streptophyta; class Magnoliopsida; order Malvales; family Malvaceae; genus Hibiscus; species Hibiscus tridactylites. Next base: position 82,558,141 of record OY288275.1, on the reverse strand, counting down.
AGTGTTTAATTAAGTTGTTGATATTGGAATATGTGCAGGCCAGTGCTTGACCAGAACTTATACTATCTGGGAATGAAGTTAACTACAGCAACATATTCATCTGCTTTCGTCAACATGCTTCCTGCTGTTACTTTCATTATGGCTGTGATTTTCAGGTAAAACTATTTCATCATCTTTATTAAGCTTGAAGGAAATTATATTCTATATATTAATATGATAATTATGCTTGTCAAATAGATTAGAGAAGGTGAATTTGAAGAAGATACGCAGTGTTGCAAAGATCGTCGGGACTATAATCACGGTGTTGGGAGCAATGGTGATGACTTTGTACAAGGGCCCTATTATCGACTTCATCAAGTCGGGAGGAGCCGCACACCACGGAACCGCCGGTGAATCTGCAGATCAACACTGGGTTTCCGGCACAATAGTGCTTCTCGGAAGTATCTTTGGCTGGTCAAGCTTCTTCATTTTGCAAGTGAGTTGAAATATTTGATTAAAAACCACTTGATTGTCTATGAGCTGATACAATATTGGTTACTGTTTCTTGTTCAGTCCTTCACATTGAAGAAGTACCCGGCAGAGCTCTCTCTAACGGCTTGGATATGTTTCATGGGAATGGTGCAAGATGGATTGTTGTCACTAATCATGGTTCGCGACTTTAGTGCCTGGAAAATAGGATTCGACACCAGACTTCTTGCTGCATCTTACTCTGTAAGTCCCCTTTTTTTCGTCAATAGAGTCTTAGGAATCACAAGTGCTTAATGCTTTGATATAATATAATCCATGTTTGATTAGGGGATCGTGTGCTCCGGGATGGCCTATTACATGCAAGGCATCGTGATCCGGGAACGAGGGCCGGTTTTCGTAACATCTTTCAGCCCTCTATGCATGATCATCACTGCTGCTCTAGGTGCCTTTATTTTAGCTGAAAAAATCCACCTTGGAAGGTATGATCTTAACACATGAATATGAAATGATAACAACATAGAATTCGTATTCACTGAGTGGATTCTGTATTGGTTTTCCTTGTTTTGATTGATTTCAGCGTACTCGGAGCTATTATCATAGTCTCAGGCCTCTACACCGTGGTATGGGGCAAAGCGAAAGACGGGAAACAGTCGGAAACCGATGAGAAAAGCAATGGCCTGCAGGAACTGCCCATCACAGACAAGGCTAGACCGACCGTGGCCATTGATGGAACTGCCAAGGGTGCTGATATTCCAGCTCCAAACAACAGCTTCAGCACTCAAGGGACATAAACCAATGCACTATGTTTTCTTCCAAATATGAGGCAGAGTTTTTTTCTTTCTAATGCGAGTGATGAAAACCATTACTATGTAACCCCTCACCCGACCAAGTATTTTGTAGCTTAATAATTAATTAACCATCCTTTTACTCTACTCTGACGCTTTAATATGGTGAGTGAAAACCATGAACCCTCGCGGTTTTTTGCCTACTTTCTTATCTAAACAATCCATTTTCCATTCTTAAACATTTTTTGTTTATTGATTCTTATTCCCCAAAATATCTCACCCAATTGGTTGAAGAAATAATTGTTTTGGACCAAATTGAATGCATTTGCATCCTCCGTAGCTTATTTGACATTGTTCGTAATGTTCTATGTTTGACACATGATTCATTCCGGTATAGATTTATGAGAAGAGGATGTTCGACCCTACTTAAATAGACGCTATATTTACATATAGGTCCCTGTTTCATTACTTTCCATTTGATGGAATATTGACGATCCATATATAGAAGGCATAGTGGTTTTTTGATCCCTTAACTTTTTCAGTTCAGTTATTTTAGCCCTTAAATTTTTATTATGTTCTTTGGCTCAGGAACTTTTATTTTTTTGGTCAAACTGATTGTTTTTTTTTTTTGCCGCGTCGTTAAAATTTTTAAAAAATATATTAAGATTTGTGAAAAGAAAAGTTAATATCAACATTTTTGTAAAGACAAAACATTTTATTTTTTCAATTCTTCTGAATTTTTTTAATAACATGTAAGAAAAAGACAAAATAGTTGACACTAACTTAAAATACATTACTATTGTTCCATCACATTTATTTCAATTTGACAAAAAATAAAAGTTTAGAAATCAAAAGAAACCCATAAAAGATTTAAGAAGTAAAATGACTAAATTAATAAAATTAGGGACACAATCTATATCAACCGGGTTAATCTAAACTATTGAAACCGTGGCAATAGCTTGACCTCGTTACCTCGTTTTTTATTAAGTTTGAAGGGCTAAAATCACTTCTATACCTAATAATCAATAAAAAAAAGATTTGAATTTCAATAGAAAAGTCATTTTTGGAAAGTGATTATTGATCCAACCCCAACAATTATTTTTTTTAGCTTTTGGAGTTGAAAATCTCGTTTAGATTTAAAATGACAAGTTTAACCCTTATTAATTTTTAAATCTATCTTTCACGTTTTTCAAAAATACTTTTTGACAGCATATCTAAAATAGACATTTTATATTTTCAACAACACTTTTTAACAGCAATACTAAACACTAAATCATTAAACTCAACTATTTAAAATTACTTTTGTACAACACTTTTATAAATCATTTTTCCACCGTAATTTTCATAATCAATGTCTAGAATACCACAATGACTTCAGCTTACATTATTGCTAGCGGCCTTTTGTAGGTAAGATTAAGAAAGTGTTTCTAAATCAATTGTCAACATCAAATGTAGAACTGAGTAACCAAAAAAGATGTATATACTTGTCACTAACATGTCAATTTATCAACACCTGTGACATGTCCACATTAGTAGAGAACTTCTGTTGCTTTTTTTTCATCGTGAACAGTGCTACCATAGATTAATTAGTGTGTTTCCATGTACATGTTCTCCAGGCCTGTGTAAAGCTATAGAAGATGGCCGAAAAAGTGACCGGAAAATAGACGACAGAGAGGCAAAACAATAACTGTCAAAGATCAAAGAGCCTGAACAGAACACACAACATGGGTAATAAATAGAGTAGCTGTTGAGAAATGCACAGAATGTTACAAGAATATAAAGAATCCTTGATCGAGAGGTTTCAGTCTTAAAAGAGTGAAGTTGTTCCTATGATGTGATTAGGATTCGAGTAGTATAGTCTATAAGTCGTAGAAATTTATTTAAATTTAAAATATAATTAAATACTACATTATAATTGAATTAAAATACTAAAAATATTATATATATATATATATATATATATATATATTTCAAACCAAAGAAAATGAGTGTAATATTAAAGTTAGAGGTGGCAATCGTGTCGTTCGGTTTGGGTTCGGGTCGTTTCGGTTCGAGTCGTTTCGAGTCTATTTAGATTCGATTCGGGTCGGTTCGGATTCGGGTCGAATTCAGGTCTATGATGAGTCGGATCCGGTTCGGGTATTGGATCGGGTCAAAATTGGATCGGTTGTTTTCGGGTCGGGTCAATATCGGATCGGTCGCTTTCGGTTCGGGTCAAAATCGGGTCATTCAGGTCGATTTCGGGTCGGGTCAACATTTAAATTTTCGGGTCAATTCGGTTTGTGTTGGGTTTAGGGTTTTAGGTTTAGTATTTATGGTTTAGTTTAAAGTTATTGGTGAATGAGATTAATTCTGATTCAACTTGTTAATCTATGCATTTAAATTTAATTAAATATTTAAATCAAAGCTTCATGTATCCATATCAAAATTTTGTGTATAATTATATTAAATCAAAGTTTATTATATGTAATAATAATAATAATAATAATAATAATAATAATAATAATAATAATAATGTCTTAAATGAATTAATTTATTAAACTTAGAATCTAATTGAGCTAACTAAAATCTAGAAGCATAAATCACGGACATAATTAAAATAATTCTAAAACTAAATGTGAAATTTCAATTAAATTAATCTAAATTGAAACTCAATTAAATTAAGAAAAAGAAAAAGAGAAAGACAATTGGTAAAAATAGAGAGGGAAAAGACAAAATTTTGGAGGGAAATAAGCCACCAATTTTTAAGCTAGATTGAAAAAAAAAGACAATTGGTAAAAATAGAGAGGGAAAAGACAAAATTTTGGAGAGAAATAAGCCATCAATTATTTAAGCTAGAGATTAATTACTTTTTAGGTCATGTTGCATTTAAAATATTACATTTTAGTACTAATATTTAACTTTAAGTTTTACTTTAATTTAATTTAGTCACAAGTATCCCCACAGTTTAGACTTCGAATATAGAAATCCCTTCCCTGTAGTGATATTTAATCTCTAAAAATTTACTTTTAGTCAAAATTAACTAATCTTTGTAATTTAGTCTATTAATTAAATATAATGATATTTTTGTTCATTTTAATTTCTAAGATTTAATTTTTAGCCAAAATTAACCCATATTTATTTATATGGTATAATTATGAAATTGATCATTGGACTCTCAAATTTCTCCACTTCCATATTGTCAATTTAGTCCACAATTTCAGTTTTATGCTATATTTTATGGTGAAATTATAAAATTGGTCACCAAGATCTCAAATTTCTCTACTTTCAAATTGTCAAAATGGTCTCTAATTCCAATTTTAGCTATATTTTATGGTAAGATTGTAAAAATTGTCTCTAATTTCAGTTTATGGTTTAGGCCTTAGTGTTAATTGTTTAGGGTTATTGATTTTAGATTAATTTTTATGGCTTAAAGGTTAACAATTTAGGTTTTTAGGGCTTAGTGTTAATGATTTAGGGTTTATGGTTTAGTTTAAGGTTATTGGTTCATGAGATTAATTTTTATGGCTTAAGGTTTATTGTTTAGGATTTATGGCTTAAGATTAAATATTGGGAGAGAAAATAATACATTAAAATTTTAAATTTAAAAGTTAGTAGGGACAAAAGTTTTATTTAATTAATATTTAAACGTAAAATGACATAAAATGTTATTATACCACAACTTTGACAAGAGCAACGGTCTCTTCCATGGTATAGTACAAAAAGAAAATAAAACATACTTCATTTTATTATTTATTATATTGTTAAAAATAGATGATATTAAAAATAAATTATTTATTTTACCTTAATTTTCGGGTTAAATTCGGGTCGATATTCGGTTCAGCTTTCGGTTCGGGTCCATTCAGTTCGGGTCTATTCGGTTCGGGTCCATTTCGATTTCGGCTCGGTTTATTTCGAATTTCGGGTCAACTTCAAATCACCATGTTCAGGTCAAAGTCAGGTCTCGGTTCGAGTTTCAAGTCTCAGGTCAAGTTTGCCAGGTCTAATTAAAGTTAAAATAAGTACAAGACTGAGGTTATCCAACCACTGTCAATTCATTTTAATGCTGCGTTCTTGTGTTACTTTTTTCAGTTTCTTTTAGTTGTTTACATCTTTATTTGATTTAGAGCAGTAATCGTATATACACTTTCTGCAGCTGTTGTTAGGCAAGAAATTTCTGATGAGACAGATCGAGAAACCGGTCGTAGCAAACAAATCTCTAGTGTTCCAATTCATCTCACTATCTACTCTCCTAATGGTGAGATAGAGTGGTAGTCAAGTTGTTTAATCGCTCCTCATAAATAGGTGTTGTAGAACTAATGTTTTAATATAATAATTGAAAAATGTTTTAAACTAATTTGAAAAGAATTTAAAATTTGGTTTTCAGTCCAAACAACTTGAAATTATGTTTGAGGTATTTTGAGAGGTTTTTGGCAAAGACTTTTCATGTTTTTAATAGTCAAACTTGTGTTTTCAGAGTACCAGTATCGATACGGTAAACTCTCGTACCGATACCTTTTTGCCCCAGTTTGGCCACTGTTAAAACCCGTATCGATACATGCCCTTGCCGTATCGATACGGAGTGGGGTCGTTTCGATACGCCAGGTAAGCGTACTGATCCCATTTCAACTACCCCAACGGCTATTTCACAACGGCCATTTAAATGTGAACTCGTACCGATACACCCTCAAGTGTATCGATACGCCCAGGCTGGCAAGAGCCCAACGGCTAGTTCCTATGAAGACCGTACCGATATTGTTCCACGCGTATCGATACGGATAGCTGCAGAACAACATTTATGAAGGGAAATAAAGTCCTCAACGGCTCCAATTCATCCCCAACGGCTAGAAACGGCTACAAACTCAATTGGGAGTATAAAAGAGACCTTCAAGCATCAAGAGAAGGTTAATGCTCATATTGTCAAACATCAAATGATCAAAAAGTGTCTTAGTGCTTAAATTGTCAATTCTTGTATAAACAAACACTAGTGAGCCAAAATTGTCAAATTTGCTCAAGTGTTTTAGGTTTTGGGTGAGTGCTTAACTGTGCAAACAAACACCTATTAGAGGGTTTTAAGTTTGCTTATTGTTTCTCTTTGTAAAGAGGGTTTTGATCAAAGCTTTGGGTAGAAGCTTGATCGGTTGTAAGGGTTTCCTCCTAATCCTAGAAAAGGGGACGAATCAATAGTGGATTGATTGAGAAATCCTTAGTGGGGAGCTAAGGTAGTGGGTGTAGACCTTGGTTAGAAGGTTGAACCACTATAAATCATTGTGTCAAATTTCTTTTTAGCTTCCACAACCCTTCCACCCAAAAATCCATCTCTCCGCCACTTGGTGAGCTAAATTGGTTGATCGAATCGAGCCCCTAAAATCTCAACAATTGGTATCAAAGCTTGGCTCAATCGAAGAGGATTAACATCCTATTGAGAAGATCCGGCAAGCTCGATCACTATTTCATCAACCGGCTTAAATGGCACAATCTATCGACAAACCGCCTTTCTTTGACGGAACTCACTATGCCCATTGGAAGACAAAGATGAAGTTCTTCATCAAATCAAAAGATTACAAGATATGAGATGTAGTTGAAGATGGTTCGTTCGTGCCTCAAAGAAGTAAAGCAGAATGGAGTGCCGACAATCCCAAGAAGATGGAGCTTAATTGTAAAGCCTTGCACATCTTGTTTTGTGCTTTTGGCCCAACCATATATGAGAAGATGTCTTCTTGTGAGAGTGCCAAGGAGGTATGGGACAAGCTTGAAGTCACATACGAGGGAACCAATGAAGTCAAGGAGACCAAGATTGGGCTCCTAACCTTGGAGTATGAGAACTTCAAAATGGATTCGGAAGAGAACATTGAAAATATGTTCGATAGATTCTCCACCATCACCAATGGTCTCAAAGGCTATGGAGAAGCCATTCCGGAGGAAAAGCTTGTTCGGAAGCTCATCTACTCACTTCCCGAGTCTTGGGACTCAAAGAGGACCGCCATCATCGAAGCCAAAAATTTGAAGACTTTGAAGCTTGATGAACTCATGGGGTCACTCCTTACTCATCAAATCATGAAGAAGAACAAAGAGGATGAGAAGAAGAGGAAAGAAATTAGAGCTATGAGAGAGAAGAAAATCAAAGGGCTAGGCATCAATGCTAGTGTCGTGGCTCTCAAATCCTCCACTTGCCATCATGTTTACTCAAGTGAAGAGGAGGATGAAGATGAAGAGATAGTTCATCTCTTCAAGAAGTGTGCCCCGTTCATGAAGAAAGCCTTGAGAGAGCTTGAACGAGAACCTAAAAGAAAGGAGAGGGCAAGCACTTCAAGCCATAAGAAGAAGGCACATGTGGCTACTTGGAATGATGAGGGCTCCACCGACGATGAACAAGCCAACCTTTGCCTTATGGTCATCGAAGAAGATTCAAGGGTAACTTCTAATTCATCTACTTCATGCTCTTATTCCTTTGATGAATTACAAGATGCCTATGATGATTTGGTTTTAGATTTTAAAAGCCACATTTTGAAAAACAATAAATTGATTTCAAAGTTAAAAATTCAAAATGATTTTCTTTCTAAAACCAAACTTGAACTTGAAGCAAAACTTGAAGAGTTTGATTTAAAATGTTTTGATTTACAAAAATTGCTTCAAAAAGTTCAAGAAGAAAATGATTTGATTTCCAAAGAGCTAGAAAAGAAAAACAATTTTGGAAAATCAAATTTCTATGTTAGACAATCTAGTGCCCCTAGATTTATTAAATGAAAATGTTTAAGGAGTATTTGGGTCCCAAAAGGACTTAATACTTCAATTAAAAAGAATGACATTTAAAAATGGATTTCAAAGGGGACTAAAATTTGTGCTACTAATGTTCATGGATCCAAAGCAATTTGGATACCAAAAATTACTTGATTGTCTATTGCTAGGTGTGATGGAGATGTTCAACAAGTCAAACATTGAGGGGGGGCTCCATGCACACAAGGAAGAACACTTGAAGAAGGAAGGCTTCACATCCTACCTTGAGTTCAAGTGTTGGTAAAAATCTAGTTGTCTTAGCATTTATTTGTTTTATTTTTAGTTTATACAACTAGATGATCATAAATGTTGGACTAACATTTTTAATGATGCTTTGAGTAAGGGGGTGTATTTTAAAACCAAATTCTTATTTTTGTCAAAGTTCTTACCTTTATTGTTATTTTGAACTTAATGTTTTAAATTCTTTTTGATATAACAAAAAGTGGAGAAATGGTTTTAAAAAAAATTGAATTTTCAATTGAATAAGGGGGAGCTTTATTTGATTTCATATCTTTAATCTCTTATTCACATTTTTAAAGTTAAAAGGGAAAATCTCAAACAATTTTTCAAGTGAGTTTTATTATATCAAAAAGGGGGAGATTGTAGAACTAATGTTTTGATATAATAATTGAAAAATGTTTTGGACTAATTTGAAAAGAATTTAAAACTTGGTTTTAAGTCCAAACAACTTGAAATTATGTTTGAGGTATTTTGAGAGGTTTTTGGCAAAGACTTTTCATGTTTTTAATAGCCAAACTTGTGTTTTCAGAGTACCAGTATCGATACGGTAAACCCCCGTACCGATACCTTTTTGCCCCAGTTTGGCCACTGTCAAAACCCGTATCGATACAGGCCCTTGCCGTATCGATACGGATTGGGGTCGTTTCGATACGCCAGGTAAGCGTACCGATCCCATTTCAACTACCTCAACGACTATTTTCCAACGACCATTTAAATGTGAACTCGTACCGATACGCCCTCAAGCGTATCGATACGCCCAGGCTGGCAAGAGCCCAACGGCTAGTTCCTATGAAGGTCGTACCGATACTGTTTCACGTGTATCGATACGGATAGCTGCAGAACAGCATTTATGAAGAGAAATAAAGTCCTCAACGGCTCCAATTCATCCCCAACGGCTAGAAACGACTACAAACTCAATTGGGAGTATAAAAGGGACCTCCAAGCATCAAGAGAAGGTTAATGCTCATATTGTCAAACATCAAATGATCAAAAAGTGTCTTAGTGCTTAAATTGTCAATTCTTGTATAGACAAACACTAGTGAGCCAGAATTGTCAAATTTGCTCAAGTATTTTAGATTTTGGGTGAGTGCTTAACTGTGCAAACAAACACATATTAGAGGGTTTTAAGTTTGCTTATTGTTTCTCTTTGTAAAGAGGGTTTTGATCAAGGCTTTGGGTAGAAGCTTGATCGGTTGTAATGGTTTCCTCCTAATCCTAGAAAAGGGGACGAATCAATAGTGGATTGATTGAAAAATCCTTAGTGGGGAGCTAAGGTAGTGGATGTAGACCTTGGTTAGAAGGTTGAACCACTATAAATCATTGTGTCAAATTTCTTTTTAGCTTTCACAATCCTTCCACCCAAAGATCCATCTCTCCACCACTTGGTGAGCTAAATTGGTTGATCGAATCGAGCCCCTAAAATCTCAACATGTGTTATCTAAAGTAAAACACTAAGTTCTTTGCACTGAAAATAAACCTTGGTTATCATAAAAACATGATTGGCTTAGTGGTAAGCATGCCCGGCCCCCACTTTCTCTCTAAGGACCCAAGTTCAAGTCTCCACAATGGCATCTCTTGCTTTTGAGTTTTCTTCCCCCAATCAGGTGACACGTGTCATCACCTGATTGGAAGGGGAAATTAATTAATTAAATAAAAATAATTAAAGTCATCCAATAAGGTGGTGACACGTGTCACCAAATAATTAATTAATTTTATTAAATTAAAATTAAGATCGAATTAATAGAGTGTATAAGTAACGAGGATCAAATGTGTAATTATACCATTATTTTTTAACTGTCACGTCACCCTTCCGTTAACATCTAACGACTGGTGGTCAAATTGCATCAAATTTAATAGTATAGTAGTTTAATTGCTTCGAAAAAAAATAAAGTGGCCAAATCGCGACTTTTCTAATAGTATGGTAGTCATTTATGTAGTTTACCCTTAATAAAATTGGGGACACAATCTATATAAACTGGGTTAATCTAAACTATTGAAACCGTGGCAACAGCTTGATCTCATTGTCCCGTTTTTGATTGAATTTGACGGGCTAAAATCACTTTTCCACCTAATAATCAGTGAAAAACACTTGAATTTCGATAGAAAAATTACTTTTGAAAAATGATTCTAATCCAATCCCAAAAAGTTATATTTTAGCTTTTGGAGTTGAAAATCTTGTTTGAATTTAAAATGACAAGTTTAACCCTTATTAATTTTTAAATCTATCTTTCACTTTTTTCAAAAATACTTTTTGACAGCATATCTAAAATAGACATTTTATATTTTCAGCAACACTTTTTAACAGCAATACTAAACACTAAATCATTAAACTCAACTATTTAAAATTACTTTTCTACAATACTTTTATAAATCATTTTTTCACCGTAATTTTCATAATCAATATCTAGAATACCACAATGACTTCAGCTTACATTATTGCTAGCGGCCTTTTGCAGGTAAGATTAAGAAAGTGTTTCTAAATCAATTGTCAACATCAAATGTAGAACTGAGTAACCAAAAAAGATGTATATACTTGTCACTAACATGTCAATTTATCAACACCTGTGACCTGTCCACATTAGTAGAGAACTTCCGTTGCTTTTTTTTTCATCGTGAACAGTGCTACCATAGATTAATTAGTGTGTTTCCATGTACATGTTCTCCAGGCCTGTGTAAAGCTATAGAAGATGGCCGAAAAAGTGACCGGAAAATAGACGACAGAGAGGCAAAACAATAACTGTCAAAGATCAAAGAGCCTGAACAGAACACACAACATGGGTAATAAATAGAGTAGCTGTTGAGAAATGCACAGAATGTTACAAGAATATAAAGAATCCTTGATCGAGAGGTTTCAGTCTTAAAAGAGTGAAGTTGTTCCTCTGATGTGATTAGGATTCGAGTAGTGTAGTCTATAAGTCGTAGAAATTTATTTAAATTTAAAATATAATTAAATACTACATTATAATTGAATTAAAATACTAAAAATATTATATATATATTTCAAACCAAAGAAAATGAGTGTAATATTAAAGTTAAAATAAGTACAAGACTGAGGTATGAAGTTTATTTTTAGATTTTTCAAAGGAAAAAAAGTGTACATAAATAGTGTGAGTCCCGAATAGCAAAAGGAAGAAAATAGTGCATATGGAATATATTGTTACTAAAATTAAAAACCATTGTTTAATAGCGGAAGAAATGATTATACTGGTCAAGTTAAAATAATATTAAAGTAAGCTATGAATTAACAAAATAATTTTAAAGATATCATCATATTTTCCAATTTGAAAATATTTTTTTCCAATTTAATATTTAAAATATTCAATAAAAATAATCACGTATTACGTAAACTACATAAATGGTCACCGAACTTTTAAGGCGATTCGTTTTGGTCACCGTACTTTTAAAATATTCAATAAGGTCACCATATTTTTAGTTCTATTTCAATATAGCCATCGAACTTTTACTTCACTTTCAATATTGTCTCTCTCGTTACCTTTCGTTAGAAGCTGACGTTAGTTTTTGTTTTTCCTTAATAAAAAATGAGTAAACTACACCAATCATCATTCAACTTTCTTCTTACTTACCGTACTTAAATTTTGAATTATTCATATTTTAGACATTCTCAAATGACATGTTTAAACAAATAGAAAATTTTGATTAATCCTTAAAAAATTATTTTGATTAATTGGTAAATTCATATTATTCAATTCTCGATCATATATTGTACCAATTAAATCAGATAATATATTAACCCAGTTAACCGAAATATTTGATTCTGAAAATGATTTTTTACTTTGTTTATTAAAATATCAAATATGATAATATGATAAATTTAATAATTGTTCGGTTGTGATAAAATTGTAAAAACAACTAGAAAGTCAAAAATTGGAAGTTCGCACATATTAATCCCATACAGAGTCAAAACTTTAAAAAAAATCAGAAGGGTATCAAAATCATTAGACTATAAGATATTGTAATGCATAAAATTTAGAAATATTATATATAATAGATCAGACCAGTTAATCATTTTGCTTAAAACTGTGAACCATAATCGAATCGAAATAATTTATTTTAAAATTTTGTACTAAAATCGGGTTCGATTAATCCTTAAAAATTATTTTGGTTAATTGCTAAATTCAGATTATTCAATTCTCGATCTTATATTGTACCAATTAAATCGAATAAACGGTTAACCAGTTAATTAGAATATTTGAATCAAATAATAATTTTTTTACATTGCTTATTAAAATATCAAATATGGTAAATTTAATAAGCTAAGTAAAAAAATCATTACCTGAATTTTTCTATATGTATAACCATGTCATTTGAGAGTAGCCAAAATATGAACAATTCGAAAGTTAAGTTATTAAATTGAAATTTATTAAACTCTAGTGACCAAAATAGAAGTAAGAAAAAAGTTTGAACGATGATTGATGTAGTTTAACCATTTTTTATTAAGAGAAAACCACACGACAACTTCTAACAGAAGGTAACGGGAGGGATTGTATTAAAATCGAACTAAAAGTTGGGTGACCTTATCGAATATTATAAAAGTACGGTGACCACAATAAATTTGCCCTAAAAGTTCGATGATCATTTATATAATTTTTCTACATTCTAATTAGTTGATATTTTTTTCTTAGGATTAAATAATAGTTTAGAAACTAAAGTGAAAAAATTTTAAGTACCAAAGTTTAGGATTAAATAAAAGTATAAAACAACCAGCAGAATCACACCACCAAACAACATGATTAAAAATCTAAAGAATTTATCATTTAGAAAAATTATTATACGAACTCAACAAGTATCCCAGTAGAGAAATTATATTATAAGTTTGGTTCGTCACGTCATTCATGGTCCCAATCAATAAAAGTATCAATTTCATTAATTTTTTCTATGTCATTTTTTACCGAGTAAATCTTCACTTAGACTTACTGTAAATTAAATTTAAAAACACTCTTTACCAATTGTAGATTCACTTGGTAAAAAGATGATATAAAAAAACCAATGAAATAGATGTTTTTTATTGGTTAAGACCATGGATGACATGGCGAGCCGGGCCTATGATATAATTTTTCGTCCCAGTGGAAGAGCGGATGATGTTCATCCTAGAGGACACGGGTTCAAATCGTTTTGTCTATATGGTGTATACACATTGTCAAAATATTAAAAATATGTATGAACAAATATTATCATGTAATGATCTTTAGACCATTCAAAAAATCATTATCCGATATGATATATAATAAAATTCGGTAATTATTATGCTGTGTTATCCACCAATCCATTATATTAGTTTGAACGCAAACAAATAATCTACGTATTATTTCCTTTCCTTTCAAGTTACCTTCTTAATTTATACTAATAAAACTATCACACAGTAAGACCTCCAATTAGAAGGTTATCTATACTCGATGCTTCTTATCTTCCAATTGTCATTTAATTTAATTTGATAATTATAATTTCTGTGGAAAAGAATTGTATAGTTGGTGGGCATGCCGGAGTGGTTATCGGGCATGACTAGAAATCATGTGGGCTTTGCCCGCGCAGGTTCGAATCCTGCTGCTCACGTTTTCCTTTTTCCGGCCTCTTCTACTTTTTAGCGGCCCAATTGCCCAAATTGAGTGGGAACGGAGTAACAAAGAAACCCATTATTAGGCAGAGCAGATAATAGTGTAGGTTGGTCCCGATTCCCGAATAACAAATAGAAGAAAATAGTGCACATGGTATATTGTTACTAAAATTAAAAATCACTGTTAACATCTTCCCCCCACCAAAATGAAAAAATCACTGTTAACATAATATAAAAGTAAGCTGTGAATTAACAAATTAATTTTAAAGATATCATTATATTTTCAATTTGAAATTATATTGATTTTCTCTTGTTTATATTTAATTTTTGTCTAATTTAATATGTAAATTATCCAATAAAAATAATCATATATCATATTCTAATTGATTGATATTTTTTCTTAGGATAAATTAGGATTAAATGGTAGTTTAGGTACTAAAATGAAAAAAAAAACCCTCAAGTATCCAAGTTTAAGATTAAAAAGACAACGTCTAGCGATGGCAACTGGGCGGGGCGGGTTTTTGGTTGCCTCGGCCCCGACATGAAATTTAAAACATCTGCCTCGACTCCGACCCTCCCCGATTCTAATATATTATATTTCTACTCCGACTCGCCCTGAAATAATAAAAAGCATAACCCGACTCTGACTTAACTCTGATATTTTAATAAAAAAACTTGACCTGCCCCGGAAAAAATTAATTAAAATATTAAATATAATATATAAAAATATAATCAATATATATAAATATGTCGGGGCGGGGAATTTTCACTCTAAACCCGAACCCGACCAACTTTATTTTTCTATAATCCGACCCAAACTAATTTTTAATTAAAAAAACTCGCTCCTATCGAATTGGATCGGGACCCGACGAGAACGAATTATTTTGCCATCCTTAAGACAACAGTAAAATCACACCACCAAACAATATGATTATAAATCTAAACAGTTTATCATTTAAAAGAAATTATTATCCGATATGATATATAATAAAATTCAATAATTATTATGCTGTGTTATCCACCATTACATTACTTTGAACACAAACAAATAATCTACGTATTATTTTCCTTCCTTTCAAGTTACCTTCTTAATTTATACTAATAAAAGTATAAAACTACCACACAATACGACCTCCGATTAGATGGTTATCTATACTTCTTATCTTCCAACTGTCAATAAATATAATTTGATAATTATAATTTCTGTGGAAAACAATCGTATAGTTAGTGGGCATGCCGGAGTGGTTATCGGGCATGACTAGAAATCATGTGGGCTTTGCCCGCGCAGGTTCGAATCCTCCTGCTCACGTTTTCCTTTCTTCTACTTTTTAGCGGCCCAATTGCCCAAATTGAGTGGCGCAGGTTCGAATCCTCCTGCTCACGTTTTCCTTTCTTCTACTTTTTAGCGGCCCAATTGCCCAAATTGAGTGGGAACGAAGTAACAAAGAAACCCATTATTAGCAGCAGATAATGGATGGCATTAAGCATTCCGCACCGATCAGCGTCCATCACAATCTGAAAAAGTTTTGCTTCAACCCTTTTTGGCGATCCAAATTCCAAAAACAAGACAGAGCAGAGTTGGACCACTTTCTCCATGAAACTCCCCACACCAGAAGCTCCTGCGACCTAAAAAGTTACCGATTTCACACTGTTCTGGTTTCACACAATGCTGTTCCAGTACCTGGTGTTTGGCAATCCTGTCGAGACCTTGCCTAGTGTTTGCTGATATGCTGATCTAAGATTCCAAATGCACGACAATTAACATCTGTCCCACCACCACTTCCCCTCTTTCATTACAAACCACATAACTCAACTCCAAAACCTGTTTTAGAGCATGTCAACACATGTTATAGCCTCACCGTTCAATACTTCATCTAGTGCCAAATAATTTAAAACCATCTTAATTTGCTTACTATTTCTTCTCCATCCTCATTCTGTCAACTTCTAAATATACCCATTTTTTCTGGGTTTTTTTAGACTTAAAGATAAACATGTAATGGAAAGGGGGAGGCGAACTACGAACTACGTCATGAAGCAAAATGGGGAGAAAAAGGCAAAACAAAACAAGAATATAAGAGAGTAATCAGGGGCAGCATTATATTACGTGGTGACTCCACTACATTGACTCGTTTGAGTCACCGTGTTTCCCAGACGTAAGGTTTCGTATAGTGTGGGATACAGTCATCCCAATATTCTGCAACAATAACTTCATCTCCCCACCCAAAACACTGTCCAGAAAAAGGATGTTTCCATATATTCTTTTCCAACTTTTCTTTATTCAATTCGGATTTTTTCCCCAATTGTTGTTGATGATGAAATCAAAAGCTTCTCCCATTTTTTTCTCATTAATTAAAGCTCCCCACTAGAACCAAGGATTTGTTTTTGCAGATTATGAAGTTTATCTGTTACCAAATCCCAGTGCTGTCCACAATGATTCAGCGGCATCTCGGTTGTGCTTGGAATTGCGACCGATGAGTCATCCCCAATAGCGGGAACTCCCCTTTGCTTTTATATGACAACAATTTCATGTGCTTGGAACAGTGTTGAACTGATTGACACGCTAAAATTTAATTAATAATGCCTTGTCCTTGTTGATAAGTTTAATCATGGTTTTAGCCCTATTACTATGTTGAAATTTGATATATAATTCCCCTATTTTAATTTGGTACGATTTTGTCTTCATGTTTTATTGATTCATGATATAGTACTACTGAAATAAAGTAAGTTGATTGAATTTCAAATTTGAGTAGCATACGGACTAAAACCATAATTACACATGTATATTATTACTTTGCTCAACTTGTTATTCACTTTTTCACCATTATGAAGCAACTTGTCTAATATTCTGTTTCTATTGGAGGGAATACAAAAACCAACATTAGTTTTTGAAATGGGAAAAATCTTATCAAGATGCATATATAGCAGTGTAATCTATGCTTTTGGGGTGGCTTAGGTTGGAAGCTGACTTTATCTACAGTTCGGGCTTAACTTTTTTTTTTTTTTTTTTGCACAAAAGATTAGGCTCGGCATTCCTCTTATCAAATCAGTAAAAATAACATTCCTATTATATAAATTATTATTCTACTTTCGTTTTATCCTTAAAATTTATAGGTTAGATAATTGATGGGTATATTTTATAGGTTAGATTTGTATCAAAAGTTGGTGTACATATTATATTTTTGAGATGATTTTTTACATGTGTCTCTTGATGTCTAATAAGATAAAACCGTGAAATCTAAAGAATTTTGCGTAAAGAAAACTCGACCTATAATCTTAAGTGTATAATCTATTAATGTGAAAGCATGATACCACTTGGGCTATAGCTTGTACCATACTCCACAAATGCAAACCCTTCAATTTTTTATACCAAGCTCTTGTAAGGCAAGGATATATCAGTTATTGATATAGACAAATAAAAGCTTAAAGAAAGATGAACATGTTTTATTTGTCGCAAATTAGGCAAATCCATTTCCATACAAAACTGATAAGAACAGGACACACACATATATGTGCCAATCATAGCTTCAAAGTTTGTTGCATAAATCAATAATTAATACATATAAATAATGGTCTGTCATCCAAACAAATAGTTTAAGCTTAGAATATTGATAGATGTTAGTATTAATTTACGTCACTGAAGACTTGGGAGTCATATTCTTATGATTTAGTCCCTCAATAATCGTTTTTACTTAGGTCTAAAAAAACCCAATAATCAAGCACAAATCATTCTACTCGTTGTCGTCGTCGTCATCAGATCTATTATATTATATATATATATATATATATATAAATAAATACATGCGCACTTACCAACTTTGCATTACCTAAGCAGCAATATGAGATCCCACAGGCTGAAAGTGGAACAACCTAACAGATACCGAAAACATTAGATAATTAATGGTGGATGATGTCTATCCTTTGTTAAAATTGGCAGCCGCCTGCGTATATAAAAGTTTTTACATATATTTACATATAAGTTATAATCATGTTACATCATGTAAAACTTAAAATTTATTTGCGTTGATTTTTTTTTCTAGATAGGGGAATTGTTTTTGCTTGCCTGTCACCACCCTATTTGCTGGAAGAGACAATTTATACATTAGGGTTCGTTTCTTCTTCTTCTTTTGATCAAAACATTAGGGTTCCTTTCTTCTTCTTCTGATCAAAACATTAGGGTTCCTTTCAATCCCATTGGGTTTCTGGTTTCAGTTTCAGAATAATAGTTCCTTTCCCAACAGTCCATGATATAACCCAAAATCTGTCCCCATATAAATCCCTAAAGATTTTTTGTCCTTTATTGCATGGGTTTAAGACTTTTTCGAATGCATTAATCAAATATGATGAATGCTAAACTATTATTTTTTAAACAGTTCGTATCTAGGAGATGGTGAAGAAAAAATTTACTTCTAATGGATATTGAACATACAATTAGAGAGAAGAAAATGTGTCAACTAAAAATTTTTAACCACATCCTCTAAAGATTGTTGACATTATATCTAACATTATAAAATAACAATGAGTGGACCTTGAAAATCACCTTAGAAAAACATTTAAATAAATATGTTGTCATATGCTCAATCAAATATGGACGGAATAGGTGTTGTGTTTGTAGGTGATCACACCCTTAAAAATTTTAAATTTTCATATAGTTTAGGTATTTTTATTGACAATTTAATTTCACACCCTCTAAAATTTTAAGGCTCGTCAGCCTCGTCTGGTTCTAGAGAATGAAGTCCGTTCTCATTTTCTTGAAAATGAAAAATGGTGAAAAAACGTGTTTCGTTATAAAATTAGAAAATAAAAACAAAAATAAGTGAATATTTGAAAACATAAAAAAATGTTTTCATTGTTTTTATTTAGAATGTTTTAGAAAAGTAGAAAATATGAAAACAAGATTTTTTTTTTAATTTTAATAATTTTAACTTCAATCTAACCCGGGTTCGAATCCTTCAAATTTCATTTTTAAAATTTTGTTTCATTTACTCATATTTTATTATTATTATTATTATTATTATTATTATTATTATTATTTAACTATATTTTATTTTAATTATTTAATATTTTTTATTTCTATTTTGAGAAGCTAAATACCAAGTACATTTTCACTATTTTCATATTTTGAAAACAAGTTTTCATCCTTGTTATTAACCAAGCATTTTTCTAATTTGTTAAAAACTGAAAATAAAAATTAATTTTTAAAAATAAAAATAAAAAAATATTTTCTAAAACTAAACAAACCTTTATATTTTCACAACGGCTAAAATTTTAATATAACTTCCTAAACATTAACACCAAGAACATAAAATTGTATGTTCATTCATATATCCGACCAATTAATTATTAAAAATGAATACGTTGGCGAATATGAATCTACACGTTTGATCAATTTATAGTGATTTTATTACTGTTAACTTGTGAATCCAAACGTCACCCGAAATTCTCCAACTTTAAAAGATTCATGATACATCATATATTAATTTGTTTAATTTCAAATACTGTATGAATTCTTGGGACCGACCACACGGCTCTTTTTCTTCTCTGATAATCAAATAGATTTATTATGGATGAGGTCCTCATCTGAATGTTTTCTACCTTTCTTAACCACCAACTTCCTTACCCAAACTCAATCCACAGGCTCCATAATCCAATATTTATATAAGAAATAGTGAAATAGTAAGATTTATTTTTATGTAATGATTTATATATTCTTACAATAATTTTAGCTTAAATTTGTAAAAAAAAAAATTGTTCAGACTATTACCACGTGTTTGGACACCACAGAGTAATAGTAAGAAATTGTACTATATTTACAAACAATTTAATGGTCTCGTTGATTAAAAATAATTAAACAAAGCTTTGAAAAGCATTATGGCTAACTCAGGGTCGGTCATGAGAATTTGGAGGTCCGGCGCAAATTTTAAAATTAGGCCCTAATAATAAGTATTGAAAAAAAATGAATTTTAAAAGTAGGTCTCTAATAATAAATATTAAAAAATGTTAGGGGAAATTGAGTCTCTAATAATAATTATTGAAAAAATTTGGCCATAATAAAAAAATATTGAAAAATGAATTTTAAGTGTAGGCCCCTAATAACATATATTGAAAAAACAATAATTTTATGACTATGTCCCTAATAACAAATATTTAAAAATTTTGAACTTCAAATAACAAACATTAAAAAAAATTAGACTGCAAATAACAAGTATTAAACAATTTAGACCCCTAATAACAAATATTGAAAAATAAATAAATTTTAAGAGCAGTCCCTTAATAATAAATATTGAAAAAATTGAATTTTAAGAGTATATTCTAATAACAAATATCAAGAAAAAATACCCTCTAATAACAAGTATTTAAAAAAATAGGCCTCAAATAACAAGTATTGAGAAAATATTAGACCCCTAATAACAAATATTAAAAAATAACTTTTAAAAGTATGCATCTAATAACAAATATTGAAAATAAAAATTGAGCCTCTAATAATAAATATTAAAAAATAACTAAAAACAACTAATATTGAAAAAAAATAAACCCATGATAACAAATATTAAAAAAATAAATTATCATTAAAATCTTAAGTATGATACTAAAGCTCATTAATTTTTAGACTAAATAATTTTTTTATTTAAAGATGGTAGATTCCATTGATAAATATTAAAATTTTAAATATATATATAATTAAAAATATAAATAGTAGGCTCCGAGCGGACGCCCCTCCTATCTACCCTCAGGGTCAACCCTCGCACATAATTATTTAAATTCTTATCTCTCTTGAGAATTGAATATTATAATTGGTTAAAAATCAATCGAGTTAAATCTTAAATTAACCGTATAAAACGGTGATTTGAGGTTGATTAGGTTAATGTGTCTATCATTGATGAGGAATGAAAAAGGGGAAAATTGGTTGGTGAAGAAGGTTGGATGGGCAGCACATGCAGAATTGGGGGTGTCATTTTCTATGATGTGTAAACATGAAATGAAATAAATTAACTGTGCATGCATTACCTAAGGTAGGAATCCACGCCAAGATTCCACCAACTTTGCCTAAATTTATTTCTCATTGGAATCCAATCAACAAACCACCATCTTTCCTTCTCCAATTTCCGCCTCATCTTGAACTATTTTTAATTTCTTAAAATTACCTGTCCAAATATAATCATTTTATTTCATTGGGTTGGTCTTGAGTTTGATGTATCGAGCTTAGATTTCTATTTGTTTATATATATATAACATTTGCATAAGCAAAATTGAATATATGTACGTGTAAGTCTGCAAGAAAATTCTAAACAATAAATAAACTCTCTTTTGGGAACACGGAAACTTTTACATAAGCAAAACACATGAAAAGTTGTGACAGCTCCCGACCTATAAAAAATACGACTCAGGAAGTTTTGGTCTTCAATTTTTTTTTCAAAAAAAACAAAATTTGTTTGAGTTCTTAATTTGTTGTTTTTTTAATACCCAAACAATTTTATAAAAAAACAAAAATTGTTTGAGTTCTTAATTTGTTGGTTTTTAATACCCAAACAATTTTATTGAGTAGAAAAAAATCCATTCTTAATGTAAATATTAGGATTGTAATACATACAAATCAGGACAATATAAATATTTTTAATCACGCGCTCAATTAGTGGATTTTACTACTTAAATATTTTTATTAAATTGGATTAATTATCAGAAAATTATTGATGTTTAATATGTTCTTTTAATATTTAACATATATATGTAGGATTATTATCCTGTACACATTGGCAGTGGAAAACAAAATTTCTACGAGCGGGGTTATTTAGGGGTTTAAGGTTTAAATGTTAGGGGTTTAGGTTGTAGTGTTTAGAATTTAGGATTCATAGTTAGAATTTAGATTTTGTGGTTAGATTTTTTGGGTTTTAAGGTCAGAATTTTAGATTTTAGGGTTATGTTTTGTGTAAACTTTTTTACACTAGCAGTGTATCAAATATATATATATATTATAAAACTAATAAATTGATTTTGATATAACAAAGGATTTAAGGACTAAATTGAAAAAGAGAAAATGAATTTTTAAGTCCTTAAAACCTCTCTATATGTTTAAAGAAAAATGTACAAGTCAAAACCTTAATTTATCAAATATTTTCTAAGTGTTTACCAAGTCAAAACAGCGATTTTCGAGTCACCGTTTCGGAACGGCCTTTGACGTTTCGGAACACATTAAAACTGTTAACTTGGTTTCCAAAATATGACTGTTGAAGTTTTATAACTGATTTTAAAATTATTGTTAAGGCGCATCGAAACGCTTTTATCCGTTTCGATACAGGTTTTGACAATGACAAAATGTTTCGAAACGTGTTTCGAAACATGCTCTTATCGTATCAAAACGATCGTGCCCATTTTGGTACGATCTATTTATTACACCCCAACGACTCTTTCTATTTTGGTCTATTTCGAAACAGGGTCGGGCGTTTCGGAACGGGTGGTTGCAGACTGTATTTATGGAGGGAAGATAACATCCCAACGACTATAATAATGAAGTCAACAACCCCAACAGCTAGAATTCAACGAGAAGGTATAAAAGGGACCTCTAAAAGCATCAACAACAACTATTGGTCCAAAAAGAATCATCCAAACATCAAATCCAAGCAATTGTGCAAAAATCCCATATTTTATTGTAAACCCCAAATTGTGTTGTGTGTAATTTCATTCTTATTTTCCAATTTGGGTTGAGTGCTTGTAAAAAGTGGCTACATTTGTATTGAGAGATACTTGTCTTTAGCCTTAAACTTCTTTGTATTTCTTGAGTGAGGATTGAGTCAAATTTAGGGTAGAAAATTTAACCGGTATTGTAAAGGTTACCTCCTAAGCCTTGAAAAGTGGAAGAGCAATTAGTGGATTGTTGGAAAATCCTTAGTGGTAGCTAAGGTAGTGGATGTAGAGTTCAATTGGAACTTGAACCACTCTAAATTCTCTTGTCTAGAAATTTTTAATTTTCCACTCCACCACCAAAATTCTTAAAAATCTAATTCACCCCCTCTTGGCTTAAATCGATTCTTCGATCCACTCAACAATTGGTATCAGAGCATACCTCTTTGAAGGATTAACATCCACAAGAGGAGATTCTAGAAAGAGTGTGATCAACTACAAAGATCTACCTTCAGGTCAAGCATGTATGAGTCTCAATCGACCATCAAACTGCCTTTCTTCAACGGTGACAACTACCCTTTTTGGAAGAATCAGATGCGTCTCTTCATTAGATCCAATGATTATCTTGTTTGGGATGCTATTGAAGATGATCCCTCTATTTCAATGAAAAGAGACGACGAAGGAAGACTTGTGCCAAAAAGGAAAAATGAAATGAGTGAAGAGGAGAGAAAGAAGATTCAAATAAACGACAAGGCTCTTCACATGCTATTTTGCTCTTATGGTCCTGATATCTACTCCAAAGTTTCCTCCATCGAAAGTGCTAAGGAAGTGTGGGATACACTTGAGACTACATATGAAGGAACAAGTGATGTAAAGGAAACAAAGATTGGAATTCTCAATCTTAGCTATGAAAATTTCAAAATAGAGCCCGACGAAATCGTTTCAAAGATGTTCGATCGTTTCTCAATAATCATCGATGGGCTAAAGGGTTTTGGAGAGATAATCCCAGAAGACAAACTAGTCCGAAAGCTACTCTACTCACTTCCCGAGTCTTGGGATGGGAAAAGAACTGCCATCATTGAGGCCAAGAATTTGAAGACACTCAAGCTTGATGAGCTAGTTGGTTTTCTCCTAACTCATGAGATCATGAAGCAAGGAAGGGAAGATGAAAGGAAGAAAGAAGAAAGAAGAGTTGAGAAGCTTGAGGTGGACAAGAAGAAAAAGCTATGAGTGGCTCTCAAAGCTTCTCTACATGAGGAGAGCACTTCTAGTGAGGAGGAAGATCTAGAAGAATTGACTATGATAGCCAAAAGATTCTCACGGTTTATGAGGTCCAACCGAGGTAGAAAAATTCAAAGAAAAATTGACTTCAAGACCAAAAACAAAGAAGAAGAAAAAGATCTTATCATATGCTATGAGTGCAATAAACCGGGTCATATTCGTTCCGAGTGCCCTCAACTCAAGAAGAAGGGTTTTGAGAAGAAGAAGAAGCTCAAAGCCAAGATTGCTACTTGAAGTGATGAGGAGTCATCCGAGGATGAGGAACATGAAGTGGCCAACCTTTGCCTCATGGCTCTTGAGGAGGATTCCTCCATGGTAACCGTTAACTCATCTACTTTTGATTTCACATTTGATGAATTGCATGAAGCTTATGATGAGTTACAAGAGGTATATGATGAGTTAGTTGAGAAGTATAAAGAGTCTATCTTAAGAAATAAAAAGATCATTTTGGAATTAAATGCTAAAAATGACTCACTTTCTCAAGCTAACTTGAAATTTGAGAAAAATATCTTAGGTTTACAAGATGAACTTAAATTCTTTCAAGATGAAAATGTAGACTTAAACAATCTTATTTCTTAATGCAATAGTGAACACCAAAAGGTATTAAATGAGCTTAAAATGTCTTTCAAGAGTGTTGGTAATGTGAAAAATGAAATAGGTGAATCATCAAGATCAAACCAACCTAAAAGAAAGAACAATAACTACAAACAAAGTGGCTTCCATAGGAATAATAGAACTAAAAGAATTAGAAGTGTATGGGTTTCTAAGAAACTTTTCAAATCTAATAATGTTGATGTCATGTCACCTTGGATTCCTAAGGGAACCAAGATTTTGGGAGTTAACACTCGTGGACCCAAAATGATTTGGGTACCAAAAATCAAAGTTTAACTCTTTGTTTGTAGGGGAGCATTGGTACAAGGCCAAAGCACAAAGTCAAAACTCATGGTACCTTAATATTGGAAGCTCGAGACACATGACCAGAGACAATAGTCGATTCATGGACTTAAAGCCAAAAAGTGGAGGAGTAGTGACTTTTGGTGACAACTCCAAAGGCCACATTAAAGGTATTGGCTCCATAGGTAATCACTCTACTATACTCATTGAAAATGTTTTGTATGTCGACGGTCTAAAACACAATTTATTGAGCATTAGTCAATTGTGTGATAAAGGGTTTAATGTCTTATTTGATAAAAATGGGTGTAAAATTGTTGACATTAAATCAAATAAAATAATGCTCATTGGTCATCGCATAGGTAACATATACATGGTGCATCTAGATGACATTCATACATCCCATGCATGTTTTGTTGCACAAAATGAAAATGATGCATGACTATGGCATAGGAAACTAAGACATGCTAGCATTAGTGTTTTAGAAAAAAATAGTTTCCCTAACTCTAGTTAGAGATTTACCCAAGATCAAGTTTTCAAATGATAAAATATGTGATGCATGCTCTAAGGGTAAACAACATAGATCATCCTTTAAATCCATTAATGATGTTTCTACAAGTAGGTGTTTACAACTGATTCATATGGATCTTTTTGGGCTTATTAGGACTATGAGCTTATGTGGTAAATCGTATGCTTTTGTACTTGTTGATGACTATTCTAGGTTTACTTGGGTTCTATTCTTAATTACAAAAGATGAGGCTTTAGAAAAATTCAGCACGTTTTCAAAACTAACTCTCTTGAACTTAAGATTTCTCATATTAGGAGTGATCATGGAACCGAATTTCAAAATCTAGGTTTTGAAGAGTTTTTAAATGAAAATGGTATTAGCCACAATTTTTCGGCTCCTCAAACTCCTCAACAAAATGAGGTAGTTAAGAGGAAAAATGGGACTTTACAAGAAATGGCTAGAACCATGCTTTGTGAAAACAATTTACCTAAATATTTTTGGGCAGAAGCCACAAACACCGCTTTCTACATTGTAAATCGAGTAATGATTAGGCCACTTTTAAAGAAAACACCATATGAGATTTTAAAATCTAAAAAGCCTAACATTAGCTATTTTCATCCATTTGGTTGCAAGTGTTTTGTTTTAAATAATGGAAAAGACAACTTAGGTAAATTTGATGCTAAAAGTGATGAAACTATTTTCTTAGGGTATTCTTTAACCTCTAAAGCCTATCGTGTATTTAATAAAAGAACTTTAGTAGTAGAAGAGTCTATTCATGTTGTTTTCGATGATAACCTCCTTCCGAGGAAGGAATCTTGTGATGATTTAGGAATCCTTGATGCCTTTGATAAGCTCCTAAAGCTTGGTATGAAAGACTTTCAAGTTTTCTAGTTGAAAAAGGTTTTGAGAAAGGAAAGGTGGACACAACACTTTTTGTTAAAAACAATGGCAAAGATATCTTAGTAGCTCAAATTTATGTTGATGATATTATATTTGGTTCTACTAATGAATTGCTTTGTCAAGATTTTTCTAA
Organism: Hibiscus tridactylites; assembly: GCA_958450335.1. NCBI lineage: Eukaryota > Viridiplantae > Streptophyta > Magnoliopsida > Malvales > Malvaceae > Hibiscus > Hibiscus tridactylites. Next base: position 82,531,991 of record OY288275.1, on the reverse strand, counting down.
GTTGATGCAAGGTGAATTTGAAATGAGCATGATGGGGGAGCTATCATTCTTTTTGGGACTCCAAATCAAACAAATGAAGGGTGGCATCTTCATCAGTCAAGCTAAGTACATCAAATATATGCTCAAGAAGTTTGGCTTGGAGCAAGCAAAGCCTCAAGCTACACTAGTGAGTTCATCCACAAAGCTTGATAAAGGTGAATGAGGTAAGTGTGTTGACTCTAACCTTTATCATTGTATGATTGGATCTTTACTTTACCTTATCGCAAGTAGACCGAATATATTTTTTAGTGTTTGCTTGTGTGCTAGGTTTCAAGCTAGTCCTAGAGAGTCTCACCTTATAGACGTTAAAAGAATCTTTAGCTACCTTAGAGATACTCTTTGTTTAGGTCTTTGGTACCCTAGAGACTCAACCTTTAACCTTCATGCTTATTCGGATGCAGATTACGGGGGTTGTAAAATTGATAGGAAAAGTACTTCCGGCACTTGCCATTTCTTAGGTAGTATGCTCATATATTGGTTCTCTAAGAAACAAAATAGTGTAGCTCTTTCTACCACCGAAGCCGAGTACATATCCTTAGGGAGTTGTTGTGCTCAAGTCTTTTGGATGAAGCAACAACTCTTAGATTATGGTGTTAAAGTTGAAACCATACCCCTTAAGTGTGACAACACTAGTGCTATATGCCTAACTAAAAATCCCACCCAACACTCTAGAACCAAACATATAGAAATAAGGCATCATTTCATTAGAGATCATGTCCTTAAGGAAGATGTTGTTTCAGAGTTCGTAGATACCTTAAATCAACTAGCGGACATCTTTACAAAACCTCTAGATAAGGAGCGTTTTTGGTCCTTTAGGAGAGAGTTAGGTCTAACTAGCCTATCTTGACCTTTTAGAACCTTTTTGTGCTTAAATTGCTTGATTTCTTGTAAAATGCCATGCTTATGTGTTTTTACTCCTAATTTCATCCATGCTTATAGTTAGGGGGAGTATGTTTGTGTTTTTACATGTTATTCCTGCTCATTCATATCATTTATGCATCTAGGACTTCATAAAATTCAAATTTTCTGTAATATTAGAGCCTCATCTGCACCTCCAGGCCTAAGCGTATCGAAACGGGTACATCTGTTTCGATACGGGCACCTTAAAAGCATGAATTATGACCAGGGTGTTTCGAAACGCCTAAAAGGGTTTCGAAACGTTTTGCCTCTACCAAGAATCGTATCGAAACGACCCAAAAGCATTTCGATATGGGTTACCGCGTGGGATTCGATACGGTCAAAGCCGTATCGGAACGGTCAACAAGTTTCGAAACGTTAGTCAACGTTTCGATACGCACGTTTCAGAAAGATCGTGTCTGTTCCGAAACGCCTCTGCGGACAACTTTTTAAAGGGCTTTTATCGGTAAAGTTGCTTTTCATTGTAACTCATAAAAACCCTAAACCCGATTTTTCACTATAAAAACCCTCTAAACCTCATTGTTTTTCATCAAATCTTGAGGGCTTTTACTCACAAACTAAAGTCTAAGCAAGCTTCAACAAACTTGTGCAACTTCTTCCATTCTTTCATCCAAAATCCATATTTGAGGTATTTTTCATCTTTTTCTTTTTCCTTTAATTTTATTCGAATATTAGGATTTAAAATATTAATTTTGTATAGTTTATATGTTTTGCAACTTGAGTTTTTCAAAATTTGTAAAAAAATTTCAAAAACTCAAAGTTTTTTATTCGAATATATTTGTTTTACTCGTATTTTTTTCTCTATTTTTCAAAAGTTATTTTTTTCAAAATCTCTTTGTTATATGTATATATGTTCTTTTAAAGTGTTTTTATTCAAAACCTAAATGTGATTTTTTTTCATTGGATTGAATTAAGGATTAATATGCATACAATTAATTTTTCAATTGTTTGCTTTATGTTTTTAGGACTCTAATGGAAAACATTAACAAGAAATGCAAGACGACTCAAACGAGTGAAGCTTCAACCCAATCGAACATTCGCCCTAACCTTACCCTTCTTTTTCAAAAGAGTCTTCGGAATCAAGAGACAAAGGACCGTTTCAAAATCCTCAAAGATATAGCCGTTCACTGAGAGCGTGTTGTGGATATCACGTTCCTTGACTCCGAGCGTTTCGAATTACGCTATCTAGCTCGTTTGCGGGAATGAAGTTTCTTGGCCTTTTTAGCATTCCAGATATTGTGTACAAGCATATGGTACTCTTTTTCTACTCTAATGTCGTTCTTGTTGATAATGAAGATCATACCGAGGTGATTGACATTGAGTCGTACCTTTTGGGTAAGAAGTTCATCATTAGTATATCTGTTTTAGAGAATGCTCTTGGGCTCAAGGATGAAGGCATTGAGGATGAGAACCACTTTGGTGCTCACACCGGATCCGTTCTCTTATTGGATGCTCATGACCGATTCCTCCATTTGATGATCTCTTGGTTCATCCGCCCTTCCGGAGGTAAATTCTCCCATGTCCGTCAAGTTGACTATTTTTGGTTAGAGTGCTTTCGCCGAGGAGAACAACCAAATCTTGTCAAAATCATGTTCGCCGAGATGGTCCATAATATGAAGATTCACGAAACCGATGCTCTCACATCTTTCACTTATGGGGCTATTTTGAGCTATGTCTTTGGTACCCTCAACATTGATTGCGCCTATGATTCTCCGAAACCTCGCAAGCGCAAGATTGGCGAATCCTCTCTTATTAAGTCTGGGTTTCGCTACACACTTGGCCAATGGGTTCGGGTTGATAAGCAAGCTCCACCACCTCAAGCTTCGGCTCCTAACAATGAAGCTCTTATGACTTTCCTTATCGAGCGATTCAACTCAATGGATACGAACATGGCTTCAGGATTTGGTGCTATCAACACTCGTTTGCAATCTGTGGAGGATCGTATTCTTGCAAACGAAAATCATCTCACCACTCTTAAGAATCAACAATCGTCGATGGACATGTCTTTATCTACTTTCTATGGTGATTGGAGGAACTTTCGTCGTACTCAAGCTAAAGACGATGATTCTCTTGATGATGATGGTGGTGACGATGATGACGGGGCATATGATTTCCAGTACATCTCATATTAGTCTATCATATTAGGAATAATTTTGCACCTTTCAATTTTTTATGCTTTAAGAACCTATGATTTGCTTCTTTTGTGTTTGGGATTGAGATTAAACTCTATTACTTCAAGTATTTGTGTTTGGTTATTTGAACTTAATTCTATCTATATTATGTTGTTTGGTTTTTTCTTATAACCTTGTTTCTTCTCATGATTAGCCTTGTTTATTATTCTTTTTGATCTAACAAAAAGGGGAAGAAGTAATATAGGAGCCAAATTGCCAAATTTTTATGGTTTTGAGTTTCAAACACTTAATTTTTAAATCACTTTAAAACTCATCTTACATTGAGGGGGAGTTAGAACGTTTTCAAGATTTCAAAACTCTTAAAAATTCAAACTTGGTTTTGTTATATCAAAAAAGGGGAGATTGTAAAACTAATAAATTGATTTTGATATAATAGAGGATTTAAGGACTAAATTGAAAAAGAGAAAAATGAATTTTTAAGTCCTCAAAACCTCTCTATATGTTTAAAAAAATGTACAAGTCAAAACCTTTACTTATCAAATATTTTCCAAGTGTTTACCAAGTCAAAACAGTGATTTTCGAGTCACCGTTTCGGAACGACCTTTGGCATTTCGGAACACATTGAAACTGTTAACTTCTGTTTCAGAACTAGCTTTCCTGTTTCGATACGGGCGTATCGAAATATCTAGTTGTGTTTCGAAACGGATGAAGAACAATTGAACGGTTTGAACCGTTTCGATACGGTCGTATCGAAATGACCTCAAACGTTTCGAAACGTATTTCAAACTTGGTTTCCAAAATATGACCATTGAAGTTTTATAACTGCTTTTAAAATTATTGTTAAGGCGTATCGAAATGCTTTTAGCCGTTTCGTACATGTTTTGACTGTGGCAAAATGTTTCGAAACGCGTTTCGAAACAAGCTCTTAGCGTATCGAAACGATCATGTCTGTTTCGGTACGGTCTATTTATTACACCCCAACGACTCTTTTTATTTTGGTCTATTTCGAAACAGGGTCGGGCGTTTCGGAACGGGTGGTTGCAAACTGCATTTATGAAGGGAAGATAACATCCCAACGGCTATAATAATGAAGGCAACAACCCCAACGGCTAGAATTCAATGAGAATGTATAAAAGGGATCTCTAAAAGCACCAACAACAACTATTGATCCAAAAAGAATCATCCATTCATCAAATGTAAACAATTGTGCAAAAATCCCATATTTTATCATAAACCCTAAATTGTGTTATGTGTAATTCCATTCTTATTTTCCAATTTGGGTTAAGTGCTTGTAAAAAGGGGATACATTTGTATTGAGAGATGCAAGTCTTTGGCCTTAAACTTCTCTGTATTTCTTGAGTGAGAATTTGGTCAAATTTTGGGTAGAAAATTTGACCGGTATTGTAAAGGTTACCTCCTAAGCCTTGAAAATGAGAAGAGCAATTAATGGATTGTTGGAAAATCCTTAGTGGTAGCTAAGGTAGTGGATGTAGAGTTCAATTGGAACTTGAACCACTCTAAATTCTCTTGTCTAGCAATTTTTAATTTTCCACTCCACCACCAAAATTCTTAAAAATCCAATTCACCCCTCTTGGCTTAAATCGATTCTTCAATCCTCTCTCTCTCTATATATATATATATATCATTCATCCTAACAAAACCTACTATTTAAATTATGGGTCTGCGTGTATCAATTTTACATAATTTTCTCCCATATATATATATATTTTTTTTGAAAGTCGACGGGCCTCGTTAAAACCCCCCTCTAAACCTAGATAGGGGAAAAGAGTGCCCTATTTATTCAAAATTTGCTGTTCGAAACGAAACAGTTACATGCCGATAAACAATCAGTACACCTCCCACGCACAACTTGCCATCGTTACAAGAATTACCCACCCCAAAATCCTAACCTGCACCAGAGTTTACTGCAGGTTTAACACTTTCCACATACTTACAAGTGCCTTTCTAATCCTCCTACATTCTGCACCTGCCTATTAACCATCACATGTACTAGAACACACGGTTACTAACACTGTGATCCAAACAAAGTTGGCACACCAACCTGCTACTTTTTGGCTTCAGTTACACTGTGGAGGTTGGGGCTTCTCCAGAAATCAAGTAGAGACGGAATAGCCCGTGGCCATTTGCATTGGCACCAATACTCTATACGAACTAGCATCATGTCACAGATCTTATTAACGCATACACTATTATGATTGAAGATCACGTCATTTCTCTCCAACCAAATCGACCAAGCAATGCCAAAGAACGCGAGAGACCAAATGGGTTTTGCCGCTCGACATACGGGAATCTGACTCTAAACCACCAGAAGCTCTCTAATCGTGGATGGGATTACTAAATTGACTCCCCACAACCCACACCAATGTTGCCAAATTTTCCAAGTTACGCTGCACTGACAAAACAAATGGTCACCAGTTTCTTCACATACACCACAGAACGCAGACATACCTTCACCCGAGATCATCACACCCCTCTGTCTCAACGCACTAGCCGTCGGAATTCTATTCAATACCGCTCTCCACAAAAATGTCTCAACCTTCGGTGGGGCCAGGTTGGACCAAACCAGCTCCCAAATCCTCTCCACTTCAGTGCCGTCCGAGGCGATTATAGCAGAGAACTCCTTCGAATTATAGGATCCATTTTTTGATCCCTTCCACGTTAAGCAGTCCTGGATTAAGGGTTTGACCACGAATCTATTAATACAACACAAGAATCGATTCCAGCACTACTCCTTCCACTGGAAAAGGCTCCTTCTTAGTTCCACAACCCACGACCACCTTCCGTTCGACATCATACCAAACTCACTTACCATCCCTTTTTTGTTCAGCGCAAGATTGAAGATTCTCGGAAAGGCTAGTCTAAGAGAACTATATTCCGTCCATCTATCCTCCCAAAAGTTGATGTTTTTCCCATCGCCAAGAACAAATGATAAATTCTTTGTAAATACGTCGTTTGGGTTTTGGATAGGACTTGCAATGTTTCTCCAAACCCAAGACTGTTTGTTCCCAACTTTAGACGCTGGCAGTAAGCTATTTTCTAGATACCCATACTTAGCGTTTAACACTCTTCTCCATAGACAACTACCATCTCTGCCAAATTGCCATACCCACTTATTCAACAAGGCACAGTTTTTTATTTTCGCATCAACAATGCCCAATCCACCAACGCCCCTTGGTTTGGCAATGTCTTGCCATTTTACCCAGTGAATAGCTTTGGAAGAGTTTGACCCCCAAATGAACCGAGCACTCAACTTGTTTAGTTTATCCGCAACTACCGAAGGCACTTTGAACAGACTTAAAAAGTACACATGAAGGCTGCTTAATACTGATTTTACTAAACATATTCTCCCAGCTATGGATAAGCACTTGCCTTTCCACCCTGCTAATTTTTCCGACACTTTCTCAATAATCGGATTCCATAACTACTGGTTTTCTTGATGGAAGTTGAGGGAAGATTGCCCACCATGCACCCAAGCTCCTTCGCCCATTCAAACACAGAGCCCTGATCCACCGCGATACCATAAATACTGGTTTTCTTGATGTTGAGACTGAGCCCCGAAGCAATTTCGAAAAGTCTTAGCAATCTCTTAATGATAATCACATTTTCCTTGCTACCTTTTGCAAAGATGATAAGGTCGTCAGCAAACTGGATGTGAGACAATCTCATTCCAACCGAGCCTATCTGAACACCCTCCAAAAAACCTGAGTTCATTGCTTTAAACAGTAGCGCACTAAGGGCCTCCCCTATGATGTTAAACAACAACGGGGATAGAGGACAGCCCTGCCTTAACCCCCTTGACATAGGGAACAACTTTGAATTTTTATTGTTTACCTTGACTGATATTAGCGCGGTAGAAATGCACAGCTTGATCCACCCTCTCCACCTGACGCCAAAACCCATTTTCTACATGATTAAGTCAAGAAACGCCCAATCTATAGTGTCATATGCACGCCTAAAACCTGCTTTGAATACTATGGATTCCTTCTTCTTGGTCTTTAAATCATCGATCACCTCGTTTGCAATCAACACACAGTCCGCTATCTGTTTACCGGGGATAAACGCAAATTGGTTCTCCCCGATGACTTCATGTAGATGTTGCCCGAGCCTCCTGGATAACACTCTTGCTAAGATCTTATAAATGCTAATCACTAGCGAAATGGGCATGTAGTCATCAACCGATATAGGGGCCTCCTTTTTTGGTAATAAAGAGATGAATGAATGGTTAAAAAACTTATCTTTCACCTTCCCCTCAAAAAACTGATTGAAGAACTGCATCAACTTATCTTTAACACACGACCAACATTTTTTGTAGAAATCCAGATTAAAGCCATCTGGACCAGGCACTTTATTTCCGTTGGCGGACCAAATGGCTGCTTTGATTTCTTCCTCAATGAAAGGTGCTTCAAGGCTTCCACTAGATTCGACACTCAATTTGTTCAGCTCGCAATCGAAATTCTTCACTGGAAGTGTGTTAGAGTTGTTGAAGTGGGTCCTAAAAGCTTCTTCGAACGCATTTACGATCTACATTTCCTCTGATAAAACCGTGTTTTTCCATTCCACACTGTGAATCAGATTCCTACTTCGATGGGGAGAGGCCACCAAGTGGAAATACTTCGAGTTTCTATCCCCCTCCGCAAACCATTTCACGCGAGATTTCTGGTGCCATTCCTTTTCCTCCCTTCTGTATGCAGCCCATAGCTCATTTTTCAAACTCTTCAATTTATTGCCCACATCAACATTATAGCCATTAATACGACACTGGTCTTCCAACCTTGAAATGTTAGCTTCTAATACACATGTTTTACTTTCTTCATTAGCACGAAATTTTTTACCCAGACTTTTATCGCTTCCCTAACTTTCTTTAGGGTAAAACTCAGGTGTTTTCCTCGGAGGGCACCACAAGTCTCTTCAATAATGGCAACCACTTCAAGCCTATTGAGTCAATGGGAAAACAGTTTGAATGCCCCACTGCTCTCGCTTCCACTCACTTCTCCCACAACAACAGGCTTGTGGTCAGACAGACTTCTAGGGAGAGCTCGTTGTATCACACTCGGGAACCATACTAAAACTTCATGAGACAGCAAAATCTTGTCAAGCCTACTTGCTGATACTGGCACTCCCCCTCTGAACCAAGTAAAATTATCACCAAGCAATGGTATATCCACCAACGCATTCTACTGGATGAAATTTGCCAAAGTTGTTCCCCTTTCTTCACAAGCCACTGCTCCAACTCTTTCTTGAGCATTTTTTACTGAATTGAAATCTCCCGCCACAACTACGGGAATGCGTAGATTGCCAATTAATACAGAAATTTCCTCATAAAAACAATTCCTCTTCTTGGGGTCATTAGGAGCATAAATGTTAATGATGCAGCACCTTTTCTTCGCTGATACTACAATCCCCACAGTCGCTATATACCTTCTGTCAATCAAAGTCGATTCCTCCATAAAGAATGAGTCATCCTATAGAGAAATTAGCCCCCCGGACGCACCACCCGAGGGTGAACACGCCAAGCCATTAAATACCTTCCCCTATAAGCGATTTACCATACTTGGTTTAAGCTACCCTAATTTAGTCTCTTGGATTAAACACACCTTGCATCTGATCATCTTTAACAACTTTATCAATGCCCTAACTTTCTCAGCTCTGCCCATCCCTCTTATATTCCAGCTTAAAAAAGATAATTCATCAAAAAAGGAGACACGATTACACTCGCTACCGCACGTCGATCTCTTACCTCGACTCGTCGTTTACTCCTTCTTCTATCTCCAGTAATCGCGACACTACACACTCATCGAATGCTTCGAAAGAGACCCCTAAACAATGACCCATGTTTACTATGGCTCTAGCTTCTTCCACTCCATCGGAAACCACCTCTTGGACCGGTGGATTAGATGCCGGTTGACACGACACACACACCGACAGAATACCCAATTTCCTGTTTTTCTTTTTGATCTTTTTACCATATTTTTTTACCCCTCTGTTCTCTCTTAGTCTTATTTTCTTAGACATAAACTGGGCCTTGTCTAACTCGGCTCTAAAAACACACCGCCCACTCCTGCTAGGATCTGGCAGTCCACCTTGGGTCACTAGGATGCTTATTACTAAGGGAGGCCTACCATATCTCTCATATGTTAGGCCCACTTTGATATCCACTAGCTTGGAGTCATCCGACACCTCCATATAATGGTTATTGGGCCGGCCCGAGACATTTTCTGGACACCTTATACCACCTGCGAAGGGATGGTCTCAGCCAAGTTTATTTGGACTTCGTGGAGCCCGCCCTCACTAGAGCCCCCCTTCACCCCAGATTCTGGATAATTACTGCTGTCAGCAACCTGGGTCCTAGTGTCGGCGCCGTTGCACTCCTCCATGCATGTTGGAGTACCATGCGCCGACTCTTACATCTCGGGTTCATCCGCAGCATTGAATAACCCATCATTGCAAGGACCGTTTCACGAAACGTCACTGTCTCGCACCGGTGAAAAAGTTCCCGGGCCACCACCGTCGATGAAAACTCTCTACTCCTCAAACTCCTGAACCATCACCTTAATCCGAAAACATGAACCATTATGCAGAATGCACACCCGATCCAGTATTGCAGTTGAATATTGGACTTCGATTATCATCTTGGCTCTATCGAAACGGTTAAGCCATAAAGTGTCGTCGTCGATTTTTGACACTCTACCCCATCTTTCTCCTAGTTGTAAGAAGAAGTCTTTATTCCACAATTACAGCGGCACCTCGGACAGTTCAACCCAAAGCTTCACCCGTCTCTTGCCATCATATACCTTCAATAGTTCAACTTCGTCGAACCACAAGTTTAACAAACCCTCACTTACATTCCATAGTTTCTTCAAAATCTCATCACTGCTTGTGCGCACTATTACCAGCAATCCGGACCACGGACATATTTTAATGTCAAAACCATCAGATCGAAGGGCTTCTTCAACTAACTTAGCGTTATACATTGCCTTAATCTTTCCAACCATGCAGAACCCTAGCCACGCCATTTCTTCATTCCATATTTTAATACATGGTGATAGGGATTCCACGCTGCTTTTCTCTCGGGTACTCTCACCCATCTCCACCGTCTGAACCCTAACCCAATCCACTGCACCAGCCCGAACCTGTGCATTCACATCTTCCACGGCTTCGACGCGCTCTGCGCTACGACCAACCTTTGAACTCTTGACCTGTTGATTATTGTCAGCTTTAGTCCCCAGCAGTACTTTCTTAAACGACCTCCAATCACGCATAGCCGCTCCACGACTGATAACTCCCTTCACCGGACCCCTTATTTTGAGTGAGCTATTCTCCTTCATATTCGCCAATACCATCTTGACTTTGTACCCATCCAAGATTCTGCCATTGCCTTTCTGCACAGCTAAATGGGCCTCCACCGCGTAGCCAAAACGAACAAAAGCAAAAGTAGTTGGTTTATTCCTTCTATTCCGGTTCCAGTACGCTATGTATGTGTCAGTCACCAGACCATAAACTTGCATAGCCTCCCTCAATGTATTTGTATGTATCCTTTTACTCACATTATCAACGAAGATTGACACTCTCGACCGACGGCGGTCACTGGCTCCGCTGGATACTCTCCACCCTCTCTCTCTCATCTCTCTCGTCTTTGGGTTGGATGGTGAGTTGACCGCCAAAGCAGCCTAATCTGAACCAAAAAAATTTTAATTTATTTAAGCCCTCATATATTTAACAGGACAAAATAAAAAACGTGGACCGCCAAAGTTGAACCAAAAAAATTTATGGTGTCAAAATAGTCATAAAAATAGGGACAAAGTCTAAATAAATTAAAATTAGGGGCTTAAATAAATAAATGTCCATATATAATTTTAATGCAAAAAATTTAGGGGCAACTGCCCCTAATCTACAATGCAGCTCCATCCCCGCTTGTTAATAGAGCCCTTAATATATAATTAACTTAAATTAATCGAAATACCCATAATTGTCATCAAAATAAAACTTTATTATTATTAATTAATTGGTTATTGTAACGGTCATAATGTGGTTAAGGAAAAAAAAGAGGAAAATAAATTGAATTGCAACAAAAGGGTTTTAAACCCGTGACCCTTAGTTGCATGAGCCCACACCTTAACCTATTGAACTATATTATCTCTTGGTTATATTATAGACCCATTTATTATTATGAGTATTCTAAAAAGGATAAAATAATAAAATATCCTACTTAATCCATTATTTTTCCTTTTTTTCAAATCAACCCCTAATTTTCCCCAAAAACCAAAACTGACCCCCTCATCCTTTTCCCCTTTCGAGACCATCGACCGCCTTATCGTATTCCCTCACCGCCGCGTCGTGTCACGCACCGCCGCTGTCAGTCGAGCCGTCTTGACGTCTCAAGCAAAACCCCTCAACCCCCTAGCACAATTGTCGCTCTGTTTGCCGGCAATCGAAGGGGAAACGTTCGTTGAACCTAGGGTTAAGGCCCTCTCGGGTTTTCGAGGTTTTTCGGCCGCCGTAGGCGTCTGTTCGCCACACTGTCGCCACCCTTAGACTCCCCGTCGCAAGGCGAGCAAAATCATGTCGGTTGCACAATCGTTCGTCGTCGTTCAATGCCTCATCAGCGATACGGAAGTTCGATCGTATTTTGGTCGATTTGGTAAGTTTGGTACTCGTGGATCTCCCGATCGTGCCTACGCCCAGCTCAGATCATTCCGATCAGTACCGCCTCGTGATCCCATCGTCACTCGTCCCAGTACCGCAGTGAAACGTGATCCTGGTGCCCAGTAGATTATCAAACCTGCCCGACTTTTGAGGTGTGTTCCTTATGTGCTATATGATTTATCGTAAATTGTTTTACCGCTTTATATGTTTAAACTGGACATGTGCACATGTTTGATATGTTTGATTTGTCATATACATAAAAATGTTTTCTGGAGTACGAATGATTATGATATATGTTTGATACAAGTCTTAGTACCCGATGTGATAAGCATGATCTATGGTTACCGTATATTAGCATTGAATGTGTTTATCAAGTATTGTTTAACGGATTGTTGTTGTATACTATGATGCTACCTGGACTAATTAGTAGGGGGTACTTGGGTTATGATATGAAGTATCGTAAGGTTCAGCCCTGATCCAGCTGGTAATTCTGCCCGTATAAGGTTCCTAGCTTCGGCTAGGGTAATTCCGCCCGTATTAGGTTCCTAGCTTCGGCTAGGGTAATTTTTCCCGGGGCCTAAGGTAACCCCTTAGGTCGGTACCTACGCTAATTAGGCCTAGGTTAATGCTTGTATAAGGTTCCTATGCTTCGGCTAGGGTAATTTTGCCCGGACTAAGGTATTCCCTTAGAATGGTACCCTTGCCTAATGGGCACGGGTTAATGCCGTTAAGGGGAACCATATTATGGAGTATGGTTGGAGGGTAGATAGGATACATGAAAACCTTGGTTGCACTTATGATATGTTTTTCTGAGATACTTTTATTATCAAATGTATAAATAATATGACTTGCACTGTGGAACACACTGAGCTCCCTAGCTCATATCCCCTTTTTTTCCCTTTCAGATATTTTGGATAGGCTTCTGAACCTGACACTTGAAGGATCGACACATTTTGGACGTACCCTTTTGTTTTAATGTTTCCATCTTCCAGACTGTTTTATTTCCGGTGACATAAGTCTATATTTTGATGCTACGCACTTTATCTACAACCTTACATGGCTTTATTATGTGATTATATTTAGAACTATTTATACTTACTTACTTAAATTTACTTATGTATGTATTATGTTTATTACTCTATTTTGATCTTTGAATTTTTTTAAACATCATATAAAAAGTTTCGGTAGAGAATATGACCTTCCGGTTTTGGGATAAACGTATAGGTCGGTCTAGGAAGTTGCAATTATGTATTTTTTAAAAATTAAAACAAAGGTCTCTCATATGGGGTTTATTAGGGATGAAAACTTATTTCGGCACAAGTGTAAACAGTTCGAAAATAATGATTTTTTTTTACAATATTCTATGTTTCCAGAGGTTCTAGAGACTTGGAGGTGTACAAATTCTCTGGACCAATACAGAAGAATCAAAACTGTTTACAAAAAAATTGAAACATATTTGTAACCCCCTCGTCCCGGTCTGGCTGGATGACCGGTCCGAGTGGGCCACACGGGGAAAACCGAAGCGAAACCCGTTAAGGTTCCCCCTCGGCTAGCAACCCTATTTTTTTCTTCTTTTACTTAATCTTTTCTAAAGTTCATTTAAGTCCTATGTGATCAAACAGCGGAATAAAATACATGAGACAAACGTTCGAACCCAAAACAGCAGTTAAACAGCCCAATTTTAATCTTTTAAACAAGCCGTTTCGAAACGCCCTTGAGGCGTATCGAAACGCCTTGATCAGGTCAACTGTCCTAGAGCTTTTACAAGGGGTCATATCGAAACGGTGGTCAACCGTTTCGAAACGCCCACGACGGTCAATATCTCGTGGTCAACGAGATTTTGACCGTTTCGAAACCTTTACACCCATTTCGAAACACCTTCATCTCGTGAATTTCTCATAATTCCAATAGCCAAAACGTTCTGATACGTGTTTCGGAACAGGGGTTCCAAAGGCCATACCGTATCGAAACGCGTTCCGATACAGGGTCCCTGAAGCCTACCCGTTCCGAAACGATCCCTCCCGTTTCGAAACGTTGGCAGTCTGTAGCCTTTGAAATACAGATTTAGGGGTGTTTTGACAAGTCTAAAGGTCCCATAGAACCCCTAAAGGCACACAAAACCATCAAACATAGTCTAGAGGCATACATCCTAGATTTAACATACTCAAACACATACAAGCATGGATTTGGACAATCTTTCTAACATGGCAAATTACACATTAAGAGCCTTTCATACAAGCATGCTTGAAGACATTAAAAAGAACCAATAAGCATCATACATATCAAATGAGTTTACATGCCATTTAAAGCAACTTAAGCATTCATAAGACATCCATCGTACTAGCATTTGGCAAGATATATCATGCTTACAAATCAAGTCAACCATAGACATACATCAAGACTCGAATCAACAATTCCTATCCCATTGCTTAACTATTACATTCTATTACTTAAAATTCATACATTGAGCTCACCAAAAGCAGCACTTGGAGACCTTCCCTTGCCTTTGCCACCCACAAGCTATTTATCTGCATTGTCGAACAAAAGAGAGCGTAAGCATAAAAGCTTAGTGAGGGTAAGCTCTTTAAAAACAAACCTCGACAATGCAGGGTCCAAGCACGGGCTACAACCAAGATAAAATGCATGTTCTTACCTCCGGTCCACAAGAGCCATAATTCTAAATGATGCATGAACATATAATCAATATCATGTCATGCTCAACATGTTTAAATCCACAACATATGAAATCACATATATTAAACCATGTTAGCAACACATCCCAAATCACATTGGCTCACCATTAACCACATATTGGCAACATAAACTACAATCTGTATTGGCACCTAGCTATGAATCGAATACGCGGATAACCGTTGGAACTCACATCCAACAACTCAACCATTACTTGACGGTGGGATTACACTCATCACCGTTCACGCGGAGGGGATTCCACTCATCCTCACGCCTCATTTCACGCGGAGGGGATTCCACTCATCCTCACGCCCCGTCGATGGGATTCCACTCATCACCGACTAATATAAATACAATTTCCGGGCGAACCCGTACTCCTCCTTGGTGACTCAACGCCACCAAGGCCACGCGCGACTTTTGACTCATGTGTACACACTAACATCCTAATGATCGATCATTTGTACCCAAGCATACTAGTGCCAATACTACACATTTCATTAATCATTCATAATATCAATTCATAACACTTCCGTGCTTAGCACGTACTCACCATGACTTACCGTCATGCACAAACCACATTTCCATGTCTAGCATGTACTCACCATGATCCTCGGATCATGAAACCACCTCATAATATCATTTCACACGTCAACACCACATGCACATTATTAGCAACCATATCACATTATATTTTACACATGTGTATAACCATATCATATCTATCATCAACATGCATATAACAATGCATAAAACATGTCTCATCATACATGTATACAACATATACATAAACAACACCATCACAATTTAATACGAGGCATATACAACCATTAAAAAGTGCAACCAAAGTCTCTAATCAAAGCTTGGGATTAGGCTACCACTCTAATCCCAACTCTAGGTGGGTTTACCAAGCCCATCCTAGGTTCACATGCTTGAACCAAATACTCAAAACCATTTTAAAAATATTTAACCACTCACCTAAGCTTCCAAGCTCCAAGCCAAGCAAGCAACCTCCCTCAAATTTCCGGATTTCTTCCCGAAGCTTCCCCAACACAAATTCCCGCTTCTAAACAACCTCAAACACATTTCAAACAATTTCAAATCAGCCCAACATCAAAATACCAACCCAGAATACAATTCAAATGCAATTTATCATGTTGCAAACCATGAACAAATCCCATTTTTTGCAATTTCGGGCAGCCCCTAAACCATGTCCAAAAACCATGTTTCCAACATCCATAGCACCCACAAACAATCACTACCATTGGGCTATCAATTTCCACCTAAAACAACCCCCAAAACTCACCCAAAACCCTCCAAAAAACCCATTTTTACCAAATTTCGGGAATTCATTTAAAATACTCTAAAAATTATATATGTTGGACTATTTGATTCACAAACATCATATCTAACCATTATAAATCAAAAGCTTTAGTAAAAACCCATAAAGCTCCATCCTTTAACCTAAACTTTCAAAAATCCAATTTCTAAAACATTGATGAAAATGAAATCTATTTGTACTTCCAAGTAGAGGAAGACGAGAGCAAGTCGGAAATGTAATTACCTTTCAAACCCGAGCCAAAATGGAGGAGAAATGAGATGGAAAAATGAAAGAGATGGGAGAGCTCTTTTCACGTTGGTTTTTGGTTGAAGAAGAAGATGAATAGTGAAAGTGTTGGGTAAAAGGGGATTTAAAATCAAAGTTGGGCTAATTACAAAATGGCCATTAATGAATGGCTCTCTTCTTTATTCTTTACAAAAAAAATTCTTCACTTTGCAATTTCTTCAATTTGGTCCAATGTAAAATATTTATTTTTGAAACCCGAAACTTAAAAGATTATTTTAATTGTAAAACTGAGCCCAAAATAATATTAAAATATTATTTTCACCCGACCCCTAAACCCGGGTGTTACAACTCTCCCCCACTTAAGGAAATTTCGTCCCCGAAATTTATCGGACCTGAATTACCACGAAGTCTGCTCTTACCCACTTTCCTCCTCACTACAACACACTAACCAATCTCGGTATGCTTACCACACAACAACAGGTATCTGATGCTAAGACCCCAACTGGTTCTCCACCGCATGTCAATTTAAAACTCAACTCAATCTCTTCAACAACATAGCACGGAACAGATCTAACTCACACTCCCGAATCACAGATACACAGGACACATCACGAACCCCTTTCTAATTCTGGTGGTAACCGCAACAAATAAACAACAGACTAGCCCGATTCACAAACTCATACAGCACTCTTTGAAACTTGACTCATGACTTTCTCTGACTGACCCTCAGTCTTCAACAGGTAACCAGACACTATACAAACGTCTTCGAAATTATTCTAGCTGAAATCTCGAACCTCTATTACTCACTTCCATTAAGAATCTTCCACAGATGTAATAAGCTAGAAGAAAACTGATACTCGGTCTTGACACGCTAGCAATTTACACGCCTACTCTCACACTGAACAACATTATTCATCATCCCAATCCAGAAATACTCATCTTCGACCCACAATACGTCTTCATACTACTCGAATGCGATATAAATGAACTATCTTGTGCTTCGGCCAAAACAATACGTCTCAAAACACTATGTCAATCGGTACAACTATTCTGTCTCTGAAGTGCAAAACTCTATCATCTCTGAAACTGTATTCTGAAGGTCTTCCTTCTACTCTGCCTCGCACGTGAGGTGCAAAGAATCTGTCTTGCAACTGTTTCTTTTCAAACATTCTGACTCAAAGTAGGTTTAACATGTAACTCGGCCACAAGATTACTATCATTTGGTAAACTGAATCCGGCAATTACAACTCGCAACTCAACTACTAATCTAACAACAAATACAACTTGAAGCATTGGTTACTACGTTGACTCTCTTCGGATGGTACTCAATCTTGTTATTACAGTCTTCAAGCATTTCTAACACTTATGTTGTTCAAGTTTCAACCCTTCCTAAGTTGTCTAACAATTCAAGTTCTGATAATATGTACGTACACATTGTGCATTTCTTACTATACAAGCTTTGTCTCTAAGTCTTCGAAGCAAACACAAATGTAATTAACTCTATGTCTCATATCGGATAACTCTTCTCACGGTCTTTCAACTATCTTGATGAACAAGCCACAATCTTCTGTCTTGCATAAGCACACAACCTAACTCTACATGTAACACATCACTATGGTTCACAAATTCTTTCTCTGATATAAGCTGATTCAAGGTCGAAGTTCTCTTCAATGTTTCTTTCAGTTTCTCAAGGCTCACTATCTCGCATCTAACCACACAAACTGAACATTCTTCTGTAGTAACTTGTCAAAGGAGCAGCTGTCTTCAAAAGACTATTTACAATTCTCTAAAAGTAACAACGCTAGACCTTGAAATTATAGACACCTGTCACAGTCTTCAATTTCTTCCAACTCACATCTTCATTAACTTGGAGTTTATGTTGCATAACTTGGCATACGACTGATTCTCTAAAAAGGATCTACCACACTAACTTCAAAGCTTGTCATGACCTTCTTCGGTACGCGAATATACCCATGTGTCAACTACGAGAACTACTACAACTAATCAAGGAATTCGGGAATCATTCTGTTCAACATCTCTATAAAAGTAACTAACACACTAGTCAAACGAAACGTCATAACTCGGAACTCAAAGCGGTCACATCTTGCCTCGAAAGTTGTCTTTGATACTTCATATTCTCTTACTTTCCACTGGTAGCAATCGGATCCCAAATTAATCTTCGAAAAGACTGAAGCACACACTATCTGATCAACAATTCACTGACACTCGGAAACGGATACTAATTATTCACTGTCACTTGTTTCAACTGTCTGAAATCTAAACACATTCTCGTACTGTCACTCTTTCTTCGACACAAATTTCACTGTAGAACTCTAAGATGATGCACTAGGCCTAATGAATCTAAGGTCTAACAAGTCTCGAAGTTAATTCTTCAACATTCTCAATTCTTCCGGGATTCACAAGTTACAGAGCAAACAAAACAGAAGCAACCTCGAAAACGGTCTCAATAACAAACTCTTCTCCTCTAACAAGAGGTAAACTGGCAATTCTTCCAAATACTTCTAAGAAAAGAAAACACAAACTATCCTAACACTCTGCGGTCTAATCTTCATTCAAAAATCAAATCCGTCACACTTGCTAAGCAAGCCTGTCAACTAAACTAAATCAATCTTTGACCTCTAAATCTGGATCAACATTCAACAAGAAGTTCACCTCCTCACCTACCACTACAGTCACACATAAATCTGCAACTTCAAGTCAACTCTTTCTTTGTCTCAACGTATACACTAACTCTTTGCTCTTCAAGCCGAGCCTTGTCAAAAGGCACACCGAAACTGTAGGAAGACAATCACTTCACATCTACCAGAAACTAGTAACTCTGAACCACCAACAAACATCTTCTGTACATCTTTCTGATCACTACTATCTCCCAAAAGGCTAGTCACATGTGTCCCTACATCTAAGGTCTCAACAAAGATATCTAATTTCTTACATGCTCACACAAAAGGAGGTATCCGCGGAAATTGTAACTTCACATGTACACAACTAATAGTCTTCGGTCCTCTTATTTTCAGACTGGTCCTTCAACAAAATCTAACTCTTCTAAATAGTTCTTAGAGTATTGCGAAACCTCAAAATTTCAATTCTGATTACACACAAACTGCCATGCTGGAACCGGTTCTATAACAGCAGTCCTGACGACTCAAGCATCCCACTACCAAACAATCTGAAGTTAAAGCTCAAGACTTCCTTCTCGGCTCAACTATATCGGAAGTGACTTCATCTCTCCTCCTCACTGGAAGACAACTCAGATGCACACTGGCCTAATCGCACAAATCGATTCCCACTCACGGATACTAATCGGCTGTCTTGTATCAAAGCCATAGGCTGAACCCCAACGATCACCAACTAACATTTCTGAAATTCAGATTACTCACACGAGACCCCTACCTAGATCTCGCCAAAAGAACTAAGGTACTCATACCTACCTTTGACACCTCATCGAGCACATTCAAACTTGCATGCTTATTAACAACATACGGAAGTACGAACTCAGAACCAATCAGAAGAGACAAACTCAAAACTGTACCAAGGGCTTATCTACTATAACATAGATACCACTCTGACTCCCACTCATAGGTCTTCGCTTCCTTTCACCAACTAATACCAGAATCGGTCAAATCGTCCCTTCACCAACAAGAATCAACTCACATGCACGCGGACTCGAGCAAACAAATTGTACCTCAACTCCGGTACAACCGTACTCCCCTAACTATAGCAAGGAACTTCCTCCACATCATCCACATTTTCAAAACCACAACTTACACTTACCGATTCACGGCCCACACACTGGCCCCAAACTTACTAGAAACAATAAATCAATCAACAATTTAACATACAAGTTGGGTGAGCAAAGGAAAGGTCCAAGTGGCTCAAGTATGATTTCCCTCACTTAAAATCCTTTTTCCGATGTAATAGAAGCAATGGGACTCTACTCAACATGTTTCAAACAAATCAGCACACATACATGCTTAACCAAGCATATAACAAGGCATACTTGCTAAACAAGCAACACATGCGTACGATCAAACAACATACATTCTCAATCAAACAATCACACATCACAACATACACGGGTAACGAGCAACATGCTTTTAAACGAACAATCAACATACTTGTCATACAAGCAATCATACTTACAAAGCAAGCAAACACCGTGCATATCAATTCAAAACTTAAACTTACCTCACTTACCTGCCCAAGGTCTCGGTAACCTTAGGCTCTGATACCAACAAATGTAACCCCCTCGTCCTGGTCTGGCCGGATGACCGGTCCGAGTGGGCCACACGGGGAAAACCGAAGTGAAACCCGTTAAGGTTCCCCCTCGGCTAGCAACCCTATTTTTTTCTTCTTTTACTTAATCTTTTCTAAAGTTCATTTAAGTCCTATGTGATCAAACAGCGGAATAAAATACATGAGACAAACGTTCAAACCCAAAACAGCAGTTAAACAGCCCAATTTTAATCTTTTAAACAAGCCGTTTCGAAACGCCCTTGAGGCGTATCGAAACGCCTTGACCAGGTCAACTGTCCTAGAGCCTTTACAAGGGGTCGTATCGAAACGGTGGTCAACCGTTTTGAAACGCCCACGACGGTCAATATCTCGTGGTCAACGAGATTTTGACCGTTTCGAAACCTTTACACCCGTTTCGAAACACCTTCATCTCATGAATTTATCAGAATTCCAGTAGCCAAAACGTTCCGATACGTGTTTCGGAACAGGGGTTCCAAAGGCCATACCGTATCGAAACGCGTTCCGATACGGGGTCCCTGAAGCCTACCCGTTCCGAAACGATCCCTCCCGTTTTGAAACGCTGGCAGTCTGTAGCCTTTGAAATACAGATTTAAGGGGTGTTTTGACAAGTCTAAAGGTCCCATAGGACCCCTAAAGGCACACAAAACCATCAAACATAGTCTAGAGGCATACATCCTAGATTTAACATACTCAAACACATACAAGCATGGATTTGGACAATCTTTCTAACATGGCAAATTACACATTAAGAGCCTTTCATACAAGCATGCTTGAAGACATTAAAAAGAACCAATAAGCATCATACATATCAAATGAGTTTACATGCCATTTAAAGCAACTTAAGCATTCATAAGACATCCATCGTACTAGCATTTGGCAAGATATATCATGCTTACAAATCAAGTCAACCATAGACATACATCAAGACTCGAATCAACAATTCCTATCCCATTGCTTAACTATTACATTCTATTACTTAAAATTCATACATTGAGCTCACCAAAAGCAGCACTTGGAGACCTTCCCTTGCCTTTGCCACCCACAAGCTATTTATCTGCATTGTCGAACAAAAGAGAGCGTAAGCATAAAAGCTTAGTGAGGGTAAGCTCTTTAAAAACAAACCTCGACAATGCAGGGTCCAAGCACGGGCTACAACCAAGATAAAATGCATGTTCTTACCTCCGGTCCACAAGAGCCATAATTCTAAATGATGCATGAACATATAATCAATATCATGTCATGCTCAACATGTTTAAATCCACAACATATGAAATCACATATATTAAACCATGTTAGCAACACATCCCAAATCACATTGGCTCACCATTAACCACATATTGGCAACATAAACTACAATCTGTATTGGCACCTAGCTATGAATCGAATACGCGGATAACCGTTGGAACTCACATCCAACAACTCAACCATTACTTGACGGTGGGATTACACTCATCACCGTTCACGCGGAGGGGATTCCACTCATCCTCACGCCTCATTTCACGCGGAGGGGATTCCACTCATCCTCACGCCCCGTCGATGGGATTCCACTCATCACCGACTAATATAAATACAATTTCCGGGCGAACCCGTACTCCTCCTTGGTGACTCAATGCCACCAAGGCCACGCGCGACTTTTGACTCATGTGTACACACTAACATCCTAATGATCGATCATTTGTACCCAAGCATACTAGTGCCAATACTACACATTTCATTAATCATTCATAATATCAATTCATAACACTTCCGTGCTTAGCACGTACTCACCATGACTTACCGTCATGCTCAAACCACATTTCCATGTCTAGCATGTACTCACCATGATCCTCGGATCATGAAACCACCTCATAATATCATTTCACACGTCAACACCACATGCACATTATTAGCAACCATATCACATTATATTTTACACATGTGTATAATCATATCATATCTATCATCAACATGCATATAACAATGCATCAAACATGCCTCATCATACATGTATACAACATATACATAAACAACACCATCACAATTTAATACGAGGCATATACAACCATTAAAAAGTGCAACCAAAGTCTCTAATCAAAGCTTGGGATTAGGCTACCACTCTAATCCCAACTCTAGGTGGGTTTACCAAGCCCATCCTAGGTTCACATGCTTGAACTAAATACTCAAAACCATTTTAAAAATATTTAACCACTCACCTAAGCTTCCAAGCTCCAAGCCAAGCAAGCAACCTCCCTCAAATTTCCGGATTTCTTCCCGAAGCTTCCCCAACACAAATTCCCGCTTCTAAACAACCTCAAACACATTTCAAACAATTTCAAATCAGCCCAACATCAAAATACCAACCCGGAATAGAATTCAAATGCAATTTATCATGTTGCAAACCATGAACAAATCCCATTTTTTTGCAATTTCGGGCAGCCCCTAAACCATGTCCAAAAACCATGTTTCCAACATCCATAGCACCCACAAACAATCCCAAATCAACCCCTAACCATAGCACTACCATTGGGCTATCAATTTCCACCTAAAACAACCCCCAAAACCCTCCAAAAAACTCATTTTTACCAAATTTCGGAAATTCATTTAAAATACTCTAAAAATTATATATGTTGGACTATTTGATTCACAAACATCATATCTAACCATTATAAATCAAAAGCTTTAGTAAAAACCCATAAAGCTCCATCCTTTAACCTAAACTTTCAAAAATCCAATTTCTAAAACATTGATGAAAATGAAATCTATTTGTACTTCCAAGTAGAGGAAGACGAGAGCAAGTCGGAAATGTAATTACCTTTCAAAACCGAGCCAAAATGGAGGAGAAATGAGATGGAAAAATGAAAGAGATGGGAGAGCTCTTTTCACGTTGGTTTTTGGTTGAAGAAGAAGATGAATAGTGAAAGTGTTGGGTAAAAGGGGATTTAAAATCAAAGTTGGGCTAATTACAAAATGGCCATTAATGAATGGCTCTCTTCTTTATTCTTTACAAAAAAAATTCTTCACTTTGCAATTTCTTCAATTTGGTCCAATGTAAAATATTTATTTTTGAAACCCGAAACTTAAAAGATTATTTTAATTGTAAAACCGAGCCCAAAATAATATTAAAATATTATTTTCATCCGACCCCTAAACCCGGGTGTTACAATATTTATCTTCTAGAAGTAATTTTTGTTAATAGAATCGAGAAGCTTTAAAAATTTATTATGCGAAATTTAAAATGAATGCTAAAAAATTAAAACTTAAATAACGATATTGATGTACAATATGCTACAAAATGTTTTAATTATGATTTTAATTTTGTATATTAACTGATTACATTAATAGCAAATATACTATTTAATAAATAATTAAAATTAATGCATTGTTTGACATAAGTATTAGCATAAAAAACTTAATTATTATATTTAAAATAGTTTCTCATAACATAAAGAATAACTAATACAAACTTGAAATTAAATATTTTAGTGAAAGCTCTAGCGGAAAATAAGACATTGTCAAAATAAGTAAAATATTCTTTTTCTTTGTTCAAATCAAATTATATAAGTGACTAAAAATTATCAAATAAATTAATTTGTTGGTACTTTATGTACAACAATATGTCGAAAATAATACTGCTACTAAACGAAATATAAATACATAAAATCACGTGCAAGTATGTTACCTTTAAAACTAATAATTTTACATGTTTAACTACTCATTTTAATGATTCTAGTTAATTTTATAACCTCACATACATATGTATATACTAACTGTTAAAATTTTTTTGATATAATTAAATGTTAATTATTCAAAATAATTTATTGACTAACATAGAATTATTGCTTAATTAAGGTTATGTTTATTTACAAAACAAAATCATGCCGGTCTACATTTGTGATTGAGAATTATTTTAAGGGTAAACTATATAAATGGTCACTGAACTTTTAGAATGCTTTCATTTTTATAATCAATTCTTTAAAACTTGCAATACCATCATTAAACTTTTAATAAACTTTCATTATTGCCATTGTCGCCCGCTGTCGTTAAAAATGATGACGTGATACGTTAGAATCTCCTTCTTTCCCAAAAAAAAAAACTTTAATTTTCTTAAACTTATTGTCGTTGTTGACCTCTTATCGCTTGTATTGTCACCATTCGACGATCGAAAAACACAACACTCAGCATGCTCAAGAACTTTACCATTATTTCATCCAAATACCAAAAATAATTAAAGCTCCCTCACCATCCACGAATTCCCCCCTATGAATTTGGCATCAAGAAAATAAAAATTGCAACAATTTAATGTGAGCTTGGATAGTGTTGCCTAAGATAAAATTAGTTATCAACAACATGAATTGTCTAACAGTCTGAACGAGAACGCTTGAAAAGTGTCATTGTTATCCTAAGTGTTGAGAAATTAAACATTTCTGTGGGGGTAACACATGCACTTGCAGAAATTGAAATTTTGTATAACTGGATAATTTCGAAGGAAACCTAGGAGAGGTAATTGGCAGAACTACTTGAGATGGTGATGCTTTTAAGTATTGTGGGTGTTGTGTTTAGCGGCAATGATGATTAGAATAATGTTAAACAGTAACGGTGCAAGCGATAGAAGGCTGACTGCTGTAATAGATTCAAAAAACTTAGAGTTTTTTTAGGAAGAAGATGATTCTAACATATCGCGTCACCATTTTTTAACGGCAATTGACACAATAGTGACTATAATAAAAGTAAATTAAAAATTCAGTAACCGTGTTATAAGTTTTAAAAGTTCGATGACTAAAGTATAAATGTCTAAAACATTTGGTGACCATGTATGTAGTTACCCTTATTTTATTGATAAAATTATAGATAATGATTGCTCCCATTTTTATATAAATAAAATCGAATAATTGAGTTACTTTTGCAAGTGTATGGATTGTGATGTTTGTGTACCAAAACTGTTGATCGTTGATTAAAAATACAATAAACAAGAAAAAAGTTGCACCTGCCATGCCAAATATTCTCTCCTTTTCCATGCTATATACGCCAAGAAACATATCTCTAGTTTTTTTTTTAATGATTTGGAACTTAGTAACCGATTTGTTCCGAATGTATATACATATATATTTTCAGTAGATTTGTTTTCATAAATAACAATTTTTTTAATTTTTTTTAAATATACAACAAATACATTTGTGTTATGAATATTTATCTCTATTATGATAAGAACTTTATCAAAGAGATTTAGTGAAGGCATTGTATACAAGTCAATATTTGAGAATAATACAAATCTCACACTTTCTCTCATCTCTTTGTTCTTTTATTTTTGTTCGTTGTTCTTTGTTATTTTATTTACAACAATTTAACATAATTCCAATTTTATTGGTAGAAAACCTTTTTTCTATTGAAAATGATAATTCATATATTAAAGGTTTATATATAAAATATGTCACCGTAATAAGATCCAAAAATCAATGGAGTCCTTGGTTTAAATCATGGGTCAAATGAGCTATTATATGAAAGAAAAGGTCATCAATTAAACCTTTATTTAGAAAATTACGAAGGGGTGTTTTCAAAGACAATCTCAATAAATTATTTGATCGTAATTTTTAAATAATAATTCATTTAATTCATAATTCAAATCATAAACTTACATAATTCAAATAATGTTTTACATATAAATACACATTAATATATTAATATAGATTATTATCTTATACACAGGCGGTGAAAACTTTTTATTTTTACAAACATCTAATTTTAAGATTTAGAATCTAAAAATTTTAGTGTTGTGTATTGAATTCTAGAAAAGGTTTCTAGGGTTTTTGTATTTTGGGGATTTCTGATTGAAAGGAAGGAAGGGAAGAAAGAACGAAAAGTAAAAGAAAAGAACACGTGATGTAAAACTGAAAAATAAAACTTCTGCCTTTTTTATTAAATGGAAAAATTGAATACAAAGTACACCAAGCTTTCACTTATTTATACACTAGTCACTAACAGATTTAACAAACTAATATTGACAACTCAGCATCTTGATTCCAACTCAGCACACTTCTTTATAATCTTGACAGCCCCCCCTCAAGTTGGAGCATACAAGTTTTGAAGGCCCAACTTGACAATGGCACCCTGAAAAGAACCAGGATTCAAGGATTTAGTAAAGCAGTCAGCTAATTGGTTTTGAGAAGAAACAGGCAAAAGCTTAATAACACCCTGTTGAACTTTCTGTCTAATTAAATGACAATCTATCTCAATATGTTTGGTACGTTCATGATGCACAGGATTCTCAGCAATCCTTATAGCAGACATATTGTCACAATAAAGGTTAGCAGTAGAAAGAGAAATCTGTAAATCAGATAAAAGGTAAAAGAACCACTGTATTTCACATGTTACAGCAGCAATTGCTCTGTATTCAGCTTCACTAGAGGAGCGAGATACAGTCTGTTGTTTCTTGGATTTCCAGGAAACTAAAGATTTTCCAAGAAAAAGACAGAATCCAGTAATAAATTTACGAGAATCTGGGCATGAGGCCCAATCAGAATCAGAGAAAGCATGTATCTTTAAAGGATTATCAGAAGGAAAGAATAAACCTTGTCCAGGTGTTCCTTTTAAGTACCGAAGGACCCTATGAGCAGCAGTCAAGTGAACACTAGTAGGAGCAGATAAGAACTGAGACAATTGTTGAACAGCAAAACATATATCTGGTCTAGTGTTAGTGAGATAAAGCAACTTTCCAATGAGTTGTCTATAGGAAGTTATATCTTGCAAAGGTTCTCCATCAGTTTTAGACAAATGAGTAGTAGCAATAATAGGAGTGGAAGCAGGTTTACAACCTAAGAAACCAGTGTCCTTTAAAAGTTCAAGGGTATACTTTCTTTGGCAAAGGTTGATACCCTTATTGGATCTAGCAATTTCAAAGCCTAAAAAATATTTTAACTTGCCTAAATCTTTAATTTTGAAAACTTCATGAAGAAAATTTTTGATACAAGAAATCTGCTCAGATGAAGGACTGGCTATAATGATATCATCTACATAAACTGCAATAGCAATAAATTGAGAATCTGTGCCCTTGGTAAACAAACTAGAATCTGAAACAGACTGCTTAAAACCTTGTTCTAAAAGAGCAACAGTCAACCTCTCATTCCACTGCCTACTGGCTTGCTTTAAGCCATACAAACTTTTATTCAACTTACAAACTAGTCCATCTTTGTCTTTAGAAAAACCAGGAGGTAACTCCATATAAACTTCTTCATCTAAAAACCCATGCAAGAAAGCATTGTTGATATCTAATTGCTGTAAATCCCATTTTTTAGAAGCAGCTACAGCCATTAAGGTTCTTATAGTAGTTATTTTAGCTACTGGACTAAAAGTGTTTATAAAGTCAACACCAGGTTGTTGTGTGTAACCCTTTGCAACTAATCTTGCCTTATACCTATCCAAGGTCCCATCAGACTTTAACTTGGTTTTAAACACCCATTTACAACCTATAGTAGTTTTTCCAGAAGGCAATGGTACAAGATCTCAAGTCTTGTTTCTTTCTAGAGCATCTATCTCTTCTTGCATAGCAGATTTCCAGCAATCATTCATAAGAGCTTGTTTATAGGATTTAGGCTCAGTTAAAATATCTATATTATTGATAAAGGATTTATAGCTAGTAGATATATTAGCATAAGACAGAACTTGGTCTATGGTGTGAGGAGTAGTCCTAGCTTTAGGCATTGTGACTTGAAAATCCTTAAACTTCTGAGGAATTTTAACAGCTCTAGTAGGTCTAGTAGAAATCCTAGACTTATCTTGATCAACAACAAAATGTTGATCAGAGTTATCAGAAGACAAAGCCTTTTCAACAGAAACAGAATTAGTATTTTGAGGAATATTAATATCAGAACCAACACTACTAGAATCAACATCATTCCCAGACTGATTAGGATAAACAGAATCAGAATGAAATTTAGAATTTACAGGAACTAACTCAGCATCAGAAGTAAAATCAGCTTTACTACTTTCAGAAATAAATTCATCCTCTAAACTTAAACCATCACAGTTTGGCAATACCAGATCATGAAGCTTGTCATTAGTATGTTGTTTAAAAGGAAACATATGTTCATAGAAAATTACATCTCTGCAAACAAAAACAGACTGTGTCTCAAGATTATACAACCTATACCCTTTTACATTTCTAGGGAAGCCTAAGAAAAAACACCTAATGGCCCTAGAATGCATTTTAGTTTCAGCCTTAGGTAAAGAAGAAGCATAGGCAAGGCACCCTATGACTCTAAGATTATTATACCTAGGTTTATACTGAAAAAGAACCTCAAAAGGAGTTCTATTATCAAGAACAGGAGTAGGAGTAACATTTATAAGAAAAGCAGCATGCATAACACAGTCTATCCAAAAAACTAAAGGCAAATTAGGAAGGATTCTTAAAGATCTAGCCACAGCTAGGAGATGTTGATGTTTCCTCTCAACAACACTGTTTTGTTGAGGAGTATGAGGACAAGAAGTCTGATGCAATATTTCTTTTGATTTAAAAAACTCAGTCATATCAAATCCCTTACCATTGTCAGACCTTATAGCTTTAATTTTTATAGAAAATTGAGTTTCTATTAAAGAACAGAACTCAGTAATTATACTCCTAGTTTCAGACTTAAGCTTCATTGGATAAATCCACATATACCTGCTCTTATCATCCACTATTGTAAGAAAATAAGAATGACCATATATACTACTCACAGGAAAGGGTCCCCACAGATCCATGTGGACTAAATCAAAAACATTTTCAGACTTAGATGTGCTAACAGGAAAAGGTAACCTCTTATGCTTAGCAAGAACACAAGTTTCACAATGATCTAAAGAGCCAGATGGAATGCTAGAGTCTATCTTAGAGAAAAATTTCATCCTAGGACTAGAGGGATGTCCTAGTCTAGCATGTCAAATATCAAAAGAAACAGAAGAATTAACAAAGTTACCAACAGTAGCAGCAATCCTAGATTCCTTAAGCTCTAGAAGATATAAGCCATGAACCTTCCTAGCTAAACCAATCATCTTCCATTGCATGACATCCTGTATGCAACAGAAACCAAGTGAGAATATAAAAGACAAATTAGAACCAGTTGTCAATTGTGAAACAGAGACTAAATTGAAACCAAAAAATGGTATATGAAACACATTATGAAGAACCAACTCATCAGACAGCTTAACAGTACCAATGTGCAAGACTTTCACAAACGGACCATTAGGCAATTTAACAAAACGATCAGTAACAACAGAATATGATACAAAATGATCTAAGAAATTAGCAATGTGATCAGTAGCCCCTGAGTCAAGAATCCAAGATTTTTTACTTAAAACATTATCAGAAGACTCAGAACAAACAATGCTATTACCCACAAAATTAGTCATACTAGAAAAAGAATCCATACCTTGCATCTGGACAGAATCATGATTGGAGGATAAAGCATGAACTTGAGAATTCTGATGAGAAACAGAACTCTGACATGACTTATCTTTGTCATTTATCAAAGAAAGCAGACTAGCATACTGCTCTTTGGTGAAAGAGAGAAGACCTTCTTCATTAGAAAGATTATCAGAACTATGAGAGGCAAGATTTTCAGAACTAGAATTTGTGGTTTGATTAGCCCTACTAATAGGAGTTTTTGACTTAAAACTAGGAGGATAACCATGCTTTTTGAAACACTTGTCCACAACATGCCCATACATGCCACAAAAAACACAAAGGGGCCTACGGCTAGAATTCCCAGAACCACCAGAAAACTTCTTATTAGAACCAGAATTCCTAAGAACAGACTCATCCCTTCTATAACCTCCCCTGTCAACCAACAAGATGTTGGAATCACTATGAACAACAGGACCAATTGTTCTTTCATGTTGGACAAGAATTGAAAAAATCTCATTAATATTTGGGAAGGGTTTCATCATCAGAATTTGGGATTTGGGAATGGAAAAAGAATCATTCAAACCCCTAAGGAATCTAAGAGCAAAATCTTGCTTACGATACTCAACTGCTTTGCAATCGCAACTAGATAAAGCCCTAAGATTGCAAAGCTCATCCCAAAGAATCTTTAAGTTACGGAAAGGCTCCCTTGACGGAGGGAATACAATTCCTGTTGCAAGTCAGAAACCCTAATTAGGTCTCCTTGCTTGAAACGATCATTGAGGTCGGCCCACAATTCGTACGCCGTATCTATCCAAATAACGCCTTGGGCTATCTCCGGTGAAATTGCTCGAAGAAGCCACGACAGAACCAGATTATTGCACTTCTCCCACGCTTGAAATCGCGAACTATCCTTTCGAACCTGCTTGATCGACCCATCAACAAAACGCAGCTTGTTCTTGGAGATGAGAGCCATCTTCATCGACCTCGCTCAACTATGGTAATTCGAACCGTTCAACAAAGCAGACGTGAGAACCAAACCAGGATTTTCGTTCGGATGAATATAATACTCATCCGAAGGATCGTCGTTCTTGAAGGTTTGAGAACGGGCTCGATCGGAAGAATCATCATCTGATACCATATTGAATTCTAGAAAAGGTTTCTAGGGTTTTTGTATTTTGGGGATTTCTAATTGAAAGGAAGGAAGGGAAGAAAGAACGAAAAGTAAAAGAAAAGAACACGTGATGTAAAACTGAAAAATAAAACTTCTGCCTTTTTTATTAAATGGAAAAATTGAATACAAAGTACACCAAGCTTTCACTTATTTATACACTAGTCACTAACAGATTTAACAAACTAATATTGACAACTCAGCATCTTGATTCCAACTCAGCACACTTCTATATAATCTTGACATTGTGGTTTAAATTTTATGATTCCTATTAATATATCTTTTACGTCTCAAGCATTTAATATTGGAAAAGAGCTGGGTAGGCACTAGGCATGAATTCACTCTCCAATGTGAACTGAAATCACCCGAAGGGATAAACAATCTGAATTTGTTAAAATCAAATGACTTTTTTTATGAATTTATAAGAATACATCTTATTAAAATTGTTTAAAATGAATATATAAACAGTTTTGTTTTAATAAAATAACATTATCATAAAAATATGAATCTATAATTGATTAATTTATTAAAGAATAATAATGGTGGCCACTATTATAAGCACCCAATCTTAACAAACACCACAAGAAAAAATTGCATTTGCATGCATAATTGAAAAGCACCAAAACTTATCTTCATTTGACACCAATGATTCGAATAGATACCCACTTCCTTTCCATTAAATAAATATAAAATAAGCTTTCTCTTTTTCTGTTCCTTTTATTTTTTATCGGCCAGGATTGGGATATTACCAGCCCTTTTCCCAGTGGATAAGAGAATCTGGACTTATGAGTAAGGGTTCGTACGAAATTTGTACAAATTTTGGTGTACGGATAACAAATTGTCCATATGTTCTTTTTCTGGACACGATAGCCTTTCACTATTCCTTCTTCCTATCCAAAATTATTTTTGTTTTAGGAAAAAATAGATTTAAAATAAATAACTTCTTATATATACACACAACTAGGATATAATAATATGAATCTTGAATTTAAAATGAGTGGAAATTAAACTTAATTTTAGGGTTTGAGGTTTTAGTTTAGGATTTATGTTAGAGGTTATGAATCTGTTGTGGTTGTTAGCTTTTCTGTTATAAGCTGTGTAACTGTAATCTTGCTTATCAGATCAAGATTCATCATTGAAGCTTTACTAAGCTTAGTCTATATAAGAAGAATTGTAATCTCTTTAAAATCATCTTGAATTCACAATTGAATAATATTTCTATTACTTCTTGTTTCATTTCTTTCCTATCTTCTTCTACGTTTGATCTACAATTCAACAGCACTTCTTTCCCATCTTCTTCTACCTTCATTCTATAATTCAACAATTTAGTGTAGGTATTTAGAATTCAGGGTTCGTGGTTATAATTCAAGATCTAGAGTTAGAATTTAGCGTTTATGGTAATATGGTTAAGGATTTAAGTTTTAACTTATAAATCCTAAACTCAAAATTCTATAAACAACCCCTAAATTCAAAAATACTACACTTAAGCCACTAAACCTTAAACCCTAAATAAAGTCCATAAACCATAAAACTAAGACGGTTGTGTAAACAAAATTTCCA
The DNA here is from genome assembly GCA_958450335.1 of Hibiscus tridactylites. NCBI lineage: Eukaryota > Viridiplantae > Streptophyta > Magnoliopsida > Malvales > Malvaceae > Hibiscus > Hibiscus tridactylites. The sequence goes on along the minus strand of OY288275.1, from coordinate 82,499,628 downwards.
CCGGGACTTGTGCATGAAATAATTATCCATATATATATGCACACGTGTTTAAATTTTGATCAATGGATTTAAATATGCTTTATGTCAAATCTAAATTGACATTTAATACTCAAACATATAATTAGATTGACGAGAAAACGTGATTGAAATGATTTTGATAGTTAAAGGGCTCGATTAAAATATTTTGATGTTTCAAAAACTATTTATAATCTAGACACAATTTTGAAGCTGTCCAGTAAAATTAACACTATCCTTTTGTTTATACTAGTACTATTTATCATTCCAACTGCTTCCAATAAATTTACAAGCTTAGAAAACTTTTCTTTGATGGTTTAATTGGGCAAAACTAGAGAAATAATATTCACGAAAAAACTTTAGAAAATGGGATCTTGTAAAATTATTTGGAGAAATATGGTCATTGTTACAATATCATACAAAGTCATCAGTAGAAGAGGACAAGTTTCAGTGAAGTTGTCAGCATGTGTCGGCAACTTTGCTTCCCTTTTTTACAATGTTGTGACTAAAATGAAAGAAACGAATTTTTAGTGACTTAAAATTTTAAGAATTTAGGTGAAAACAGTGCCAAAGTCTTTTATACAATCAACACTTTTATACAAACAACTAATACAATTCGCTAGTCAAATCAGCTAATACAATCAGCTATCAACTATCAGCTAATGTAATTCGTTATCAGTTATTCGCTAATTGCCAAACAAAGCCTATATAAATTACTATGTATACTCTTTTTCTCCGACAAAATTTAAGAAATTTTTAACCAACTACATGATACACTCTTCTTCTCTTTATAAAAAATGAAATTTATAGTTCAAACATCAAATTTTATTTTATTTTTAAACCCACGGTTTTGACTTAATTTTTTGAAATTTTCTGTTTTAACTACTACACTTTCGTTTACATTATCCCTATTTTCCTAAATAATTTTCTCAAAATAACAAGTCTCTAATAATTTTTTCAACTACAATATTTATCCAATTTAACCGTCTAATTTGAATGGCATGACAAATACGTAAAACATTTTTATGATGTCAGACATTCTTAAAACTTTAAATTATACAAAGTATAATAATGGATTCTCAATCCTTTTGATATTCTAATTCTATTAATTGTGAGTGTACTTCTGACATTCTAACACGGTGAGTATCTCATCCCATCACACTTTCTTTTTTTTCTTTTCTTTTTATTTTGACATTCTAAACACGGTGAGGATATCTCATCCCAACTATCACACTTTTTTTAAGGAAACATCTCATCACACCTAAATGAAGCTTTTTTATATATAACGAGATAGGGAGGTTTTACCGTGAGTCACCTTACTATGTTGTTAAAATAAACATATTTTGTTATTTACTTAATAGAAAATTTAGTTCTATTTAAATTATTATTTAGTAGATAAGAATTTATGAACATGTTTGGTAAAGAGGGATTTGGACAAAAATTAGAGGTTTGAGGCATAATTAGAAGTTTGACAAGTCAAACCCGCTAATATTGTTGTTTGGTGAATAGCGGATTGAAAGAACGAATTGGGGTGAATAGCGGATTGAAAGAACGAATTGGGGTGAAACCGCTAATTTTGAAAAAACTCATAATAGGAGCTTTTTGAGATTAGAGGTTTGATATTAGAGTTGTAAAGACTCTTTTACCCTTACTAGTTACCAAAAATCTCAAAATAACCTAAATTAAATATTTTCTCATCTTATTTATAAGCTAATCCTATTTACTTTTTTCTTCTTTTTATTATCACATATTTATACGTGTAATTACATTTATTAATTAATTAAATTATATTAAAATAATTATATAAATAATAAATTAATATATAAATTATTCGAATATGTTTAGAAAAATTATATTAAAAATAATTTTATAGATCTAATTAATATTAATTAGATACAAAATATTGATAACTAATAAACTATTCAAACAAGTATTGAATATAATCATGTCCTTATATGTCATTTTGTTTGTTTAAATAATCTAACAGCTATCAGCTATCAGTTAATTTTACTAAACACTTTTACACAATCAGCTAATACAATCCGCTAGTCAAATCAGCTAATGCAATCCGCTATCCGCTAATTGCCGAACATGGCCTATGTCTTACGTGATTAGTAAGAATTTCGATTCTATCTAAATTATCATCTAATCTTATATAAATTCTTTTTATTTTGACGAAAAAATTTATGTTAGCCGTATTTTAACTGCAACTTAATAATGCCACACCTTAGCATGTCAATAGATAAAGCTTCATGTAATGAAATTATTATATGTGAGATTAGTTTAGATTAAAACATCTTAAATTTTTAATTTTAGACAATCAAGTACTGTGATGTGGTTTAATTAAGATTTTTATTTTTAAAATTAATTAACAATTTTTTTTAAATTTTAAACTTTAAAATTTTAAACATAAACACTAAATCTTACTTTTTTTTTACTTTATTTAATTAATTAGCACAAAAATAGAATAATTAGTTTACAATATTGTTAAAGGAAATTGATATTAGAAAGTACATGGTTTAATTAAGAGTTTTTTAGAAAAATGAATTAACAATTTTTTATTAAATCTAAAAATAACCTTCTAGAACCATCCTAATAATTTAAACTATTGACTTGTTTGGTAAAGAGTGATTTGGGCAAAAATTAGAAGTTTGAGGCATAATTAGAGGTTTGACCAGTCAAATCCGCTAATATTGTTGTTTGGTAAATAGCGGATTGAAAGAGCGGATTGGGGTGGAGCCGCTAATTTTGAAAAAGCTCATAATATGAGCTTTTTGAGATTAGAGGTTTGATATTAGAGTTGTAAAGACTCTTTTACCCTTACCAGTTACCAAAAATCTCAAAATAACCTAAATTAAATATTTTCTCACCCTATTTATAAGCTAATCTTATTTATTTTTTTCTTTTTATTATCACATATTTATATGTGTATTTAAATTTATTAATTAATTATATTATATTATATTAATTACATAAATAATAAATTAATATATAAATCATTTGAATATGTTTAGAAAAATTATATTAAAAATAATTTTATAGATCTAATTAATAATAATTAGATACAAAATATTGATAACTAATAAACTATTCAAACAAGTATCGAATATAAACATGTCCTTATATGTCATTTTACTTGTTTAAATAATCTAACAGCTATCAGCAATCAGTTAATTTTACCAAACACTTTTATACAATCAGCTAATACAATCCGCTAGTCAAATCAACTAATGCAATCCGCTATCAGCTATCCGCTAATTGCCAAACATGGCATATTTTTACATACTAATTCCACAATAAAATATATATTGACATGAAATTTAACTTGCTTTGAAACACAATATCGATAATTTTTACTTATTTTTAAACTACAATGTTTTTTTGTATAAAATATACAAAGACCTTTTTAAATAAATTTGTCCGAGTATTTTTACTAAGAGATAAATAATTGGTCAGAAATGTACTCAATTTTTATAGGTGGAGATCGAACTTTTGATCTCATAGTTAAAGGATAAGATTGTTGAGTTAAAAAAATAGGTTAGAAAATTTGCTTTTGATTGGGTAAAAATCCACTACCCCTAATCATGCCCCATTCTTTGTCCCACATTAAAAATTACTTAAAATTAAATTCTAAACCTTAAATTTAATTTCTACATCCTAAACCCTAAACCCCACACCCTAAAAATACACACTTCCCCTAATTCCACAAACCCTAACTATAACTCCTAACCTTAAACTCACTGTTTTAAAGTTGAGGCATGATAAGGAGGCAGACGATTTCCATCTCTTTTGATGGGTATGGACTCATAACCTATAATAATACATAAATATAATTAAAAATAACTTATTTTTTGAATAATTTCTATATGTAATAAAGGAAAAATTTACTTTTGATAGGTATGTACTTATAACTTAAAAGAGAAGAAAAAGTGTTAACCGAAAACTTTTAATCACATGCTCTAAAAATGGTTGAGTTAAAAAAAATAGGTTAGAAGATGAATCTAAATAAAGAAACATATTTGAATTTAAATAAAAGAAAGTTAAACATTTTGGGCCAACTTGAATGCAGATGAGATGAGAGTAGCAAATTTGTCGTGACTCTGGGTTTCTCTTTCCTAGAGGTTAGGCACTTGAAAGCAGTTGAACCTCCTGATGGCCTTCACCTTTTTACTTGCCTATATAACTAGAAGCCTTGTCTCACTTCAATGTCAACACATCTGAAACAATATCAATCTTATATTCAGAGACAGAGTAGGCTAACTCGTATAAGGGAAAATGGCGATTGTAGGGCTCAACAAGGCCAAGCCGTACTTGTCAATGATATCCCTCCAGTTTGGATTTGCAGGCATGTATGTCATAACCATGGTTTCTCTGCAGCACGGGATGAACCATTACGTTCTCGCTGTTTATCGACATTTGGTGGCCACCGTTGTTATTGCACCCTTCGCTCTCGTGCTCGAAAGGTTTGAGCCTCGCTCTTATCTTTAGTTTGCAGCCTTTTCTCCTTCATCAACATATGTAACATGTCTGATTTTGTTTTGTGCAGGAAAATAAGGCCCAAGCTCACTCTCCCCATTTTCCTCAGAATCCTGGTGCTCGGTTTCCTAGAGTAATGCCTCCAATTCCTTTTCATGCATGCATGCACATACATGATACATGCATGCATATATATATGTGCATGTATCATGCTGTTTACGCAGATTTACACTTCATGGTACATGGGAATACGTTGCATGAAAATGAAAATGAAAGAAATATTTCATTTAGTTCTTAGAAACCCTGTTCATCTGTGATCATTTTACCGGCTTTCGAAACAAGTCTTTCATATTTATTGAACTGCTAGTTTATTACCATTCATATTATTCCTTGTAATTGAACATATTTTGGTTATTTGGTGATGAACAGGCCAGTGGTGGACCAAAATCTGTACTATCTGGGGATGAAATACACGACGGCGACACTTGCATCGGCCACTGTCAATGTGATTCCTGCCATTACCTTCTTATTGGCATTGATTTTCAGGTACTATAATATTACAATATTTGGTTCGTTTCCATTAACTGATTCATACCCATAAAAGCAATAACCAGAAGCGTGCAAATGAGGGGAAGGGAACGAAAGTTGCATGCGCCAAGTAATAATACATAAGCTTCCACGTTAGACCAAACCAGTAACATCTCTGTTGAAAGTTGCCATCTCCATCACCATCCATCCCTATTTTTATTTTCTTTTAAAAATATTTTTTGTTTAAATTTAGTTGTGGCTATTGCCATCTTTCTCATATGCATCGTATGGAATATTCATGATACACTTTTTCGAATATTAAATGCTTTTTTGCACTCAACTAAATGGAGCAATAACTTTGTGAAATAAGGCTGGAAAGAGTAAACATCAAGAAGGTGGGCAGCATAGCAAAGATAATCGGAACAGTAATCATGGTCCCCGGAGCAGTTATCATGACACTGTACAAAGGTCCGGCAATCAATTTCATAAAGTTGCAAGGGGGAAGCCACCACACCGCCACCAATGAAGCCGATGCCAAGCATTGGGTTGCCGGGACACTCATGCTCTTAGCCAGATGCTGGGGCTGGTCAGGTTTCTACATTTTGCAGGTCAGTAATAGTACCAAACATTTCATTTCTTCAATACCTTGTAATATTGCTAACTTGGATTGTTTTGGTTTCAGTCATTTACATTGAAGTTGTACCCAGCAGAGCTCTCTCTTACAGCTTTGATATGCTTTATCGGGACAATCGGAGGTGCAGCGGTATCGTTTGCGATGGAAAGAGATATGAGTGCCTGGAAAATTGGATTTGATTCAAGCTTGCTAGCTGCTGTATATTCCGTGAGTACCAAAACAAAGCCTTAAGCCGGATTAAAAGATATTAACAACAAATTAACAGTATTATTGACATAATAAAACTTTTTGTGATTGATATAATCAGGGAGTGGTTTGTTCTGGAATCGCATATTATGCTGGAGGAATTGTGATAAGGGAACAAGGCCCAGTTTTTGTCACTGCCTTTGGCCCCCTCTGCATGATCATCACTGCAGCACTAGGATCAATTATTTTAGCAGAGAAAATTCACATGGGAAGGTACTTTTCTTTTAACATTACACCTTTGGATTTACTTTGTGTAATTCAATTACAGCACTCAAATCATGTGTTTTTTACAGTATAATTGGAACTGTGATCATAATATTCGGACTTTACACTGTGCTGTGGGGCAAAAGCAAAGATCCAACAACAACAGAAGAGAAAGATAGAGTCCAAGAATTACCAATCACGGACGGTTCTAAATCAATGAACATGGAAGATAGCATAGAGGGGCCTGCTAGAGCTTTGAAGATCCCAGCTGAGGACCAATTAACTAGAGAAATATGAAATAAGACTGTAATTTTGCAGCAGAGTTTTTTTTTTCTTTCTAGAAGCTATGGAAGTGATTTATGTATCTAATCTCTGCCTCTGTACGAGTGTTTTGTAAGAGAATAAACCAATTGTCGGGCTTTAACCTGTCAACATGTTAATGGTTCTTCACTCTACTTAGCATACTACAGTTTTTGCCTATATGTAATGTTGCTTTTGCAAGGATAACCTGTTACTGAAAAAGCTAAATTCCTACAATTTTTTTTCTGCAGCCTATGGAAGCATATAGCTCAATACATAGAAGAAGAACAGGATTTCAAGAACACGTGTTCAAAACTTTAATTACAAAATACAAATCATGCAATATCTGAAAACACAGTCTTTGGATTTGCTGAGAGTTTGGATGCAAAACACACTCTTGGTATTGTGTTTGGATTTTCCTAGAGGTTAGGCACTTGAAAACACTTTAACATTTTGATGGCCTTCACCCTTTTACTTGCCTAAATAAGAAGAGGCCTTGTCTCATCCAGGGATGGACCTAGAGAGGGCTGGAAGAGCAGTCGCCCCCTTAAAATTTTGAAATTCTTATATGGTTTAGAAAATTTTAAAAATTTTCTATGTATTTCCTATTGAAAATCTATTTTTGCCCCCTCCCCCCTCTAGAATTTTATAAGTTCGCCCCTCCTAGAATTTTATAAGTTCGTCCCTCCTAACATAAAGTTCTGTGTCCGTCCCTAGTCTGATCTGAATGTCAACATATCTGAAACAAGATTTTATATACAGAGACAGAGTAGTCTAACTCGTATACATATATTTTAGAAATAGTAGGGGAAATGTCGATTGTAGAGCTGAACAAGGTAAAGCCCTACTTGTGAATGATATCCCTCCAAATTGGATTTGCAGGGATGTATGTTATATGTTATAACCATGGTTTCTCTGCAGCACGGGACGAACCATTACCTGCTTGCTGTTTATCTCCATTTGGTGGCCACCATTGTTATTGCACCTTTCGCTCTTGTGCTCGAATGGTTTGAGGCTCACTTTTATCTTTAATTTGCAATCTTTTCTCCTTCATGTCTGATTTTGTTTCGTGCAGGAAGCTCACTCTCCCCATTTCCCTCAGAACCCTGGTGCTCGGTTTCCTAGAGTAATGCCTCCGGGCTCCGACACATGCTAATTATATTTCATACATGCATCATGCATGTTTACATAGATTTATTATTATTCCTTGTAATTGAACATATTTTGGTTATTTGGCGATGAACGGGCCAGTGGTATATTATTGATACCAACACAATCCAAACTCTCCATTAGAAAATCCAAACGCAACCTTTAACTCCAACAAAATAAGCATGATACTTACAACAAAAACGCAAAAACAACTTATCTTTTAGTTATATTGATATATGTTTATAATTAAATCTACAATTATGGAGAAGAAACTAAAAATCCATAATCCAATTCTGAACTTAGTGAATGAAACACTAAACCTTTGACGTATGAAGAAGAGATGTAGGGTTACAGTTTTGAAATTACTGAATTTTTTTTAGATGAGATCTGAAAAAAAGAGCAAATTGGAAGGGATCGGTTACCAAAATGGTTTTGCAACCAAGAATAATAACGGCGTAGATTTTTTTCCCTGAATTATGACTAAATTGATGAAATATATAAATTTTTTAGACTAAAATTGTTGTTATATCAAACCACATCATCATTTATTCATTTTCATTAATTTCTTAATTATCGGTGATCAAATTAGAATGAAAACGCAACGTTGGTAACCAAAATCTAAAAAACATAATTGGATGACCAAAATAGAAACGTGATAATAGTTGGATGACTAAATAGGTAATTTACCCAATAAAGTTATATTAAAATTAGGGTGGAAATCAACTAAGCCCTTAAATTAATTTTGCACCCAATTAAGTCCTTGTATCAAATTCTAATCAATTAAGCCCTCGAACTAAAAAAATACATCAATTAAGCTTTTTGACCAATTTTGACAATTAAATCTTAAGATTTTTATGTAATTTGCCACGTGTCAACACAAATTTGTGTCATGTGGCACGCTTCGGTAATGTCACGCACCATTTCTAGAATTTTTATAAAAAATAAAATAAAAATTAAAATTTTTTATAATATATTTTAATATTATTAAATGATTTTTGAAAACTTTGAAATTTATTTAAAAAAAACAAAAATATTTTTAATAAAATTTTAACGATTTTTAAGTATTTTAACGTTTTAAAAATAACTTTTATTGTTTTATATTTTAAAATTATTTTTATAATTGTATTAATTTTTTATAATTTATAAAATATTATAATATTGTGAAAAATTATTATTTATTATTTTTAAATAAATTTTGAAATTAAAAATTATATTTTAAATTTTAAAAATATTTTCTTTATAATTTTTTAATTGTTTTAAGAATTTTTTATCATTTTAAATATTTTTTAAAAATAAAATTTTTTCTAAAAATGCCAAGTGACATTATCATGTTGCGACACGTGACAAAAAATATGTTAAAGTTAACAGTTAAAGGGCCAAATTAATTTTTTTTCTTAAATTTAAAGATTTATTGGGCGCAAAAAAAATTAAGGGTTGAATTATTTTTTCTTAAAAGCTTAAGGATTCGTTGAACCTTTAAACCTTAAATTTATGATAATATTGCAACCATGGGTTTGAGAAACCTTGCCTTAAATTATTTATTTGAAGTGTAAATAACTGATTTGATAGAAACTATAATTAGAAAACATGCATACAGCTTATTGACCATTTCCTTAAATTCATGTAAAGATGCAAAACCTTAAATAAGATAAGAGAGGAATAAATATACAAACACAACACAATACACAAATTTTGTTGTCCACCTAACAGCCTAAGTTAGCTGAGGACTTCCCTCTCTATTCATTTTTTTGTCTTTTTTAAGTTGTTTAATTCTCAAAAGAAGATTATTGTTGTTAACCATCGTATCACTTATTTTTATGTGCGTAAAAAAATTAATTAGGTTTGGTTAGACTGGGAGAGATTCTAAGACAAGTGGTATGAGAGGGTTGTGTTTGGTTGGACCGGAAGATGTTAGTTTATTTGAGATTGTCGGAATGTTAGTTTAAGTCTGGTTAAAGTAGGCTAGGATACAATTCGTGTCTATAGATATTATGTATGTTGTTTAATTTAATTATAAAAATGTAACTAATATATAAGTTCTATTCGAGTTGTTTTTGCATTTTCGTTGTATATGTAATGCTTGTTTTGCTGTCTATAATTTAGAAATAGCAGGGCTGAACAAGGTAAAACCGTACTTGTCAATGATATTCCCTCCCGTTTAAATTTGTAGGAACATATGTTGTAACCATGGTTTCTTTGCAGCATGAGATGAACCATTATATTCTTGATGTTTATCGATATTTGGTGGTAACTATTGTTATTGCACCTTTCGTGGTGGTGTTCGAAAGATTTGAGACTGAATACAAAATAAAGATAAGAGTGAGTCTCAAGCCTTTCAAGCACAAAAGCGAAGGGTGAAATAATAATAGTGATCATCAAATGGTCACAAACAACAAGAATGCAATAGTTCATCCCAAGCTAAAAGAAACCATCGTTTTCAAGGATAGCTTATTCGTGTTCAGCCCTACAATCGCCATTTCCCCTACTAATACACGAGTTAGCCTCCCCTATCTTTGTTTACAAGATCTTGATATTGAATTTTGAAGTGAGACAAGCTCATTCTTATATAGGCAACCTATTCAGGGATTAGAGTTAGACATGCATGCTTTCATAGTTTCATGTAAAGATGCAACCCCTTAAGATATGAGAGGAACGCATATACGAACACAACACAGAATGCGTGGTCCACCTAACAAACAAAGATAGATGAGGACTTCATCCCCCCAAGAAATCAAACCGTAAGAGTTTGATATTGTTTTTAAAAAGTGTAATAAAAAAATATTTTTAAAAATATTTTGAATTATTTAGCTTAAAATTTGAGTATGATATTATTATTTAAAAATAATTTTAAGTAGATAAAATGTCTATTTTAAATAATATTTTAAAATAAAAATAATTTAATTTAATTATACCTAAAAATTTTAAAATTTTGACTTGAAAGCGAGCTCCGATTTAACTTGGTAAGCTTTATCATGAATAGGGGTGGAAATCGAGTGGGGCGGGGACGGTTTTACATTTCCCACTCCGTCCACAACACTTGCGATTACAATTTCAAGAAATACCCGACAAATGCTTCGGGAATTTTTTTGTCTTCATACCCTCCCTGCACGGATCCCCGCGATTTTTGAGGAATCTTCATGCCCAAAAACACTAAATAAAATTACTATTTTGCTAACTAAAATAAATAATAAATTCAGTTTAAAATATAAAGTTCGAATACAACTGAAAACAGTTACGAAACGATAAAGATTGAAAGAGTGTTGTGTTCAAGAAGATTTAGACAAAGATTTTAGTTTATATCTAGAAAACTAAGATAGAAACATGTTAAGAAACTTGAGTGTGGCTAGACTTAAGAGAAAGTTAAAGTGATATTTTTTTAAAGATCTTGTAAAATACCGATTCCTTGCAAATATTTTTTTGGGATCCCCACTATTATTTATACAATTACGATTCGATTATTCTCACAGTTCGAATATAACAATCCCCATTCTCATTTGAGATTCGATGATAAAACTTTCCCTGCCCCCGTGAATAAAGATTTCAGTTATTCTCCATACACGTCAGTTCGGATCCCCACAGTTTTTGGATATTCCCCACCCAATTCCCACCCCTAATCATGAAGCCCTTGCATTCGGTTATCATCAGTTATTCTGAATATTTTGGGCCACAAGATGAGTTCTTCCACAGAACTAACCTAACTCACTGCCTTAATCAACAATATAAGATACCTTGATAAAAAAAGACTACGCAACACAGCAAGTATATTACAAACTATCAACGGGAAATTAAACTGAGATACATACTATAGCATCATAATCTAACACTTCATGAAAGAGCCACCGCCTTGCAAGTTTAAACTTATGCAGGATTCAATCGCTGTCACCATCTTCTTCTGCAAACATATGCACAGATCATATAAGAACACTGTCATTAGCTTAGAACAGGCAATGTATCATCTAACTAAAAGTTATTAAAGATATTGTTTTTGCGGCATATTCTGGTTTCACTTTCAGATATTTGGACATGAGTCAGGGGTCTGTAATGCTACTACATTGCAAATGCTTCTATTTTCATTCAACAGCTTTTCTGTGGTGGTCAACTACATGACGTTAATACCTCGATTCACTTAAAAGTTGATTCTTCATATTACATGGTTTTTGGTTGTATTGAGCTTGCCCCATTTCTAAAAGGCGTCACAAACACTTCCCATACCCTGTTGTGAAATAATAGATTCACAAAGTATGATAACACAGGGAAAAAATTCCTTTAGTTGGCTAAGAGTGAATCTCCCCTCATGTACCAAAACTAAACGTATTACAAGGGATAAATCTCCCCTCATGTACCAAAACTAAACGTATGATAACACAGGGAAAAAATTCCTTTAGTTGGCTAAGAGTGAAATTTATTTATCATTAGACACTTATGAACAACTGACTCGCTCCTGTCTATGCCACAATGGGGACAAAGAATCTGTTAAGATCAAAGAGTTGATTCACCAGTTGCATAAAGTTGGTCAATAGAACTTTATAACAAAGCAAACAAACAAATCTTTATACTCACCTTCTTCTGATTCTTCACTCTGGCTGTTGCCATCATCACCAGCTTCTTCATCGTCATTATCTTCATTGTCACCATCGCCGTCATCTTCATCACTTTCTTCACTATCATCATCACTCACATCTGGTATTTTAGGTTTTGGTGGAGGAACAAAACTGGTTGTGGACCTTCTACGAGAACTTGACACAATATTACTCATGTCAATCCCTTCTAACTCTCTCGCTCTTTCTTTCTTCTTCCTCATGTCCTTGATTTCTGAGAATTAAAATACTCCTATAGATTAATAGAATTAAAGAAAAGATAAAGTAGAAGAATACAGGGGTGATGACTGTAAATGGTGACAAAAGCACAAGCCGTGGACCATATTGCATTCAGCTTGGGGCCATAATTGCTGTTTTAGTATTAGGTAACATCTCTATAAACTCCCAGTGCACACGATCAGAAATGGACATGTTTTAACTTGTGTTTGCACCTTGCATACATATCATTGTATCAGTTCTTAGTGAATAATTCTATTATAATCACGGCTCGTAGATGGTCTAGGCATCCATGAGATGACAAAATTAGGTGATAAAATTTCCTCTTTCCCAAAATCTTATCCAAGCATTAAAGAGCTTCTACCAACAAAATAAAACTTAGGCTTAATATCTCATTACCCTTGTAGGCTTGTACTATAGCACAATTCTCACCGGCATCTCTGTACAATTTTTTCTCAGTGACCCCTTGAATTATCATTCATTCTTATCCATTACTCCAGCGGTATTTTCCGTTAAAAAACCACGTGGCACAATCAAAGGATGCCACGTGTAATGAAAAAAACATTAAAATTCTTTAAAAAGAAAGAAATCATAAAAAATGCCAAAAATCGGTGGGGGGGATCAAAATTTTGTTTTTAAAAACACAGAATTTTTTTAGAATTTTCTAAGTCCTTTCATTTTTTTATATTTTTTACATCATTAATGATTTTATTGATTTTAATTTTTTTTTAGAAAAATTAAGCATAATTACAATTTTGGGGGAAATATAAGTTCAAAACATAAATTCTGAAAATTATAGATTTTTTATATTTTAGGGTATTATGCATTTTTAAGAGTTTTTAAACTTTCTAAAGTCTTTAAAAAATCAAAAAATGAAGGGAAAAAATCTGAAATTTATTTTTTTAATCAGGATTTTTTAGAATTTTCTTGGTTTTTTCACATGTTTAACGATTTTATGGATTTTTAATTTTTTAAAAAATATATTAAGCATAATTACAATTTTGATAATAAAAAAATAAAAATTCAAAAGATAAATTCTGAAAATTAGAGTTTTTTTATTTTAATTTTCTACATTTTTTAGATATTAAGCCTAAAACTTAATCCCACTTTTCTTAGTAACAAAGATATTTCTCAAAACAGGGGCAACTCTAGAAATGAATAGGAAGAGTTGTACAGGGGCTAGAATCCTGACCTTTTTCTGAAGGATTTGCAGACAATCCTTCTTTGGAAAGAATCTCCTCTAGTTCCTTGATTAATTGGGCTTCACGTTTATTCTCAGGGACCTGTTTGACTCTCTTGTAGATCGAAGGAGGAACACTGTGAAAAAATAAGTAATGAGAATACACTGACCTACAACCTTCATGGAGATCGAGATTCATAAAAGGGTCAGTCAAAGTGAAACCTCATCCCACATGACTTGATAACCGACTTCAGATGTTCCACACGTTTCCCATAAACTGGAGCAGAAGTTTCTTTTCTCTGCATATTAATACTATGATTAAAAGATGCTTAATCTAAATCAAATCAAAGATGCAAAACTTATAAGAAATAGATTTGGACTGAAAATGAGCAACAAGAAGCAAGATCTTCACCGCCTTTGCAGCAGAAGATTGAGAGCGACCATCATCAGAGACACTGCCACTGTCTTCTTTATTGCTAATATCATCTGAATTTGATTCCATATGCTTGCTTCTCTTCTTGCTAGACATCTGTGCCTCTTTTTTAGGTATTTTCCGTTTTTTAAGCCCTTCAGAGTTCTTAATCTTCCCTTTAGGAGTGATCCTTTTTTTGGGTTTCACTTCCTCTTCTTCTTCCTCTTCATTCTCACTTCCTGATGAAGAACTCAATTTCTTGCTAACCATTTTAGAAGTTCTGCTCTGAGATTTTTTCTTGAAATTTTGTTTCTTAACCTCACTTGCAGGAGCAGAAGCTTCACGAGACTTCAATATCTGATAATTAACAGAAAAGTTACAAGAAGGCTACAATGCACATGATGGTTTATGAAGTTGAATCAACTTCTCACGACAAAGTATGCCCACCTCATCTAATTGTTCAGCTATGAACCTCTTGTATGGATCAAGTGCATATTTATCAAGTTTAAGATCTTCCTCCAAAAGCCGACGGAGTCCAGCCATGGTGACTTTACTGAAACATCAAAGTTCCAATGATTAAATGTTACACCTCAGTATACCAGAGGCACTGGAAAAGGATGGCCCACAAAACAATATGATACAACATAATGAACAAGCAATTATATTGACTAGCAGCGACAAATCAAACAATGTAGCAACTCACTCCGAATTAGCTTCAACATATGAAGCTCTATTTCTGATAGCTTTCTTTATTGTACTCTCAGAAACTTCTTTGTTTTCTTTATTCTCAGTCTTCATAGTTTTTTGCCCGGATAGAAGGCCCAAAACTGGAGATTCTTCTAATTTGTCATCTTCAGAGCAAGGTTCATTTACATCTTTCCTAGGTTGCCGTCCTTTGGGAGATTCTGTTCCTTCAGTGATCGTACTTACATTTTTCTCCACTGTTTCACCAGAATTTTTAGAGCCTTCATCATCATTGCCGACATCTAAACACTGTAAATAAAGAATGGATAAACGTACTGATCAATTAAAAGTGAAACGAGAATATAAAACAACACCTTTCGAGTCTTCACATTCCAACATACCTATTCCTTCTTTACATAGCATTATAAAAAAACAATTGTTCCAGCAGCAACAAGGTTTTTATTTTCATCATACTGAATAAGCTATATTGCTCTTTCCCAAACAAGTACGCCAGTTCTTCAAAATTCTTTTCCCTAACAAACCTAGTTTTGTATCCAGAAAAACTTTAAAATGGAAGATACCGTTATTTCATAAAGCATGAGTGAAACTACAGCATATTCCACCAACAACCAAGTAAACCATAGTACAGAAAATATAAGGCTATTGATTATGCACAGATAAACCATTTTCCCACTATATGAAGATAAATTATAAAAGTTCCACTAGATACATTCTTATACTAGCATTTCAAATAAATGCTTTAACTTATATAAAATATACAAATTTTAGGTTTAATTTTTTTAAAATAGTATTGACTATTGTATCTAAGACAGGCTTTTTGCTTTTGGAAGAGAAAGCAATTATCAGAAGTAGGAGCAAAAATTTACACGAAGCCTAAATGAGAAAAAGCATCTCAACAAGTAAAAGATAGCCAAGGAATTCCAATATTGAAAGGGGGGGGGGGGGGGGGGGGGGGGTACGTACCTTTACCAGGCATTGCTTGACGAATCTCTTGTGAACATCCAATGCAAACGTCTCTAACCCCAAGTCTTTCTCTAACAATCTCCGAACTCCCTCGAATGTCAATGAACTTACCAATAAACAAAAAAAGGAATCAAATTAAACAGAATTAGCAAGTAAATCATGGTTAAAACCAAGCGACATATTCCAATGCAACAACATGTTTCCCATTTTCTCAAATCATTCGAATAAAAACCTTCAAATACCCGCTCAAAATACCTAGAAATCCCGAGAATTCGACTATGTAATGCGAATTTCAATTCACAAACTTATGAATTCGAAACTTAAAACTTAGTTAAGGAAAGTGTAAGAGATAAACAGCGAAAGAGAGAGTGAGTGTGTACTCGGATTGCTCCTTGAAGTGGCCAACGCGAGAGCGCATGGCGGTGGTAATTCGTGACTCGATACCTTTACCAGGCATTGCTTGACGAATCTCTTGTGAACATCCAATGCAAACGTCTCTAACCCCAAGTCTTTCTCTAACAATCTCCGAACTCCCTCGAATGTCAATGAACTTACCAATAAACAAAAAAAGGAATCAAATTAAACAGAATTAGCAAGTAAATCATGGTTAAAACCAAGCGACATATTCCAATGCAACAACATGTTTCCCATTTTCTCAAATCATTCGAATAAAAACCTTCAAATACCCGCTCAAAATACCTAGAAATCCCGAGAATTCGACTATGTAATGCGAATTTCAATTCACAAACTTATGAATTCGAAACTTAAAACTTAGTTAAGGAAAGTGTAAGAGATAAACAGCGAAAGAGAGAGTGAGTGTGTACTCGGATTGCTCCTTGAAGTGGCCAACGCGAGAGCGCATGGCGGTGGTAATTCGTGACTCGATATCGTCCTTTTCCGCCGCAGCTTCCACCGCTTCCTTGGCTTCTAACTCGGCGGCGGGGCCATCGTGCGACTCCCCTGCCATTTGCCGGGATTCGGGAGAAGGTTTCGCTGCTACTGGTTTAGAGAGAGAAACAGAGTAAGCTAAAACCTTAAGACACGGGGAAGGAGAAAAAGAAAAGCTAAAGGAGGGGTATAAGGAAAAGATACGGTGTAAGCGGGTGTACGATAATAAAATCACGTTTTTGAAAATTACAAAAGTAAGGAGAATATATAAAAATAGGGTAAACTACTGCAGGGTTCACTTACGTTTAGCGTCTGTACAAAGTTAGTCACCACTTTTGAAAAGTGCATATTAGTAGTCCTCTACGTTTTCGATGTGTAAATACTTGGTCACTCCGACGTTAACTCCGTTAGTCCCCTAACGGATTGCTGATGTGGCGAAATTAAAATAAGGATAAATTACTGCAATAGCCATTAAAATTTATCTCATGTACATTTTTTCTCCTCAATTTAAAAAAGTAATTAGTCACTAATAAAAATGTTTCTTTATAATTTCACCCTTAAATTTTTAAAAATTCATTTTTCAATCCTAAAACTTTACAATCAATTAACACAATAATAAAAAATTAAATTTTTGGTTTGATGTGAAAATACTCGACTCATAATTTTATAAACTCGACTCAAAAATTCAAAATAAAGTTTGAATTATAAAATAGAAATTCCAACAACTCGACTTGACTCGAAAAAATTAAATTTTTAGGTTTGATGTAAAAATACTCGACTCATAACTTCATAAACTCGACTCAAAAATTCAAAATAAAGTTTGAATTATAAAATAGAAATTCCAATAACTCGACTTGACTCGAAAAAAATTAAATTTTTAGGTTTGATGTGAAAATACTCGACTCATAATTTCATAAACTCGACTCAAAAATTCAAAATAAAGTTTGAATTATAAAATAGAAATTCCAATAACTCGACTTAACTCGAAAAAAATTAAATTTTTTAGTTTGATGTGAAAATACTCGACTCATAATTTCATAAACTCGACTCAAAAATTCAAAATAAAGTTTGAATTATAAAATAGAAATTCCAATAACTCGACTTGACTCGAAAAAATTAAATTTTTAGGTTTGATATGAAAATACTCGACTCATAATTTCATAAACTCGACTCAAAAATTCAAAATAAAGTTTCAATTGTAAAATAGAAATTCCAATAACTCGACTTGACTCGAAAAAATTAAATTTTTAGGTTTGATGTGAAAATACTCGACTCATAATTTCATAAACTCGACTCAAAAATTCAAAATAAAGTTTGAATTATAAAATAGAAATTCCAATAACTCGACTTGACTCGAAAAAATTAAATTTTTTGGTTTGATGTGAAAATACTCGACTCATAATTTCATAAACTCGACTCAAAAATTCAGAATAAAATTTGAATTATAAAATAGAAATTCCAATAACTCGACTTGACTCGAAAAAATTAAATTTGGGCACCTAAGTTTCAAAGGGTATACTTTGAGCACCTATTTTTCATCTAAGCATTTATAATATTATTGTGTTAATTGATTGTAAAGTTTTAGGATTGAAAAATAAATTTTTAAAAATTTAAGGGTGAAATTATAAAGAAACATTTTATTAGTGACTATAATGTTTACTTTTTTAAATTGAGGAGAAAAAATGTACATGAGATAAATTTTAATGGCTATTGCAGTAATTTATCCTTATTTTAATTTCGCCACATCGGAGTGACCAAGTATTTACACATCGAAAACGTAGAGGACTACTAATATGCACTTTTCAAAAGTGGTGACTAACTCTGTACAGACGCTAAACGTAAGTGACACCTGCAGTAGTTTACCCATAAAAATATTATTATGTTTTACACAAATACTGAAAATATTTAACTGAAAATGGAAATTTTGGGATTGGGATCTGGGACACGCAACGCAATACGTTGTTAAACGACAAAAACCAACCAATCTCATATCATCGTCAAAATTCTTCATTTTCCCCAAATTCAAGTCCCAAAATTCGAAGTTCATTTTTTTAGGGCTTCTCTTTGAAAAACAATGGTCGGCCATGAAGCTGTAGAGGTTGCCAAGACGGTCCTCGAAGTCGCCGACGTCGCTTGGACCGCCATGGAATGTTGCCACCACCGCCACAACGACGACGGCGATACTCCTGAAAATCATCACACTTCCAATCTCGAAAAAGAATTGGAAACCCTAAAATCCGAAAATCAACGTCTCAGGAACCTTCTGGAACAGAACCTCAAACTCCTCAACAATCTCTCCGAATCTCCTGCACAATTAAACGATTGTCCTCCTGACGTGCATAAACTTTATACCCTTTTTGTGTTTGATTTTCTTTTTCTTTTATTTCGTTTTTTCAATTTCCGGAACCTAATTAATTAATTGACTGCAGCTCTATGCTCGGTTGGTATCTACCGTGGAATCTAAAGACTTTTTGGCCCGACTCAACTCTCTAAATGGATCCAATACTAAAATCGAGTTCCCATTCAAGGACGCTACAGGTTCTTATACACTAAATCTTTCGATTGAAGTTAATCGCGTTATTGATTACTTTATGTCATCTCATTTTTGTATCAATTATTTGCACTTGCTGATATCCTATACAGTTTTTCCATGAATGAGGGCAATAATATTGATGATTTTTTTCCTTTTCCTTTTATTTATGTTTGGAATATCGATATTGATTGATTAGTTTGTTTTTCCTTTTTGAACTTGATTTTTCAATTAGGGGATGATGTGCATTCAGCTGATATTCTGATTAATGTTAACCAAAAAGAACCGAGTTGGTGGGTTTGGGTAACTGATGAAATTGTTCCGAGCAATGCTGAAGAATGGAGTGGAATCGACAACGAGAATTATATTGTTGTTACTGAGGAGCATGTTGTGGATGGGGTTGCCAACTTTATGGCAAAATGCATTTTGTCTAACCCTAAAGCTCAGGTTTTAGCTACCGGATTTGATTTTTTTGTTTTTCAAACTATACATATTATGTCCTGTTTTCTCATGTTTGTTTGTGATCCTGGTATTGCAGACATTAACGCCAGAACAATTGCAGAAAAGTAAGTTTTCAGCTTTGTTCACCAGGTTTTGTGCCTTTACTACATAAATAAACTTATTTTCGCTTATTTATGCTTCATCATAATTAATGGTAATCTTGCAGTTTCATTCTTTTGATAAAGATGAAATTGCATAATTCACTCCATCGTTAAACTATACAGTGGTTTTCTGTTTTTATGAGTTTGTGGCCTGGCATTTGAAAACTCGCCTGAAAATTTGAGCACAGAACACCGTTCTCCTTAGTTTTTGTTATTAATTATAATCTGTCGCCCCACTCTTCTAGTCAACTAACTGTTATGTGATATTACTTATTATGACGAGAATGTGAACAGCTCTGCTTAAGGCATTAGGAGGTGTCAGCAAATTGGAGAAGGTTTTGGGCATTTGGCATGCTGGAAAGATGTTCTATGCGTTGTCGACCTGGGGACTTGCACTGGTTGGGTATGTTTCCCTGTTCCCTTTACTGCTGTTTCTTTCTTGTTCATGTGTTTCAGTCTCCTTCAGTGCTCTTAAGATAAAAATCAGCTTGTTCTTTTTGTTTGAGAGGACAGCTCTGTTGATTTAACTTTGTATACACGATTTTTAGTATGACGAGATTCATACTGAAAACTTATGGAACCTGCTTTGATATTAGCAAGCAAAGGATATAAGTGGGGTCCTCCCAACTCCCACCCTTTTATGAAAACCAAAGAGGAATTGTTATCCAGTGATACAATTATGCCTTTTATGCGTTAGATTACACGAGCTCCTTTAGGTACTGTAGAAATCTTTTTGGCTAATGGCTACATATCTTGAAATTCGTGCAATATATTGATGAAAGTATAGTTTTAAAAAGCTTAAAGCTTATTATACTACATCATACTCATAGCATTTAGTGTCAACATCTGTAGTTTGTAAACTAACTTTGTAATCCAAATTCGTATCAATATGGAAGATCTTGGCGCCTTGAGATTTGGAGTCAAGAATTCAAGTTAATGTACTAGGTTTTACCATGTTCCTATGTGATCTTTAATCAAGTAAATTGACGGTTCAATTTATCTTTTGACGTTGACAGGTTATATAGGGCCCGGACTGTAGTAAGACTTGCTGCAATGGGCATCCACACGACCAGCAAAGTTGTAATGAGGGCACTATGAATATAATGCTCTATATCAGATAAAAAAAACTGTCTGAACTGTATCAATGCTTGCCAGTTATTGCTTGGTTTGTTTAGCCATCATTATTGCTAATTGTAAATAATGTAAATATAATTTCATTGCAATACTCTGTTAATGGATAAATTGTATTGATGCACCCCATACTTGCTGCTTATGTAAATATGAACTTTGTTAGGATATTCAAGTGTGCAACATTGACATCATGTTAATGGATTATGTTTGTACAACTATTTTTTTTTACTTTTATCTATAGATTATATCTGTTGAAATATATGGATAATATTATTTTTTTTAAATTTCTCCAAGGTCCAAATTTCTTTTTTTTTGAAGGAAAAAAATTCATCCAAAGCAATTACAAATGCTAAATTGTTAACTGATACGTTTTAAAATACAGATTGAGCAGTATTTTAGAAAGAAAGAAAAAAGACAAGCAAACAGATTGAGAATTTCCAAAAACTTATCAGGTTGCAAGGTTTGGCACAACAGTATCTGTAAAACAAAGTTGTAGAAATGTCCATAATGAAAGCTAAATCCACCGTTTCTTTTTCCTTCTTTCTCAGCTCCTAAACTGCAGATTTAAATCACTGAATGTTTGTACAAATAACAAAGCATGCTTTCAGCTAAGTTAACTTCAACAGTTGGGTGAATGAACAGAGAAATAAGAACGAAGGTATGCCCTTTGTAGCTATTAAAATCTTACCCCCAATCTATCAAACTCTTTTTAAGGTTTAGCAGAGGGATTCATGGCGATAGATGCAGAATCTCCAGCCTGCAATCACACATTTGGCCCCTTTTCTGACTAGCACAACCAATGATAAATAGAAGAATTAGACCACAATTCGAGAAAGAAGCTATAAATGTTCGGGACAATAATCATCTAGAAATTCTTTTCATCATAAATGAGTTTGCGAGAAGATAACTTTTTTAAATGGCAGCTCAATCTTTCGACATTTAATTATTTATTACATAAAAATTCAGGTACTAATTGCTTTTGAAAATAGAAGAGGCAAACAGTGCAATGTCCACAACAAAACAGATATTGCTAAGCAAGAGAGACTTACCCAAATTTAGTAGATAATAGAACTTCTTTAACCACCTTATTTAATTTATGTTTCAGGAGTCTTTCTCTTTTTGTCGGATGCCAAAGTCGCCTCAGATTGACCTTGACCAAATACTGACCTGCACTGACAAGTAAAAATCAACTCTACAAGCGAGAATCGGAGAGTGATTCCAAACAAAAAAATAAATTGAACTTTTAATTGTTCAATAATTGAGACTGTGAATACATTGGGAGCAGAACATTAAAAATAAATTGAACTTTGCAACTAGAACTGCTTACTTTGTGTTGCTTGCAGAAAATCGACAAACATACAGAACATATTGTCACGGGGCTAGATTTTGACTCGCTAACCCGTGCGGCCTTAGTCGTCGATCTTAGGTCGGGGACTAAGTAAGCCTTCGAAAATCTAAGCTGATGCGCTTAGAATGTGTTGTGCGGAAGCTTTGGAAAATAAGGGTGGTGGCTAAGCAAGGCAAAAGGAAAGAGACAATAGATTTAATAAGCAACGAGCCTCGTTAAAAACTCCTCCTAAGCCTTGACGATGAGAAAAGAGTACTCGATGCCCTCTTGTATTAAGAAAGAAGAAATGAACAAAGAGAGGAAACGTGAAGTGATTACAATGGTTGGGCAAGACTCTTATTTATAGCATTGGCCCCTCGATCTAATGGCTACGAACGACTCGATCCAATGGCTATGGATGAGTCTTACAAAGAGAATCTCCTATACATGGCAACTATATCACTCTATTACATGGTTGCCTAAGATAAGTGCTCAATGACATCATAGTCTTGGTGGCATTGGCTTGTTTCCTCAAATGTGGCTTCAAGGATGGAAGCTTTCCTTGAATAGGCTCCATGGAAGATATCTTTCCGTGAGCGTTGGTGCAAAGATGACACCTTGACTTGGGTCTTGGATGCTTGGGCGGATTGGGCTTGGCATGGCCCGAATCTTGACTCCAAAACTTCCTCTTTAGCATGTTAGGTGCTAAATCGGGCCCTAGGGGTGTGGGCAACTCGGATGGGCATCCCCTAGGCCTCTTGGCGTGCACATCGGGTGCAGACTCGGCCTCATTGGCGTGCACGTCGGGTGCGAGCTCGGGCTTCATGGCTTGGGCGGCATGAAGGCAAGGCAAGGCCCTCTCGGATGCGGACTTGGCCTCCTTAGTGTGCACGTTGGGTGTGGGCTCGGGCTCCATGGCTTGGGCGGCATGGATGCAAGGCAAGGCCCTCTCGGATGCGGACTTGCCCTCCTTAGTGAGCACGTCGGGTGCGGGTTCGGGCTCCATGCTTTGGGCGGCATGGAGGGTGCGCGACAAAGGCCCCTCGGGTGCGTGTGTTGGGCCCCCTCGGGTGTAAGCCTTGTGGGCAGCACATAGGGTGCTAGATAGGGCCCCATGGTGCGCTGGAACTAGCCCAGGTCGGATCTCTTGGGCGCGGACACCACCAAGGGCGTTGGGCATGGTCCCTTGGTGCGTGGCATTGGCAACACTTTGTGTCCCTCGGTCGGGTGGTGTGCGTGGTGCGCGAAGTTTAGCACCTACGGGTGCGGCTGACTCAGTCTCAAAAAGTGAGTCGGTAACATTCTCCCACACTGAAGCTATCAACGTCCTCGTCGATTGGTAATGATGAGGCTCGGTCGCCTTGTTCTCGAACGGTCCCGGCTCATCGTCTCGTTCCCGCTTGGATAAGGGAACACTCGTGAAAAAGGCAAGGTTTTCATGCCTTGGGTCTCGATCCATCTCGAACGATTGCCACTCCTTGGCAAGCTCATAATCCTCGAACGGCTGCCACTCTTTCTCATAGGAGATGCTCGCCTTGCTTTGTGCTTGGCTCAATCGCATCGGCGGCCTGAGGACATAACCATAGTAAGTTGGTCTTAAATCATCATAGAAACATGGCTTGCTTACCTCGGACACAAAGTCCTTTTTGGGTGGCTTCACTACGCCTTGTCGATACTCAAGGCAAGTATCCCCACCTCGGACACAAAGTATCCCCACTTCGGTGCTCTCTAGCACTTGACTCTCGGCTCGATTGAATGGTGGAGGCTCTCGGCTTGCTCCAACCACTTCGTCACTCGATTCTTCGCTTGGCCTCGCAAGCAACCTGTGGACAGAACCACAATAAGTTAGATCTGAATTTTGAAAAATTGGATCACTTACCTCGTCGCTCGACTCTTTGTTATCCTTGTCGCATGGCTCGACTAGGATAGTCGTTCGCCCCACGTCTTGATTTGGATCTTCACTCAAACTTGTATGCAACCTACAAGAATCCAAATAATCATGGGTTAGAAAGGATTCTTTAAATAAAGAACCACTTACCTCGGACTCAAGGTCCTTAACAACTCAATCCACTTTGCCTTGTCGATACCCAAGGCAAGTGTTGGCATGGTTTGGCCCCTCATCAATGTGCTTGGGCATCACTTCTATTGTGGTGCTTCGGCTAGGTTCCATGGATTCATGCCACTCGTCCATGGAATTGGACCACTCATCAAATTCGGCTTGTAATTCTCCCAGGAAAATTGCTAGCTCCTCTCCATCGGCTTGGATGGTGTCTCGCTCACTAGGCTTTCTACTCTCGAAAGCACAAAGGTGTCCCACTCGCATCGGCAACTCCTCGATGGCAAGTGTTTCGTCAAACTCGGATGGCTTTTGATCCGCTTCATCAAACTCCATTACTTGGTCCACCTCACTCTTTGGTGGACAAGTAGCATGCCTCACCTTATACCTCGGCTTAAGGCATTGGCTACTTCCTTCGACAAACTTGGGTTGCACTTCCAAGTAAAGTCGAACTTCGAAAGGCTTTTCTCCCAACGAACCTGCTGAGGAGACAATTTTGCATGGGTTAGAAAATAATCTTTTAATTCACTATCGGTATAGACGGCAAACCTCGTCCCTATTAATTATTGTCTCCAAGCGTGCAAGCAAAACGCAACTGCCTTTATCTCTTTATTATGACTCGAGAGCCTCTTCTCGCACTCGAATTCGAGCTCACGGATTTTATGTGCAATTGGAACTCCTTTCTCTAAAAGGATTCCTTCAATGTAGTCGGCACTTGCGAAGGTATGGACTTCGAATGCCTTCACGTCCTCGAACTCATCAAGGACTTCCATGGACTCTTCCATGGCTTCATCATCGTCGGATATCTTGATTGAACCTGCATCATCCTCATCGTCAGATTCTGGCAAATCAAGTGCATTAATTTGCTCCAAACAAGATAAACCAAGAATAATTTCATTTTTACCAAGAGAATGGTAAGACATTACCGTGATGTTTGTTGTGTCTCGAAAATTGTTGATTTGAACATACGCATCCTTCGTGATTCCCACAACTGGTTCATCACTAAAGTTGGATGTCTCAACTTGTTCATTTACCTTCTCAACTTGAAGGTTTAACGTCTCCGCAACTCGCTCGGACACGATCAACGAATGTGCACCCGGATCCACTAGTGCACTTAGTGTTGCATCGGGAAACACTACGTCTACAAACATAGACCCCTCTTCTTCAAAGTCACTCTCGACTTCACTTGAATCACAAGATGACTCATCATCGTCATCGTCGTTGGAATACTCCACGTAACATGTGGACTCGTTGCACTTTTGCAACCTTTCCGTCATCAAAGCTTCACTCTTGAAGTTTGACGCCCCAACAACCACCAAACTTGGTGATTCACCGAACAATGAAGCAAGCTTTATGGCCTCGGTCTCGTCGGGCAAGCTTCGCTCCTCGAACGCCTCTACCATACTAAATGGTAGCACATTGCACCTTTCATCAAGCTTCAAAGCCTCGATCTCGTCAGACTCGCCCCGTAACTTGGACTGCTTGAATTTGTGCGGGCATCCGAAAGACTCGTGTGGATCTCCACACCTCCAGCATTTCGACGGCCTCCTCTTTGGGCAGTCTTCGACATCATGATTGATTCTACAAAGAGAACAAAACCATGAATTAGTAAAAACATCACTCAAATGTGATTTACTCACCTCGCTTTCAAACGGGATGACTGGTGACTCCACGCTCTTCTTTGTCGCAACGTCCCTTCTTCTTGCTCGCGCCATCTCGTCTCGGATAGGAATGGAACTCGTTCTGATACCACTTGTCACGGGGCTAGATTTTGACTCGCTAACCCGTGCGGCCTTAGTCGTCGATCTTAGGTCGGGGACTAAGTAAGCTTTCGAAAATCTAAGCTGATGCGTTTAGAATGTGATGTGCGGAAGCTTTGGAAAATAAGGGTGATGGCTAAGCAAGGCAAAAGGAAAGAGGCAAGGGATTTAACAAGCAACGAGTCTCGTTAAAAACTCCTCTTAAGCCTAGACGAGGAGAAAAGAGTATTCGATGCCCTCTTGTATTAAGAAAGAAGAAATGAACAAAGAAAGGAAATGTGAAGTGATTACAATGGTTGGGCAAGGCTCTTATTTATAGCCTTGGCCCCCTCGATCTAATGGCTACGAACGACTCGATCCAATGGCTATGGATGAGTCTTACAAAGAGAATCTCCTATACATGGCAACCATATCACTCTATTACATGGTTGCCTAAGATAAGTGCTCAATGACATCATAGTCTTGGTGGCATTGGCTTGTTTCCTCAAATGTGGCTTCAAGGATGGAAGCTTTCCTTGAATAGGCTTCATGGAAGATATATTTCCATGAGCGTTGGTGCAAAGATGACACCTTGGCTTGGGTCTTGGATGCTTGGGCGGATTGGGCTTGGCATGGCCCGGATCTTGACTCCAAAACCTTCTCTTTAGCATGTTGGGTGCTAAATCGGGCCCTAGGGGTGTGGGCAACTCGGATGGGCATCCCCTAGGCCTCTTGGCGTGCACATTGGGTGCAGACTCGGCCTCATTGGTGTGCACGTCGGGTGCGAGCTCGGGCTTCATGACTTGGGCGGCATGAAGGCAAGGCAAGGCCCTCTCGGATGCAGACTTGGCCTCCTTAGTGTGCACGTCGGGTGCGGGCTCGGGCTCCATGGCTTGGGCGGCATGGATGCAAGGCAAGGCCCTCTCGGATGCGGACTTGGCCTCCTTAGTGAGCACGTCGGGTGCGGGTTCGGGCTCCATGCTTTGGGCGGCATGGAGGGTGCGCGGCAAAGGCCCCTCGGGTGCGTGTGTTAGGCCCCCTCGGGTAGGGGTGTTCATTGTCGGATATCGGATCGGATCCGATCCGATTTTTTCGGATATCCGGGTTTTCGGATCGGCAATATAGTGATCCGTATCCGATCCGGAAAAAATCGGATATCCAGTTTTTCGGATACCGGATAATCGGATCGGATATTCGGATATCCGATTATCCGAACATTATTTGATTCAACTATTTTTTTCGAATTTGAAGGTCGTATTTATGAAAATTTCGAAATTTCGAATATAAAAAACAACAAATTGCTAAATATAACAAGATTCGCTTCTATGAAAAATTTGATTTTTTAAATTTTCGAATATAACAAGCATCAAATTGTTAAATATAACAAGATTAATATTTTAAAAATATTAGATATTCGGATTTTCGGGTTTTCGGATAATCCGAAACTTGAAATATTGCGATCCGTATCCGATCCGGAAAATTTATAATCGGATCGGATATCCGATCCGAAAATAAAAATCGGAACGGATATCCGAATTTTCGGATCGGATCAACGGATAATCGGATCGGATCGGTCGGATCGGATATTTTTGAACACCCCTACCCTCGGGTGTAAGCCTTGTGGGCAGCACATGGGGTTCTAGACAGGGCCCCATGGTGCGCTGGAACTAGCCCAGGTCGGATCTCTTGGGCGCGGACACCCCCAAGGGCGTTGGGCATGGCCCCTTGGTGCGTGGCATTGGCAACACTTTGTGTCTCTCGGTCGGGTGGTGTGCGTGGTGCGCGAAGTTTAGCACCTATGTGTGCGGCTGACTCAGTCTCAAAAAGTGAGTCGGTAACAATATGTAGCCCACGTCAATGGTGCTTTTATGACAAAAACATTTGTGCATATTTCAGAATTAATATTTCATATTTGTACAAAACATTTGTGAATATTTCAAAAACTCTAATTAAACTTACTTGTAAAAAAATAAATTCTCCACCTCGCACGAAATATTCTCTTAAAATATTTGTACATAATTATTTTTGGATTTTGATTTTATGTTTCATTTAAGAGTTAATATTTCATATTTGGTGTTAAATCTGTGAAATCACTTGTGGTAAATCCTGATTGCTAGGGACTAGGGTTTTACTTTTCGAACTTTGCTAGAAATTATCGTCGAAGATAGAAAAATTCCACTCCAACATACAGATCAAAAAAATGCAAAAGCCAATGAATCTTTCATCTTGGTTTGCAAAAGCCTTCTAAACAACGGTCGTTTGACCTCAAATTTCACTGGACGATTTGTTTTGACACATTGAGTTCGAATCCGGTGGTTGTTTCACGGGAAAATGTCCTGAAACTCACGAATTTTGACACAAATGTTTCAGTTTTCTCACTTTTGATCTCTTTTTTGTTGGCTTCGGAGCATTTTCCGACAAAATGAAAGTCAGATTCGGACTCAGGGGATGAGACAAAGCGACCAGTGAAAATTTGAGACAGAACGGCCACCATCTACGACCGTCGACGGTGGTGTCCGACAACGGCGAACAGTAACCGACGAACAGTTTAATTTTATTTTTTATTTTAAATTATTGTTGTATTAAATAATAAAAATATCACGTCTATGAAAATAATAATAAACAGGGAAAACTACACCAGTGACCACCGAAGATATTGGAGATACCTATTTGAACCACCGAACTAAAAAAACGTCAATCACACCACCAAACTTATTAAATCAACCTATTTTGACCACCGCCGTTAAAAAATTAATGGAGGGGTAACGGAAGTGCCACGTGGCAGTTAATAGGACATTTTTAAAATTACATGTTTAGTCCCTGTTATTTACTTATTAAATCAATTTGATCCTAATTTTATTTTAATTAAATAAAAATTAATCAACCAATCAAATTATGACACGTGTCATCACCCAATTGGATTAATTTAATTTATTTTGTTTAATATTTAATATATTTTTTCCTCCAATCAGGTGGTGACACGTGTCACCACCTGGTTAAAGGAAATTTAAAGAAGAAAATGAAGATGGCTTTATGGTGGTTCAAACTTGGGACCAAGGGGATAAAACCCCCAAGCTTTAACCATTGAACCAAACTACTCTTAGTACTATAGTTTGCACCTTTTATATACATATCTTATAGTTTAGTATGCCATGTATGATTTTTGTTTTATGATCTGAACTTTCATTTTAACCACATGCTGATGACAGCATATATTGACTTTTTTTTTGTTTAAGTTCAAAAACTGAAATATTGATTGTGCTGCTGTGACTTGTTTCAGATCTGGAAGGCTAAGGATTGTTTGAATTTATTTCCAAGCAGCAGAAACGTTAAAGCAGAGATTAATCTTATTGATGCACTTACTGTTAAACTTCCCAACTTCGGAGTGACTGTTCTTCCTATGCAATTCAGGCAAATAAAAGATCCAATGGAAATTATTAAAATGGTTATCGCAAATGAAGCTGGAGCTTATCTACACGTTGATGAACTGATTGAGGTTGCCAATCTTCTTGGATTGCGCTCCCTGGACGAAATATCAGTTGTTGAGGAAGTTATTGCTAGAGAAGCTGTTGTTTCTGGTGATATGCAGTTGGCCTTTGATCTCTGCCTTGCTCTGGCCAAAAAGGGTCATGGTCTTGTTTGGGATTTATGTGTTGCAATAGCAAGGGGCCCTCCTCTCGAGAATTTGGATACAAGTGCTCGGAAACAGCTATTGGGTTTTGCCTTGAGCTATTGTGACAAGCAATCAATAAGATATGTATATAAAAGGTGCAAACTATAGCACTAAAAGCAGTTTGGTTCAATGGTTAAAGCTTGGGGGTTTTATCCCTTTGGTCCCAACTCCCAAGTTTGAACCACCATAAAGCCATCTTCATTTTCTTCTTCAAATTTCTTTTAACCAGGTGGTGACACGTGTTACCACCTGATTGGAGGAAAAAATAAATTAAATATTAAACAAAACAAATTAAATTAATCCAATTGGGTGATGACACGTGTCATAATTTGATTGGTTGATTAATTTTTATTTAATTAAAATAAAATTAGGATCAAATTGATTTAATAAGTAAATAACAGGGACTAAACATGTAATTTTAAAAATGTCGTGTTAACTGCCACGTGGCACTTCCGTCACCCCTCTGTTAATTTTTTAACGGTTGATTTAATAAGTTTGGTGGTGTAATTGACGTTTTTTTAGTTCGGTGGTTCAAATATGTATCCCAATATCTTCGGTGGTCACTGGTGTAGTTTTCCCTAATAAATATTTAAGAGTGACAAAAAAAAGTTGAATATATAAAATTTAATTATTAAATTAAAAAAATATAAAAGTTGAATGACCAAAATAGGAGTGAAAAAGATAATTAAATGGTGATATATATATTTTACCCTATATCTCAACTTTAAATCAAATTTCGACTCTAAATTTAACGTTTAAACTTTAATTAAACTTGTAAAAAATAAATTCTCCACGTCGCACGAAATATTCTCTTAAAATATTTGTATTTTTGGATTTTGATTTTATGGTAAATCCTGATTGCTAGGCCTAGGAACTAGCGTTTTACTCTTTGAACTTTGCTAGAAATTACCGTCGAAGATAGAAAAATCCCACTCCAAATTCCAAAGAGCAAAAATCCCCAGAAAACATGAGAATTTTGAAGATGAAGAAAGTTCCACTTTTGCTTTTTTCAAATTTGAACCGCCGTGGATTTAGCGCCACCGCTCCTCTCCGATCGAGGTCTAACATCTCCGATTACCATTCTCCATCAACATTGCCATATTCACCGGTTCACTCAACCAGTCCTCGTCTGCTTCAATCCGCCATCAAATTGCATGGCTCAACCTTCAACCCCCGCCGATTCTTCACAAACCCATCTCGCAATGACGGTTCTCCTGCGGAAAATCCATCCCGATCGTCCTCGAAACTGAGAGAGAAATCTGACCTCGCGGAAGCTTTCGAGTCTGCTGAAACTACTGAAGAGATGATCAGATTGTTCAAAGATATGGAGTCGATGGAAGGGTCTTTCGATAAGAGAGAGCTGGGGATAGCGTCGTTGAAAATTGGGCGGAAGCTCGAACGTGAAGGTGTAGAACCCAGAACGTTTTCTCCTTTTGCCGAGAAAGCACTCAAGTTATTGCGTGAATATAATGATTTTTCAATACCACTTGTCCTGGCTTTTCAGTTGATGGGTTATTGTTATCATGCTTTAAACACATTTGATGATCACAGCCGAGAGTGTCTTGAAACGGCTGCTAATATCATTGAGTCGATAAAGAAGAACGGTCTCGCCGCCTGTGTCGAGGATTATAATTTAGGGTTTATAGGTTAAAACTTAAATTTTCACCATATTATCCTAAAAATTAAACTTTAACCTATAAACCCTAAATTATAACCCTAAATATTAAATTGAAATAATTATCCCTAAATTCTAAACCCTTACACCTAAACCCCTAGACATTATACACTAAACTAAAATTTGGTTTAATTGTTCACAAAAACTTTAATTTTAATACATTTGTATACATTTTAAAAAATAAAATACATTTATTTATTTTATTTGAGTACATATAATTATCTTCATTTGAATACATATAATTATTTAAGTATACAATATTAAAAGGAAAATAGTTTGATACACAAGTTTTTAAATTTTAGCGTTTAGCGATTTAAGGTTTATGTTGTAGGGTCTAAAATTTAAAGTTTATGGTTAGAATTTAGAGTTTAGGGTGTAAAGTTTAGGTTTTAGGATGTTAGGGCTAGAAATTTAGGTTTAAAATTTTATAGCTTAAATATGAAAAGTTGTCTAAATTATTTTTGACAGTTTGTGTATCAAAATATAACATATACTAAAAACACAAAACAATATCATTTTGATAATCATTTTAATACTTTATAAAAACTAAATGGAACCAAAACTCAACCGAACAAACTCTAAAAAAAAAACTGAATTAAACAAAATCAAACTTTGTGAGCAAGCACATTTAACGGTTGGCCAAACTGCTCATCTTTGTTCCCTCGTATTTCCTTAGGTCATAAGTTTTAGACTCATTAAGAACACTGTTTTTTTTCCCTTAGAGTCCTCATTTCCCTCCTCTAGGTAGAATTAGAATTAAAATTAAGATTGGTTAAAAAAAACTTCGTGAATACATTTGTCCAACGTTTAACATGTTTTGATATTTATCCCAAGTACAATTGATTTGTAAAATATAAATAATAAATAAGAATGTTTTGATAATTTTATATCCAAAAACACTAATTTTTAACTTTAACGTTTAGATTGAAAAATTGGTTTGTAAAATATTTTTCAATCTTAAAATTTTCTTATTTTTCCTTACAATATCGAAAATATCAGCACATAAGTATCTCATTTGCAAACTAGGATCGGCAGCAGCAGAAGAATATCACTATATGAGCAGTAACATAATAGAGAAAATTTCCATTGACTTCTTGTACTAAATATTGAGGCACTCTAACAAATAAAGCGATGTAAGAAACTTAATAATTTCTGTGTCTGAGAGACGACAAAATATGTTAAAACAGCTTTCCAAGTGAGTAGATCTAATGTGAGACTTTCCAAATCACGCCATTTCTGTGTATCATCCATTCTCCAAAAGCCAAGGACCCCCAAATAATATACTAAATTAGACCTTATCATCTAACTTATCGTTGCTATTATTTACAAGGGGAAGCAGTTGTTCCATCCTGTTCCTAGGTGTCCGGGGTGTTCTAGGCGTTCCAGGCGGCTGTTGAGAAAGCATATGTCTGACGTACCCGTAAAATGTACACCCCACAAGTGTGATACCACAGCCAACAGCATTTAGACTCGAAATCGGGTTTTTGAATATCATCCATGAAATCAACACAGCAACTGCTACCTGTACAAGGGAAGCATAAGAAGGATGAATACAGCATTCACAATGACAACATGACTCTTTAGTGTGTCTAAGCACTGGGAGTAGGCTAGAATATTGAATATACGACAAAACTTCCAAGATGAATTGGAAAAATACATTCATCTAAACAATCAAATCTGCAGTAAATTAAACAACTTAAACTCAGAACACCACAATTAATGACAGCAATTACGATAGTAAAACTGAGTAAGAAAATGAGAAGGATCCGTCTTCTCTATGTAAATCTCACCTTAAGGTTCCCAGCAACATTAAATGTGACAGCAGTAGTTGAGTGAATCACGTAAAATATGGAGAAGTTAAGACAGAAAGCCAGCACTCCGGAGCTGAAAATAATGATGAGAGCTGGCCAGGGAGAGGGATGTGTCTGAAACCACTCAATTACGCCATTACCTTCTAGTAACATCGCAGGTACTCCCAAGATCAAGGTTGCAAAAGGTGCCATGTAGTAGACAGTGTTTATGCTATAAGAGTATGCACCAAAATAAAATAAAAAAGCGAAACAAGATCAGGAAACTTGTGGATTAATATGTTGGACCATACACTTTGACACAAGTATAGAAGCAAGTAACACGTAATAACTCTTAAAGATGCAAATAAGTAAATAAATAACATGAAAATAAAAACCAAAGCTTTACTCAAGAAAAGAACAAACTAACAAAAAGGCCTCTATATAATATTGCAGGAATCGCATGCGCCCACATTGGATACGAATGCAATGAACTCTTAGAAATATTCCAACAGTAATATAAAGCTGAAAAGGCCAAAACAGTCTAAGTAATTCATCCTCAGCCTTTATTCTGAAGGAAGGATGCCCTTGTATAGCATGTTGAAATTTGGCACTATTTAATAATTAGAACCGGTCAGTGACACTGACAGAATGTCTACATGATTAGACAACGTTTATGTTGCAATCCATGCACGTCAAATACTTAGCTTAGAAAAGTTTGTAGAGCACTACTAGTGTTATAAACTAGTGGCAGTAATTGTTATTCACCTGAACAGTGCAGCTACATGAGAAAATAGGCAT
Organism: Hibiscus tridactylites; assembly: GCA_958450335.1. Lineage (NCBI taxonomy): Eukaryota > Viridiplantae > Streptophyta > Magnoliopsida > Malvales > Malvaceae > Hibiscus > Hibiscus tridactylites. The sequence continues at coordinate 82,465,793 of OY288275.1, read as the reverse complement.
GGCTGTACAAAAAATGCAAAGGTTGACCAGCAAAGTATAGTAAAATTATATGCCGGCTACAGATATTCACACACAACACTCAGAAACTGGCGCACAAACACTCAGTTAAACTCTAAACCCCGTTTTATATTTTAACCTTTTCCAAAATGTCAAAGATGGGCAAAAAAGAAAGAATTATATCAGTACCTGTCAAACTTGTATCCATGCAGCAGAGATTCTGCAAGTATAGTCTTTGTAGAAGTAGCTAAACATCCAAATAAGGCAGCACAAAACCCAAACATGTTGAAACTAAGTTCTGTAATAGATGTGAGCAGAATTCCTCCTACAATAGGAACCAAAGAGGCCCAAATTCGCCACTCAAAGTACTTCCTCCAAACTAGCCACTGTAAAACAACTGTCAAAAAACACACAAGAATAGATGTGATGATGATCTGCATTCATGAGTTATATCAAGATGCACATAAAAGTGATGATTAGGCTTATAATTTCTAAATCTCACCTGTTGTGGCAGGAGTGAATGACTTTATAGTCTGCATAAAAGAAACTGGGATGTATCGCAAACTGACATTTCCCAACACTATGTTGATGCAGAATACAAAAGACATGGGAAATATCCTTTTCCAGCGATCTTCGGGATCAACCACTATTAGAGGTTTAAGCTTTAGCACTTTGATTACCATATATGCTCCAATTGATGACGATATGAAGTGAACACATGATACTGAGAGAGGAAACTTGAAATCTAGTTTCTGAGTTTAAAGGAAGAAGGGAAAAACAACAACAACAAATGTCATATTCCAGATTTTCACAAGTGTCAAATCAACCAACTCCAATCTAAGATAACAATAATTTAAAATAATAATAATAATAACAAGGTTTTCATTCAACTGAAAAGCAACACAAGGATTCGGTTCCCACCTATGCCAATACTAAGTAACAGAATATTTCGATACTCAGCATTAATTATTAAATCAGGGTAGCATCAGAGCTAGAAGGTGTTTTTAATAACCAAGAATGTTTCCCGAGATTCCATTAAACCGGCCAAAATTTACATTTTACAGTAACTCTTTAAGCTGGAAACTGTACTTGTCAAGCCAAAAATTTCAAGGTTTGTCTTTAATCCCAAGGCATGCTAGATAGCCATCCTTTACTCATTTCCCTCTCATCAACATATACCATATAAACAAACATTATAATACCAGTATATGAGAAACCATACCAATAATTAAGATATATTTATTATAGTCCTAGATCTGTTGATTATGAACAAAAACAAAGCTTATAATGGCATCCACATTCCACAATCGTATAAAATGAACAAACTTGACAGCCTAGCAATGATTCCAGTATATTTATATAAGATGCATAATCTAAGTCTATACTCAGGTCTTAGACTGTTACTCTAGATTTCGAAACTAAATTAAATACTAAAAATCGATAAGGACCTTAGACTGTTGATATGCTACATAATTTACAAGCTAAACTGTATCGGTTAAACCTTGCAACAACCTCTTTTATATTAACAATCGATAAGGAGAAGTTCAGTTTTCAGTTTATAATTCTGAAAAAGGAAACGTTCTACTCTAGCAAGAATTAACGAGAATCAATCAAGAAAAACCAGCAAAAGCTTATACAACACAACAACAAAAGAGAATTAGGCATACATCAAATAACTATATCGAATATACGAAATTGGAAACAGACCTGGAAGATCCATTTGTTAATGATAATGACGGCGACATTAAAACCCCACCACTGGACAATTGCGAGAAGAGATCTGAAAACACTCCACTGACACAACCTCCCGTCCTCCATTTCTATCCACTCCCGCTCTCTCCCTCTCTCTCAACGAAAAACACACGAAAACCCAGATCGCAGAATTCAAAACCAATGGCCGAAAACCATTAAATAAAAACAGCCAAACAAAAACCAATAACCCACCTTCAAAATTTCCTTTTCTAGAGCATTGAAAAGGCAGCTGAGGTGCAAATAAAGAAAGAGAGAGAGGGCGCAAAAAAGAGAAAAACTTAACGAAAATGTGAGAGAGGGTGTAACGGTGGAAGCAGCCCTGCTTCCCTTGTGATTTACCCCCTCTCCCTCGTTTCTCTCCCTCTAATCTGAAGGGTTGGATTTTAGAAACTATTTTAATTTAGTCATTTCAAAATTTTAATTCTCAATCTTTTTAAATTTAATATTTAATGTTTGAGCAATAACGCTGAATATTGATATTTTTGAAATTTAAAAATAAATATTAATTTGGTGAGTATATAATTACAAAATGACATTGTAATGGAATAGAATTTAATTGAAGAGTTTTAATGATTTTTTTTATAAAAGAAGAATTTTAATGTTATTAATAATTGAATTTAAATTTTAGATCCATAATACGGACTTACGGAGGGATTAGGTTTTAAATATAAGAAGAGTACAAGGACCTTAAGTATATTTTAACCTTTTTGCTTTATTTTTGGACTAGGGTCCTCATAAGAAAGCTTCCTAAGAAATTGGGATTATCAGAGCCGTTCACTGGATATAGTTTTCATTTAATTTATGGCGTTGACATGAATATCTACCGTCAGATTTTATCTAATCATAGAACTGATCTCAGTCAGGGGAAAACCTCGTGCTAGGAAACTACTTGTATTTTTTTCTCCTCTTGGGGAATTTCTCGTTATAGGAGTTTGCAAAATTGTAGTAAGAAAGTGGGAGATAATTACGGGTAAACTTTTCTCTTTAATTAATGTGTTCTGTAAATTCCGGATACAACTAATTGTCCCTTTGTTTTAAGTCAAAAAAAATATTTACCGTTGATTAACCAACCAACACTGTAAAGAAAACTACATGAGTAGAATATGATACGAGTAAGACAAACATATGATAAAAAAAATCCACCATATTACAAACCAGAAGACAACACAAGTACACAACCATAAAAAATGGGTGAAAGAAATATATAAAACTATATTTGTTAGTACCAGCAAATTATAACCACGCTAACACCCGATCATCAATCATTTGTGAATATTATAGCAAATTATGACCGTGCGAACAACCAATTGCGAACTCGACATGCAAACATTACCTCAAACCACGTGACGATGTACGTGATCCACATTGATACTCGAGTCACGATAACTTAATTTACTAAGATACTTGTCCAGTTGTCCTCCTCGGTTGACACGAGTCTGCACCCCTTCTAGTCCCTTGTAAGGGACCATCCGCCTATAAAAGAAGGGGCAGTGGCGTAACACAATAAAGGTGGGTGGGGCTACGGTCCCTCTTAAAATTTGTAAAATTATACTTTTGACCCTTACAATTTTTAAAAATTTTATTTTAGTCACTACAAAAATTTTAAAAATTTAAATTAAGCTTCAAATTTTGTGATTTTTTTAATTAAACCCTTCCATAATTATTAAAAATTTTCGTTAAGCCTCTCAAATTTTCAAAATTTTTAGTTAAACCCCACTTTTTTGAAAAAAAATAAATGAGTAAAGTACACCAATTGTCGCCGAATTTTTAGAACGCGTTCAATTTAGTCACCGAACTTTCAAAAGTTTCATTGGGGTCACCCAACTTTTAGTCTGCTTTTATTTTAGTCCCTCCCATTAAATTCTGTCAAAAAATAATGACGTGGCCGATAATTTATTTTTTCTTCAATAAAATAATATACTTTATGGGTGTCACGGCTGAGTAAATCACTGAACCTTCTCTTTCTTCCTTTTCTTCTCCAAACCTCCTTGCTTTGCTCTAGGACAAAATCTTTTTATCACCTCTTTTGTAAGAAAATTGAGATGGATTCATCTATTATTACTTGAAGTTTTCAAATGTAATATTTATTAAACCATCTTAAAGGTGTGCATCAGCTACCAGACCATCAGGTGCCATTTCTTTTCGGTTAGACATTATGGCAGCCCTAGTGCTTTTTCTTTTAATTTTTTTAATTAAATCTCTAATTTTTTTAAAGTTTAAAGTTGATCTTTCAAACTTTACCATCAAGTTTCACCACTGGAAAGGGCTCTCTCTCACACATGAGACCAAACCAATAACTCTCTCATCTCCATCACCACAGCAGCCACAAACCACCATCAAAGAGTGCTGCACAACTACGTGATCAACAATATTAAAAAAATCTTTATAAGATAAAATTTTTGTTTGATTATATTAAATAATAGGTTAGTTACTCAGTTTAATTAGTCAAATATTTATTTTATATTAATATTCCGCAGCATGTTTGAGTGTTTCTTTGGATGACCCTACATGAACGAGTGCTCACATACAAAGAGCGAAGGAGGAGGCATTTGATTTCAAGTGACGAGTGTCAGATCTGTTGCCATGGGCATTCGAAAGATGTTAGTCATGGTCTTCGCTCCTATTTTAAAGCAAATCAAATTTGGATTCAGTTGGTATTGTCGAGGAAAATAATGGAGTTTCATAATCTTGATGTGCGATGCTAGGTGGATAGTAACTTTGTGCACCTGGATATGTTTGTGAATAGGGACGGAGTTAGGATTTAAAGTTGGAGGGGGTAAAATATAAATTTTGAAAGTTGAGGGCAAATTTATAATTATCTTAATTTTTTTAAAAAAAATATAAAGAATTAAAGGTTAAAAAAATTTCTCCTTACTGAGGGCCACAACTTCTCCCATTAAACATGTAACATCGTACTTGTTTGTAAAAGAGGCTGACGGGTAGTCGTCTTGATTCTTTTGATTTGATGGATACTATTAGGGATGTAAAAACAAGTCAGAACCTGGAAACTCGACTGAAACCTACTCGAGTCAGAACCTGATTTGACCCGAGGTTTTGATGACCCGAACCCGATCTGCAACTGACTGTTGTTGATCCGAACCCGAATTTGACTTGTTACTGTAGTAACCGAACTCGATCTGCATCCAACTGAAAACGACCCGAACCCGAATTGGACCTGTTAATTTGGACCTGAAACCCGACCTGCGTCCGACTGAAACGAACCCGAACCCGAAGCCGACCTGGCAAATAACCGAATTTACCCGACTGAATTGACCCGATATCCGATTTTACCCGACCTGAAATGAACCCGACCTGAAATGGACCCGACCTGAAATGGACCCGACTTGTTTTGAACCTGACCTGCTTTAAACCCGACCTGTTAAGTGACCCGACCTGTTGTTGACCTGAGCTGAAATTAACCTGAAACCTATGACATGATGAATTAAAAAAATTTAGAAGTTGATATATCATATACATATATAATGTATATACATATACACCTACATATATTGATGTAGGTGATGTATATGCGCGCATACATATATATATATATATATTAAGTACTAAAGTTGAAAAAAGAATAAGTAATTGATAATTTATGAACTACAAAAATTAAATGAAGAGTTGTTTTTAATTTTTAAGTTTATTCTTTAACTTGAATAAAATTGTAGACTTACAAATTATATAAAAAAATAACAATTGTATAAGTCTTTAACGTTAATTTATGAACTACAAAAATTTACTAAAGTTGTGTATGCATTTGTAGTTCATAAAATTTACTAAAGTTATAAAAAAAAATGTAAGTACAATTTTATTTTTTTTATACTTAACAGATTCAAGTTATAAAATTTAGTAAAGTTATAACTTATGTATAACATTTGTAGTTCAAAAATGATTAAGTAAATTTAGTAAAGTTACAAAAAAAAATTGTAAGTACAATTTTATTATTTTATGCTTAACAGATTCAAGTTATAAAATTTAGTAAAGTTATAACTTATGTATAACATTTGTAGTTCAAAAATGATTAAGTAAATTTAGTAAAGTTACAAAAAATTTGTAAGTATAATTTTATTATTTTATAGTTAACAGATTTAATTTATAAAATTTAGTAAAGTTATAACTTATGTATAACAGATTCAAGTTTAAAATTGTAGACTTAAGTAAATTAACGTTAAAAAGAAAAAGATTAATTAGAACATATTAATTAATTTTATTATTTTTGTAGTTCAAAAATTTTCGTACAAGTCTTACTACAATTTTTGAAGTTCAAAAATGATTAAGTTAAAAAATAGATGATTTACTTAATTAGAACAAATTAATTAATTGTTGTCTTAAGTTACAAATTCTAGACTTAAGTTAAGATATAAAATAGAATTAATACACTTAAGTTAAAAAATTAACTGTTATAACATAAAAATAACTTAAAATTAATACACTTAGGTTGGCCTTCGTCAATCGTCATTTATTTGGAGTTAATTATTTAAAGTTATATCAAATTAAAATTATAAAACATTGGAGTAATTGAAAAAAATAATGAAAATAAGTCAATTTGGATTAAAAGTAAAGTTTCACGGATTATAATGAACAAAAATATCAAATTAAAATTATAAAACATTAGACAAATTTAAAATAAAACAATGAAAACGGATCAATTTGGAACAAAAATAAAGTTTTGGGGACTATAATAAACAAAAATATCAAATTAAAAGTATAAAAGATGATTAATTAAATATGTATATGGGTCAATATGGAATTAAAATAAAGTTAAGGGACTAGAATGAAGAAAATATTAAATTAAAATAATAAAACATTGGACAAATTAAAAAAAATAAATGTAGGTCAATTTGAAATAAAAATAAAATTTAGAGAGTAAAATGAAAAGAAATCAAATTTGAAATTTTTGTGGGAAATTGTCCGCCAAATTTTGACAAATGTAATATTTGGAAAAGAATTTCCAATTTAGATTTGGTGGGATACAATCCCGCCAATTTTTTGGTTTAGGGAAAATCATTGCTATAGTCTTCTTATGCTTTGGTACTTTACGTTTAGGTCCTAATTTTGATTTTTAGGTTTTAATTTAACTCGTTAAAACTTTAAATTATTAGGGTTTCATGTTTTTTTAGAATTTATATTACAATATATGTATATATAAAAGTGGATACCCTAAACCCTAATCTCTAAACCATAAAACCCTAAGCATTAAACATTAAACCTCAAACTATAAACACAAAAATCTAACCCTTAATTTATGTAAGTATGTACATGTATACATATTAATGCATAAACCCATAGACCTTAAACCCTAAACCATGAACACTAAAACCCAACCCCTAATGTATGTAAGTATGTACGTGTGTACATATTAATGCATGAACCCTAAACCCTAAACCGTAAACCTTAAACACTAAAATCATAAACCCCAAACATCAAACCCTAAACAATAATCCTTAACCCATAAACTTTAAACAATAAAACTCAACCCCTAATGTATGTAAGTATGTGCGTGTGTACATATAAATACTTTAACCCTAAACTGTAATCCTTACACACTAAAATCTAACCCCTAATGTATGTAAGTATGTGCGTGTATACATATTAACGCATTAACCCTAACTCTAACCCTAAACATTAAACCATAATCCTAAACCATATACATTAAACCCTAAACCTTAAACACTAAAACCCAACACCTAATATATGTAATTATATATGTGTGCATATTAATGCATGAACCCTCAACCCTACCCCAAACCCTAAACCCCGATCCCTAAACCATAATCACTTCCCCCTAATCCTTAAACCCTAAACCTTAACACACTAAAACCTAACCCCTAATGTATGTAAGTACGTGTGTGTACATATTAATGCATGAACCATTTAACTTTATTTTAATTCCATATTGACCCTTATATATATTTTAATTCATCATGTTTTATAGTTTTAATTTTAAATTTTGTTCATTCTAGACACTAAAACTTTATTTTTATTCTAAATTGACCTATACTTATTGTTTTTTTTTTAATTACTCTAATTTTTATACTTTTAATTTAATATTTTTGTTCATTATAGTCCCCAAAACTTTATTTTTATTCCAAAATACCCATTTTCCTTGTTTTCTTTTAAATTTGTCTAATGTTTTATAATTTTAATTTGATATTTATGTTCATTATAATCCCTGAAATTTTATTTGTAATCCAAATTGACCCATTTTCAGTCCAAATCGACCCATTTTGATTATTTTTTTAATTACTCTAATGTTTTATAATTTTAATTTGATATGACTTTAAATAATTAACTCAAAATTAATGACGATTGACGAAGCTCAACCTAAAGTCTATCAACTACTTATACGGTTGTACGGCCGAACTCAAACTGAATACGAATTTCAATCCCGAAAATACCCCGACCTGAATTACCCGACCTGAAACTACCCGACCTGAAATTACCCGACCTGAAATGCACCCGACTTGAAATGCACCCGACCTGAAATGAACCCGACCTGAAATGAACCCGACCTGAAATAGACCCGACCTGAAATGGACCCGACCTAAAATGGACCCGACCTGAAACGGACCCGACCTGAAATGAACCCGAACTGAAATGGACCCGACTTGAAGTGTATCTGAACCCGAATTAACCTGCCAATTATCTGCTTCGGACCCAACCCGTTCTAACCCGACCTGAAATGGACCCGACCTGAAATGGACCCGGCCTGAAATGGACCCAACCTGAAATGGACCCGCACCCGACCCGAGTCGAGTCAATTTTTTTTTACCTGAAATGACCTGTATCTGATTTTACCCGACCTGACAGAAACCGACCTGAAACCTGTCCGATTACATGTTTTTACATCCCTAGATACTATGGATGAAGAGGAATAAACGGTTATTTGAAGAATAATTTGTAGAGGAAGAGTATGTGTTGGTAAAACCGTCAGTTAATATTTAGTGTAATAAAAGCGTTAAAAAAATTTAGTGTAATAAATAATTTCATTGGCTTGAGTTTTAGTTGTTCCTCTTTGTTTGTCTGTTTTTTCCTGATTGTCTTGATTGTTTCAGTAATGGTTTTATGATTTTTTAAATACGGTTATTTTAAACATTTTCAATAATATTCTTGAAATGTTTGTTAATGATTTTTTTTCTAAAACAAACAAATATAGGTTCCAAGACAGATCCAATGCAATTCGTTTCATTATTTATATGTTTATAAATTGTTTTAAAAATACATTTTTATTAATATTTTTTAATTTTACAATTATTTTTTTTTAAATTATCATTTAAGATGAAATTCAATTGACCCAAATCGGCTGAGATAGGAATCCAACAAGTGTTTCAGTGGAAAAGCGGATGAGGTTCATCCTAGGAGAGTTCGATTCGCTTTGTAGGTGTATGTGCACTGTCAAGTGGAAAAAATCGGCCGAGATAAAAAACCATCTCTTATTTAAAATTAAAGAAATCGTCACTCGTAGTCTCTTTTGTTTGGGGTTTGTTCTATTTTGGTCACTTACATTTAAAAAAAAATATTCTCGTCACTTACATTTTGAATTGTGTCTACTTTGGTCTATTGGCCGTTAATCTCCGTTAATAAAAAAATTAATTTTTAATTTAACCTCCAAACTTTCAAAACTTTATTTTTGCCATCTTCCCCCAAAACTTAAAAATTTTCAAGTTTTGATCGGAGGATCAGGACGCTCACAACAGTTGAAAACTTGGGTTCCTTGTTGTTCCACCCTTGGCCGCAACTGCTATGGCAAGGCTACACCCTTTCCTACCTCAATATTGGTGTCACCGTTCTTTCGCAAGAAATCTTACTTTTCGCTCTCTGCCCACACGTTCAAAACTCATATATGTATTTGTTTCTTAAGCTGTGCTTTTAACTGCTTCAGTGTATTGCAGAAAAAAAAAATCTTGGGTGTTAATTTTACTCAATTTATTAATCTTGCTAAGTAATTGTTTTTGGGCAATCACATCCGTCCTCTATGTGCTATTGTTGGTCCAGATGAACCACATGTATCAAGTACTGCCTTGTCAGATGGTCTTCTTGAAAAGCATGATTTTGATTCATTATATCCTCAATTACAAACAGCTGAACTAGAAAATTTTTTGTCTACTAAATTTCCTTCCCACCTAAAGTTACATCGAGGACAATTGAAAAATAACCTTATGTATAGAGGTGGCAATCAGGTCATTCGGTTCGGGTCATTTCGGTTCGGGTTATTTCGGGTCTATCTAGAATCGGTTTAGATTCGGTTCGGGTCAGTTCGGTTCGGGTTCGGGTCTAATTCGGGTCTGTGTTGAGTCGGATTCGGTTCGAGTATTGGATCGGGTCAAAATCGGATCGGTTGTTTTCGGGTCGAGTCAATATCGGATCGGTCGCTTTCGGTTCTAGTCAAAATCGGGTCGTTCGGGTCGCTTTCAAGTCGGGTCAAAATCGGGTCGATTTCGGGTCGGGTCAACATTTAAATTTTCAGGTCAACTCGATTTGAGTTGGGTTAAAGGTTTGAGGTTTAGTATTTATGGTTTAGTTTAGAGTTATTGATGTATGAGATTAATTCTGATTCAACTTGTTAATCTATGCATTTGAATTTATTAAATATTTAAATCAAAACTTCATATATCCATATCAATTTTTTTTATAATTATATTAAATCAAAGTTTATTATATGTAATAATAATAATAATAATAATAATAATAATAATAATAATAATAATTTCTGAAATGAATTAATTTATTAAACTTAGGATCTAATTGAGCTAACTAAAATCTAAAATCATAAATCACGGACATAATTAAAATAATTCTAAAACTAAATGTGAAATTTCAATTAAATTAATCTAAATTAAAACTCAATTAAATTTAAAAAAAAAAAAGAGAAAGACAATTGGTAAAAATAAAGAGGGAAAAGACAAAAATTTGGAGGGAAATAAGCCACCAATTTTTTAAGCTAGAGATTAATTACTTTTTAGGTCACGTTGCATTTAAAATGTTACATTTTAGTCAACTTTAAGTTTTAGTTTAATTTAATTTAGTCACAAGCATCCCCACGGTTTAGACTTCGAATATAGAAATCCTCTCCCCGTAGTGATATTTAGTCTCTAAAAATTTACTTTTAGTCGAAATTAACTAATCTTTGTAATTTAGTCTATTGATTTAATATAATGATATTTTTGTTCATTTTAATTTCTAAGATTTAATTTTTAGCCAAAATTGACCCCTATTTATTTATATGGTATAATTATAAAATTGGTCATTGGACTCTCAAATTTCTCCACTTCCAAATTGTCAATTTAGTCCACAATTTCAATTTTATGCTATATTTTATGGTGAAATTATAAAATCGGTCACCAATATCTCAAATTTCTATACTTTCAAATTGTCAAGTTGGTCTCTAATTCCGATTTTAGCTATATTTTATGGTAAGATTGTAAAAATTATCTAATTTTAGTTTATGGTTTATGGTTTAGGCCTTAGTGTTAATGGTTTAGGGTTATTGATTTTATATTAATTTCTATGGCTTAAGCTTAAGGATGAAATTTAGGGTTTATGAGTTTAGTATTTAATTAAGCCCCTACAAATCTTTTTTAGGGGTCATATATGTTATTTTTTTCCAATCTATTTCATAAAATTATATTCTTATCTAAAATTGACTCATATCATATTTATTTATAACTTTTATAATTATATTTTTGTAAAATTTAAAATTAACTCGAACTCGAACTTAATCAACACACAATATCACGTCACCCTATCTCTTCTAGATTATATACATGTTTTAGTTTTTTTTGTAATTATACTTATATTGTTATACACGTTTAATTATAACCAATTAAAAAATATTATAAAATAACTATTAAATTTGATTTTTTGTAAGAGATAAATTTAATTATAATTTTAGTCCTTCAAATTTTTAAAATTAAAAAAATTAATGGTGTTCATCGGTGTTCATCGTTAGTGGTGTTCATCAATGTTCGTCGCCCGTTGTAGAATTGTTCTTTTTATTTTCATATAATCACTAATATTTAACTCATTAATTGACTAATCTAAATTGAGTATTATATAGATTCAGTATGGGTTGACCCTTTTAAGTTTTAACTTAATCTGTTCCATTCACAATGTTAGAATTTAAATATTTGACATTGTTTAAATAATATAATATTTCATCTTTTTAAAGCAGTTAATTATTGATGAAATATATTTTTTATTTTAATTATAATTTATAACTATATATATTTATATATATTTATTTTAATTATAACTGCAATATATATTATATTTTATTGTTTTTAATTAAAAAAATCAAATAGGCAAAAAATTAACCCATCTGCCCTATCTCCCTCCCGAGTTCCGACATTTTTCAATTTTCCCCAAATCTTAAACTCAAACGGTCAAACCCCTAATCTAGGCAGTCCCCGACGGTCCTCCACGGCTCCACCTCCCTATCGTTTTAAGACTTGTGCCTTATATTAGTTGTGTTTTTCAAACTCTTTATCATTTACCGAACATATATGAGTAAGAATGCTTGTAATCTAATAGGATCATGTTGATCAAACCATTTGAGTCATGTTTGTTTTGTGTGTGTGGAACTAATTTTTTTCAATGCATAGACCAGTGATGCAATTAAAGGTTGCCCCTATGAATTGGTCTATTATGTATCCATTCCTTTTAATGCAATCTTTTGACATTTTTTTCTTTGTAAATGTAAGATTAAATATTGGGAGAGAAAATAGTACATTGAAACTCTAAATTTAAAAATTAGTTTATTTAATTAATATTGAAACGTAAAATAACAAAAAATGTTATTATACTACAACTTTGACAAGAGGAACATTCTCTTCCATGATATAGTATAAAAAGATAATAAAACATACTTCTTTTTATTATTTATTATATTGTTAAAAATAGATATTCGGGTTAAAATCAGGTTAAAATCGGGTCGATATTCGGTTCAGCTTTCGGTTCGGGTAGCATTCAGTTCAGGTCAAATCGGTTCGGGTCCATTCGGTTCGGGTCCATTTCAGTTCAACAAAAAAATTCGGTTCGGTTTGGTTTATTTCGGGTTTCGGGTCAACTTCGGATCATCATGTTCGGGTCAAAATCGGGTTTCAATTCGGGTAATTCGGTTCGGGTTTCGGGTCAAGTTTGCCAGGTCTACTTATGTAACACCTTGATTTAATTGGTGTAAAAAGAAGAAGAGTGAGACATAAAAAAAATAAATGCTATTGCTGGGGTTTGAACCCTAGACCTCAAGCTTAATGAGTTAAAGCTTTAACCATTTGAGCCAAGGATGCTCTTGGCTTTAGTCTACCCCTTTTAATTTTAAGTTTGTTAGGTAGACCAAAACCAATGATAAATTTTAAGTCTGAAACCATCCGTCTTCTCCTACCCAACTCTTTCGACCACCGTTCGATCCGCCTCCACCGCCGTGCCGTGCTGCTCACCACTGGTGCCGAGGCGTTCCCCGTCGAGCCCCGACCAAACCCCCATCTCCACGCGTCGTCTGCCCTCCCCGATCACCGTGAATCACTTTTTGAAGCTTTTTTGGAACTTTAGGGTTCCAACTTCGATTCCGGCCGTTTCTCGCGTCCGTTCGTCATGTCGACTTCACCACCGTGCTCCACGCGTCACGACAAGAAAAGCCCGCCCAAGTAATCATCCGTTCGACAACATGAAGAGCTTCATCGGAGACGCAATCTTTCGGCCATTTCATTTTGTTTGGGGTAAGATCCGACTAGATTCCGTCTTGTTTCGTTGAATTTTTTGTTTTGTTTAATCGTGTGTCTCATGGGCTTTCGAAATCCGACAGAATCGAGCATTTCGGGGCTTCCGACGACATCACGACTTTCCGGTGAGGTTTTCGGCGAAATCTATTAGGGTAAGTGAACCGGGTTCAAACCGGTCTAAACCGGCCCTAAACCCGAGCCAGTGAACCATTTGCCTAAACCCGACCCGAGCTTGACCCGTCTCCGACCCGAGCCCAACCCGTCTTTGACCCGAACTCAACCCGAAACTGAGTCAACTCGCCCGAGTTGACTTGGTAAGTTAACTCACCGAGTCAACTCATTTGACTTTCTACTGATCGCTGACGTTAGCGTTGACCATGACCCATGTTGACCTTGACCCACTGACGTCATCGTTGACATGCTGACGTCAACGTTGACTTTGACCAAAAAGTCAAAATTTTCTAAAAAGTCATATCTTATGTTTTTTGACGTCCTAAGTCCGTTTTTGAAGCCTGTTTCGCAAAATTCTGATCCGAAAGCCTCCAAATCCTACCTTGAACTCGAACTCTTATATGTGTTAATTATTCAATTAGGAGTATTGTGAGTAAGGACTGAAATGTGAATTTGTGTAATTGAAGGTACTCGTATCTCCTTAAATATGAATTATTGATGGACATCGGTTTCGAGTTCGAGTGCAATCGAATGAGGTTTCATGAATTGACCGTTATAGCTCGGAGTTAAGGTAATACATTACTACCTCTTGTATGCTTTATGAACATGTTGGTATTTGTTAATGCATGCATGAAAATGATGATGAGTACTGTTAATTCTGCTCAAGTCAAATCAGAATATGAAAATGAGTATAACCATCTAGATAAAATTGCAATGCTCGAATGAGAAGATTAATAAATCAGAAGGATCTGGAGTTCATAAATAATTAATAAGGCAGCTAATCTCCAAATCTGACTATTTGTGTCAAATGATTAAATGTGAAGAATTTTTTGTTATGAAATTACGGAAATGCCCTTAAGGTATGAGAATGACTAAAATACCCTTGAAATTGGAAGCGATATAGAAACCTACATTAGACATGGTAAAACAACCTGATTCATCTGAAAACCTCAAACTACTTGGAAAGTTATGGTAACAAGTTTTAAACATTCGAGATTGAAAGGTGTTAGGGTTCCTCAATTTTGGGAATGAATATTTGAATATAGATTTGCGAGAACCACTAAAAATATAAGAAATACTGTTATGGTTAAATTAATCAGAAGGATTGTATTGACCAAAAAGGCTGAAGTATCCTCAGACACCGAGGTTTGCAAATTAATTTGAACGATGGATAAACCTTTGAGTTCTGAAATTGAATGAAGTGGTTGGAGGTACCGAAATTTCGTGAATGGTTGAAACGCCCACGAGTACTTAATTGATTGAAATATTATACATGGTTCAATTAGCAAGAATGATGGATGTCTCGAGCTTCAAAATGACTAACATACCCCCTCGACTGGAATAAATAAATTGTCTCTAATAAAATTCTAGAAATGTCAATAAAGCTAAAAATAACTAAAATGCCCTTGAGGGTTGAAGCATGAATCACGTATGTCAATCACTCCTGATGTTAGTATAAGGTTGGAAGTTTTTCCGCCCAGAATATAAGTTTGTCTATTCCGTGGCAAGTCTTTTGGTGAAATATGAAAGCAACCGTTCAAATATATGATACAACTGGATGTGTTAGAAGGGTTAGTTAGTACTGCAAGGTTGGAGATGTTAATTCGAACGAATTGGAGGCTCGAAAAACTTCTGGAAATATTAAATATTGTAAATCGTCATTTTATCATTATTGGGCCAATTGACAAAATCACCTCTAATAGTTAAATGACCAAAATGCCCTCGTTGGCCAAAGTAATAAAAAATAGCCCTGAATGTATCTGATATTGACATAGAAATCTCTGAATGCTTGGCTTGAAGCCTGATGAGCAAATAGAATTTTCCTGAGCGACTGTTTATGCCTCGTTGGTATAAATTACCAAAACACCCATGTATGATAAAATGACCATAATGCCCTTGTAGGCTTATATGACTGAATCACTCATGATATATCTAAACTCTCAAAGATCTTGATGTATCAACTCCTGAATATCTGGTTTGAACCGTTAATAGGAATCCCCCTTTTTAATAGGGACCTCGTTTATGAAATTCGTTCAAATTGTCAAAAGCTTAATGTGTTCCCTTCTATAAATGTCGAGTATCTTCAAGAAATAAAGTGTTTTACCTAGTGTGTTCCATGTGTGTAATATTCTATTGAATGAATTGTATAATGATTACATATTAGTAAACAATCTAACAATTTAATCATGAACAATGTTATGTTTGATGAATGTTCAATTGTTATTGAGATTGCATCACTATGTTAGAAAATGAGATGAAATGATGAACTGGATATATGATGACATTCTCTGCCTACCTGATGTATATCTGCTCAATCTGTATATATGGTATGTGATTGCTTGATCTGTGATGGTATTGCCTGGCTGTCTGATGAATTTGATAGCATGATATGTTAGCTTGACCTAAGACGGTACAATCTGTTTGCATGATAAATCATGAAAATGTCTGCTCTGGTCAATAGTATGCCCATTTATCTGTCAAAAGCATGAATCATCCGTTTCTGATACTATGAATATAATATGTCTGTCACATGTATTCTGTTACTCATGTTTGGAATCTGAACACCGATTACTATTTGAGGTATACTGTTGGGTTATGTTATGAAGTTTCTGCAGGTGCAGCCCTGATCCAGCTAGTAAATCCTTATGGACTCAAGGTCTCCCCTTGGGTAGGTTCCAATGCTTTAGTACGGGTAAATCCTTATGGACCTAAGGCAGCCCCTTAGGTGACACATTTGCCCATCGGGCCTAGGGTAAGCCCTTATGGATGCAGTTCTGGGGGACTGCATATTGGTGTAAGGTTGGAGGGTAGTTACTAGTAAACCCTTGTATGTACTTGAGCATTTGCATTGAATTGTTACGTGTTCTTATGATATGGCTAGTATGTATTTATGCCTGTTTGATCTGCACTTATTGGAACACACTAGACGCTAAACTCTTTGTTTTCATCTTCGTAATCTATTAGCTTGAATAATTCTCGTTTGTTACTCGATGATTGAATAAAGAACAAATACTGTTATTTTCAAGTATAACGTTACCTTGAACTAACGGAAAGGAAATGAGGTTTGTTACTGCTTGGAACATCATGAAAATGTTATGCCTACCATATATATGCACGTGCTTATAGCATATTTTTGGTAGTTTTGTATTACTGAACTTTTCCCAAGCTCATGTTGTTTTTACCATCTCAGGGCTAAAGATCAGACATGCCGCATCTATTAACGTCGGTATGGGAGTCTCTTCGGCTTTCTCGTGGAGTATGGTATCTGTGTAACTAGGGGGCATGCGTGTCACGTCTTGTGTTATATATGAGTCTGAAACTTGTTTTCGCAACATGTATATGGCTTTGTTTTATTGTCTGAATGATTTTTGAAATTTTGTTTTAATTCAATTTGATCTATGAGTTTAACGGTTTAGCAATTTGTTATTTGAAATTTTAACGCGGGTCACTTCTGTGACAATCAAGTTCCATCAAGCGGGTATAATCCCCACTCGATATCAACAACTCCTTATTTTTAAGGATGTAAAAGATTTTTGAGATAAGAAGTCATTCTCTATCTTGATTAACATTAGAAGTGCATGCTTGAATGTTTATTTTCCCTTTCTTATTCGGTGTTAAAATTATTGAACACCGTAAGTATAATTTTCTAGTTTTTTTTCTTCATGAGCAGATTGTAATCACAATTAATAACTACCTTGAGTTTCATAATCAACTCCTTTCACACAGTAACAATTTTTATGATGTCGCCATGGCTTTGAAAGTTTAGAGAAGATGGTGAAAAATAAAGTTTTGAAAATTTGTGGGTTAAAATTAAAATTAATTTTTTTTAACGGAGGTTAACAGTCAATGGACTAAAATAAACACGATTCAAAACGTAAATGACGAGAATAATTTTTTTTTAAATTTGAGTGACCAAAATAAAATAATTCTCAAACAAAAAGACCACGGGTGATAATTACCCTTAAAATTAATGTAATTAAGAAAATACCATTGTCTAATTTGCGTCGGACGAGCCTCTACTCCAGGCTAGAAACTAGAAAGCGCTAGATAATTAGAATCCGGTTCCAATCTCGTTCCATCAAACAAGAAAAGAATAGCCGTAACCCGGCAGCCAAACGAACCGACTGTTAACCGTTTACTTCTCCTCAATTCCGCTCTAGGAGTTGAAGTCCCCAACGCCGTGGCGGAAACGCAACAAAGCGGAAGCTGGTTAAGCTGTCTGTGCAAATTGGATGGGTAAATTAAAGTCCGATTCTCCCCTCTCCCGTCGCATCGTTCGATCCTTTTTAGATTTCCTCGACTCGGGTACTTTCTTCTTCTATCTCTTCTCACGTTTGATTTCATTCACTCATTTTTTTCTCATTCAATTAGGTTAACTTAGAGTTTGCCGCTATTTTTTTGTATTATTTTATAAATGATTTTTTTCTGTTGGGTTGTCATTTATATGCAAAAGCGGATTTAGCTCGTTTGCTGATTGATTTCGGCTTCTGCAAAGCTCGGCTACTTAATTCTTCTAGGAAATTTAGGGTTTGTAACTGTAAAAACTGAGTTGAAGACTTGGAGTAAAGCTTCCTTAGTTTGTTGGAATGTGATAGGGGTGAAAAGAAAAGAGGTGTGTAAATAATTGAGTGTTGCCGTTCGACAATTCAGTGTATACAGAAATGAATAGTGAGATTATGTGATTGTTACATTTCAATAAAATTTGTGAGTGGATCATTATGCTATAGAATGTTTCCATTGGAGAAGACATAGAATTCCTTTGATCTTTAAATTGTTAGGCAAAATAAAGTAGTGTAACATTCGAAACTTCTGTCCTAAGAGCTGCAACCTCCTAGACTGGTTTTTGTCTGCATCCTCTTTAAGATTGACCGTGGGAGGGTACTTTTGAAATGCATGACTGGTATTGCGTTTGTTAAATGGCAAATTTTAATGTCATTTGATATCATCAAATTTTACTGGTTGGTTGCACCCTCGAATTCTATACAGTTTACCTTTGTCTTCCGTCTCATTTATTTTACTGTTCTTTCTTTGGGTCGGGGTGCATGTTTCTAGATCTTCTTATGGTTTAGATTGTCAGTTACTATTACTAATTCCTGTAGGGCAAGTCATCCTTTTTACCGTGAAATGTTCCTCTGTTCTCTGTGGCCTGAGCCTCTTCTACCAATGTCATTGCCATATACTTTTTAATTTACCGTATTTTCTCATCTTGTTAAATTGTTTGCTAATGATAGTCCTGTTTCTGTAAAATAGTTGAACCTGCCCCAGGGGTTGATCTTGAAGGCCTTGAAGTTGCTAGGGAATGTTTGGCAGAAGTGTTTAAACTCAACTCAGCTTCTGTAAATAATGCAAAACCTGATGTATTAATAGACATATTCAGTTCTTTGGATGCAAGTGAGGATAAGAAAGTTAAATCAGATCTAAGTCATAGAGGGACTTCTGATAATGCTACTGCTTCACCTTCTGCCCATGATTTTGTAAGTGCTAATTCCTGGGTGGCATGAAAGCTGGTACTTTATGATCACTCTTTTTTCTTTTAAAATTTATTTAAAGTATATTTGGCTTCAGGATTTAATTTAGGCATGATGTATGTTTTTAATGTGGAAAAATTTCTCTACTGATGTTCCTCTTTCCTAGTTTCCTTATCATTAAATGGATGCTGTTTTAGTCGTATCCTGTTACTTTCAGGGACATTTCTTCTCTTGTAGCACTTATTTTGTTTCTTTCCATGTACTTGGACATTATATTTTCTTCTAGTTCTTTCTAATATGTTCGGTCTCTTGATTTTGCTGAATTAGGGGGATAGTTGGACTAAAGAACCTCAATCTACAGGTATGCCATGCTATTTTTCTTGATAATTTCACATTTTGGACTTTTGATAACTGGGTTGAGATCTGTCACCTTTATGTTATCATGCTTTTAGGTTATACAAAATAGTTATAATTTGACACCAGTGTAACTTGCAGGAGTCTCCAAGGATGAACTCTTTGGTCAATTCTTTGCTGCACTAGAGAAAATTCAGTTTCTTAAGGCCATGCCCGATGGGAATGATGATCCTGCTCAACTAGATAAAGCTACTCGTTTATTTGAAGATGCTGTAAATGTATGTTTTGCTCTGCTGTATATTATACATGTTGCACTAGATGGATGGTTAGTTAGCACTGGTTTACGGTTATTGTTGCTTAACTTATTTGTTACAATGTGAAGGTTCTTTTTGAGATACCTTCATATTTTCCCCAATGGATTCGGGATAAGTGTTAGATTGTAGTGTACATGTTTTATTGAAGTAGTTTCATCCATGCTTTGACTACATCATGGCACCCAGAAAGCAGACTAGCTGAATTACGTAGTTCAGGTAATTTATGAAGATTTTATGCTCATTTTTAGTAGGGAAGGTCAGAAGGGAATATCTTCTGATGCTGAAACTAAATAGCTGAATTAGGGGTAAGGTATTGAACAATAAAATTTCATGTCTATCCTTGTAGAAACTTGACTGAAATTCAGAGTGTAGGGAAATTCTGCAAAGGAGTCTTCCATGAATCAAGTACTGGCTTCTAAGGACAGGCAAGTCGATGGAGTATAATGATCAACAATGTTTCACCTGGGCATGGATTTATTTATCAGTAATGATCTTTGTTGTGAACGAGCTATTAGCATGAAAATCTGTGGTGGATTCCTTCTGATTATTTTTGTTAAAACCGATCGTGTTAAGCTTAATCATTGACCTCGCAGAACTATATGAGAAAACACTTATCATTTATTTCTAAACTTGACATCTGGGTTTGCTGAGCAGACAAGAACGTCCTTAATTCCTCCTGGATTGAAGTAACTTGTTCTTTTGCAAGTTGGCCAACCTCTGAAGTCTTACACTTACAGACGAACTCCAGCTTCAGTTATATTGAGAAACATATAAATGCATTTGTAATATCATCATATAGATACACGGTTCATGAAACTGAAAGAGTGAAGTGCCAATTTCTAGATTGAAGCTCCCGAAATAAGCATCATTGACCAAGTGGCTTATAATATTTGGATGGAGAGGTAGGTTAGTAAGCCAGCCTTGAAATGATGGTAATGACTGAGGGGATTGGAGAACTAAGGTAGTTAGGAGTTCCAGGTTGCAAGGTTACTCAGTTGCATGGTATCCAACTGAATTTTGGCATTTGTAATCTCTGCGGTTTTGCTGTGTAGGAAATGTGATTATGAGTAAGGGTATTAATGTTGTTTGGATTCACAATATCTTTGCTTTTTAGTGCATTGAACTAGTTAGGAAGTCGGGACCCTCCGATGATCTTGAAATTCATGTTGCTTTCACATCATTAAAGTAGAACTGTTTGGTACTTGATCTTCATTATATGCTCATTTAGTTTAGATAATTTCTTGCAAATTATGGTTATTGTCATATTTTACTTGTACTTTCTAAAGATATCGGTTAGCTTCTGCAACAAGCTTTTATTAATATCTTAATTCTGCCACATCAGGAGATGGAAAGATCTGGTTGTCAGGCATTTGATCGTAAGAACTTGGCTGATACATTCAAATGTCAAGGTAATAAAAATGTGTATCGTTTTGTTTTGTTGGCAATTAGTGTTTTAAAGCTGTACCCTTTATTTTATGGGCCCATTGTTTGGAGAGGTTGAAAAAGTTTTGTTCCTCTCTTTCTTTCTTTGTCTAATTTGTGTGTGCTTTACCTGTTGATTTGTTAAAAGTCATTAAATAGATGCTGTAGAAGCAGACCCTAGCAGATTAGCTCACTCGAAATTCAATCCATCCAACACAATTTTTACTCGATGACTTAATTGCTATAGATCCTTGTCGAATAAAATGTGAAAAACATTAACCTGAAAGACTCGTCAAACATGCCAAGCGAAAATGGAAACAGGTCCTTTCTAAATTGACTCTAAATGAGCTAAACCTAAAGTCACCTAGGAATCGAATACCGGATTTTTTTTGTAATAACTATTGCATGGGACGTGTAAATATGCTGACCATATGTGTTGTTTGGGCAGCATAATTTTATAAATTCTTGCTGTGTTCATTCTCTGTAAAAGCTGCTCTTAATTTATATTGACTTTGCTTTCAGGTAACAGGGCCATGCAATCAAAGCTATACACTGATGCAATAGAGCTGTATTCTATAGCTGTTTCTCTTTGCGATGATAATGCAGTTTATTATTGTAATCGGTACAACATTAATTTGCTCATGCTAATAATTTGATATATATCCGTTCAATTTACCTTTTTTATATCCTTTGCGTTAAGTGTTAAATCATTGTGTTTATGTAGGAAGGGAAAATAAATATAATGAATTCAATGATGGATATTTGGGAGAAAATATTATTAGACTGATCATGGTTAATTTTTCTTACCAAAAGATGGAAAGTCCTTATCCTGCTATGCCACATTATTCATGCACTATTAGGTCATCCTGTTGGTTTCATTGAACTCTGTAAAAGCATTTAGCCTTTGACTTTTAGGCATAGTGAACTTGTATTTTCTGGTCATCATGTCAATAATATTAGGATTTACAAATTTGATTTTTGTTAATCTTTGGTTTCTACTAACTTTTAGTGATGGTACATATTTCTTGTATTTTATTGCAGCAAGTTTTGACATTTTCATTCATCTTCATATTACTGTAATTTCTTATTGAATTATGATGTATGTTTCTCAGGGCTGCTGCTTACACTCAAATTCACAAGTATAATGAAGCTATTCAAGACTGTCTTAAATCCATTGAAATTGACCCAAATTACAGCAAGGCATACAGTCGTCTTGGTTTAGCATATTATGCTCAAGGCAACTACGCCGATGCAATTGAGAAAGGATTTAAGAAAGGTTGCTGGGAAATTACTTCTGAACTATACACGGTTACTGTTATGGGCATATCCAAATATAGGATACAATTTCTAAGCATTTATCTCTTAGTGTGGGTTGTCTTATTGCATTCACATCTTATAGATAGCTTCCTCATTTTCTTAAAGTCCTTTTATTTTCTTTCACCGTAACAGTAACAGAATTGATGGTTCCAATTCTTTATGCTGTCAAACATGGTAGTTTCTAACCCCTTCTTTTTTCTCTTTCATCTAACCTGTGCAGCCTTGCAACTGGATCCAAACAATGAATCTGTGAAAGAAAATATTAAGGTAGGTTTCAGTGTTCCTTTTCTTACATCAATATTGTGATCCTGACATTCTGGTTTGTTGTGTTGTACAGGTAGCTGAACAGAAATTGAAAGATGAGCAGCAGAGGACGGAATGGGATCAGGTAATATGAACTATTAGTTGCGTGTAATAACTCGAACTAATATTCGCTACATGTTTAGCATCTTACACTTTGACACTAAAAGGCAGTATGCATGATTTTCACAAGCCTGTTACCCTGGACAATGGAACCCCATTTTGTTTACTCAATTATTTTCAATAAATCTTGCTGTTTTAATGTTATTTTGAAATTATTTCTCATGTTTCTGCTTACGCATAAGTATCCCTTCCCTTTCTGAAGAGGTCATATTTGAGTTTTCTCGGGAATGTCTCATTTTCTTTCTGTCCTTTAATGCTCATCTTGCAGGGTGCTAGTTCCAGTCAAAATAATCAAGGATCTAATAACCAATCAACTGGATCAAGGAGTCATGGTGGATCATCCCCATTTACAATGCCTTTCGACGCTAATTCCATTCCCACGGACATTGCGAGCATGCTTATGAATATGGCTGCAAATGCATATCAGGGACAACCATCTCAAAACCGGCCGGGTGAAGATGTCAACATGAACGGATCGGAAGAACCCGGAATAAGAATAGGTGGGAACATCAACTTCAATTTGGGTGAGCAAATGCAAATACCAGAAGAGTTGAGCGGTGCTTTCAGATCGGTGATGGACATGTTCTCAGGAACTCCACCACATGGAAGCAACCAAGACACGCATGGAAGATGAGGTTCAAACTAAACTATTATACGGATATGTACACCATTGTTTTCCACATTTAATGGCATGTGCTTTCGATTTTAACCTTTTTGGCAAGTTACGGTAGTTGAAACAAAATAAATTAAGCTTAGAGGGAGTGCTTTTTTTGGTTATCGTAGAAAGTAGATATAGAATGTAATATCTGTTCATGCATGTTCTTATCTCGGATAAAAATCTTGTCCCCATATACCATAAAAAATACACCCTCCTCTAAATTTCCTAAATCTTAACTATAAACTTTAAACTTTAAACCTAATTTTGAGCGCGGGGCATAAGTAGGCGCACCGAAAAGGGTAGAGAATTTTCATCCTCTTAACTCTTTGACAATGCATACACACTTTGGAGACACAATGATTAAATTCGGGTCTCTTAAAATGAACATTTGTTAATTTTTTTTTAGTTTAATTTCAATATAATTTTACTTGTCATGTATATAAACAGTCTCAAAGAATGTTTCCTTCTTTATGACCTGACAATGTTATCCGTGCTGCTGAAACATACCAGGAAGTGTTCTTCAGCTAATGTTATCGAAGTTCAGTGGGAGACCAAAGCCTAAAATGTAAGGCTTCAGCTGGTTTGCCCATTTCTAGAGGAGAAAAGGACACAAGTTGCAAAGAACGAATGCCTTTACTCGGCCTTTTGTCACTGGACCAGCTTCCTTATCCAATGATGTTCCAGTTTCATGAAATAATTTGATTTTATTGCTAATTCAACCATTAAAAATAAAAGAAAGAGAGAAAATGAAAGGGGAACACAATCCGTGGAGACATCTTACTTTAGTTTTACTCTTGTCTCTGAATGTTTTGTGGGAGTAGGTTAAAAGATGTAGTTATCACTCTGTAATAATGAAGAACATGCCTTGCTTAATTTGGGAGGAAACAGAAGAGGAATTGATGAAGCAAGGCTTAATTTAATCAATTCTATTAAGAGACGACGCTGAGCATATTCATATTCGAAATCAAATTATAGCATCTGTTTGAAAAGGTCGGTAATTTTTGGAGAAGTATTACTCTAAGGACTAAGATAATGATGATGGAGTGGTCAGTCCACGTTGAAACAGCCCCTTGTTCTCCCCCATGTGATTCCCTCTCATTGTTTCCCTTTCACCTTTTTTCTGAACCTCTCATGGTCATTGTATATTGGTATGGGCACCTTCAAAACTCAAAACCAACCTCTTCTTTTTTTCTTCTTACAGTCCCCCCATTCAAGACATGTCATTTTCAATTCCCTTTACACTTGTACAAAAGAAAAACACATTGCCACGAGACAAAGATTGCAGTTGTCGCAAAACCATATGGATCGCAGATTCTAAACTATATCAATAGAATGAGAATTGATTATGTAAATTCTTAATAAATGAAGCTCACGACATTTGCTTATTTACTTTTTATGATGTTTCTACTTAAAACGTATTTATATAAATGTTAGTTGAGGAAGCATATTTGGCCGGCTGACCAAGCTGTTCATCTTTATTCTTTATCTCTTCTCTAGGTAGAATTAGATTAGAATTAAGTTTTATCAATAAATAAATGTTAGTGTGTGTATGCTCGGAATTATGGGATATAATTACAATATGATCAACGAATTGTAAAACTATATTTTTTATCAAAAAATATAGTTTTATTAAAACATCGTATCAACGAGAGATCTACTAATTGGCCTATAGGCTTAAAAAAACTCATCTTGCCCCATTTTATATGGGTTTGAATCCTAACATAATAATGTAATGCTTCTCTACTTAGACTTTGTTTTTGGTTATGGTGGGTAAACTAAGGTTTAGGAAGCTAAAATGGTGGGCAAACCAAGATTTTGACACTCAAAAGTTGAGTGTTTTTTTATTGCTTTTAAAATTTTTGGGTGAAAAAAATTAATTTGACCCTCCAAACGTAACTAAAAATAAAACTTTAATAAAAGACATTGTATCAACCAACTAGATTAAAATTCTAGATTTAACCCATTTTATAAGGTACTTGTGTTTTGCATTATCATTGGGTAGCAAAATTTAGCGATTTCCTTTATCACCCAAAATTTCTAACAACGGCAAGCCAACTGCCAAACCAAGATAACTATGGAAATCTTACCAACAAATTGGGGGGCAATGTCACCAGAACTCACCACTAAATCAAATTATATATATATATATATATTGCTTTTCCTTTGCATGTTAGAGGAATTGGTCTAGGGTTTTTTTTAATAGAGGAATTGGTCTAGTTGTATGTATAAAAAATTAATCTTAATTTACTTATTTAATTATCAATAAATAATTCATTTTTTTCTGGTTAGACCGCCATCTTCTTTTTTATGGTAAATGTTTTTCAAAGGAACCATTAGGTGGTCAAGAATTGGGTTCAAAGTAGTTCAAATTCACTAGCTGATGGTTACCTACATAATCCTTTGCCCACTGCACACTCTTGTTCAAAGCTTGTGTGTCACATGCTCATCATTGCTAGATTCAACTGTATTCATGTATTTATAATATATTAATATATTCTTTGAATAATAATTATTTATTAAATTCTTATTTCAGTTAACATGGTAACATATATAAAATTAGATTTAAATATATTTAAACGTGTAATATAATTATTTTGGTTAATATACATTAATGTCTTATGGTCCATGTTCATGGTGCAAGACTATCTTTCCCAACAATGTCGTCTCTAAATTTTGAACACGCATCTTCCATTTGGGAGTATAATGTGCCTTACCAATGCACCCGACACTTGTTGGTAAGGTATAATATAATTTAATTTCTAAGTAAAAAGAAGTAGGAGTAATTTAGATATTATACTAAAAATAACATATTTCAATACATTATAAATTGTCGGTATAAAACTTTAATCACTCGTTAATCGTTAACTAGTACTCGTATTTGATCGTGTTTTCATAAATCTCTACCTACATTCTCCTCAATATAAGCTATCAGAACAGCAATTCAACTGCTGTTTTGTAGTTTGTCTTGAAATAGTTCTCATTGGCTTCTCTTGTTTTTCCAGCACATTATAACGATGAATGGGAATGAAGACAACTCATGGTGCTGTTTCCATCCTAAACAAGCGGTGATTGGGGTTTGCCCTTTGTGCTTAAACGAGAGGCTTCTTGTCTTAGCTTCAAAGCAAGCCTACTCTTCATCGTCTACCAGATCAGGCAGCCATAGATTTCTTCAAAAGAAACCCCACATTCACCTCCCCAAGATCTTTGCTTTAGGCTCACTTCTCCATCTTCGTGAGCTCAAACACGGGAAATCCCAACATTCCGATGACCATGATGCTTCAACAAGCCAAGAAGGTAATTACTAATTACCCCTTTTAACTTGCTCAGATTGTTCTTTCAAAAACTGAGTTTTTGAATGTCCATCACATGCATGCATATGTCTCTTCATATGCCAAATCATTGTCTGTGTAAAATGTAAATGACAAAAGTATGGTCAAAGTATGGCAAAACTGGAAGAAAAAAAAATCAAGAATCTTATCCTGTTTTCTTTGCAAATTTTCCCCTGTATGAAAATATGTATGCTTTTTCATGGGAATATATGCTTTTAAAGATCCATCGAATTCTGCATATAATTTATGCATATTGGATTTAGCTTCTGGCCTGTATCTGCAAAACAGAAAACTTCAAAAAGGGAACCCTTTTAATGTCATTTCTTGCTAATCGTGTGCTCAGCTTATCAAAATTTGGTAAAACATGGCTTTCTTTTACATTCTTTTTCAGGCCACAAGTTGGTCTCACTATCAAGAACTTAGTACTTTGATTTACTGTATAATTTTCTTCCTTTGGAAAGTTTGCCTGAGAACCCAGATTTTACTTTTTGTGTGCAGACTCGTTTATCTCAATCAAGTTCGAGGAGAATGGCGTTGGTTCATGGGAGAAGGGCAAAGTTTCAAAGGTTTCTCTTGAGAATTGCAGCATGTCGTGGAACCCCAAGTTGGGAAATAAGAGTGTGATCGAGCATCCCAAGCTCCGGTGGCGAAAGCGGATGGGTCACTTGTTTCAGCTCGTCAGGTGGAAGAGGTCGACCGAGGGAGTCAAGGCCATGAAAAAGAGTTGGATAATAAGGACTCTCACAAAGAAGACCTAACTAAAAATAAAATGCCATTTCACCATTTCATTTTGGGTTTAAAACTTCATTGCCTTCTTCTTCTTGTATCGTATTATTATTATTTCTGATAAATATAGCAAGTCTGCTACAATGTGCTTCATTTCATATTTGCTTAAATTATCAGTATTTAATTTATTGATTGACTAATCTGAATCAAATATTATATTCGTTATAGCTTAAAAGATACAGATTTTTAATGAAAGAGAACTTTTTCTTATTGTTGTATAATTAATAAGCTTATATTCTATGGCGTCATCAAAATCCATGGACTTTGAGAATTTTTCATCATTGCTGCTATTTAGATTTCTGCCCCCACGTGCCCGGAATTGAGCTGCTTCACTTTGAACTTCGAAGTACCCTCTCAGCAGGTCCCTTTGTTTGTTCAGAAAGACCCTTCACTAGGGCAATTAGTCCCAAAGTTCTGAGTCTCTCTACCAAAGGGACAATTGAATTTGGGACCACAATCCACAATGGAGTGGGCGAAACGTTTAAACATTAGCTGAAGAAGAGTAAGATGAAAGAATATTGCAGCATTCCATTGGTTTCAACCAAATGTGTCAGTCGCTAGAATTTCCCTTTACATGTTTGTATTAATTATTCGATTAATAGAAAAATGACTGTCGATTTCTTTTGACAGACTCGTTCCTATTCAACTGCTTTAAATTTAGAAGACCCTTGATTTATACCTGTCCATATCAAATTATTTCAGTGTGACCCACAATTAGGTATAAAATTATTATTGGTTGTTTTGGTGTAATCAAGGCTTCGTTTTTCTTTCCTTTGCTTTCTTTAAAGACTTTCTTTTTACAATTGCAAATCTTATTTAGAGAAGAAAAAAAAAAGTGATCCTAATAATTTTAGAATTTATGACTTAAGGGAATATAAAAAAATATAAATAAACAACTTGATTAACCGACCAAATATGCTTCCTTAATGAATAAGTGGTTATCAATCTTTTAACAATAAAGTGCACATCTTATTGTTATGTTGATTCTCTTCATTCAAAATTAAATTATAATTTATATTTGATCTATAAGTTGATTAATTTAAGTTGAGTATTGCAAGAGTTTATTATACGAATAACTCTTTCAACTCAGCTTGTTTCTTGTACGACTCCAAATTTCTTATCGAACTTAACATTTTATCTAAAAAACTAAATGATAATTAGTCTAATCATAATTTCATTAACCAACCAAAATTCTCTCAACAAAAGTCAAAGAAATTACGATTTAAAAATATAATTCCTCAACGAAAGTCATTGAAATGTAGTACTAGTATTGTCCGTCCATTAGTCGCCGTTGTCAAGGAGGACAGGTGAAGGTATTTATTTTTCAAGCTGAATAATTTGCAAGGCAAAGTGATTTGAAAGAATGGAATGTGTGTTGAGAAACTTCTATAATATCCATTAGTTTACTTTGAATTTGAAAAAAAGATTGTTTTAAATTCAAAAATAAAATTAGAGAAAGAAAGTTGTGCAACACAACTTGACTAATTAAAATTTAAAACCAATATCAAATCATTTCCTTTCATTTTGCCCCCCCCCCCCCCCCCCCCCCTCCCAAAATAGTAGCCATATATGTTAAGCCTTTTCCGTTCTAATAATTCCAGCCAAAGCTTGATTAAAATTATTTAATTTTTAGTACAACAAAATGCTGTTCATCGATAAAACCAGAATTCAATATTCCTATTTAGATAAGTTCGAATTTACAAAACTTTTGTCCAAAACCCGAGCTTTAAGAACAGATCATGTGGGAAATTGGGTAAAGTGATTGAGAGGACCCTCAAAATCTATCAATCCACTGGAACCCAACTACAGAACTTGGTAAGAAGAATAAAAGGGAAGCAACTTTAGTTTCTTTAGTTGTAAGATAAACCTTCTCTCTCTCTCCAAAGTCAAACAAACTTTAAAAATACACGTTGTTTTGTCACACCCCCTCGTAAAGGGAGTAAAGTCTAGTAGGTCTAGAATACGGTTAAAAACAGTAAGTTTCAAAATTTATCCAATAACTTGAAATGTTAAAAGGGAAAATTATACCGGTGGTCTCTAAACTATTACAGTTTTCTTATTTTGGTCCCTAAATTATGTTTTTCGACAAAACCGTCCATTCTATTACATAGTTCTCCTATTTTGGTCCCTCGACGTTAAATGGCTAACTGTTTTGCTGACGTGACATTTTTTAAAATATTTTTTAATCATTTCTCTCTCCTCTTAAAAAATGACACATCAGCAAAATTGTTAGCTATTTAACGTCGGGGACCAAAATAGGAGAACTATGTAATCGAAGGGACGATTTTGCCGAAAAACATAGTTTAGGGAACATAATAGGAAAATGGTAATAGTTTGGGGACCACCGGTGTAATTTTCCCATTTTTTAATGATATTTTAAGTTGAGTTTTATTTTTATTTTTGATAAGTATCGATAATGGTCAAAAATTACGAAAAAAAAAACTAACTTAAAATATTATCTAAAAATCACTAAAAATATTATCTAAAAGTTTAACATTTTAAATTTTTAAATAAATTTCGAAACTTACTATTTTTTAGTTGCACCACAAATTCACTCCTCATAAAAGACTCATATTTCGAACCAATGTAGCCAAAGAATTCGTAAATGATACACACATACAAGACTTTGGACAACTTCTGGGTAGGCCTCTTCCCGAACCATACTTTCGATGGTCCACACTCCACATTACGACATCTTTGTCTAATAGATAAACATTTTTTATTTTCATTTCACGTTACTTTCTTCTTCCCAAAAACATAGCGGAAAATGTAGAAGGGAAAATCTTATAACCCTAAATTTTGTTCGTAATATATAGTATTGAAGAACCTTATAATCCTAAATTTTGTATCGAAATTCTTACAACCCTTCGTCCAATATCTTAAATCTTCATTGGGTGATCAAGTTTGGTAAGGGAAAATCTTTAAAACCAACTATTATCCGTTTGGCTTGGAATGGTTAATCTGTTATATTTGGCAAGAAGAGAATAGAAGACTTCATGATAAAAATTCTAGGCATGTATTTGTTATCTTTTCTTTAGTGAAGAAAGATGTTTGCTTTAGAGTACTTAATTGTAAAAACTCGTCTCTTTTTTATTCGGATTTGCTTGTTGAACTAGGGATATTTAGGGGATAGAAAGCTTGATGGTTTGGTTTTGTAAGTAGGTTGGGGAGATTGGTTTATTTTATATGTACAATAGAGGTATTTTTGGATAATCAATAAAACAACCATTTTTTTGTTGTGTTATCATTATACTTGTGAATTATAAAATGGAGTAGAAAAACTAAATTGATGTGATTAAAAGTAGAGGCATTACATTTCAAACATGCAAATGTGAAGCAGTGTAGAATTTGAGGGTAAGGGGGAGAGAGAAGTTTGTCGGGAAATAGAGTTTACCCTAACATGGTTTCCACTTTCCAGCACAGTGGGTGTGAATGAAACAAGGGATTTGAATGCAGCCTCCTTTGTTTTATTTCCCCCGGCCCCGGATGTGGATGTTGACATTTTCCGGTTCATATACATTGCTCTCTTCTCTTTTTCTCACTTCCATGAAAACGCATGGGACCCTGATGCTGAACCAATTCTGCATGTTACTTCTTCAAGGCTCATAAAACATGATACACAAAATAGCCCCATGATACAGAAAATAGGTGGGCAAAAATACTCGACCCGACAACCCTAATCTAAAAATGTCGAGTAATTCTCGAAAAAAATTATCCGACAAGGCCAGGTACCCGACCCGGCAAATTTTGAGACACGGGCTAAAAGCTTTCCCTTACCGGATTCCCGACCCGACCCGATAAAATTTACTATATATATTTTATATTTAAAATTATATTATATTTTATATTTCTTAATATATTACTCCAAAATTAAGTTTAAATCCCTAATTTTTTTTTCTATGTTTGTATTATATTCTTTTAAGTTTAATTTTTTAAAAATATTTTTGTGTTTAACATTTGATTTTTTTAATTTTAAAATAAAAAAATAAAAAAGTACCCGAATTTTACGAATACCCAAATCCCGAGTACCCAAATATAATAGGCCGGAACACGGGCCATTTAATGAGGTATCCGGATGAATCGAGTACCCGATAATGCCCACCCCTACCCAGCACGAATTTGATCGAAAACAGATTAATTTGTTTGCTGGCTCTTTAGGTACAGTGAATTCACCCCAGTTTACGTGAACATAGTCGTGGTATAGTACAAAAACAAAAACCTCCTTCTATTTTTAGTGTCTCATATTTATATATGTACTAAAGTTTAAAAAAAATTAAATTCAAATTTTAATTTTAAATTTCTAACCCTTAAAATTAAACATGAAACTCTAATCCTTAATCTTAAATTCTAAAATTTGTTTTTTTTAGTTTTGGAACATATATAAAAACACAAAAAAATAGATAATTTTTGTTCCTAATATAAACCGACGGCCAAGTTGTATTTAAGGTATTTTGTATTTATATAATTTTTGACATGCTATATTTTAACAAATTTTAATATATTCATATGGGAAAATTTTAATTACACTCGACGAGCACCGCTGAGCACCACTAACGATGAGCATTGTTGATGACCATTAAATTAATTTATAAAGATTAAAAATCTAAAGGACACAACATAAAATTATAAATGATTGAAAATAAACTATTAATCAAATTATTATATATAATATTTTTTTAATATTTTTAAAAAATAATTGGATCAAATATCAACCTTAATTAATTTAAAACATAAAGCCACAGACCCTAAATCATGAACCATAAACCTAGAACCTAAAACTATAAACCATAACCTATAAACCCTAAACACATAACCTTTAAACCATAAACCCAAAACCCTAAACCATAAAGACATAAATAATAACCCATAAACCCTAAACTTAAACCCAATGTTTGAATTTAGAGTTTATGATTTATGGTTTACAATTTAGGGATTATATTTTAGGGTTTAGGGTTTATAGTTTATCATTTTAGGGTTTGAGGTTTAGTATTTAGGATTTAGGGTTTTTATTTTTTAAATTGACTAAGGTTGGTATTTGATCCAAATATTAAAAAAATTAAAAAATATTATATAATTGAAAAATAATTTAATTAATATTTTATTTTAAATAATTTATAATTACATGTTTAAATAATTTATAATTATACGTTGTGTCCTTTAGATTTTTAATCTTTATAAATTAATTTAATGGTGCTCAACAGTGCTCATCGTTAGTATTAGTTAGTGATCGTCGTTAGTATTAATATTATATTCCATTAGTATTAAATTAGTATTAGTTGGTGATCCCGGCTTCCTTTCTTCCGTGATTAACTGTTGGCGGCAGTCCTACATTTTGTTTATGTGGATCTAGGGATGTCAATTTGATCCGAATCCGATCGAATTCGATTCGATCCGAAGTAATTTATCTGATCCATATTCGATTGAAAAAAAATCCGAATCCGAGTAAAATATCCGAGTCCTAATAAGAAATGGGTTGGATATGGATCATGCCAAGATCCGATCCGAATCCGATCCATATCCGAGTCCGAATCAAAATATTTAGGACTTTTAACTCCTTAAAACAAAATATCATATATAATATTTACATTAAAACAAGTAGACAACATAAATAAAGTAAAAAGTTAAACTAAATACATTAAAAGAAACATAACTACATATATTTTTTAAACGAAAACATAAATGTATATATTAGGTAATTTGGAATAATAGTAAAAATAAAATTAACTTTATATATATATATATATTAAAAGTGATGATAAAAATATAAATGTCTTAAGAATGTAAGTTAAATAATAATAATAATAATATTTATTATGATTTATATATATTAATTAACATTAATATATTGTAATATATCTATTTATACCATATGCATGTTTAAATAAATATGAAAAAACTAATGTAAGATCAAGTCATAGATAAACAAACAATAAAATAAATACAACGGAGAAACAAATAAATGTAAATATCAATGAATTACTAAAAATTAAGAAAGTTAGTGAATGAAATAGTAAGTAATGTGCAATCGATAGATAAAGTTGTGATATATTATGCTAAAATTATGAATTAAAATAGAAAGCAAATTAAAAGCATAAACAATAAACACAAAAAATTAAATGTAGTCAACAAATAAGAGATAAAAATGAACAAGTGTAGAATTAAATAGCATAAATTAAATGCGTAAGAAATTAAATATACAAAATTATGGACTGATTTGCACTAAAATAAGATTATTAGAGGGTCAAAACACAATATACCCTAAAGACGCTAAAATTCGCGAATCTACCCCTCAGACTTGGGTCAAGACTAGGGATGACAATTTAATTCGAATCTAAAAACTCTGATCTAAATGCGGTTGAAACCGATCCGAAAAAATCCGATCCAAATCCGTTTGAAAAAA
This sequence comes from Hibiscus tridactylites, assembly GCA_958450335.1. NCBI lineage: Eukaryota > Viridiplantae > Streptophyta > Magnoliopsida > Malvales > Malvaceae > Hibiscus > Hibiscus tridactylites. The sequence continues at coordinate 82,431,682 of OY288275.1, read as the reverse complement.
ATCCGAATTCAAATCCGAAAAAAATATTCGAGTGCGATTGTAACGGATTCGGACTTGAATTTTATACAATCCGATCCAAGTACGATACATTGCCATCCCTATGTGGATGGAGGAGAAAGGGGCTCAACGGGAAGAGAATTGTACCATGAGAGAAGCAAGGAGGTCAACCTCTTTTAAATATACAACATGATTCTAGCAATGCAATGGAGTTGCACTTTCATGTGGATCCAAATAAACCATCTTTTCCACGGAGATAAATCCTTGCCCGCTAAGCAAGAGGATAGCAAGTTATGAATCAGCGGTACTCGTCGAACATAATAGACTCATCATTTCATATTTTATCTGCATTTGTTTTTATTTCATAAGAAATACCGTTAAAATCTTGTTGAGTGTCATTTACATTAATAAGTTCTCCATAGAAAAAACATATGCATCAGTTATACTTGTCTCCATATAGCCTCAGGCGACCAACGGATGCTCAAATCCTAGAAATCCCGATGAAATGAAAACCTCCTTCAAATAAGCAATTGATTTAATGGTCAAGATTTGATGTTTATTTTCAAAAACTATTAATTTTGAAGATCCATTATATTTAAAATTTAATGTAATCTCTTACGTGTAAATCAGATAAATGATTACCAAATTTATAAATATCGAAACAAAATATGGTTGTCAGATTTTGAACCAAAGAATCCTGATATCATGTCAAATTCAGTTTTGGATTAAAAAGAGCGGCCACTTCCATTGTCAGATATTGAGCAGCCGGCATTGGTTTCTTCAGTTGCTGCCGGGACGTTAGTTGACCAAAAAATATAGGTAGGCAACCGATTGGCCCCGTATTTGTGTATAAAAATCCTGCAACATTACCATTTACCACCCATATGGTTTCAGCTTGGCAATTATTAAATAATTCATTTATGGGCTCATGGTTTCAGCTTGGGTCTTAGGCCTGTATCTGTCAAACCAGGCTGAAACCATTTGGTCCTTTGCCAATAAAAATAGTTTCTTTCTAAGAAAAAAAATAAAACATATTAATTTCTTAACCGAATTTAATATTTATATTAATTTATTACTGATATAACGATTCAATTTTTCTTATGAATACTTCAATTTATGGTTCGCCTTCGAAACCCTAACTAACTATACTCACTTAAGACGGGCATTATGCATTTAAGTGATCCACTCGAATTCACAATCTCTATACTTCACATTTATATTTGTACTAACTGGATACTCGCACAACATGTAATAATTTTCTTTGCATGTTTTATGTTTGTTTTTATGGTCGATGTTCATGATCGTTGTTCTCAATAATATTATATATATAGTTCGAACATAAGTTTTTTTGTTGTATTTTAATACCACTCTCAAGTCTCAACACTTTGTTGGTGACGAAAATGTAATAATTTAATTCTTAAAAAGTGAATTACAATTGAAATTAAATTATCATGCATAAGGAAAAATATTTAATTTATTTAATGAATCGAATAAGAAATTGAAAATAATAAAACATGCAATATTATGTAAAACAAGATGATGCCAACTTAAAAACATAAAAATATCAAAATTTACTTAAAATGAATTATTAATGTATAAAAGTATAAATTTATGAACTAAAGAATAGTCCAAATAAAATGTTGCTCTTTTATTTTATTCAAGTTCGACAATTTTATATGTTATGTTGGTGTAAAACTCGACCGATTGTGTCATTACTTTGCCTTCCTTTATTCCTAATAATATTTGTGATCTGGATTTGAATTGCATTTCTTTTAGTTAAAGTGAAAGCTGGTCTATAGGGACAAAGAATCTAATTCTTTAAGCATTCCTGAAGTGAAGTCATTGGAGATTAGTTTTATAACCATTTAATTAATATACTAGCGTGGAATTTAAAAAGTTTTAACAAGTGTTTTAATTTAAGGGTTTAAGGTGTAGGGTTTAGGGATTTAGGTTTAATAGTTTAGAATTTGGTGACTGTGAATATACAAGTGCTTTAATTTAAGGGTTTATGGTGTAGGATTTAGGGATTTAGGTTTAATAGTTTAGAATTTGGTGACTGTGAATATAATTTAGAGTTTAGGTGTTAAATTTTAAGGTTTACAGGTTAAAATTTAAATCCTCAACATATTATCTTATAATTTAAACCCTAACCTTAACCCCTAAATTACAACCATTACCCCTAAAATTCTAAACTCCTGCACTTTACACCCTGAACTGTATCTCTAAACTCTAAAACTAAGGAGCCTGGATACAAATCCTTTTATCACATTCCTCAAAGATTATATATTAATTCGTTGAAAGCAATGCAGTATGCAGCTCAGTTTCAGTGAAGAAAATTCCATTGATGAGAGCAGCAGATAAAACTTTTACAAATTGCTTGTAGAACATCTACTCTTCTTGTTCATCAGTCACAAATTTACCAGTACCAGGGTTTATAGCAGCCAAGAAGAAGAAAGCAACGTTCAACAACACAAGGGGTTCAATGTCGTTGATGGGGATTCCTGTCTCAATGTTTAGCTGCGCCAGTGCTCCTTTCCCTGTAATAATCTCTCCTATCAACGAGAAAGCAATCCCCAGCTGAGCCAATCTTCCCACAAAAAGCTCATTTGCCTTTGTGAATCCAAACAACGGACCTGAAATCACACCACATTCAACTCTGTTTCTAATCTATTACGACTATAAAATAAGGCAGATAATAGTAGTTTACCTCCTTCTTTGAGACCCAATGCGCCCCTAACGCCTTTGCCGGGAGGGATAACTGCACCTTCAATCCCTGTAGGAGGGTCATCGACGAAGCGGCCTCGGTCACCCAAAGCTCCAATGGCTCCAAGGAGGGTGAAAAGAATGAAGAAGAGAAGAAGGGGTTCGGCTTCATAGATGGGAATTCCAGTCTCCAGGTTCAACTGTGCTAGAATTCCTTTCCCTGTTATTGCTTCACCTAGCAAGGATGCCTGCTAGTGCGAGTGTCGGATATGAATATATTTTTAAAAAAAATGAAAAATCCTACAGAAGAAATTACTTACAGCAAAGCCAATCATGGCAACACGTCCCACAAAGAGCTCATTTTGCTTGGTAAAACCAATCCCTCCTGAGGTGCCAAAGATCCCATCTTCAACCTTTGGCTTCGACTTTACTTCAACCTTATGAATATAACACAACGAAAATCAAAGTTAAATCCCATTGAAATACACTAAGGAGTAAGGAGAACCCAAAAAGAAACAAATTTGAAGACAATACCTTCTTACTGGGAGCTGCTTTGGTCTTTGCTTTAAAGATAGCTAGAGTGGTGAAAGCTTTAGATGGAACATTAACACCATTGGACAGTGGAGTGAATAAGAGATGAGAGAAGGGTTTAGGCTTCAGTCCTTGAGCTTGGAAATGGAGCAAAGGCTGATCTCTCTTCAAGTTCAGTGCACGGCTACTAGGTGAAACACCTGTGCTAGACATGAGCAACATGGTTTGAGCCATCGGGTTCAGATATTTGGGGGTGGTTTTTTTTTCTTTCTAAAACACTAATGCTATCTCTTTCTCCTTAGATTTTAATGCGCCTTGTTTAAGGTTTTTTAAAAGGGCGCAGATGTGGATGTGGTGCGAGAGGTAGTGACAGGCAGCGAGACTGCCCACGTCGCCCTGTTTCTGTTTATTGTGATTGCAGATGATTTCAGGCATAGTTACAAATAATTTATCTATCAGAACTTGTTCAAAAGCTATTTTCTTTGATGAAAACAATCTTTAACAGGGATCCAAATCTGTGGTGAAGATGCAAAGTGTAATATAGACAAAAGCCACGTGTCTGGGGTCTCATTCAAAGTTGGGTGGAAACTGAGTGAATCGGCTGAGTTGTTGTTGATGTGAGCCACACGTACGGTTGGTCCTCTGTTCAGTGTTTCATCGTTGCTGTTGTCTTCTGTTCCCCACTGATGAAAAGATAAAATCGATGGGGTAGGTGTACGGTGTCGCGGTATGGTTCCTGTGTTGCACAACAAAAAAATGTTATAAAATACAGAATACGAAATTAAAAATGTTATATTTTTTATAACTTAAAATGTTATAAAAAAATTAAGATATTATCATAAGCGATATGTGTTCATACTCGAAGTTAAATTTTGATGCTTAACCACCAACCTAAAATGTTATTAAAAAATATAAATTTTTAATTTCGTATTTTGACATTTTTAATAAACGCACCACACTATGCTTTACGTAAGAATCGCCCAATGCGACCAAAGTCTATCTAGAATCTACTGTTCTCTTCGGATTTGACACGTTTTACAATTAAGAAATAAAAAAAAAAAAAAATCAAGATTCCTTGGCAGAACAAGAAGCCTAAGCATTTTATGTTTTGTCTTCCTCTGTGTCAGTCTGCGTCTGGGCTGTTTGCGTTAAGGAAATTTTATTCAACTAGACCCATAAGCCCAATATCTTTCCTGGAATAATCTTGAAAGCATTTATGGCCTAGGGATTTATAATTTAAGGTTTAGGGTTAGAATTTAGGGTTTAGTTTTTAGGGTAATATGGTGAAGATTTAAGTTTTAATCCATAAACCTTAAATTATAAATTTCAACCACTATCCCTAAATTCAAAACTTAAACACCTAAACCCAAAATCATATATACACTAAACTAAGGCGTTTGTGAAAACTTTTAGTTTCCATCGCCAATGTATCAAATAATTATCCTTTTAAAAATAGTAAATATTAAATTTTATTGTACTCGTGATATGTATGAAAAAATATTTTATATAAAAACATATTTATAAACATTTATTCAATGAATGTTTCGACTATAGCGATATATTATTTGTATATAGATCTACTAATGTTGTGCTCAATCATTAAATAGTAATTTTTAGTTGTTTGTTTAAAGATGGGATAAATTTAAATCAAAAGCTCTCAACGTTTGCTTATTTTTTTTCCAATTGTGCCCTTAATATTGTCACACTACATCAACAAAAATATTACAATTGACAGGCCGTCGATTGACTATCTAAAAAAGCTTTATTGAAAAAAAAAACGTTAAAGTTTAAATTGTCATATAAAAATTTTAAGAGTGTAATTGAAAATTTTATAAAAGTTAAGGATTTTTTTATCATTATGCCTTTAACATATGATATTTTTAAGGATGTATATTTTTTATAAAAAAAAATAAAACAAAATAATAATAATACTTCACGTATTAAAAATAAAACAAAATTTAACTTGCCTTTGATGTTTGAACATCACAATTTAATATACATTTGCTCTCCCTTATACTTTAAGAAATATTAATTGGTAGAAAATATAAAGCACTAGAGAAACAAACTTGAAACTACGCTAAAAAAAATATTCACAATTTTGTAAAGTATTTAAATATAAAAAGTATCAAATTTGTACTTACACTTTTTATCAATTAATACCACTAAGTATGTTACTTCTTTATCTTTGCACTTCATTCAGAAATCAAATTTATTCACATTTTCTCTCCCTTATACTTTAAGAAATTTTGATTGGTAGAAAATATAGCACTAGAAAACAAACTTGAAACCACGCTAAGAAATATTCAAAAATTTGTAAAGTATTTTCAAAAATAAAAAGTATCAAATTTTAATTGATAAAAGTCTTAACATACCAAATATAATGAAACCCTTTTTGTGATAAAAAAATAACATATGTCGAGATTAACTAATTAACGTAATAGTGTTATAGATGTTTATCTGCTTCACCCTTTGTGTGAGTTTAAATTTTTACATTTATCTTAAAAATATTATTGTAACACAACTTAATAAAAAAATAACACTCAAACAATATTATAGGCTTGTTTTCCAATGATTTTCTTCGGATATTATTTGAACGAAAAGTCTTAATTGGTTAGGGATGACAATTTGACCCGGACTTGACCCGACCCTACAGGGGCAAGCTTTTTTAAAAAAAAATTGGGTTTGAGGCGGGGCGAGTTTAGAAAGAAGCAAAGTCGGGGCGGATTCGGGTTTGGAGTGAAAATTCCCCGACCCGACCCGACTCGACTCGATACATTTATATATTTAATATTTTATTAATTTTTTTTGAGGCAGGTTATGTTTAGTCATGTTTTTTATTAAAAATTGAGGGACAGGGTCAGATTATGATTTTATTAGGTCGAGACAGAGATAAAATATATTAAGATTGAGTCGGGGGCGGGGTGGGAGATTTAAATTTTGGGTCAGGGTTGGGGTGGCCAAAAAACTCCCTTGCGCCGCCCCGTTATCATCCCTATAATTGGTTGATGCCGATATATTTAGCGTAAAAAAACTTAATTTTAATTGATATATAACCGTAATAATATAAAATTATAAGTATAATTTAATACAACGAAAAGTTTATTTCAACATGTTATGGTTTTATCTAATTAAATTCTAAGTAATTATTTGATACACCGACGGTGCAAACTAAAAGTTTCTACAAGCGCCATAGTTTTAGGGTTTAAGGACTTAGTTTAGGGTGTATGGTTTAAGGGTTTAGGTATATGAGTTTTGAATTAGAGACAATGGTTGGAATTTATAGTTTAGGGTTATAATTTAATGTTTATAGATTAAAACTTAAATCATCGCCATATTACATAAAAACTAAACCACAACCTCTAAACCTTAAATTCTAACCACTATTCCTAAATTCTAAATCCCTACCCTTTTAGTTTTCACCGCCAGTGTATAGGATAATAATCCTTAAATTATTTGTATTTAATATATAAATTCTAGTATATGAAATTTGCAGTTTAAGATTATAATTTAATGGTTGAAATTTGCAGCTCGAAACAACGGAGACCCGCAACGAGTTCCTCGACGAAGATCAAGGTCCGGTCGTTGAACATCACTTATGGTACACCAACACCGTCGGTTTACAGTTGTCTATCATCGACTCCATCGCTGTTTTCAAGTATATGAAAGGTGATGGTATCGTGGGCGGAACCGGTTGCCCTTCGATGAAATTTTGGGAAGAAATAGGGTTGATGGTTTTGCTCTTCGATAATGAAGAAATAAACTAACCGGTAATTATACATCAATTTCAAATCCTAGCTTGGTGGTAAGGCGATTGGCTTTATCATTGGTTGTGCGTTGGATCAATTTCCCACAATTGCACTTGTGATATATTTTAACTTCTTCCCTTTGCCTTAAACCAATGGCATCATCTTATTGGTTAAAAATATATAAAAATAATATTTTTTAAAATATATATATATATATATTTAAATTTGTGATGCCAAGTCAATAAAGTGTTATGCTAGTAAGTCCTGTCATGCAGACATGCCATGTCATCGAAGCGCATTGACCGTTAGTTAACTAACGATTGTCATCCAACAAGAGTAAAATTTGAACAAAAATAAAACGTTAAGGGTTTGTTTGCACACAAAAAAGAATAGGAGCTAAAGTGACCAAAAGATCAAGTATTGAGGGCTATTTTTAACTTTATGCCTATATAATATCTACAAGGCTACAATAAATTTGAAACAACTCAATTTATGCATATTACCAATTTGTATTCAACCAATAAAAGGCAAGAACAAAAAATAAATGTATTTGTGATTAAGAAAGAAAAAGAAAAAGTAAACATAAATTAACTAAATCTTTATTTATTATATCCCTATTTGTATTATTATAATTGTAAGATAAAGAACAAAAGATCGTGAATTTCTGAAATTATGTAAAGCAAAATTTAAATAATACTAATTAAAATATATTTATATATATTGAATAAATGAATATTTAAAAAATTAAAAATTTCATACCTAAACTTGAGAGATTTGATAGTCTTGAACTTGAAAACTAAGAATTTTGTGATTGAGAAAGAAAAAACGTCAAAAGTAGGAGCAGAACCCGGATAATTTTTATTTTTTATGAGCTTCCCTTTCTCTTGTAATTAGTTATTATTTTTAGACTTTTATGTATGACTGTAAATGAACTTGGCTCAAATGAATTGTTTGTAGACTCTTAAGAAAGAATAAGTTACTACTTATACTTATAGACATTTTTGGTCAGTATTTTATTATAATTTGTATGTGAATATGAACAAATGAAAGTTCAGAGTTGGCACACACAAAAAATTCATAAAATTTCAAGGTGAGCATCATCAATAAAACAAAAAATTAATAGAAGAAAATCCAAATTTTAAGGTGGGCCCGCTAGTGGGTCTCGTGACCTAAGGGAGAGGGGTGAGAGAATGCTCCTACTAGGTTTAGAAATCAGGACCTAAAGGAAAAGAAGAAGCAGGTGAGAAAGCTCTGGCCACCCAGTCATCATTGTTTTCTCTGTCGAGTCACATTTTATTATTAATGTATTTGTTGGGAAACATCGGTACACCCCATAGCGCATCAGACAAATTATCTGGCGTATTCCATTAGTGATCCATGTATAAGGAACGAACCCGGTGTGAAAAGGGATGAAACGTTACCTTAATTAAATTTGGAAAAATCGCAAGGAGTTAGGAGAATCCAATTCTTCCAACACGATATTGAATCCAAGTTGTCACAATAGCGTTCCGACCTCTACATAATCCACGCAAACGAAACGAACAATATTTTCTCTTATCTAACTATTAAAATATACAATATATTTAAATGAATATAATTGAATATGTAGAATCTGATTCTACTTCGATCAAGTTTCTTTAGGAATATATATATTTTAATAGCATCTAATAATTACAATAATTATCTATTATTAATATATATATATATATATATATATAAACGAAATTATTTATAATTACAATAATCATAATAATTTTGATTTTTACTTATTTCGTGCACAACAGGTTTGTACACATGCTATTTAGTCGATATTTGTTCGTTTCAATCACAGGGTGTGACCCTTGTAGGTTCATGAAACATTAACAGTAATATCTAGAACAATTACAAGCAATGAGGGACATCTAACAATACATCATTACTACCTAAGTTACAAGAAGTCGTGGTTCGATATAATATTTTTCGTGATTAACTCTTTTCATGTATTACATCATTTTGTCTTTATATCTAAATCGGACACAAGTCATAGAATAGTCACACTTGTATAGTCCATCTAATATTTCTTAATAATTTGACTGGACTATTATAAACGAATAACTATAATATCTCGCATCAATTTATTTAAACATGACCATGCATTTTTAGTCTCACTCAATCAAGTGGCCTATGATATTACTCATATTATGTAAGAGGGACAAATTCTATCTTGATCAACCATATTCCGCTACATAGATTACAACATATTCAATATCAGTCTTTATAGTGTAGTCAATTATGACACACGTTTGATTGTATCAAAACATGTCACTTACGATGTTGAAATAATGATGATCTCAAATTTGAGGATCACACATGTAATTATCAATATGAGCAATATTGTGACTGTCACATTATAATCCAAGAAACATGTCATAGCGGGTCAGTCGAGTATGTCGTTCTCTAACACATACTTATGTATTGATTTTAACATCTCCATGTCAATGACAACACTTTGTCATCAATCAACTACATATTAGTCTTAATATATCATTTTTGTCCATGCCCACAATAATACTCGACTAAGGACATTTAAGAATAACTATATTATTCTAAGGACTTTATTATAATTCAGTTTATTTATAAACGTACAAAATAAAATTGAAATAATAATAATAATGACTTTATATTAATAAAATAAATTTAAATAAATATTTCTTTTACAATCATATCATGATTGGTCTTTGAGCATACTCCAACAATATTATGTTTAAATCGATTATTAACATTGAATAAAAAAATATTATAATAGACAATATTTAAAGACCAACCAAGATGAGTAGTTGTTAGCTCGTCTCGTTTCTTATGTCCCCAATCCTGTCCTCTCCCACTCCCACACAGCTAATGATACGGTGATCCCCCATATTTGCGTTGAATTATAGCATTAATTATGCGCCATGTACATGTTCATTGTGCTGTACTTCACCCCTGGGCGGGAATAAAGCACAGCTCCATTTCAAAAACTAAATTAATTAATTAATTAGTAATAATAAAAGACAAACGCCATCAAGTATTTTTGATTTTTTTCAAACAAGAAAAGGATTTTGATTTTTTTAGGCTTCCAACTCTTTCACATTCACAAATCACATGCTGAAAAGGCCAAGAAATAGAAGCCCGGGTTATCTGAAAATTTTGATTATACTAGTAATTTTTCCTTACCTGATTATCTACAGACATTCCACAGATTTTCTTGCAGAGCTTGTTTTTTATGTTTTTTAACCCTCCCTTAAAACTAGGATTTCAAATCTGAACCCAACTTCTATTTCCCATTGTTCCTTTCTAGTCCCACATCTGGTTTAAGGTTCTGTCCTGACCTCCGGTCAAAGGTAATCGATCTATGTCAGCTCAGCTGCTCCGATTTCTTCAAGTTGTTTCTTCTACATTTGACATTTCTGGTTGATTTAATATCTGGGTTTTATTTATTTTTTAAAGAAATCTAAAGAAAATGCTCCTGAACTCTTTAGCTTTAATGGCTGCCTCACGCTTATTAGGATCCTTTTTTTTATTGGGCTTTCGATTTCTGGGTATTTTTCTTTTCAGCTACTGTTTCATTGATTGGATTTTATCTTGCATGGTAGTGGTTTTTTTTGGTGATTCAAGCAGTTGGTTTTCGATGATATTTGAGATACTATTTATGGAAATTAAAGCTGCTATTTTCTTCTATTTTCAGCAAAGTATTTAGAGAATAATTTCATTTCCCTTTATCATAAAAATAAATAAAACCCCCTTTTTTGGGTGTTTAAAAGTTTCATCTGTTGTTGTTGTTGGGTTGGGGTCGGACAGTTAGAGGTTTAGATTTGAAGCAAAGTTGGGAAAATGAATAAGCCAAGTAATGTTATTTTTTTAGTGTTTTAGATTGTTGAAAGTTCTGTCTTTTTAAAAGGGTTTGCTCATATTCTTTTAGTAAAACAGATTTCGTCCTAGGTTGTCCTCATGATTCTTATCCTTTAAAAGGATTTTGTGGTGTGTATACTGTGACATCTTGAACTGAGTTTTGCTTCTTTGTGTGTATGTACAGATGAACAATCTCTGATGAGCTAATTGGTGCTGGATGATTGGAATTTGCTATGGAGAAAAGGAAATGGCTGTGGAAGAGGAGGTCTTCCGAGAGAAGTCCCGGAGAAACTGAGAGTTCTGGTTCCTTATCATCACATTCCGAGAGATACTCCGATGATCAGGTAGCTCTTTGTGTGTAAATTAACTGTTGTTTGTTAAATGCTGATGTGAAATTCTGGAGATTTTCTGTTTGTATCATTTATATATATATAGCTATCAATCTCTGTTACAATGATTCTTTCTATTGCCAGGCTTGGATAGTTGACAAATGCAATCCTTGAAGAGTGAATACTATTGCATTATCTTTTCCTTTTTCCTTTTATTAGTCAGCTGTTAGAATATGCAAAGTTCAAGCATCAATGTTACTCGATTATTTGGAGATTTTCTTGTATGTTGCTTGCGACCAACCGAAACCAATTTTCCTTTTTCTTTGTTTTATTTCTATGGTTGAGTTAAATTTTGCTCGACTTTTCGATTAAGGTAGTCATTTTCTGATTATTTGATCCAGAATTCAATCCCTTTTTCCCAGTTTAAGATTGATTTTCATCTCTCTAATCGTTGAAGCAGGATCCTTCCAAGGTGTCTCCACCGCTGAATAATAACACACAATCACCTGAAGTGTCGTCGAAGGCTTCACCCGATTCCGAAGAAGTTACTGATAGCATTAAGATCTTGACGGAGAAATTATCAGCTGCACTAGTTAATATTAGTGCCAAAGAGGACTTGGTGAAACAACATTCAAAAGTTGCAGAAGAAGCTATTGCAGGTATAATGTATGGTTACATGCTAGTAATCGTGTTCTAAGACGGGTTTTTTTTTTCTTCATTTTTCACTTTCATCTTTGTTGTGTTGGTGGTCGTCTACTTTATATCTATGTTGAACTCAAGAATGTGTGTTGGATACGGATATGTGTCTCTATGGGAATGATGAATCCCAACAACATAGCTTACTATCGTCTACTTGGTTGTTTTAAACTTTAGGTTGGGAAACTGCGGAAAATGAAGTAGTGGTGTTGAAACAAAAACTCGAGGCTGCAGTTCAGCAAAACTCGGCTTTAGAAGATCGTGTGAGCCATCTTGATGGAGCTCTCAAGGAATGTGTAAGGCAGCTAAGACAAGCAAAAGAGGAGCAGGAGGAAAAGGTTTGTGAAGCCGTTGAGAAAGCTGCCCGGGATTGGGAAACTACCAAATCCGAACTCGAAAGCCAGTTGCTTGAGCTCCAAGCTAAAGCTGAAGCTGTTAACTACGAGCCCCCTCCAGAGTTCAGTCCTGACCTTTGGCAAAAGATTGAAGCTTTGGAGAAGAAAAATGCAGACCTCAAGCTTGAGCTCTCATCTCAGTTGGAGGAGATGGAAATCAGAACAATTGAGAGGGACTTAAGCACCCAAGCAGCTGAAACAGCTAGCAAACAACACTTGGAGAGTATAAAGAAGGTAGCAAAGCTAGAGGCCGAGTGTCGAAGACTCAAAGCAATAGCTGGTAAATCTCTGAAAGCCTCCTCGAGGTATGCCGAATCCCTTACAGATAGTCAATCAGACAGTGGAGAACGTGCTAATCTCTTGGAGATCGATACTCATACGATAGGTGGCATGGAGACAAACAAAGAACCTAGTTCTGACTCATGGGCATCAGCCTTAATTGCAGAACTTGATCAATTCAAAAATGAAAAGGCCATCAACCGAAACCTCCCGGGTTCTTCCATTGAGATTGATCTCATGGATGATTTTCTCGAAATGGAACGACTTGCTGCATTGCCTGAAACCAAGAGCAAAAACCATTGTCTTGAACCTAAAGCTATTGTGAAGAAATCTAATAACGATGGTGATAGCTTGTTGAAGACTGAGCTTGAAGCCATGATTCATCGAACAGCGGAACTCGAAGAGAAGTTGGAGAAGATAGAAGTCGAGAAGGCTGAACTAGAAATTGCTCTTGCCAAAAGCCAAGAAAGTCTAGAAGCTTCGGAGATGCAATTGAGGGATACCAAAACAAAATTGGAGGAGTTGCAAAGGGAGCTCTACAATACAAATGATGCAAAGCAACAACTCGAATCTCAACTCAGGAATATGGAGCTGCAATTGTTGTCCGCAGAGGTTTCAGTTAATGCAGACGAATCAAAGAAAATCTTGGAGTCTCAACTCATTAGCATCGAAGCAGATGCCCGAACAATGTCTGCAAAGATTGATTTATTAGAAACAGAAGTTGAAAAGGAAAGAGCACTGTCAGCTCAAATTACAGTCAAGTGTCAAGAACTGGAAGAAAACCTGTCGAGGAAGAAACACGAAGCTGAGCAACAGCAAAACCTTAACTCAAACGTTGAAGTGAAGATAAAACAGGTAGCTCTTCAGCCTTCTCGTTGATTATTGAATTACTAGATAGTTTTAGAAGTATGGGATATTTTATCTGATAATCACGAGACGCCATGGCAGGAGGATTTAGCTACTGCTGCTGGAAAACTTGCGGAGTGTCAAAAAACAATAGCATCTTTAGGAAAGCAACTGAAATCTCTTGCAACACTCGAAGACTTCTTAATCGACACCACGAGCATACCCGAGTTCCCTACAGATGGATCATTGGTTCCTAAAGCTGGTGGAGAGCCTTGGAATTTACGTTCCAATGAAACATCTTCACCCAAAAGAGATCCAGAGTCTCCAAGATATAGTGCTGATAAGGACAATGGAAACACACCACCATCTTTATCATCGTCTTCATCGACCGTGTTGTCAAATAACGTCAGTTCCGAGAAGAACAGCAGAAATGGGTTTGCAAAATTTTTCAGTCGGAGTAAGAACGGGATACAACTAGAAATTTAAGACAACAATTTAGACAAGTTGTAAAATTGTTGTGTCAAATTAAAGATGGTGATTAATGCTGTTTAATCACCGGTAATTGTTACTTCATTCTCAGGTTGTCTCAATCTATATTATTCATGAATGGTTGTATTCAAATTGAACTTTCAACATTCAAATGCTTGGGTGCTTCATGCATATTTTCATGAAAATGAATGCCTTTTGCTTTACTCTTTTCCTGTTACTTGATGGTAGCATTTCATGTTTTCTGCCATGTAAGCTTGAAACGAATCATAATATGTCTGTGGAGAAAAGCTCAACAGGATTTGAAATAATAAAAGGATTAATGGGGTGAGAGAGGCTCGAACTCTCGACCTCAGGATGACTCAGAAGCTATGAGACCTACGCGCTAGCCAACTGCGCCACCACCCCGAGTTATTAGCTGATCTTCGATCAATATATTTATTGACGTATGTTTTGGAGCCAAGGAAATTAATTTCATTGAATTCTAATTTGAATCTTCGAATTCAATTTAAGATAAAAGTAATATTATTCAGACCCTCACTTTTTACGGTATATTTATTTATATATTTCTTGAAGATCTATGTGGGATGGATGGTGATTATGTTATTTGACAGTTTATTACTTTTTATTGTACGAAGAGTCGTATTTAATGGTAATTATGATAATAATAAAGAAAAATAATAAAAAATTTAAAGTCCTATTCATCTTTATGCGGGATTAAGTTTGAAAATAGCTGATAGTGCCTCTCGTGTGTGTATATATAGCACCTCGTAAGATATAATGGATGATGCATAATAGTTTTGCTGGTTTAGTTGGTGGGTCAAGTCCCTTAACGTTTATTTTATCGAAGTTACTACAATTTTAAGATGAGATTACTTCAAATGTCTTATTTTGAAGGCCATTCGACTGTTTCCAATCGAATATGAGTAGATAATTAGTTTCGAAAAGTCACTTCAAAATAATTTTATGAACAAAAAACTTAATACAAAAAGATTATGACGAGAATCATAACACTTTAAAGTTCAATTATGTGTGTTTTGGTTTAATTTAAAAAAAAATATATACATTACACATACGAAGACTTAATTAAATTTGTGAGTTGCTTAAATCAGACATTATAACATTTGAATCTAACTCGCTGGATACTGCTGCTGCTTAAGCTCGACTCTATGCCAAAGATATCTCAGAGCATCCGAGCTGGCAAGAAGCGGAGATATGATTATGAAAGACCCCACCGGACCCAAAGATCCTCTCAGTCTCCGACCGTCAAAGCATGTGGATACCCGACATGCCACGTGTACGACACTCGTTTCCACGTGGCATTCCATGGGAGGCATGCCAAGATCGCGCCCAACACCAATCGCTTATCCAACAAAATTCCATTTTGTTTTTCGCTGTCTCCCCCCGCCCCCACACTCATTTTTTGAAAACGCCATGACCGCCATAGCTACTGTTGGTTCTTTGTCTTTGCCAATCTCTCTTTGCAGATCATGCAAGGTTTATAAAAAGGTTCTGTCTTTTTTCTGCTTCTATATGGGATTAGTTTAACTGGGTCGTCGTTGAAATGTTAAGAAAAAATTTAGTTTTCACAATGCTTGACTTGCCAATTTTTTTTGGTGGCTGTGAAGCTAGAAAGTTTGGTTTTTGTTTATCTTTAAACTAAAAGTATATGGGTTAATCCTTATTCTAAATTTTCCATGATCCTTACGTATGTTGCATTTTTATAAGTTTATATTATAGCCACTTCACTTGCATTCACTAGTGGAAAAGAAACTTATGCTAAATGTATGTGTAATATTCTGCTTAACTTACGTGGACACTTCTTTATCTTAATCATTGAAATGATTTTGTTGATCAATTTTTTGTTTCTCAACTTTGTTTGTAAAACATTGTTCTTTGTTTGATTGTCCTGCTTCAGTAATTTAGAGTTACTGCAAATTAAGATCAGTTTATACATGGCTTAGATTTCGGCATTGGTGCAATTTCAGGGCGTTAATGGAGGGTTTGGGGAGGAGAATAGCTTGGGGGCAGGGGATAAGAAGAGCCTGTGGGCTACACTGTTCGATGTTGAAGATCCAAGTTCTAAAGTCCCACAATGTAAAGGGAAGTTCTTAGATGTATATCAGGCATTGGAACTGGCTAAATATGATATTCAATACTGTGATTGGCGGGCTCGGCAAGATTTGCTTACAATCATGCTTATTCATGAGAAGGTCCTCTTCAATCTCAACCCGATATTCTTCTTGCTGACCACTTCGTGTTTTGAGCTTTTGATTGTGTTTTCAGTTGTTTTTTACTAGAAAAACTGAGTTTTATGACTGTTTGCTTATTAACTCTTTTGCAATTTAATCTTGTGGGAAGTTTTTGTTGGTTAAATCTTCGTAGCTATGGTTGTAGGTAGTGGAATTGTTGAATCCATTAGCTCGGGAATACAAGTCTATTGGCACCATTTCTTTTTCTACGGTGCAATCTAAGACTTGAATTGATTACCATATGTATGTATCATCTATAACAAAAAAGGAAAAATTCATGTGTTTGGTTTCATAGTCAATTTTTATTCTTATTCAAGACAAATAACAGGTACATATATCGGAAGTAAGGGTTTCCGCTGATAAATGACTTGATGAAAAAGATCAACAACTTTAGAACTCCAGTAAAGTCTCTACAATCCCACCTCAATGTTTTGGTTTGCTGATAAATGGCACAGATCGTCATGGAACTTCCGGTTGAACATGGGTTACTGTTGGATAACCTTTTGGATCTTGCTCATGCGCCTTTTACTCACACCTCCACTTTTGCCAAGGGATGGACTGTCCCCAGGTTTGTTTCTACAATTAAACTAGCAAATCCGTTTTTAATCTTTTATATTTTGGTGTAGAGGCAGAAACACTTCTGTGTTAGTTTTTGGCACTTGACCATTTTTAGTGCAAATAACCAATGACAGTTTGGTAGACATTTTTTTTAAATGGCATGGAAAGCTAGAATCCTATGCAAGGCGTTGGAAAGGAAAAAAAACACAATGATAAGATGCTAAGAGTGCATTGTAGGTATCTGTTTTGAATATGTAATCTTACCGTTCATTATCCGAAAATCTCAGCCTGGTGAAGTTTTTGACACCTGCATCTGGTCCCCAAGGATACTGGGACCCTTATCCCATTGACATGGAATTCCGACCACCTTGTATGGTGCTATCGACCATTGGCATATCAAAGCCTGGGAAATTGGAAGGATAGAGTACCAAAGAATGTGCAACTCACCTTCACCAGCTTCATGTCTGCTTACTGTCATCGAGAAATAAGACGAGACTATTATATAGAATGTCACTAGATTTTGCTCCCCTGTTGAAGCACGTTCCTTTTATGCACTTATTATGGAGGCATTTTGTGGAACAGGTAAAATGATATCCTACTTTTCTGTTCTTTGTATAGTGGATTGATGATCACATTAATTACTTGCTGAACACATTCTTGAAATCCTCAGTTGTATGTCCGGTTGAGTTGCTGAACAGATTGGTAGTATTCGATAGGCTGATAACTAATAATGCATACGACTTATCTTCTGAAAACAGCTAACATCAAATTTCCTATGTACCATGTAATTTTAAGTTACAGTTTCTGTTAGCGAGTGCTTACAAGAAGTATGCAACCATGTCATCTTTAATCTCTGCTTTTACTAGTGTTATTAATTTTTTTAATGCTTAATTAATACATGTCTTGAATGAGGATCTGCGACTTGTGATCGGTCAACAAGAACGTATGATCAATGGGGCAAACATCTGGAATTGGCCAGTAGCCTATGATAAGCTGGGAGTGAGGTACAGAATACGGAGAAATGCCGTTGAACAAAAACAGTAACCGTTCGGCAAACCGATGTAAATTCCATTCTAGCGACCAGTTTAACATCTCTTCTCACATTGTCGGGACCGGCTCTTGTACTCTCAAACATATTAGCATTAGCACGCTGAAGACAACGAAAGGAGATTATGCGGAAACTGTGTATTGATCTGAGACTGGTACGAGTTGGTGTTTACAAACAACACTTGTAAAAGAAAATAGAAGCTGCACACTGAGTTTTGTGTATAGTCAACAACCCCATCTTCATTTTCTCTTTTGATAACCCAGACTCGGACTGATCTGAAAATTTGTTCTGGCCTTTTAAAGAAACCAATGCTAATCTCTAGTTCAGCAGCAGCAAAGATCTTTGTAAATGCTGATGTTTAATGAAATTAATTTCTGAGATTTGCACCCCAAGGCTCAAAGCATGCAATAAGTAGAGTTCAATTTGGTGTTTCGGATATTGAAAAAACATTGAAGTTATTAGTATCTTGTTGAAATTAAATATATTCAATAAGTCATCAATCATCTCATCATTATCAATAACAACATCGTCATTAACAGGATGTATTCAGTGAATTATCAATCATCTCATCAATATCGTCGTTGTTGTCATTAACAACATTGTTGTCGGTATCGTCTTCGTTCTCGTCGTCAACTAATCGTCATCCTCAACAAGTTATCGTTATCGTCATTATTGTCAATAATCACTACTCACTACCTCCTCGTCGACCCCATCTTTATGAGCGGTCACCTTCATCGTTATGAGATCACGTGCAAAATTAGCATGGTCACTATCTATCTTCCAAGCAAAAGACGAGATACGAGGACATGGCCGAGTTAAAATAGTTTTGATATTTTTAATGTTTTAATTTTTTTTTATAAGTTAATGGTTTAGTTTTTAAAAAAAATTATTTTTAAAATACAAAATGTTTCAACTATCACACTATCTCTACGTACAAATACCAAGACATGGCCGAGGTTCTTATTATTATTTCATCCTTACGGGTTGAATATAAATTTCCTGACATGTCTTGCGCAACCAGAAACCAATATAAAAATGCTAAAAAGAGAAATCAAATATTCTATATAAAATGATTTTGAAATTTTATACACATTCAACTTATTCATGGAGTGTAGTGAAAGATCTTTAGGTTAGAAGGGAGTCCCGGCTGTGCTCGCAATACAATATTGTTGATTGAAATTAGGTAAATTTTAATCTCGATAATAATTAAATCGGATAAATCATTAGAGGGACCCGATTCACCAATCAACGCGTCGTTGACATGGTGAGCCAGACTCATCTAATAATTTTTCATTAAGTGGATAGAATTTTTTTAAACTAAATTAGAACCATTTGTGAATAGTTATATTTATATCTATATCTATACTAATAAGTAAATTATTGATTGAAGTTAGTGTTCCAAATTAAATGAATATCAATCTAAGTATCATTTTTTAAAATTATAATTAAAAATATTATAATGATATATTCGTAAATTGTAAATTAAATAATAAAATGATTAATTTTAAAAACTGGATTTTTTTAAATTAATGGTTAATTTACAATTTAGCCTCTAAAATATACTACTATTTTCTTGTTTTGCACCTTAAACTATATTTTTGTCTCAATTTGCCCCTAAACTATCACCATCTTTCTAATCTTCCCCCAAAATATCAACATCCAATATATTATTGTGCCATGTGTCACTTTTTTATTGATTGCTTTTTATTTTGGAGTAATCTGGGTCCAAAATAGTTGTTAGAGGCAAATTGGGATAAAAATTAGAGTGCAAAGTGAGAAAAACGATACATTTGAAGATCTAAATTGTGAATTAAGCAAAAATAATCTTGAAAACTTAGGTTTTAGATTCATGATTGAATTAGTTGAGTTAGGAAAAAAAAGTGGTAGCTAAGGAAGCGAGTAAAGTTCATATTCAAATTATCAAATATAGTGGTTGGTGTGTTGGTGGTATTGGGCTTAACTGTCAAAGAAAGACAAAAGCGACCGTGTAGGTTCTTCTGTTTGAGCTCAGAAATTACATCTATATAAACTCTTTTTTTTTTCTCTTTCAGATTTGCCTTCCTGTTTTCTTATTGGTTCTCTATCTATTCCATCAGATAGGGTAAGATTTTGGCACCCGATTTCCTTCAGTTTCTTCCTTTGTCTTCTTTTTCATTGTTTCCCGGTATAAAGGTTCGGATTTCATTTCTGATTCTATATTTACTTTTTAGAAGAAAAAAAAGGGTAATTCAAAGTTCAAATTTTCATGTTCTTAGTTTATTAATTATCAATTTATTGTGTACCCATTTTCTCTTTTTGCCTGATTTATGTTTTTATTTTAGTTAAAGTTTCTTCTTTTTGATTGCAGAGATTGTGAGGATTTTGTGCTATGGCTTCCACTATTGTAAACGCTCCCTGCACTGTTCCTTCAGTTAAAGGTTTCGAGACTCAAAACTATGTTGGTCTTAGACCAATATCTAGTTTGAGGTTCAATCCGGGCAGAACTTCATCCTCTGGACGTTCTCGGTCCATTTTTGTGGTGAGAGCGAGCGAGAGGTTTGATGGACATGTGAAAAAGGCTGAAATGAGTATTGAAGAATGTGAGGCTGCTGTTGTAGCTGGGAATGCACCTGAAGCTCCTCCGGTGCCCCCTAAGCCAGCTGCTCCTGCTGGGACTCCTGTGATTCAATCTTACGTGAGTCTTTAAAGTGAAATGAAAATGCTTTTAATATTCTGCCTCTTTTACAATACTTGCTTGTTTAAATTCATATGCAAGTAGAGGGTAATTTGACATGAATTTGTGATAAATTGATTGTGTTCGAGTAGTTTTGGAATGTCATCAGCAAGTGTTTGGTCTATTGAATGGTTATTGTTTTAGACTTTTAAGCGTGTGTTTGAAACTTCACAGGTTTGGTTTTGTTGTTTGGTGAATTGGATTTCATTGATAATTATTTGTTCGCCACATCTCATCAATTCATACAATGAAATAAAACAATTTCAAGTTATAATTGTGGTTTCGAGGCCAACTGGTGCACCTTTCCTTTCTCCTTTTCTCATTAGCCATTTGATGTTTGTTTGTATCAGCAACTTACCAGGCGCCCTCGTCGTAACCGCAAGTCCCCTGCATTGAGAGCATCATTCCAGGAAACAAGTATATCTCCTGCAAATTTCGTTTATCCACTTTTTATCCATGAAGGTTGGTATTCATTGGATTCGAGTCTTTTCTGTTTTTGGTGAAAATCTTGAACTAATAAGTAAAAATATTCAAAGAGGAGCAATCATATCAAAGATCGCGATAAGCACCGTCAAATCATGAATATAAAAAGAACATTATACCGATGCAGTTTTCTTGTTTATGACTTTTGTAATACTTTTTTCTCTTTCTTACCTTCTCCCGTATGTGCTTACATCCAATTTGGTACTGTTCACTAACCTGCAGGTCAGGAAGACACTCCCATTGGAGCTATGCCAGGATGTTATAGGCTTGGATGGAGACATGGACTTGTTGAAGAGGTGGTCTTTGTGAATATCCATCCTTTTTCATAAACAATTTGCATTCGTAATTGTCCCTCAAAACTAATGCTCAAGTGCTGTATGTCTTGTTCTAATGACATATCTATTTCTTTTAACTGTATGGTGATAATCATTCCATTGATTATTGAAGTTATAAACATATACAAGCATGTTACATACTTATTTTATGTGTCAACTGCAAAGTTGTTTTGAAGTGTGTATTATCTGTTGCAGGTGGCAAAGGCCCGGGATGTTGGCGTTAATAGTATTGTGCTCTTCCCCAAAGTTCCAGATGCTCTGAAGGTTTTGATTCTCCCACTAGAGTCCTATTTGTTTCATATGTTGATGTATGTAATTGTTTTTTTTTTCACTTCAGTCTCCCACAGGAGATGAAGCCTACAATGACAATGGTTTAGTACCTCGAGCAATACGTCTGCTTAAGGACAAATTCCCTGACCTTGTAAGTCAATGAAGCTCATTCTTTGATTTGTATATTGTTTAGTGCCTGCAGCCTTATGTGTTGAATAATGGTGATCGCTTATTGCTTCACTAGGTTATCTATACAGATGTTGCTTTAGATCCATATTCTTCAGATGGGCATGATGGTATCGTTAGAGAAGATGGTAAGACAAGATACACTTCATACTTCTTTGGCTGCTAAATTGGAGTATATCATGTAAAAGATGTTATTCAAATTCAGATGCAAAAAGCCTAATTAATCAGTAAAGGGTTCAATTGAAGATAGAAACATAGCCCAGAAGACCTGCGTACATCTTGCCAAATTGTTTCTTGATCTGCCACATTGCCATACAAGTTAACTTAGAATAGTGATACGTGTTTTCTTTACAAAAAAATGTTGTGTATCTCAAGTTTTGGTAATTAAGAAATTTCCTAATTGGTCAAAATATAGTGTTCATATAAATTTATTAAGTTCTGAATAGCTATGTGCATGAAAGTTTTAACTGCTATGTCTTACCTTTATCCTGTAGGAGTTATAATGAATGATGAGACAGTGCATCAATTATGCAAGCAAGCTGTGTCCCAGGTAATATTTGTACACTTTTTGTTGTTAAGTCATTTAGAATTAGTCACAAACCTAATGTATTCTTCTGAGTACTAAATGTAATAAAATGTAATAATGATGATCAATGACGAAGTTAGGGTCAAACTTTGTGGGGAGGGTAAAGGAACAATTAAGTATTTAAATCTAAAAATTGGAAGGGGAAACGGTTTTATTTGACTAATATTTAAACGAAAAAGGAACTAAAATGCCATTATACCAAAAAAAATGGGAGGGACCTAAAAATTGGAAGGGGAAAAGGTTTTAGTTGAATGTTTATGTGTAGGAAGGGTGATTGTATAACATTCTTTTGAATTGTTAATACACAATTTATTTTCAAAACATCTTTCTATTCTATGTTTGCATATTGCATTTAAAAATATGCTAAATTCAAAACAGTACATCGAAGTAGACCAGTATCGGTATATACAAGTTTCAGTAGAAAATGATGTGTCAATTGATGCGGTACTGACTACCTTGGTTTCAAATGCTTAAAGCAAGCAAATTTTACTATTACAGCTTTAAATGGCCAGTCAGTGTAATACTCGGAGTTTGCTAATCATTTGAATGGAATCATGGATACTGTAGGTCACTTTATGCTTCTTTTGTGTCATGTTCTTTTTTCTCTAGCTTTAACTTGATTTTGACATGTTTTGATTTTCTGGGTGGTGTATTCTTAAAGGCCCGAGCTGGAGCAGATGTTGTCAGTCCCAGCGATATGATGGATGGGCGTGTAGGAGCTATTCGTGCTGCCCTTGACTCTGAAGGCTTCCACCATGTTTCTATCATGTCCTATACTGCAAAGTAATTTGACTATTTCCCTCCTTGCACTCATGCAGTTGTTTTTACCAGTTTTCAAAATTAGGTTTCATTGAAGCATGGTAACAGATCTATGAGTTATCAAAAACAAAATGCTTTGAGACAAGTAGAATGTTATTATTTTGTCGGCTTGCTCGAAGTCTATAGTCCTTTTTGTGTGCTATCTAATTGCATAACATAAGTTATAATGGGTTATCCTGTGCTTGTTAAACACAAATAAACTGTGTTGACAGATTATTTCCAGTTATTCTTGGCTGCCCGGTTGAAATTTGTTGTAACTGTTTGTCATTCTTTTTCCTGGCATAACAGATACGCAAGTTCGTTTTACGGTCCATTTCGAGAAGCACTAGACTCTAATCCAAGATTTGGAGATAAAAAAACGTATGATTTCACTTGCATGTATTTTATGCGTTTTTATGGGATTTTTCTGTGCTTACATTTGATTGTTAATCTCGGTTGTCAAAAACAGGTATCAAATGAACCCCGCAAATTACAGAGAAGCATTAGTTGAGGCTCATGAAGATGAGGCTGAAGGAGCTGACATTCTTTTGGTCAATACGATTTTTTAAATGAACTTTTGTGTTCTTTCTGTTAATGGCTAAGCTCTCATCATGCTGAGTCTATCTGATTGGATCGCAGGTCAAACCCGGTCTTCCTTATTTGGATATCATAAGACTTCTCAGAAATCAATCTCCTTTGCCTATTGCTGCATATCAGGTATTCTCTTAACTTTTTATGCGTCCTGCATTAACTAATGTTTACTTTTTATTTTTGCACTACACTTTCCAGCCTCTATCAAATTTTATTTTATTTCCAGGTTTCCGGTGAATACTCCATGATCAAGGCTGGTGGTGTTCTCAAAATGATTGACGAAGAAAGAGTCATGATGGAATCCTTGATGTGCCTCCGTCGGGCCGGTGCCGACATTATCCTTACATATTTCGCTCTACAAGCTGCGAGGTGTTTATGTGGTGAGAAGAAGTGAACATGGTCTGTTTTTGCGACAAAAGCTTGAGGCACTAAATCTTCCATTTGAGTGCGCTAGATGTTAGAACGAGCTGGAGTTATATGTTGGCCGACTTAGCGGTTTGTCGTCCTCGTCCCCATAAACATCGAGTAAATAAAAATAGAATGCCATAACATTTAAACTTTTGGATTGTTTCTGTTTTTTGTGAAGTTTTGATGCGTATCAAAACTAAAGTAGCCTTGATTGAAATGTAGCTCTGACGATGTGTTTAGGTACTGAGAATGTTCAATTCAATGTTCTTGGTAGAAAAGTTGAGATGCAGAGTACAATTACTTGAAACACTTGATAATAATGTTGTACAATTTACAACTAGATTCTAACAACAGAGCCAAACTCTCTGCCTAATATTTGGCATATTTGGGTGAAAACCCCTTTTTTAATAATTATATATATTTTTGGCTCCCTCCCATGATTATTTGGAAAAATGACCCCCAAACTTGCCACATAGTTGAAACTCGTGTTCTCTAGGAAGTGAGGCGCGAACTCGCGTTCTGCAGAGCGTGCGTTTTGTTTACGTGGCATCGTTGTTTGAATTAACGGTTTTTTAGGAACTCGTGTTATACAGAAAGTGGGG
Organism: Hibiscus tridactylites; assembly: GCA_958450335.1. Lineage (NCBI taxonomy): Eukaryota > Viridiplantae > Streptophyta > Magnoliopsida > Malvales > Malvaceae > Hibiscus > Hibiscus tridactylites. The sequence goes on along the minus strand of OY288275.1, from coordinate 82,406,977 downwards.
TCCCTGAGAATTTGAAAAGTCGGTTGAATATATCGCACAGAACTCGCGTTATGCAGAACGCGAGTTCTGTGCGATTTTGGGTTGAAAAACAAGGATGGGTAGGCCCATTCGAGCCTAATTTCGGGCTTATAAATCGTATATTTTTAGCGAACATCGAGTTTGGGTTCGTAGTACTGGAAATTTTCTATCGTATGACACCAACACGGTCAATTTCTGTCCATTCTAAACTCGCTTAAAATGGCTTCCAAAACCCTATGCTATCATCCTTTTTTGAATGAAATTGCCTTTGAACAAAGGTCGATAGGCATGTTCGAGTAGAATTTCAGACGTATAAATCATATATTTTTAGCAACAATCGAGTGTGAGTTTGTAGTACTGGAAATTCTCTATTATATGGCACCAACACGGTCAATTTTCGTCCATTCTACATTGACTTAAATTCACTTCGAAAACGCTATCCTACCATATTTTTTTGAATGATTGAAAGTATAAGATGGCCTATTTTATAAAACGAATTAGACTGATTTTATTGATCGATAGTTATGAGCTAACTCGCGTAAACAAATTACAATGAATTAATTAAGATGAGGGGTCGAGCGATTAGGACACTTGATCTTTGTGTGTCCAGGATTTTTACATATACTACAATGCTTCTTTTGTCCGGTTTTTTCTCGATGTTCGACCATAACCTCGACACAGTATATTCGTGTAGACTGTGGACGTCCTTTGTCTCTCAATAGTGATGGATCTGGGCGTATGGTCGTTCAGTGTCAACGACATTCGGATCAGCCTCATTTCCGATTGAAGGAAACTCTTTTTCGTAAACCTTAAACACCGTTTGGAGTAAGTATACTGGATCAACCAGTTGCATGTAGTCTATTCGTTGGTTTGCGCAAGCAACAATGGCGTGTGCGCAAGGGTATTTGAATGTTTGGAATATTCCACACTCACATGTTCTTACCCTGAGATCTACCACATACGTGTTGTGCTGAATGCCTTCCAACCACCTGGAATATTCTGAAACACGGAACTTGTGTCCTTCTCGCGAGAAGAGAGTTGTAGTCATCTGTCTTGATTGGTGCAATTAAGTATGTAGTTTTGTGCGGAAATCCGGATGGACTATGTGTCCACTTGCCATGTACTCAGTTGCTTGCCTTTCCAAGGGTGCAAATAGGGTAGCCAAACGATAGTATGTCGTTTTGACAATGGAAGTAAAAGGCAACTATCGCACTCCCTTCAGTGATGAGTTCACTGCCTCAACCAAGTTGGTTGTCATGTGACCACATCGTTTATCCCCGTCATACGATCGAAGTCATTTTTTCCTCGGGATTTTTCAAGGTAGTATGCGCCAAATTTGTTTCTCGCTCTCAGCTCTTGGAACACCTCCTCCACCTCTTGTACGTAGTGCGACTTGCCTAAGGGATGACGGTTGAATAGTTATGGGCGAACAACACATGCAAAGAGGTCGTAAATGAAAGCGAGCAACAACTAATATAGTAAATGAAAATGACATAAAGGACGTACCCATTCTGAGCATCAGTTCACGTTCATCACGGTCCTTGAACTGCTGCAGGTAGTTTGCGGCTATGTGGCGCAAGCAGAAACTGTGGTAAATGTATGGAGGCTGCCAATACTCACCTAAACGTTTTAGCGTCCACAAGAGCGTTGTGCCTCTGTCAGAAATAACACATACCCCATCGTCCCTTGCCCGTATTACAGGATCAAGGACATACCTTCGTAGGTTCCGAAGGAAGAACATCCAAGACTCCAGATCCTCCTTCGGGACGATTGCGAATGCAACAGGAACGCATTTTCGATTGTCGTCATGTGCAATAGCTAGAAGTAGGGTCTGTGTATACTTTCCGTACAACCACGTGCCATCGATTTGGACCATCGGTTTGCAGTGCTTGAATGCATTGATGCTCTGCGAGAAAGTCCAAAATTACTGGTGGAATTGAGAAACACCTCAAACGACACGATAATTAGCGTATGCCAGAACCATATCAAATTTGACAACCATTCCGGGGATGTGTTTCTGCAGCATATTTAGCCACAGGCACAACTCTTTGTAAGAATCATCTCATCGGCCAAACAGTTGTTTTACGACCCGTTTCTTTGCATACCATGCTTTCCAATATTCAAGATGGTAGCCGGTGACACCTTCAGCTACAGCCTGACATGTGGGGACTGACACCTTGGGATTTGCTTTGACCAATGGCATAAAGATGTCGGTGAGGAACTTTACATCGAAGTTCTTGTGATCCTGGCTTAGGCTACCAACGGTGCATGTATGAGGCCCTATAAGTTTTGTTATTCTCCAACGGTCGCATGCCTTCTTTAATTGGGATACACAAATTTTCCATTTACAGTCGTGATTCTTTTGGGTGCAGTACGCCTTGTAGTATTTCGGTTGGGTTTTCTTCATTGTCGTCTCAACAGCCTGGCGAATGTTGTACTGCTTAATTGCGGCCACCGCCAGTTTTTTTGTCAAGAACGTCATACCAATGGCCAGTTCACCATCAGAACGGTTGAGTCTGTCGTCAATTGTTTAATCATGCGAAAATTCAGGAACGTCTATGGCATCCATATCTACCGTTGTGAAGTGGGATGGTGGATGGTACATAGAAATATGTGTCGCTGATACAAGAAAGTTGGTTGTTGTCGGCTGTTCTTCGAAATATGTTGGTGGAACGGTCAAGTCTTCTGGTGGAACGGTCAAGTCTTATGGTTCTTCATAGAATGGCCCCAGCTCGTCGCCGTCGGGCTCGGGTTCTTTAATCGGTTCTTCGTCAGAAGAACCATCTAAGAGCTGGTATAGTACAGCTTTGTCGATTGCTACCCTTGGAGGCGAGCATGGTGGTCGACGATCACGAGACCTCTCACGAGATCGCTCAGGAACCGCATTTCCAAGACCAAAATCAAAAGCACCAAAAGAAGAATGTCTCCCCATAGATGGTTGAACGTACTCCGTGCTAGGGACATACGTTGAGTGTCATCCATATGAGGAATCATTGAAGGGGTTGAATGTTTCATGGTCGTGCGTAACGTAAGAAGACGACGCTCCCTCCCTTCCAAAACTATACGGATTGTATGGAGCGTGCGTTGCATTTCTTGGCGTATCGAATTTATCGTTTGAGGGTTGGTTCAGGTCGAACCCGATACTAACTACGCGCGAATGTCTTGGCACAACAGATGACGATGCACCGAACTCGTTGTCTTGACACAGTAGGTTAAAATCATTTCTTAGACTTGCGGTTAGGCTATCAACGTTGGCATTCGGATCGAAGTCGAAATTCGCCCAACCCCAGCTAGGTATTTTGATAGCAGGATTAGAATTCGAAAACGATGCATACAGCTCTAGGGGCCCGCCCAATGAATACTCGAAGTGGGTAGCCAGCATCAACTCCACATTAGCACTATCCGCAATGCTACATACAGAGTACGTTAACAGATCTATAAATATTGGCACCCGATACTTCACGTCGGACAAATGGTGGTTTTGGAAATGCGGGACCTTGCTCTCCAGTTCCTTTACCAACTTCTTGTACGATAATCTCCTCGAAATCTTTATCGTTACTAGATCTTCGCACTGAAAAACGACGTCGAGTTCGGGATTGACGTTTATCTGCCCATCGTAGTATACTAGAGTAGTAACTCCTCCTCGTCTTGCCATTTGAATATTTGTTCAAAGACTTGTGAAATTTTAAAACTTGAAAAATTTTGACGATTTGTTTTGGTTATTCAAACATATATTTAGGGTTTCTGGTTCTGCTTCATATAAGGGGACACTTATGGCTTATTATTGGTACCGGAAATCACGGAGAATCCGGGTGTGTAAGGAAAATTATTGTACTAAGAGGCAGCTTTGTGAAACTTGCGTTTTACAGAACACGAGATCTTGGAGATTCCATGACCTTACGTTATGTATAACGCGAGTTCCTTGAAAACACGCATTGTACAGAACGCGAGGTCCCTTTCACTTTGAGAAGGCAGAGATTCCGTCAGAGTTAATAATACTCGTACTGTGTACTCGTGTTATGTTTGAATAATTGAGTACATGTTTGAATATTTGAGACACTTGGAGACTAGTAATGTAATTTGTTCGAGTCATTTAACGATAAATGGAATGTGTTGAGAAAATATAATTGAATACAAATTCTACATAACGTGAGGTCCCTTGAACATTCATAAAGGATGAAAAAAGACGTCATACAACATAATTCGAAGATGATTTAAGAAGTTTATGGTTAATTTGAATCATCGTAGTCAGTTGACACGTCTGAACTTAAGTTTAGTTCTTCGAACAACTGGTGTTTTCTTTGTCTACGCTTGTACATAAAAAGTTGCAGCGCGTCGGCAACTGCATCAACATCCGGTGAAGACGGAGCTTGTTAATTGTTCGGAGCAGGTTGTACGGGTGCAGGCGTACTACCTTCGTCGGCGTTGACCTCATCAAACTTAACATTTAAATCGACGTATTTAGCTCCAACGGAATTGATCTGGTCATACATGTTACGAACGTTTGTTTCGTTCGTAAGCTTCAGAACGTAGTGCGTTTCGTTCGTAAGCTTCAGAACATAGTGCGTTTCATTTGCTAACGGTGTTGGGATTCGACATTCCAAGAAAGAAATTTGTTTGTCGGTGCGTTTACTAACCTCGCTTGATGTCAACTGTAATAAATCTTTGAGTGACATTTTGCTGGTGATTTTTTATTCGAAATAAGTACCGAGAAAATAAAATGTTGCGTGAAATTTTGCCATAAGAGGAGCAAAGATTAGCGTTGGGTGTTTTGGGAGAAACATGAATGAGTAAATGATGGTGGAATTGGTTGGTATTTATAGTAAAGAAAAAAACACCACATAAGTAAATTTAATTCGAATGAAAATTTAATTCGCATTTCATTTAACAAAACTTTCAACAAGTCTTCCTATAAATATGTCAACCGGTCCATACAATATCTGCAAAAAGTCCAGAGTGAAAGAAGCGAGCGCGATAATCATCATCTTCTGAAATGGTAGCAGCTTTGACCCGCATTAGCTAATGTAATCGGCACTGGCCGCATTAGCAAAATAGGGCTGCATCTGCAACATGGTCGATCTGAATCCGCCCTCGCTTCTTTCAATCTGGACTTTTTGCAGATGGTGAGGGCAAGCGGCGAACTTCACAAAAGAGTCGCCAAGAAGTGCCTAGAAAGTTTAAATAAAACTCTCTAGGCACTTCTTGGCGCTAAATGGCAAACGACCACACGCTCTCGAATATTGCGATATGTCGGTAAGTATTCTTCAATCAACGTATCATGCGGGGGTCTGAACCCAGCGGAACACAAAATCATGACACAACTCCAACTATCATGAACCCAGTGGAACAAAAAAATACATAAACAACTCTAACTTCAAAAACCCAGCAAAACACGAATTCATTTGAAACAACTTCACTGGATACGAAAATTCATTGGCGTGCAAATATATATATCAACCTCACTTTCTGTATAAAGAAATTTTGACAGAAATCTGACTTCACAGTAACCTCACATTTTGTATACCGCAAGTTTCAAAAGACCTCGCGTTCTACAAAACGCAAGGTTACCACGTCAGCATATCCACCTCCATCTACAAAACTCTTGGGGGGGACCACCCACCCAATTGACAAAATTTTCGACTGTAGCTATTATTAGCAACATATCGCATATCTAGGAAGTTTATTTTCAAACTAATTTTCCAGATATTGCGATATGTTGTTATTTGTAGTTGCATATATACGTCAGCATATTCACGTCAGTCATTTTCGATTGCAGCTACTATTGGCAACATATCGTGTATCTGGGAAATTTATTTTCAAACTAATTTCCCAGATATTGCGATATGTTGTTATTTGTAGTTGCATATATACGTCCTCTTGGGTTAACTATGCGTAATTTTTTCATTGCTCTTGATCGACATCAACAAATCGCAATATCCGGGAATCTGAGAATCTGGAAGACAAGCACGGGTTTTACCAAAAGTTAAATACGGGTCACTACGATGATCATCACCGTCATAACAATTTGAGGATCTTTTAAGAAATGTTGGGTTCAGTGTAACTACGATTTTATACATTAATTATAATGAAATACTCAAATTCGTTCAATTGTAAAAAATATTATTATTTTTAATAAATAACAATAATAATAACATTTTATTTTAATACTAATACTAATCTATTTACTAGTACTAATAATAATAATAATAATAAATTTATATTTATTAGAATATTAATAATAATAATAACTATTATTACATTTATTTAATAATAATATATATATATATATTAGAATATTAAATGACTTTCCCGCGCGGGAAGTCATCTTTTAAAAATCTCACGACCTCGCGTCTTGTAGAAAGCGAGTTCTTTAGAAACTCGCGTTATGCAGAACACGAGGTCTCTTCTGCCCGTTCAGTTCACGTGTCTGTTGCGTGACACGTCTTTTCAATGAACCTCGCGTCCTCTGGAACGCGAGGTCTCAAGAATATCGCGTTTCCCAGAACGCGAGGTTCATTAACCTCGCTTCCCAGAGGACGCGAGCACCTCTATAAATTGGTGGCCCTACCTCGTATCAACCACGTACAGAACGCGATTTCTTCTCTGTTTTTTACTACACTTACTAAATTTTCTTTCGATATAATGGCGGGCTTACGAAACGACGCGAAACACTACTCTAACTATTTCAAGACAACACCAGAGGTATTATTATTTTTATTTCTTTTTTTTAATTTTTTTTATTTTACACGCATTACCAACTATTTTAATTTTTGTTATTTTATTTTTAAAGAGATACGAACGCCGGTTAACTTGTTACCTTAACCGTATTAACAACGCACCTTATCCCGCCATTATGTCATGGGTTGATCAAGCTGGTTTTTGCCACGTAGAGAGGATCTTAGCGGGTGTGAAGTGTAACCCATCATTGATTAGCGCGCTAATAGAATGATGGAGGCCAGAGACGCATACTTTTCATTTCCCGTGTGGCGAGGCAACAATAACGCTGGAGGATGTTGCCTATCATCTGGGGTTGCCTACGGACGACAACCTTATTACGGGTATAGCGTTGGGTAATTGGCCAGAGCTATTTGCTCAACTAGTGGGAGTGGAGTCCCCAGCAGATGCGTGGGACAGTGGGAAAATAGCTCTATCTTATTTGGAGACTGAATTTGAAAACCCTCCCCCATGCGAATGACGAAACACTCCATGTATTTCTTTTTCCATTTTTTTCACTAATTTATATATTTTTAGTATATTTCATTTTTTTAATATTTAATATTTTAATATCCATATTTCTTGCTTTTTCTTTAGTGGTAAATTTTGTTTTATTTATTATTTTCACAGCGATTTGCGCGTGCCCACATCTTGCGCATTATCGGCGGGATATTAATGCCAGACAAATCTCGCACCAAGGTGCACGTGATGTGACTTTATCATCTTATCAATTTCGATGAAGCTAGCAAAAAATGTTGGGGAGTAGCTGTCTTGGCCTTTCTTTTTAGAGAGCTCTGCAGAAACGTAGACCAAGATAGAGCAGCAATTGAAGGATGTTGTTTACTCATTCAGTCTTGGGCTTGGTTTCGAATGCCTTTTTTAAACCCGCAGCCTAGACAGCCCGCCCCTACTTATTTCTGCTTCTTCAGATGTACTATTCAATTTATTATATTTATTTTATTTTTAAATTATTATATTTAACGGATTTTTTTATTTGCCATTAATGATAGGTGGAGCGAAACACTGAACCACCAGGGCCTGCCGAAAAACCAAGAAGACTACAGACTTGTTATGGAGAACATGAGGCACAATCAGGTAATCCGAAAATTCATTTGGATTTTTTCATACTTTTTTCCAATAATATTTTAAATAACTGTTAGAAACGTTATATTTTTTTAGTTCGTGTGGATGCCCTACGCTTCTGAGGTGATTCAACAGATTACTCCACCCGAGATTCTGCGTGACCAGCACGTCTGGCTTGCACGAGTGCCGCTGATCAACTATGAAATATTCGTGTGGCATCCTACGGATCAGGTTCTCCGACGGTTCGGGTACGTCCAAGGGGTTCCGCAAGAGGAACCACCAAATTTGGTCGAATTCCATCATCTGACGCACCAGGGGAAGACGGAGATTGACTAGGCCCATTACCACGCTGACTGGATTCAGCATTAGGATGACCGATTTGCCAGTCGCTCACGCATCCTCCGACCCATTCTGGATTGGGCCGTTTCGGTCAATTTCGATTACTTTCAGTGGTATGGGCTCTATGGGAAGCAACATATCCTTACTCCCGAGGAGGGCGAGTGACAGCTTCCCCAGGCTCCCCGAAACCACCCACGCCCCACACGTCGAGCGAGCCAGAGCAAGTCGAGGCAGCGCGGTCCAAGACCGCGAACTGACACTGCAGGGGCCTCATCTTCTGCAACAATATTTCAGAATTTGAGTGGTCCTTCGACTTTCCAGCAGATGATGCCTCCACCCGACTTCAGCTTCTCCAATGCCTACTGTCCCCATATGCCGACGAGTGGTCCTCCGCTGATCGATATTCCACCGTTAGCATCTCAGTTTGACTATAGCATTGTCCTGCAAACGTCGTCGGGTAGCTTGTTTTACTCCCCGCCCAGGCCCAGCACAGGTCCGCGTATCGCAGATGATGGTGATGAGGACCAGGAGGATGCAGCACATCTTGTTCGGAGAAATTCAGATCGGGATCGTCGTCCACCCAACTGCGAAACGGGTGGACATAGACATCATTAGCCTTTTTTTTCTAATGCACATGTACTTATGTTTCTAATATATTTATTCGAGATATTTGGTTTTTTTAACCGTATTTTAATTTTCTTTATCTATTATAATTGAACTTTTTAATGTTTATTTAATTTCAGTTTTTATTACTTTCATGCGATTACTAAACCAAAATTATCAATTGTTGTTCAAAGTTAATTTCATTTAAAAAATGATGATAGCATAGGGTTTTGGAAGCTATTTTAAGCAAGTTTAGAATGGACGGAAATTGACCGTGTTAGTGTCATACTATAGAGAATTTTCAGTACTACGAACCCAAACTCGATGTTCGCTAAAAATATACGATTTATAAGTCCGAAATTAGGCTTGAACAGGCCTACTCACCCTTGTTTTTCAACCCAAAATCGCACAGAACTCACGTTCTGCATAACGCGAGTTCTGTGCGATATATTCAGCCGCCTTTTCAAATTCTCGGGACCTCGCGTTCTGCAGAACGCGAGTTCCTGAAAAATTATTATTTCAAACAACGATGCCACGTAGACGGAACGCGCGCTTTGCAGAACCCGAGTTCGCGTCTCGCTTCTCAGAGAACGCGAGATTTAACTACGTGGCAAGTTTGGGGGTCATTTTTTCAAATAATCCTGGGAATGAGCCAAAAGTATATATAATTATTAAAGAAAAGGAATTTTTCACCCAAATATGCCCTAATATTTACGATGCCAAATTGAAAATTCTCTGGATTCATCCCTGCCAAAGTTAATTTACAATTTGTCCCAGTTTAAAGGGCTACTTTTAACCACGTTCATTGAGGTACCTTTCTGCAATACTTGCATGAACAGCGGCACCAATGGGAAGAACATCTTCGTCGATCATAAAATACGGTGAGTGACCTGTGTGTATATACCCCAAGGCCTCGTTCCTTACGCCGATGTAGTAGAAAGCTGCTGGAACGATTTCGGTATAAAAAGAGAAGTCCTCAGCGCCCATCATCGGTGGAACCACCCTGAAATTTTGTGGTCCTAGTAAATCAGTGGCCACCTTTTTAACATGTTCATACATACGATCATCGTTGACTGTTGGGGGATAGATTGTTGACTTGTTTTCGAAGAAATCCACCGTTGCAGAACATCTGAAAACACTGGCCTGTTCCACGACAACCTGGTTTCGGTGTAGGGTAAAGGATGTTAGAAGTGGGGAAACACGGTTGAATTAGGCTTAGAATTTGAACATAAAAGCATGGAAAAAACACCTCTTGGATTCTTTGAAGAAGGTTGTAAAAACTGGCATTGGAGAAAGCCCTGAAAGTGCCTCCAAGTACAACTGTGTCGGGGATCATATTAAGATTATCGCCGCCATTGAAGGAGGTGACAGACACAACCTGCATTACAATATTAAAAAAATTCAAAGACTTGTACAAATCTTACAACGTTAAAAAAACAAACAGCAGCAGCAACAAAGATGAAACCTGGGAGTCCAATGGATTTGATTCACGAGAAACGATTCCCTGTAAGCTAATCACGGCAGCTGAAGCAGCTAAGATGGGGTCAACTGAGTGCTGAGGGCTGCCGGCAAGACCTTTTCTTCCGGTGATAACGGCTCTAAAGAAGCCACAACCGGCGAGCAGTGGACCAGTCCTCGAGCCGATAGTAGCCGTGGGGTGTTCATGAGAGACATGGACTGCGAAAATGGCCTCGACGTTTTCCAACGCACCGTCGCCGATCATCCGTTTAGCACCATTCCCTGCTTCCTCGGCTGGCTGAAACAGCAGTATAACAGTTCCCTGTGACACACAATAGCTAGATCATTCATAACTTTGTCATTGCTTGAATACCAACACTAAGCAGTTGCTTTGATCAATCAAAAACAATTTTGTATCTTTGTGAATGAGGACAAAACTTCAAATTGATCAAAGTAATAATCAAACTAGGGTTACTTCACTGTCTAAAAACTTAAAATATTTGAATCCACAGAGCAAATATTGATTAATTTTGGACTATATTATAATAACCAAGGCTTTCTTTTTAATACATTAATATCTTTTACAAGAAGTTAACCATGGTTTGAGGGAGAATCATTCTTCTTTTTCAACATCAACACTACTGTTTGTTTTCTAAAGATTCTTCCATTAAACAAAGTGGAAAACTAACCTGGACCCTTCATTATTAAAAACCAATAGTTTGAAAAGCTTCTTGCATTACTTTAAGCAAGGAATTATTCAATCCAAGGCTTTACAAACAAGACAAAATAATTAATGCAACTCCACAATATTCCAAGCTAGGGTCATATACTCATATGCAATTATTATATGTATTTCTTTATTAAAAAAAGGTTTTATACAAATATAATCAATAGATTTGAAATTCAAAACCCAAGCTAGTTTCCAAAAAAACCCTAATGACTCATATCTTAGAGAAGAATAAGGAAAGAGGAACAGATTCAACCTCAACATTCATAAAATAAAATAAAATAAAAAATCCAAAACCAAGACATACTATAACCTATGAACATGATGTTTTCATATATGGTTTACTATACCAGAAGTCAATTATTTTCTTCTTTTTTATCAATATTTACTGTATATTTTGTTATATTGAGTGAGAAATGAATGTGAATAAGCAAAGAGATGGTGAAAGCAAAAGTAAAGGACAAATTAATTAAGGCGGGTCAAATTCATTCCGTAAGGAAGCAAAAACTGTCATTTATTGCCTGCACATGGCCCAGGTGGAGGCAAGGATTTTACCTTTGCAAACCAATCCATTTACTCTCTCCCAACAAATGTTGTCCACACAAATTAAACCCATTATTCAAAATGAAAAGAAAAAAGGCACCAGTCTCATTTGTTTTTTATTAAATAAATTGTATTTTAAAAATTAAGGGGAAAAATCTATGGAAAAAGTATTCAAAATTTAAATATATTAGTTAACATTTTAAAAAATACACTTGATGTAATGATATACTTCATCCGTCCCAAGTATTTTATAATGTAAAATAATTTAAATAATATATTTTCCCTTAAAAAAAAGTTAATTTTTGTTTCGGTTGAAAAATTAAAAATATATATTAAAAAATTTTGTATTTTGTAAAATTCTTTGAATTTCTCAAAATAATATTTTAAATGAGACAATTTTAAAACACAAAATTAACAAATTTGTTAGAACATAAATGGTATAATTTTACATACCACTAGTGGAGCAAATTAGAATATATCATTTAATCTATTAAAAATGCATGAAATTATAGACGACATTTCTCGCCAATAAAAAATTAAATCTATTACGTTTTAAGTTTACTTTAATCAAGATCTAAAGTCTAAACCTAACAAAGAAATAACAAATGCATATCCTTTGCACTAGGGTGAATATGTGACTTAAACGATTCAGTGTAAAAAATAATTAATAAAAAAAAGCCAAACCTTCAAAAGGTGTTCTCGATCCTTCAGTATTTTAGCAGCACCAACGAGCATGGCCACATGTGCATCGTGGCCACAGGCATGCATTTTTCCTGGAACTTTGCTTTTATGCTCCCACTCTACACCTTCCTAAAATAATTTCACCTCACCATAAGTGAATAAATCCAACCAAAAAAATAATAATTATGCCCTAGTATTCAAGTTTGAGATGTGGTTTAGAAACTTCTTCTAATTATGATTCTAAAAATAAAAATTTTATAGGTCAAATTTATTTTAAGACTTCTTGTCGCTATGTCAGGACAATCTATCTTGGAAAACGAATTTGTACTTATCTAAAAGTACACTATTTTGTTTGCCGTTGGTTTATCCATACTCTAAAACTCACGGAACTCTAAAATAAATTCATGTCTGATGCAGAAATTTTAAAATAAAATCTCAAATATTCTTTTATCTTAATAAATTTCTTGTGTTCTCATCTTAAATTCGAAACATTTTTTTCATTTCTACTCTTTTAAATCCCCTTAGATGTGTAATTTGATTCCAACCTTGTAATAAAAATCAAAACCCTCAATATGTCCAACCATAAAAAATCTAGAACATTGTAAAAAAAATTCATGAACCACCTAACCTAACCCAATTTGTTCTTACCTATAAAAGTATTAACTACCATTTACCTTAACCCATATGCACATATACTTTCGTAAAGTACTATATGAAAGTATATACATGTATACACACGTATACGTATACATATACATATACATATGTAGTGGCAAAAAATGAAAGAAAGTAAAACTAGACATTTACCTGAATAGGAAGAGCATCCATGTCAGCTCGGATGGCAACAAAGGGCGGGCCGCCGGTTCCAATCCAAGCCCGAATACCTGTTTTGGCCAAAGGGTATCTATATTCAATCTCCATCCGGTCCAGTTCGGATCGAACCAGCTTGCTCGTTTCGTATTCTTCAAAAGCAAGCTCAGGGTTCTCATGTATCTTCCTCCTCAACCCTTTAATCCACTCTACGTTCTCGGGTTTCCGGGCCAGGCCCAGAACCGCTTCGGAGCAGGCCGCGTCCCATACCTTGCAGCTGGTGGGGGAGGCACGTGAAGAAGACGACGACGTACGGTTCTTGCCGGCGTTTAAAGGGGCCTTTGGATTGATGGAAGCTATGGCGTCGAAAACGGTTGTGTATTCATTATTATCCGACGAAGACGAAGAACAAGGAGGAGATATGCAGCTGACAAAAGCGAGAAAATTGTTTACAAAAAAAGGCGAAAAGATGAAGCTTAGAACTAAAACATGTTGCTTTAGAGGATTCATGTTTGGAGAGAAAGAAAAGAAAGGGGTTAAGAGAGAAAAGAAAGGCAGGGGAGTTTGAAAATAAAAAACTGAAACGGTAGAAAGAAAAAGATAACTGAAGAAGAGAGAGAGAGAGAGAGAGAGAGAGAGAGTGATAAAGCACGTGGTGATAGGGACGGGGAATTCGTCACGTGGGAGAATATGGACGGAAAATAATAAAATAATAATATGGGCGTCAAAACGCAGCTGTTGTGGGGGCCACCATTTCGTGCAGCGGTTTTGGATGAGACGGATTGACACACTGCCTAACTTTAAATATATGTTATTATGAAATTTTTATCTAAATATTACTTTTGAGATTTTTTATTCTCAAAATAGAGGACTTTGGATTTTATTTTCCAATTTAGTGAATTTTATTAATCATTTTTGTAAAGTGTAGTAGACCACAATTTGAGTTTAAACAATTTTTTCCTATACCGACAATGTTCACCAATTAAACTTAAAAAAAATGAACCTGCAAAAGTTGCAGCCTCATATCGATGTACTGTTCAAAGACGAGGGAGAGCAGCCCGATTTTAAACAGTGCCAGACAATCCTATCTTTTACCACGTGGTAGCGTGGTGTCGTTGAAAAATGGGTTTACAATTCGACTTTGAACAATACTAATATGAAAAAAAATATTGTTCAAAGACGGGTAGTGATCTTGGGGTATTCAAAAAGTGAACAGTAAAGTTCACTAGATTAGAAAATAAAATCCAATGTTCTTTATTTTGGGAATAAAAAAACCAAAAGTAATATTTGAGTAAAAATTCTTGTTATTAAAATAATTATTTAATGCACTGTCAGTAAAGTATAAGTATATTTTTAAAGTTATTATGTATTCACTCCGTCCCACTTAAGATGTTTTTTTGTGTTTTGAAATTGTCTTATTGAAAAAATCAACAATTTTTACAAGATGCATTTACCTTGCTGCCCTTTCTTTAGTTTTCCAACAAAATAAAATTTAACTTTTCAAGGATAAAATTATCATTTTAATCAATTTACATCACATCTCTTATACAAACTTTTTCTTCTCAAAACTGCGTGAAAAGTCAACAATGGACAAATTGGGTGGGTCGGGGGGAATATCTCTTTTAAGAGTACTAAATATTAGCTCATAATTTTAAATCTTAAATTTAAAACTTTAAACCATAAAATATATTTTCAAATCTTAAAACATAACCGTAAACAGTATAACCCTAATTATAAACAATTAAAGCATTATAAAAATGTTTTTTTTGCAGTCGGTACATAAAATATTTTTCTCATTACTAATAGACTAATTCAAATCAAGTACAATAATAATTTATTATATGAGTAATTTTTTAATTTATTTTATTTCAGGTATTTGAATTATAGATCATGTTTAAGGAATTTAGAGTTTTATTCTATTAAATCAATTGATAGTTAGTGTTAAGATATATTTTGAAAACATATTTATACGGTTGATTGAGTCTCAACCAGTGGCGGAGCGAGGATTACCATATTGTGGGGTTAGAGTAGAGTGTGAAATATGAGTATTTTCATACCACTACAATAAGTGTTTTTGACCTCATACCCCAACAAGTGGTCCCAATGGAAAAGCGAATAACGTTCATCAAATGAGATATAGATTTAATTGTTTTATCCGCAAGATGTGTGCATTGTCAAAAAATTAAAATATATATAAACAGATACTACATCGTAATCACCTTATTTTATTAAAAAAATATAGGTTTTAACCCGACCAAACACATAATAGGTTTCTATTTAAGGTTTGAATGGTCGGAGTAATAATTAAATAATTTGTATAAAAAAGTTAAGTTGTACGAATTCAATTTGTCTACTTATATGAATGTGAGGTGTTACATCTCCATTTCCCAATTGACTGGTCGATTAACTTTGTTCACTATTTGTTGCAATAGGCAAAGGTGTATATGAATCATTTTCCATTGTTTTTGTCTAGCCAAAAATGTGGCCGGTTGTTGCATGAATAGGAGGCGTAGATGGACATTTGCTGGATTGCATGTGCGCTTGGGATTTGGGAACAACCATATATATATTTTATGTTACTTTGCAAATCGGATTGAAGTTCGGGTTAATATTTTCTGATTAAATGTTGGGTTTAATTTGATTAATATGATTGTAATTGTGGGCATGATCAATTCAAAATTTGAGGTTAGAGCTAAAATATAAATATTAAGAGCCGGAGGTAAATTCATAATTATTTTAATTATTTTTTTAAATAAACTTACAAATAAAGATAAAAAAAAATTGTTTGGGGTAAAAAACGGTCTCATTATCAATGCAGCTTCGTCTCTGATTATGAGGACGTAAATTTAAACATTTATAAATGTGTATTGCCTTTTGATAGAATACTTAATATTAAGGATTTACTATTTTAAATTATGTGCATTTATATTAAAATATTTACTTTCATATTTTAAAATTGTATACATTTATATTAAAATATTTGCTTTATTTTTATGTTTTAAATTTTTATCCAAGGATTATAAAACACGTAATGTCACACTGTCATATAACTATTTTTCTCAAGCAATAAAAATAACAAAAAGTTTTTTTGCAATTGTTTTGAGGTTGATCTCCTCGAAGTGATCAAAATTTACTTTGCTCGTTAAATTTTCTAATTCTCTCTTAATAAATTTCTCAGTTCTTATTATCTTTCGATTCAAACATTTGAGGAGGTCAAAATAATTAAATTGACTTATTGATAAATGCAACACGTATTTCTCTTAATAATTTCATTTAGATATGAACATGACTGTTTAAATCATGATTAATTCTTTCGAAAAGTATGTTTAAGGATTTTAAAGTGGATTGTCTTTAAAACGAAATTGGGTCATCTCATAATTGTTGCTTTCGTTATTGTTTAATTTCATTTAATATACACATGTTGTTTCTTTCTTTATCGTTTGGGTTGTTTCTAGTTTTGGTGTGACCACACAACCAGCGTTAGTTGATTGAGAAACTGATTTAGTTTCGATATGGGTCCTATTCGGTTAACATCTGTTTGAGTCAAAATTAAAGGTTTGAGTTAAAATTAAATATTTGATCCGTCAAATTTGTTAATTTAAATTTTTGGTGAATAGCGGATTGAAATAATGGATTCGGTGAAACCTCTAATTTAAAAAAAAAATGTGCTAATATAAGCTTTTTTCGAAATCAAATGTTTTGACATTAGAATTATAATGACCATTTTACCCTTAATAATTATAAAAAATCTCTAAATAACATAAATTTAACATTTTCTATTTTAATTCTTCACATTCACGTATTTAATTATGATATTTGTAAACTAATGTTTTTATTTTTTTATTCTTACGCATTTATATTAGTTTTAAAATTTAATAATTAATTTAAAATTATTAAAAATAATTATATAAATAATACATTAATATAACAATTCTTCAAATATGCTTAGTAATATTATATTAAAAAATAATTTTAATCATCATTGATAACTAATCATGTCATTTTGCTTGTTTAAGTAATCAAACAACTATCAGCAATCAGTTAATTTTATTAAACATTTTAATACAATCCGTTAATTAAATCAGCTAATGCAATCAACTAACATCTAATGTAATCTGCTGTAAGGTATCAATTATCAGCTATTCTTTAATTGTCAAACAATTAATTATTTAAAAGAAAAATCACAACTAAGGTAAAGATGGAGATTAACTTTGGTGCAACATTGTCACATTGATAATATTATCATTTAATTTTATTGTTTTGCCAATTTAATCCTTTAAAATTAGATATGTTCATAGTCGAGTGACTCACTTAGCTTGGCTCGAATGTAATTTAGATAAATTTAAAATTATTTTTTATTTAAATAATGATATATAATTATTATTTATATTTTTAATTTATAAATGATAACTTGGGTATGAAAAATATATTGGTATATATTGATTATACTAGCAATATTTGCATTTATTTTTTAAACATTATTTAATGAATTACTGAATTAATTAATAATATGTAAAATGTAAAACTTAGATAGAGTCAAATTGAAATAGTTTTATTAACTTTCATACCGTTATTTTTTCAATTTAATATTGAATCAATATTGTTTTGAAAAATTTGTCACAATGATAATAAGTAAAATGTACTCATAATTAATAGTGCATTATGTCACGGGGCTAGACTTCTGTCGTTACGATGCTAGACTACTGCTAGTTGGATCGTACGGCCTTAAGCAAAGCTCTACTGGAAAACGCCTAAATCAGCTCGAATCATGCCCCGTATGATCAAACACTTCTAAAACCTCGAACGTAAGATCGTTCTAAGAGGAAACGATTTAAAAAACTCAGAAAGCGATTAACAACAAGAACAAAGAAGAACACTCAAGAACAACGGAGAACACTAAAAGAGTTTAGAGTAAATGTTTCTTGTATTACTCAAAGAGAGAATAGAATGAGATATGAAGTGATTACAACTGAGCTGAGGAGGCTCTATTTATAGTTGAACTCCCCTAGATCCAACGGTACAGTTTAAACTACATCGACGGACGAGATTCACTCTATCTCTAATTTAAATCTCTAATTATCACAAACATTATCTCAATGATAATTACAAATAATATAAGTGATAACTATGATGGCTTATCACATTTACCATCCAAATTACCCTGGTGAATCCTCCATGGATTTTACTAAGTCTTGTGGGCTTGCTAGCATTCTCCAAGTGCAAGGCCAAGTCTGATGGTCTTGGCAAGCCCGTCACTCCGCGCACAACCTCTCTACTCAATGTTTGCGACAGTGCCTCGGCCCCCAAGAATTTGGTCCGTGACATTCTCCCTCACTAAACTTAGCGACGCCCTCGTCGCTGCTCTCGAACGATTCTAGAGAGGGTCACTTTGATTACTCGTCAATGCCTCAGCTTCGTGCAATTCTCCCATACGAACTGCTTACCTCGGTTCAAACTGTCTTGGACAATCGCGCTCTAAGACGCCACTTGGTACATCACCATCATAGGAGCCATCTCTTACAAACTCTGATTTACCTCGACTCGGATCCTCTTGATCCAGCGACAAAGACTTGGAAGTCGTCACAACATTGAACAAATGTCGAGCTCCCAGAACTCTGAAAGGTCCCTTTCAATCTTTTCCCCCGCACCGAAGTCTAGGTCTCACTCAACCTATGCTCATTAAAGACAGTAAATCAAACTCAAAAACACTAAGAATGTGTTTGAGATGTACCTTCCTCTCGGTCGTCGTCGCATTTACTCTAAAACGCGTCAGCCCTTCTGCCTCTGTGAAGTCTGACACCCATTGCATTGAACTTTGTATAGTCAAGTCTGTTGCGCTACTCTGATTTCCAAACTGCATCGGTCCTTCTCCCACGAAGTCCGGTGCTCTTTTCTTGCATCGATTCTTCTTCCTTGAAGATCCTTGTCTCGATTTGCGTTGGCACATCTTACCCGAAGTCCCCCGTTTCTTTCTCACCTTGCTCACAAGTGATGTCAGTATGGTTGTGTCCCTAAACGGCTCAGTCCCTTTTGACCCTTTCCTGGCTATGATACTCAATGATGTTTGTCCGTCAACACCATCAGCAAGCTCTTCCTTCGGCTCTATCGTGGCCTCAAAAGCGATGTCTATATACCTAGGGACATCCTCGGATAGCGCTGCTTTAGACCCTCTCTCTAGTGTGGTCTCTAAAGCAATGTTCTTCACCCGAACATCCTCTGCAAGCTCTCTCATAGCCTTTTCATACATTTTCAACCCATTCTGCTCGGTACCCTTGACAGAACTAGACAAATTTGAACCAAGCTTGATCGGCACGGTACTATTGGCCTTGCCCAACCTCTTGGACTCATTGGCTTGAACTGGGCATCTCCACAACTTGTGAGGCCCCTTACATCGGTAGCACTCCAATTGTTTTCTCGTCACCCTCGTCTTGATAGCTTCCTGACTCGATATCGCACCAAGACTCATCCCTGGCTTGACTACTGTGGCACTTGTAGTCAAACCACGACTTTCTCTCGGCTTGGCGTCACTAACATAAGCAATCACCTCAAGTCTCACTACTTCCCCCTCTAACTCGTCTGTTGTCTTGACCATGGCAGCTAGGCGGTTTTTCTCGGGACATCCCCTTATCAAATGAGGACCATTATAGAAGTAGCACTTCAACTTCTTGCTCGCTTTCTTTTCTGGCACGAACTTAGCCTCACTATTCCCCTTGTCTCTCGAACTGGGCTTGGTTGACTCAACACTTGCTTGCTTATTTCCCGCAAGCTCATTCAGAGGTTCAGCAACGACGGCCTCTAAAAGTCTCTGGGCATCACCTTGCTCCACTACGAGCTTCGCCCCCGGTCTAAGTCCCTCTAAGAAAGTCTTGAGCAGACCCCATTCACTCATTGCGGTCTTGCAACTGAGCAGCTCACTCCTAAGCTCATTCACCTCTTTCCACAAAGCCTCTATCTCAGCCTCACAAGCACAACTCTCTCGAGTTGTCTTCAACTTGTCGAAGATGTGTTGCGTCTCGTCCTTGAACCTATCCTCTATGGACTCTAACTTTTCAAGATGTGACTCCACAACACCTTGGATCTCCTTGGCTTCCTCTCTTAGAGTTGCTACTGTAGTCTCTAAGACATCGCCACAGTTAGATATTTTCACATCCAACCCATTAAGAGCCTCTTTAACCTGCCCCGGGATCACCTTCATGGACTCGAGCATCTCAAGATCCAACGAACCCAGCTTCTCTAGGTCTATCGACTCCAACTATTCAAACACCACATTGGCCTTCTTCTCGGATTCCAAGAGTTTCTCGACCCAAGTTTCCACAACCGTTATGAATTCAAAATTCCATAACACACGAGAATCAAGAGAAGAAGTTTTCTCACCTAATTCATCGAGAGCCTTTCTTACATCATCCATCGTCAATGTCTTCTTCTTTGGTGCCATCTTGATCACTTTGCCACGAACTAGTCAGGTCCGTTTGACTAACTCGAACAAAAACCACCACGCTTGACTGCAACTACAAGTTGGAATCCACCAACACTTGACTCTGCCTGCAGGCTGGCTCGAACGCAAGTCACTCCGTCGACTCGCTTTGATGTCGCTTCCCTAAACATCACTCGCTCAGATACCACTTGTCACGGGGCTAGACTTCTGCCAGCCAAACCGAGCGGCCTTAGTCGCCTTCTCGGCTGAATGCTACGACTAAGTCACCTCGAATCCCTCGTTACGGTGCTAGACTCCTACTAGCTGGATCGTACGGCCTTAGGCAAAGCTCTCCTGTCAAACGCCTAAGTCAGCTCGGATTCACGCCCCGAAAGATCAAACACTTCCAAAGCCATCGAACGTAGGATCGTTCTAAGTAGGGGTGTTCATATCCGGGTACCCGGAATTTTCGGGTACCTAAAAGTCGGCCCGTGACCCGGCCCATAAGAACCGGGTACCCGCAAATCGGGTACCCGCAAAATTCGGGTACCCGTAAAATCGGGTACCGGGTACCCAATTTATTTTTTTTATATTTTTTAAATCTATTTTTTTAAAAAAATACATAAGAAACACATAAAATTTCATGATATATATTTCAAACACTAAAATTATTGATTTGTGGTTAGTTTTAAGAGAGAAATATTTGGATATATATGTATATATATATTAAAGTTTATCAACAAAAGAAGATATTAAAAATATTAATCTCAACCATGATTTTTTTCGACTCTAATATTGATAAATTAATATAAATATTTTTGAAAAGTTATAAACTTAAAAGTATATATTACAAGTATAAAAAGAAGTTAGAGGTTTAAAATTAATTTTTAAGGAAAAATAATAAGAAACATAAAATGAAAATAGAATTTAAAATATAAAATATATAAATATTAAAATTAGCGGGTCGAGTCGGGTACCCGGTTATAAAATTTTTTTGGCCCTGACCCGGCCCAACTACGCGAAAAAATTGCGGATCGGGTACCCGACCCGAAAAAATCGGGTACTTTAATATAAATACCCGGTAAAATTAAATCGGGTAGGCGAGTCGGCGGGTCGGGTAGTTCGGGCCGGGTATTTTTGTACACCCCTAGTTCTAAGCGGAAACGATTTAAAGAACTCAGAAAGCGATTGACAACAAGAACAAAGAAGAACACTCAAGAACAACGAAGAACACTAAAAGAGTTTAGATTAAATGCTTCTTGTATTACTTAAAGAGAGAATAGAATGCGATATGAAGTGATTATAACTGAGCTGTGGAGGCTCTATTTATAGTTAAACTCCTCTAGATCCAACGGTACAGTTTAAACTACATCGACGAACGAGATCTAATATATCTCTAGTTTAAATCTCTAATTATCACAAACATTATCTCAATGATAATTACAGATAATATAAGTGATAACTACGATGGCTTATCACATTTACCATCCAAATTACCCTGGTGAATCCTCCATGGATTTTACTAAGTCTGGTGGGCTTGCGGGCTTTCTAACATTCTCTAAGTGCAATGCCAAGTCTGGTGGTCTTAGCGAGCCCGTCACTCCGCGCATAACCTCTCTGCTCTATGTTTGCGCCAATGCCTCGGCCCTAAAAATTTAGTCCATGAAAAATCAAATACTCGAATATTAACCAATATTATTCATAAAAAATCCGTATAGAATATTATCGTCACTAAGACCACTTTGTATATTATCGCCACTAAAGTCACACATTACAGTACGCTGTTGAGGCCATTAAATCAAATCATAGATAATCAAGTTTACAAATAACTTAAGAATTTACTTTATCTCATAATTCAGTCATTTGGAAATGGACCAGGAGATGTTGTAGAAGACAGTCGCACTCTTAAAAATTTTAAATCATCTACAGTTTAGATTATTTTTATATTTTTTATTGAGAATCTAATTTCTCACCAGGGGCAGAATATAAGAGAGGCCTGTGGGTAGGTGTGAGCATTCGATCGAGTTGAGTCACTCAAACAATTTTGAGTTATTCAAATTGACGCGTCATATTTTAAAACTCAAAATTTATTTGAATTTTTTCGAATCGAGTCGAATTTTCGAGTTCCTATGCAAATTTAATTGTAATTATTTATAATGTAGTATTGTTCGATTCTAATGTAAACGACCTTCTCTAATCATATGAGATATGCATATATATTTCTTCATATGTGGCATATATTGTGTGTGTGCGCGCGTGTAGGGGGGGGGTGCGTGTGTGCTCGCGTGCGTGCGAGCGAGAAAAAATTGAGGGACTTGACTCAAACTTAAAAATAATTTCTATTTTACAACTCAAACTTTATTGGAAATTTTTTCGAATCGAGTTTATAAAATTTATTGTCGATTCAAGTCGAGTTTTTCTCACCCCCTACCTATTGAGCCATACTCCCATTTGAAAAATTAAAATTTAATCCTTCAAATTAAAAATAATAATTTGACCCCTTCAAAAATTTTAAGAATTCAAATTAAATTTAAAAAATTTAATATTCTTAATTAAATATCTCTCATAATTTTCAAAAATTCTCATTAAGCTAGCCTCTAATAACTTCAAATATTTATTTAGACCCCAATTTTCTAAAAAAATTACACTGAAACCTTCAATTTTTTTTTGAATAAGCTAATTTTTAAAAGATAAAAATCCAAGGATAAAAAACAAAAAATTTAAAATATTTTGTTCTGAAAAGGTCACATGTAAAAAAATATCATTTGGCCTTCCTCCCACCAGATCCATCTAAAAATATTAGATTTTTTTATGTTTTTTTAAGTGATATTTTTATGTTACAATAACTTTTACTATATTAAATTAAAAAAATCTTTAAAAAAAGTCTTGATAATCTTTTAGGGCAGGCTGTGTGGTTTTGATAAAAATCGACGAAATCAAAATATTTAATTTTTTAAAAAAATAGATAAAATAATTGATGTCAGTTGAACATGTGTGCTACTTTTGGTCAGTCAATTTAATTTAGTAAAAAATAAAGATACAAAAAAAATTTAGAATCAAAATAATTTTCTTAAAATTTTAAATAAAAAAATGAGTAAACTACATCAGTGACCATTGAACTAATGGAAATATCTATTTTGACTATTAAACTATCAAACTCGTCAATCAGAGTACCAAACTTATTAAATTGACATATTTTGACCACCGCCGTTAAAAAATTAACGGATGGGTGATGGAGATGTGACGTGGCATTTAACAGAAAATTGTAAAATTACATATTCAATCCCTATTATTTACCTATAATATCAATTTGGTCTTAATTTTAATATTCACCGAATCGGATGACAACACATGTCATCACCTGATTGGACAATTTATTTTAATTTTTAATTATATTATTTAATATTTAATATATTTATTTTCCTCCAACCAGGTGGTGACACGTGTCACCTCCTGTTAAAGGAAAATCAAAAAAATAAAGAATGTGTTTGGTGTAGTTTGAACCTAGGACCTGTAACACCCGTGTTTTGGGGTTGGGAGTTAGACGTGTGTGTTTGGTTCGAGTCGTCAAAACCGATTTAATTTAATTAGACCTTAGTTTTAATTTAAATGAGATCAAAATTTAAGTAATGGCAATCTTGTAATTAAGTTGAAACAAGGAAGACAACCTTTTTGAATAAAAAAAAGTTATCTTCTCCCCCTTTTTGCTTTTCACGTTGGAAAGAAGCCAAACCCTCCCAAAACCCTAATTTACTATTCCATCCATTTTCTCCACCGATTCAAGAGCTTTTTCGAAGATAATTTCATATTTGAGTTCTCCTCATCATCCCAAGCATTTCCATGGTTTTAGGTTTCAAAATCATCATCTTTTTAAATTTCTGAGTTTTTCAAGTTTGATGAAAGATTGAATTTTTAATGGGTTTTTCATTTGTTTTTGGTTTGTTGAGTTAGGTTTTGAATTAATCTCACTTAGATACACCTAATATCTTAAAATGGAAGGATTTTGGGAAATTCTCGAAGTGGGTCTTTGGGGCATTTTTCAAAGTGTCTAAACTTGAGTTTTTTTATGTATTTTTGTGTTGGGTTGAAGGACTGATGGTATAGGGTTGTTAGGAAGGTGTTTTGGAAGTCTTTAGATGTCATTTGGGTGTTGGAAATTGTGGTTTTTAGCTGAGTATTTGGGAGCACGAAAATGAGAGTTTTGTTGTTAATTTGGGTTTGAAATTGTGAAGTTTGGTTTGTGTTTGCAAGTTGGGTTTGTGGCTAAGCTTGGCATTGAAACGGTTGAGTAATACTTGTCTTCTGATTGGTTAGAGGCTAGAGGAAACACCGGAGAAGGATCGGGATCGAATCCGAAGATTGTGGAGGCTTGACTAACTTTGCTTGGTTTGCTAAGGAAGGGTGGTGAGTGAACTTCAAACTTGTTTAAATTGGTTTAAGTGTGTGTAGTGGAGGTATTGGAATGAGCTTGATAGGCTATTCCAAGGTATAAGTTAAATTGGTAGTTTAACTTCTTGTTTGTTAATGAGCTTTAGATGCCTATGCCTATATTGATCTTGTGAGGTATAAATTGATTTTGTATGTGTATACATTGATGTGTGTGATGATGGATGTGTGTTATAAATGATGGTTATTATGATGTGGCTTAAAAGTAATTGGCACTAGTTAACTTACCAGGTATAATTGATCGATCATTAGGATTAGTGTGCACACGGTTGAGTCAAATTTGCGCGTGGCCTTGATGGCGTTAAGTCATCAAGGAGGAGTACGGTGATGTAATATTCCACCGAAAATTATTTATATTTTACGTGATGATGAGTGGAATCCCATCCGTAGGGCTTGTGATGATGAGTGGAATCTCATCCATGCAAGGTCCGGTGATGAGTGTAATCCCACCGAGGTAATGTTGTTGTTGGGAGTAAATCCGCATATCCGAGTAAACTAATAGTGGCCAATGTACTTGCTATTGTGATTATGATGTTGAGATATATGATTTATATTGTTGCGCTTAATATGAAGTAAGATGCCGTGTTTATGACTCTTGTGATGCTAGCTAGGTTTTCTATGTGATGCCTATGTATGTTGTGTGTGATGATAGAGATTATATGCTTGAACTCTGCATTGTCGTTGTTTTGGTTTTTAGAGCATCCTCACTAAGCTTCTAGCTTACGCTCTCGTTTTCGACAATGCATATCAGTAGCTTGGAGTTAACAAGGAGCAAGGCGAAAGGGCATTCCAAGCTTGTAGTTGCTCAATTATGATTTAGTAAATAAAGTAGTAGTTTAGCAATGGGGCTACTATGTGTTTGTATGAGCGTTGTATGACTCATAGATGTTGATTATTGTTCATGCTTGGCTTGAATTTGTAAACCATGTTATGTGTTGGTTGAATGCTTGTATTGAGATGTTATGTGTTTGGATGTTTGTGTTGCTTTTGGTTGAGCATGTAAACCTTATATATGAGACATGTGCCTTTGGCTTTTAAGTCTTCAAGCATGTTTTGAATGATCTTTAAATGGATGCCTTATCTTATGCCTTGTGTGATTTGAGTACGTCTTGTCATAGGATGCATGCCTCTAGGATGTGTTTGTAAGTTATGTATGCTTCTTAGGGTTGTTAAGGGATTTTGGGATTGGTTGGAGATGTTTAAAGATGGTTTTAGGAAATTGCAGACAGCAGGTGTTTCGAAACGGGCTGAGCCGTTTCGGAACGGGTGTGGCTCTAGGGACCCCGTATCGGAACTCGTTTCGATACGGTTTGGCTACTGTGAGCCCCTGTTTCGAAACTTGTTTCGAATTTGGTTACTAGAAATGCTTGTTTCGAAACGGGTATCGAAACGCCTAGGCAAAATAGGACCTTGTTCCGAAACGGGGTGGATGCGTTTCGGTACGGGTACCTGGCTTTTTATACTGGAGCCCGCGTTTCGAAACGGGTGACGTCTGTTTCAAAATGAGTGGCTGGAAATGGGCTTTTCGACATCTCCAGTGGGTCTCAAGGGTTGGGCTTAGGCCCGGTTTGCTGTAGGGCTTTTCGTGAGCCTTGTTTTCCGTTGTCGTGATCACTTAGGAATTAATTATGCCTTTAGACAAGATGTAAAATAAAAAAAATTAGGGTCGCTAACCGAGGTGGGACTTTAACGGGTTTCATATCGGTTTTCCCCGTGTAGCCTACTCGGACCGGTCAGTCAGCCAGACCGGGATGAGGGGTTACATGACCTCCAAGGTAAAAACTCATGCTATTACCACTAAGCTAAACCATTTCTATTGATACAAATTACACCCTTTTGTATGTGTCTTATAATACAATAATTGTTAAAGAAAAAGAAGTAAACATGATTGAGAGGAGAATCGAACTTAGGTCATTTGGGATGTGTAAAAATATACAAACCACTAAATTAAGTCAAATCTTTTTAAAAAAATTAAAATATTTTAAATATAATTAAAGTATAGTTAAAACAAAATTTAAAATGAAAAGAAATTTATGTTTTTATATTTTTTAATTAAATTAAATATTTTTTCTTTCTCACATTTAGTTTAATAATTTCATATGGATACTATTGAAATCATTTAAAATGAATATTTTTTCTTTCTCACACTTATGGTTTTTATTTTAATCTAAAAACATAAAAACCATAAATTTGTTTTCATTTTAAATCTTGCTTTAACTATATTTTAAATATATTTAAAATATTTTAATTTTCTTCTACAAGAATTGAGTTAATTTAATAGTTTGTATATTTTTACACATCCCAAATAATCTAAGTTCGAACTTCCTCTCAATTATTTTTACTTCTTTTTTCCTAACAATTTTTGTATTATAAGATATATACAAAAGGGTGTAATTTGTATCAACAGAAGTAATTTGGCGCAGTGGTAATAGCATGGGTTTTTACCTTAGAGGTCTCATGTTTAAACCACACCAAGCACATTTATTATTTCTTTGATTTTCCTTTAACCAAGAGGTGACACATGTCACCACCTAGTTGGATGAAAATAAATATATTAAATAAAATAATTGAAAATTAAAATAAATTGTCCAATTGGGTTATGACACGTGTCGTCATTCGATTCGATGATTAAATTTAATTAATTAAATTAAAATTAGGACCAAATTGATATTATAGGTAAATAATAGAGACTAAATGTGTAATTTTATATATTTCCGTTAACTACCACATTACTCCTCTGTTAGTTTTTTAACGGCGGTGATCAAAATATGTCAATTTAATAAGTTTGGTGGTTTGATTGGCGAGTTCAATAATTCGGTATTTAAAAATAAGTATCCTCAATTAATTTGATGGTCACTGGTGTAATTTAACCTAAAAATATATCATTAGGATAAGAGTATTCTCTCTCCCACCGTATCCATCTCAAAATATTAAATATTTTTTATGTTACATTAACTTTTTTCGGCCACCATATTATAATATATTTTAAAATATTAAAATTTTATAAAATTTGAAAAATCTAAAAATGGAGTATCTTGATAAACTTTTTGGCCGGCGGTCTGTGTGGCTGTGGTTTGAATAAAAAATATCTAATTTGTGTTCACTTTTAGTGGTAAAAGATGATATAATTTATCTAAATAACTTAAGTTTGAGCATCAGTTCTGTACGGTGTGTGTCTTACTAAAAAAGACTAAAAAAATTAAACAGACGCTACTCTTGTATTACACCAACATAATAAAAAATATCCAACTTGTAGGATTGGATTGGATTGTAACCAACCCTTCGAGTTTGGATTATTTTATTGTTTACTTTTATTATTTTTAAGCAAATAAAAAAATATATTTTATGATAAGTTAATTAAATGATTTAAAACAGTTAATTTACCAAAACCCTAGTTGCAAGCTAAGTTCATTAATGAGAATAGACTCCTAATTAAACATATATTTGCATAATCAATGAGATGATTATTCACTGCATCAGTTTTGTATTTTATAATTGAAATTTTATTGTCAGTGACCATTTAAATGGATAGTTAAGTTATAGCCTATGGGGTAGTTTTAGGGTGATGTGTTTTTACGGTGCGGCTAAAATGAGATGATCTTATACAAATTCTTATATTATAAGAATTTATAAAATAAAATTTATATAAATTATTACTCCGTTAGTAATAATTTTGATTTTACCAAAATTCTTATCAGTCTTATATAAATTTTTATCATTTTAAGTGAGTTTTTTTTAGACTTTCCCATAGCCTATGCAGTTTAGTCAAAGATGGCTTTAATTTACAAATTGGCTAATTTATATTTGGAGTGGACAGAGCTGGTGGGATGAAAGGAATGCTTTTTCAGTCTTTTATGTCAAAAGTCGGTGATTGGCCAATAATGCTGACTAACAATAAACAGTCAATAATTTTCTAACAATTTGAAACTTATTGAGCGTGAAAATAAGAATATTGTTTTTTCTAAATAATCCGAATTCAAGTAGTTTTTTTGGCATTGTGTGTATCCTTTATTAAATGACTGAGATTAATGAACAAATACTATTTCATAACTGTACTAAAAATTTTAAAAAATAAATTTTAAAATATTGTGAAAAATACATTAAATAATACTCACAATCAAATCGTTTCTCTTTCAACTTAACTTTATATAGTTGTTTAGAAACGATTTTGTATTCAAAGGAGTCAAAGCGGATATCAACCAATTGTTCGATTTTTGTTTGTTGAGACTTTGTTGGTGGTGTAAAGCTTGTTAGAACTTAGAATTGTGTTGGTCCTGGAAAAATACTCTAAAAGTGGTGTTCGAAAGCGACTATCAATTGGTTGTGGGCTGGCTGCTAAGACCAAACTTGACCCCTAAAAATTAAGCCTCTCATACGATCCTGTTTGAATCTTTGTAAGGGGCACACGTGAAAATTTGTCTTTGAGCCGAGGGAAAGCAATGTGTTGGCTGATAATTTAGCAAAAAAAATCTCGCGTTCGGTTGATTTCATAGAATTAACATTCTCGATTGAGTTGAAAGTTCCCAGGATGTTCTTCTATTGCTTGTCTCGGTGCGACATGTAGTGTTTCACTGTTGTATTGCTTTGGAATCGTTTAATTTCGACATTGATATGACGCACTCTTTTTCCTTCACCTAAGTTTAGAGAAATTTTTTAATGATGCTCATATATTTTCCTGGTATTATATGACATACATTTCTTTAAAAAAGTAACTTTATTGTTATTAGATTGAGTTGCATCATGTCCCCAAGTACCTTTGTTTTAAATTGGTCTCTAAACTTTTCAATATTTTTAATTTTGTCATTGAACTATGGCTTCCATTTTAAATAAGTCTCTAAACCTTTTAGTATTCCATTTCATCCTCAAATTATGACAGTCATTTTAAATTGGTCTCAAACTTTTGAACATTTCAATTTTATCCTCTAACTGTCGTTCATACCACATTATATTATTATATAATACACATCAGTTTTTACCTGGCAATTAATAATATTTATATAATTTTATCAACATGTGATATAATTGGCATGTATTGATAATTTAGGGATGAAACTGAAATAGTTTAAAGTTTGGGAACCACTTTAGAATGAGAGACATAGTTTAGAGATAAAATTGAGATATTCAAAAGTTTGAGGATCAATTTAAAATGATGATCATAATTTGAGAATAAAATTAGAACGCTAAAGTTTAAATATTAATTTAAAATAAAAATCATAATTTAAAGACGTGTAGTACAATTAATTTTATTAAATTTTGTTATGCTTATATATTTAATAATGAAATAACAATCAGTTACCCCTTAATCAAACAACATAAAAAGGTGGATCACCAAATTTAGGATTTTCAAGCTTCAAAATCATACTGGTATTTTTATATGTTAATTAATTTCTTCCGAGGGATCTTCACCTAACGCTACCCGAATATAGAATTCCCTTTGTTTTCTTCCACTAGTAGATATGGACACATGATTTTATATAAGGGGTTCAAACTATCAGAAAATTATATTAAAAATATAGGGTATAAATTATAAAATTTTAAGAGTGCAAAATTAGATTATCAATAGAAAATACAAATGAAATATATAAAATATAATAGAACTTAAAATTTTTAGGGGGTGCGGCTGCCCCCAACACCCCTTGTGTCTGTCTCTGACCATTAATATTTAATTTATTGATTGAGTAATATAAATCTAGTATTGTGGAGACTTGTTATGTAGGCTATCCTTACAATTTAACTTGTTTTATTTATAACATCATGATAAATTTCTAACGTTATTTAAAAAATTTAACGTTTAATTTTACTAAACGAACGGATTGATGGTGGATTCCTCTTCTATTTCATTGAATTAGTTGAGCTCCAATGTTTAATTCGTGGGTCACAATGAGTTTATGTCAATTCAATTTTCACTCATCCTTTTCTTGCCCATATCAAACCTATATCAATTTCGGCAATATATGTGATTGTAATTTTTTAAAATTTGTAGAAATTTTCGGTGATATTTGATAAATTAAAAAATTAAGTCTTGAAAGTTTAAATGTTGTAATATTAAGCAATGAGTTTAAGTTATAAAAGATATTTAATATATTACTTAAAATTAAGTGCTTGATATAATTAGAATACTGGGTAGATGAAAATTGATCTAAATGTGATTTCAATGTAATATATGTTTATACATATTTTTAACCATTTGACAATGCACATACACCTTGTAAATAAAGTGATTTGAACTCGTGTCTCCTAAGATAAACATCATCCACTTTTTCATTGACACACTTGTTGGGTTCATAATGGGTAGATTCTTACTATTATCATAATCCATACTTGTACATAAAAAATAATATAAAATCATTTTTTGGAAATAAATATAAAATCATTTTTATGTTGAATTATAAATACATTAAAATTAAATCAATAAAAATATTAATTTTCAATTGATTGAATTTTTTCGATATGATTTCTAACCAGACATTTGCCAGCTATAACTTATAATATTTTACGTGATTGAATTTACTATATATATATATATCTTAAATTTAATCCTAATCCTATGAGGAGGGAAAGGGGACGAAAAAGGAAGGAAAGTGTTCTTATAAGACATTTGCCAAATGTATTTGCTCCTAACTAAAACAATGTTTCTGTTAGATATTTTCTGACGTGTAAAATATTATAATTAATTAGTTTACATATATATAGTGTACGAGATAATTATATGTATAATTAAAAATACTTTTTTTGAAAGATTAAAAAACTACTTTTTATATAAGGAAGAAAATGTAAAAATAAATTTCAAAAGGTCGTACATGTCAATTTAAGAAAAATAATTTAATTATAACATAAGTGTTCAAAATATTTTATTTTTTTATTTAGATATTTAAATTATTTTTGAAGAAAAACGTGTTTAAAGTTTTAATTTGGTCTAAATAGGTGCTTGAATTTTTTTTAGCTAAACTAAGTGCCTAAAGATTTAGTTTTCGTCCAAATAAGTGTCTAGTTCTTTTGTGAATTTAGGTTTTTTTGTTCATGTGTCAATTAATGAATGTGTGTTGATTTTTTTTAAGTTAGACACATATTTCTGAAAAAAACTTTAAGCACATATTTTTATCTTAAAAATAGTTTAGGCACTTATTTTATTGAAAAAGAATGATACCCTTTACTTTTTAAAAAATAATTGCTTAATTAAAACCATTATATGTATTCTTTATACTCATAAATATCAAATAAAATACTTATTAGAAAATAGAGCAATTACTTAGAGGTGGAATCAAACATTTAAATTATGGGTCACATTATAAAAATTAAAATATCTAAAAATAATCTAAACGTAATACATAATACTGTCTCCATTATTTTGATGATAATATGTAATATTAATTTTCAATCCTAGATTAATTGAATGTTTTCAAAATTAAACTCAATTTGACTCTCTTTATTCTTTTTTCGAATTGATTGGTATCATTTTAGGTTTTCATTTTATTGTTCTCTCTATTTAATTAGTAGACATTCTTTTAAAATATTTATCTATTCATGTCAAACATTTGTTAAAAAAATCTATACATATAAAGGTAATTATGAAACCAACATAAATTTACTATTTTTTTACAAAAATAAACTAGCGATAACAATTTTAAAAAGTATTTTCTAAAAATTAATAAATGAAACCTAAGAAAAAAATTGTTACGAAATTATGAAATCCACTTAAAAATATTACTATAATATACAGTATTTAAAAAGTATGGAATCAAATTGTTGTTTATATTATATGAAAATTTTATGTAAAATAATTTTTTGTTTTAAAAATTGTCAGATCCAAGGTGGAGCCGGCCGAGGTTTTATTGGTAAAGTTGACTTCATTTCTTTTATATTAATATTCGTGCCACCATGAATAGCGATCTCAGTTAAATAAAATATAATGTTTACCTTAAAAAAAATCTGAATTCAAATAATTTTATCTATAAAATATATGTTTTATCAAAAGAATTAAAAGAAAATAGGGACACATATTACTTAACTATAAAAAAATCGTGCCACCTATACGTTAAGATTATATATATATATAATTAATTAAATAAGAGGTATTACATTCTTATACCGAAATTTAAACTCATTCAAGATTAGACAATATGAACATCCTTAACCACTATGCAATTAGCGGATCTCGTTAAGATTATATATTGATACTCCATCCAAATTTAAATTTGTTTTGGTTTAATAATAATTGCATGGTGTATTTCATCTATTTCATTCAGGTGACCCAGGTTCGAGCACCATGTGTGCACGGTGTATGCACTTTATTAAAGGGCAAAGAAAATTGAACAAATACTACTTTGTAATCACACCCAGCATATTTTAAAAAAATCAATAATTGCATGATTATCGCATACAAATAGTAAAAGATGATGTATTTCATCCAGGTGACCCAAGTTCGAGCACCATTTATGTACGATGTGTGCTTTATTAAAGGACAAAGAAAATTGAACATATACACTTTGCAATCACACCCAGCATATTTCAAAAAAAATTGCATGATTATCGTATACAAAAGATAAATTACACAAATCATCACTAAACTATCTCCTCACTTCTATTCTAGTCACTCAAATTTAAAGATTTTCAAATTAATAACTAAAGTTTATACATTAAATTTTTTATCACTCATTTGTTTTCTCAATAACTGTCGGATATGACTTTTTTAGTAACATTTAGTGATGACATGGCTTTTTTATAGATATTTAATTACGACATGTAGTGTTTAAAATAAAATAAAAAAAATTTAAATTATAGTTACAAGGGTTTTATTTTGATGCACAAGCTGTGTAAATTTTTTTTACACAATCCTTTTATAAAATTTAAAATCTAAATCACAAACCCTAGCAACCTAAACCCTAAACCCTAAGCCCTAAACTCTAAACTCTAAATTCTAACCATAAACCTTAAATTATATACCCTACATACTAAACCCCTAAACCCTAACATAAAACCCTAAACCCTAAACCCTAAAATTAAAGAGCTTGTGTAAACTAAAGTTTACACAGCTTGTGCATCAAAGTATTTTCCTAGTTACAAATCCTAATTTCAAAACCTTAACTTCAAATCCAAACCCCAAATCATCTCTGACACTCCGTGACTAAACTTTCACCCCCATCATCTATTTAAGATGGGCATAACCCGACTTTTCCGGTGATGAGACCATTAATTTGTAGGACACATCGATATCGTATTGTAGTTGCGATCAAAATTATAATGAATTTCTACATCCAAATCAAATACT
Organism: Hibiscus tridactylites; assembly: GCA_958450335.1. NCBI lineage: Eukaryota > Viridiplantae > Streptophyta > Magnoliopsida > Malvales > Malvaceae > Hibiscus > Hibiscus tridactylites. The sequence goes on along the minus strand of OY288275.1, from coordinate 82,372,873 downwards.
CCCACAGTGTTTTCAAAACTTTTATCTTCGTTATCAGTATGTTTAATATGAATTAACAAGAAATTATTTTCGACACTTCACATTCCAGACAATCAAAAAATTTCAATTTTTTTTTTTGATTTTTGAACTTATGTCAATCTCAAACCATTAATTTTCTTTTTCTATCATTTTCTAGGGGGAATGAGAGTAAAAGATTACTACTTTAAAAAAATAGCTTAATACCAAACACATAATTAACTGACATTGTATGTATTTTATTCATAAAAAATATTTCATGGCAAAGTGGATTACCTTTAAAGGTAATATATGCATTTAGCCTCCAAGTACCAATATTCAAAAAAGAAAAAAATATAAGTACCCGACCCAAAATTATTATTTTACAAATTAATTCGATCAAACATAAACATAAAATTATTATTTAACAAAAATTATGTTTTGAGCAATGAATTAAAAAAAGTTCCGATCAGACAAATCCGGTTGAACAAAACTAAAAAAGTACGATTCATCTTTATTTCGGTTTTGACTCATATTATTGGTCGCCATGCCCAATTCTATGAAATTGGTCGGTTTATCTTATTCTCAGTATAAATAGAACGAACACGCTGAATTGACCCAATGCTTATCTTTACCAAGGGCCAGCTATAATGACCATTTTTTATTGGTAAAAAAATTCCATTTTTGCCCTCGATTTTTTAATATCTTAATTATTAAAATTTTCTTTTATTTTAATCTTCAACCTTTTAATTTGTTGTCACGTTTTTAATTGTTTTAATATTTTTGTCCAATATTTAATAATTTAAATATATTTATTTATGTTTTTTAAATTTCTAATTTTATCATTTCCATTTTTCTTTACCATTTTTAAATATCTTCTTTAATTTCTAAGTAGTTTACCCTTAATAGTATACATTTTTTTTGTTTAATAAAACCGTCTCAAGTCTATTTTTGACTGATTCACAATTTTTTTGAACAATATTAATAAGTTCTCATATTAATATTTATTTTTTAAATAATAAAACTAATGTATTATTTGAACTTATATCTTTTAGGAGAATACCATTTTCTTTTTTCACATACTTTTAGACTTTAGTTCATGTCATGATTTTTTTATGAAGTAGATAAACAATTACATTATCAAAATAATTTACGAAATTCAAACTAATACAAAATGATACAATATATATATTTTTAGACAACATATAATTTTTTATTTAATTTTAAACTTAAATAGACAACATTATAATTAATAACAAATATTAGATCAAATTATATAATTAATAATAAAAAAAATTACGATTAAATAAAGTAACTTTCCAAACACAACCTAATGAAAAAGGAAAGGCTTAGTACATTTCCCCCTAAATTATACATGTTTTCCCAACTTACCCCTTAAAGTTTATTTTGACCATTTTGTCTCCTAACGTTTTCTCCATTACTCATATTGTCTCCTATCGTTAAAAAAATTATTTTGACCAATCAAAACGTATCACGTCATTTTTCTTATTTATTTTTAAATTTTAAAATAAAATAAATATATTAAACCACACTCTAAATTTACCCAAATACCCTCGTCTTCTTCTCCAAACCCTATTTCCCATCTCATTCATCTCAAACCCACCAATTTTCAGATTTTAACCCCCAATCACTTAGCTTTATTTCGTCCATTTCTCATCTGATTTCTTCAAGCACTGATTATTTCGTAAACTTCACTGCTCGATTTGATTCATTTTATGAATTTTATTTGTTTGCATTTGTTGCTTATTTATATGTTTTTTTTTTATAATTTTTTGTTGGTTTCCATCTGGATGAATATGCTACAATTGTTCCACAACTTGATTTCACCCCTTTATGTTTGTTTCAAGGAGATATTGAATTGATTTGATCTGTTTGAACTGGAAGCGAGAGAAATCTAAATCGTATATATTATTGGATGTAAATTGAATATGTTGTTGTAAGCTTGACTGAGATGCAAAGGAATCTCTCCTTGAAAATTGTTTTCAACTAAATAAAGATACTGCAAAACAGAGGTTGGCAAAGCTGAAATCTGACCGGAGAACTGATTGCTCGAGAAATGGAAAATTGTTCGACAAAAGATCCAAAAACTGCAAATTATTGCAGTTAGAGATGTTTATTTCACGGCCAATCTTGTTTCCTCTCAAGGCCAAGCGCTTTAACTCGCCGCATCCGCCGTGGAGAATCCAAGGAACAACATTGCCACCGAAAATCTTGTTGAAAGAAAGATCAAGAGCTCACAAACTCAGCTGCAAAACCCTGGGTCCATCGTCAGAAAACTCGAGGCTATTGCTCGATAAATTGAGAAACTTCAAATTTGAGCAAGAACTCAACCTGGAAGCAGTTGAAATCGGACCGGACAAGGCTTTTTCAGATGGATTCAAGGTGTTCTACCTGGAGCTACACTTGGATCCATAAGGGAAAGAAATGTTGCCGAAAATGCTGGCTTTGGGAGAGAGAAGAGATATTTTGGTAAAATAAAACTATTTTAATATATTAAATTAAAAATTAAGAAAATAAAATAATTAAGTGATGTGTCGCGTTTTGATTGGTCAAAGATAATTTTTAAGGGAAAACTATATCACTGACCACCAAACAAATTGGAGATACCTATTTGAATCACTGAATTATAGAAATCGTCAATCACCCCACCGAACTTATAAAATCAACCTATTTTGATCAGTGCTGTTAAAAACCTAACGGTAGAGTGACGGAACTGACACGTGGCAATTGACGAAAAAATTTAAAAATTACACATTTGGTCTTTGTTATTTACACATACTTTTAATTTAGTCCTATTTTTAAATTAATAAAATAATAAATTATTTAATTAAGTGATGACACGTGTCAACACCTTATTGGAGGACTTTAATTATTTGTATTTGATTTTATTAATTTATTTCCCCCTCCAATCAGGTGGTGACACGTGTCGCCACCAATTTAGAGGAGAAAAATAAAATTCTCTCCACCTGCACTAAGTAAGATTCGAACATGAGTCTATCAAGTGTAAAGTCAATAGTTTTGTCATTGCACCAAACAGAACTTTATGCTATAATTCTCTAGATATAACATATACCTCTTATTAGTTTCTACATTTATAAGCCAAATGCTCAAACCCTAAACACTAATTTCACATATATAAACCATAAACCCTAAACATTTCAAATTAAATTCACGTTAGATATTTCAAATTAAACCTCAAACCCCAAACCCTAAACATTTCAAATTAATTCCACGCTAAACATTTTAAATTAAACCTCAAACCCTAAAAATTTCAAATTAATTTCACGCTAAATATTTCAAATTAAACCATAAACCCTAAATATTTCAAATTAATACCATGCTAAATATTTCAAATTAAAATCTAAACCCTACAAATTTCAAATTAATTCCACGCTAAATATTTTAAATTAAACCCTAAACCCTAAATATTTCAAATTAATTTCACGCTAAATGTTTCAAATTAAACCATAAACCATAAACCCAAACTCAAACCTTAAAAATTTCAAATTAATTCAATGCTAAATATTTTAAATTAAACCTTAAATCATATTTTAGGGTTTAATGTGAAATATTTAGCATGAAATTAATTTGAAAATTTTAGGCTTTAGGGTTTAATTTGAAAATTTTAGGGTTTAGAGTTTAATTTAAAATATTTAGCGTGGAATTAATTTGAAATTTTAGGGTTAAGGGTTTAATCTAAAATATTTAGCATGGAATTAATTTGAAATTTTCAGGGTTTAAGGTTTGGGTTGGGGGTTTAAGGTTTAATTTGAAATATTTAGCGTAAAATTAATTTAAAATATTTATGGTTTAATTTGAAATATTTAGCATGATATTAATTTGAAATGTTTAGGGTTTGGGCTTAGGGTTTAATTTAAAATATTTGGTGTGAAATTAATTTGAAATGTTTAGGGTTTGAAATTTAATTTAAAATATTTAGCGCCAGAGTTTAGGGGTTTAGGAGTTATATATATGAAATTAGTGTTTAGGGTTTGAACTTTTGGCTTATAAATGTAGAAACTAATAAAAGGTGTATATTATATCTGAAGAATTGTAGCACAAAGTTGTTTTTGGTTTAGTGGCAAAGCTGTTGACTTTACACTTGAAAGACTTAGTTTCAAATCTTACTTAGCATAGGTGAAGAGAAATTTATTTTTCTTCTATAAATTGGTGGTGACACATGTCACCATCTGATTAGAGGGGAAAATAAATTAATAAAATTAAATATAAATAATAAAATTATCCAAGTGTCACCACTTAATTAAATAATTTATTAATTTAAATTAGGAATAAATTGAAAGAATGTGTAAATAACAGAGACAAAATAAACGACATGTTAATTTTATAAGTTCGGTGGTCTGATTGACGATTTTTATAGTTCGGTGGTACAAATAGGTATCACCAATTTATTTGACGATAAGTCGTGTAGTTTTCTTTTTTTTTTATTGGTAGGGGATGATATGGATAACAAAAAAACGTTAGAGATAAAAGTAGTCAAAATAAACTTTAAGAGTCAAGTCGGTAAAACACGTATAGTTTAGGGAAAAAAAGTGAATTAATCCAAAAAGGAAATAAACGGAAGAAAAAATGTTAGATCTAACTGCACGTCTGGAACTGTCAAAGCTAGAATGAACAATGAAGGTAGATTAATTTTTATTGTCAATCTCTATATCGCTTTCTCTCCCTTCCTTCACCAAATCCCAATCTACTGGTCGATCCTTCTAAAAAACCTCTAATTTCCCCCTTCTCTCTTTCTAAAACCCTACCGTATTATAGCATCATTCAGATCTTAGCTAATTGTTTCCTTCGCTCAGCAGATCCGACGAATCTTTTCTGATCACGGGTACTTTATTTAATTCTCTCTTCTCAATTTTATTTCCTTGTGTGTGTTTTGATTTGATCTATTTTTTGGGTTAAGTTGGGACCATAATGTTGTAGACTTTTATTTTCTTAGAAACGCTAGAAGAATTATTGTTTTTTTTTTGGATTTGTGTAGATTTTGATCGTGTTGTAAAATATATATCTGAAGGAAAGGGATATTGAAAGAGGAGTTTGGAATTTCTTTTGATTAAATCATGGCAGCTCCAGTGCCTCCAGGGGCACCTAGACCCGGCGCCAATGCACGACAGCAACCACCACCGCCTAATTTTAATCCTAATTATCAAACCAATCCCAATTCCTTAGTGGATAACATGCAGAATTTGAACCTAAATCGGCCACTTTCTATGCCCAATTCTGGTCCTAGACCTCCCCCTTTCGGTCAACAACCACCCTTCCCTCAATCTCCAGTCTCTTCTGGATTTCCAGTTGCCTCCTCGCCAATGCCACGGCCCGGACCACCACCTGGTATGGTTGTAAGACCTGCAGTGGTTCCTCCTGGACCACCACAATCCACATTACCCGCGAATGTACCCCCAGGAAGACCGGTTGGTTCACCTGTTACTCACCCGCCCCCTTTTGGGTCTAGACCTCCTCCTGCTTCATTGTTTCCATCTACAGGTGGTGCTGTTATACCTTCTAGTGCTTTCCCATCTTCAGGTGTACCTAGTGCCTCTGTTGCTCCACCACCAGCAGGTTCTCGCCCGGGTTCTTTTGTGTCATCTTCACCTTTGACTGGTGGTCCTGCTGTGCCAATGTCAAATGCACCTGCCGGACCTTTCAGTAATGGGCCACCTGCAGTTGGCTCAGGAGCTTTGCCTGGTCCACCCCGATTCCCTTCTGCTGCAAGTGTTTCACAACCCCCTGTTGGACCTCCACCATCTATGATGTCAGCTAGGCCACCTGCTCAGGCTTCAACCATGCATTCTCTTTTGGGAAGTTCATCTGTTAGCTCCCCGATGGCTCCTCCGCCTCCTTCAGCATCACCATTTTCAGCTGTGCCTCAGACTAGACCACCACCTTCTGGTTCTCCTTATGGACCACAGACATGGACGATGCAACCCCAGCAGGTTCGTAATCTTTGGTTATTTTGTTGTTGAGCTGGTCCTTCAGCCACCTGCATTAGAAACTGAATGATCATTGTAGAAATCTTAGCCCTGCACTTTAGTAATTACATTAAAAGTACATCTAATGACCTGGATGTTTGGTCCATTAGCCGGTGTACATATCTTCTAGCTCAACTAAATTTGAAGTTGGTTATTTGTTTCTTAAGGTTGAATTTGATCAATCAGCATATAACATTTTGGTCTAGATGGACATTTTAAAGCTCTGTGTTAGGTTGAAATTCTGTTAGTCACTTGAAACCATTTTAAGGCGATGCATATGAGGCACTTAAAATTCTAACCAGAATTGTGTGGTTTGTTTGGAGTGGGTTTGCATTTTGTTTGCTTCCACCAATGATTTGAATTCCAACTGTTTTTAATTGCTTTAGGGAGCTCAACCTCCTCATATTCCCGGCGCTACACATGCACAACCTCCTAGAATGTTTGGAATGCCACAACTTCCTAATCAAGCTACGACTACCATTCCACCTGCCATGGGTCAACCTGGAGCACCTCTGTCAGGAACATCAAAGATTGATCCTAATCAAATTCCAAGGCCTGTTCCAAGTGCCACACCAATCGTGTATGAAACTCGCCAAGGCAACTCGGCAAATCCTCCTCCGGTACAATCTCTGGTCATTTCATAGGAATAGAAAGAAAATTACTCAATTCATTTCACCTGGAATTTTTTTAATTTGGCTATTCCCTTTGATCTTTATTTAAGCTTAGGCTCATCATTCTATTTCTAGGTTGTCATTGCATGTATGCATACTGCTATCACAATTTGAATTGATTATCTATCCTAATAATGACTTGTAATCTTTTGAAGCCTGCTACAAGTGATTACATTGTCAGAGACACTGGAAATTCTAGTCCACGATATGTGAGATGTACCATCAATCAGGTCATAACAAACTGTGCAAATTTATTGTGGTTTCTTTATTCTGTAATTGTGTATTTTTTAATGAGGTCTGTGCTGCAATTTCCCCATCGGTACTCACCATGATGTTTTATGCTCTTGTTTACTTTTCTTTTTGTTGAACAGATCCCTTGCACGGCCGACCTTTTGACAACCTCTGGAATGCAGCTAGCTTTGTTAGTTCAACCTATGGCCCTCCCTCATCCATCGGAGGATCCTATTCAAGTAATGCCCAAGCAACTTGTACTTCTAGTTCGCTATCCAATCTGTCAGGCCTACCATGAAATTTAAAATTTTTGTGTGCTCATCAGATTTTAAACATTTCTTGTATAGGTTGTGGATTTCGGGGAAAGTGGTCCTGTTCGATGTTCTCGTTGCAAAGGTTACATAAATCCTTTCATGAAGTTTATTGATCAGGGAAGGAAGTTTATCTGCAATTTATGCGGTCAGTACTATTTATATTGTGTGCACATATCACACATTCGACAATATCTGGCTTTTTAATTATTCTTGTATTCATTCATTTCTGTTGCATGCGTTTCATTGCTGTCAAAACTTAAATGATTAATTACGCTTACACTTAGCGAATCAGACAGTGTGAATGTGTGATTATTATTTGAGAGCTTTTGTTACGAAGCTTTTAAATTAACATTTATGTTTGAAATGTAATAATAGTCTCCGAGTATCTTAGTTGTCAGCTATAGGTTCTTAGTATGTTGGATTTTATCAATTTTGCATTTGTTTTTTTTTTTGCACATATATGCCACTTACATTCTGATCATATATCTGGAAATCTTTATTCCATGTTGAATAAATGCCATGAACACACATTGAGCTTGTCTATTTCTGCTCTATGATCGTGTTTCTGTAATGTAGTAAGATGACAATGTCACTGATTATGCTATATCCTTTCAGGGTTTACTGATGATACTCCTCGTGACTACCATTGCAACCTTGGTCCTGATGGCCGGCGTAGAGATGCTGATGAGAGGCCTGAGCTTTGTAAAGGAACAGTTGAATTTGTTGCTTCAAAAGAGTACATGGTTTGTTGAAATTTATAAATTCGTAAATTAAATTGATACATGTATATTTCTACTTATCTTTGGATAATGTATAAATAACGTGATTATTTAACATTTGGTTGGCTCAACTTAGTAACAAATTAGTTCCCGCAGGTAGATATATCTTTTACCCCTTGTCTTCTTGATTGACTGCTATCCTGTTGCAAAGGAGTTAAGACAGAATCTTTCCTTTAACAACTTTGAGTGATCCTGCATTCCAGGAGTAATAACCAAAGGGTTAAGATGAGCCAAAAGAAAGAAAGGAGAAAAGAATTTAAACAATTCAAAATTATGCTAACATTTGGTACCATTTAGTTGTATGAAATTATTGTGTCCAGGGGTTTATGGAAGGCGTTTTTGAACTTGTTTCTTTTTATTCTTTCATCAATTCTGTATCTTTTGTTATCTAATTGGGTTATAGTACAATTCATTCTTTTGGATTGATTCTTATTCCAGGTCCGCGACCCAATGCCAGCCGTGTATTTTTTCCTAATTGATGTATCCATGAATGCCGTGCAGACTGGCGCCACTGCTGCAGCTTGCAGTGCAATTAGTCAAGTTATTTCTGATCTTCCTGTGAGTTTCATATCAATTTCTAGAAAGGATGTTTTTTAGTTCTTTCTTGTTGTAATTTATTGATTTAGTTCACTTTCCCCTATTGTTCTCCTTGTTGCATTTTATCAATAGACGTGGAAACTATACTAAGATCGTAGTTTGGGGCTTGATCTATTATTTTTCTTTAATCATTAATTGTAAAAGATTTTAAATTATTGCTTCAAATTTATCTGCTGGATTTGTTGCTGTTAAATCCTTAAGAATGGGGTTCTTTCACTGTTTGAACAAATCATAAGTTTGACCCATTTTTTTATGTAAGAATTTCTGTAGGCATTATTGTATCTCGAGGCTTATTTCTTTATCGGAACTCTTCTAGATAAGTTATTACTGAAGTGTTCCTTTCCTTAGTTTCAACTTAGTCACAAGATGCACGTATCCCACTGGTCTGATTTTTAGTTTTTCTTAGTTCTGATAGGATGTACTAGAGTTACTGTTGTTGATGCAATATTTTTGTGTATGTATTTTGTTCTCTTGAAAGTGACTTGTTTGTGCAATAAGGAGAAAAATTGAAATGTAAGTTCTTGTTTTAGTTACAAATTAGAGGTTGTGAAGTGGGATTGGCTCCACATTAGCCTTTGAGTCTGTTTGTTGATATAACTTTGTTTGACTATTGCTTTTCTTTGTTCTCTTGATAGTATGCTGTTTGTGCATTAAAGAAAAACTTACAATTTTAAGTGTGAATTTGTTGATGTAACATCGTGTAGTTGTTTTTAGTTTGCTGTATGCTGTTTGTGCATTAAGAAAAACTTGAAATTTAATTTTTTATTGTAGTAACAGAATAGAGGTTGTGAAGTGCCAATGGCTTCACATGAACCTTTGAGTCAGTTTCGGTGTTCATGGTTGAGGGTTTTAATATTTATTCTAAGTGTATATGTTTTAGTTGAGAAATCTAATACGGATTATTGATTTATGTCAGTTGTGTTTCCTGTACTTCAAATGAATATCATTTCTCAAATGGGCTTTGGGTGAAAAGTTTATCAACAAAATCATAAAATGGGTTTTCAAATGTGTGTGATAGACCAAATGTGTTTCAATTGTGTGCTTTCGTTAAATATAGTTTTGGGAATATGCTAGACTATTTCCATTGAATGTGGTGGTAAATCATGGGATTTTATGATTTTAGCTAAGTTATGATGGTTGTACATCAGGGATGGCTAATTGTTCTTTGCAATGCATTCTAAAGATAACGCAAGTCTTCTACTTTATTTCTGCAATAATCGATGTCTGACAATGTTAGTTGAGTTGGAGGGGTCGATACACGGTCTTGATCTTTCCTTTCCCATTTTGTCCAATGATTTCTTCTCAACACATATAAAAATTATAAGGCGATGGAAATTCAGTTGCTTAATGTGTTAATTGCTTATTGCAGGAAGGTCCTCGAACTCTAGTCGGAATAGCAACATTTGACTCAACAATCCATTTTTATAATTTGAAACGGGCACTGCAACAGGTCAGTAATCGTTGCTTCATTTAACATCCCCTCTTTCAGGCAACTATTATCTTGGGTGGAAGACTTTTTTGTGGTTTCATCTTGTCGGGCAGGGGCAGGTGCATATGGCTCCCATGGGTAGGGGTGAGCGTTCGATCGAGTCGAGTCGAGTCAAAAAATTTCGAGTTATTCGAGTTGACGAGTTATATTTTACAACTCAAACTTTATTTGAAATTTTTTCGATTCGAGTCGAGTTTAAGAAATTCGATTCGAGTCGAGTTTTCGAGTTCATATAAAAATTTAATTGTAATTATTTATCATGTTATAGTAGGGTTTGATTCCAATTTAAACTCATTTCTCTAATCATATAAGATATGCATATATATATTTTTTCACATGTGACAATATTTCTTAATATTTTTATATGTCAGTATCTATATATCATAAAAAATAGAGCGACTCGTCTCGAACTTAAAAATAAATCCACTAATTACTAAGAATTTCGAGTTATTTGAATTTCCATTTTACAACTCAAACTTTATTTTAAATTTTTTCGAGTTATTCGAGTTTATGAAATTTCGAGTCGAGTCAAGACGAGTCGAGTATTTTTGCCTCGAGTCGAGTTTTGCTCACCCCTACCCATGGGGAGCATATGCATCCCCATTTTTGGGGAAAATTTAAAAATACAATTTAATTTGTAAATAAAATTTTATTTTGCATACCCATTAGTAAATAAAAAACAGTGTATTAAAATTTTAGACCCCCATTTTTGAGATTCTGGATCCGCCACCGTTGCCGGGTGCTTTCTATTTTAGAAAGGGAAGTCAATTTGACAATAATGACTTATAGAAGATTCTAATATAAATTAATATTTACCGTCAATTAAAATTCATAAATTATAATAAAATTTTAAAAATTATCAATTAAAATATTATTATTATTATTACGTATTTAATGTAATATTTTTCAATATTAAAATTATTGAAATAAATTAAGATTTTCTTTTAATTAGTAAGGGTAATTTTGTAAATTATCATAACATTCTCAGGAAAGGGGTTTAGTGAACCAGACGAGTTAATATAACTTTCCTGGGGTTTTAATCATTTCTTAAGGAGGACATCTCCTCCCGCTGTTTATCTGTCTCTTAAAATTGAGATTTTGTTTGGTGTATGACAGGCACGAACATGTCAGGTTTCAATTTTATGGATCACTGAAAACTCTTTGAGCTTTGTTTTATATGATCTTTTTCTCTGATGTAATCTACTGAAGAACCTCTTCAAATTGTTCTTTAGCTGATTTTGATGTCTTCAATTTGCAGCCGTTGATGCTTATCGTTCCTGACATACAAGATGTCTATACCCCTCTTGAAACAGATGTCATTGTTCAGCTTTCTGAGGTTAATTCTTAGTTTATGGGATTTTTCCTTATATTTGTTGAAGTTTACAGTGGCTGAAGCTATCATGACATACTTGAGATTTCATAAAAATATGTTCTGCTGACTATGGTTTTTTATTCCGAGATTCAGTGCCGGCAACATTTAGAGCTATTGCTTGAAAACATCCCAACAATGTTTCAGACTAGTACTACTGCTGAGTCATGTTTTGGTGCTGCAATCAAGGTAAGCCACTTCAAGGTGATACTATAAATAAACAGATAAAGTTCTAGTCCACTAAACCCCACTGATCCAACCACTGGGGCAACATAATGTCTAGAACGTCACAATTTTGTCATGGGTTAATCTGTTTCCTAATTAAGCAAATCCATTTTTGTTATAGTTATGAATATAACAAAAAGTGGAACTTGTTCAAGGTTTGGAAGGCAAGAAACTTAACCTCTGCTGCTTAAACAAATTATGTTCAATGACTTTAGCTTTCTTTGAGGTTTCTGGAAAGTTAATAATGCCTGGTCATAATTTAGGGTGTACAGCAATTCCTGTACATTTAAAGTGTAGATGTTGATATCTCGGTGTTCTTTTTATATTTCAGGCTGCGTTCTTGGCCATGAAAAGTACTGGAGGGAAGCTTCTAGTATTTCAGTCAGGCAAGCTCTTGTCTACCTATTTAACATTTGCATGTTTCGGAATGGCGTATCATACAGCTCTCATTCACACAAGTTACTGCATCATTCCCATAGTTCTCTGTTGAACATATATATGTTCTGTGACAGTTTTGCCATCAGTTGGTATTGGTGCCCTTTCTTCTAGGGAGGCTGAAGGGAGAACTAACATTTCTGCTGGTGAAAAGGTTTGTATATGGCTTTTAATTGTTTCCTCTCTTATGTTTATTTTTACTTGAATAATAGTGCAATGCTATTTTTTAAAACTCTTTTTCCCCATAGTATAATTGTTCTTTTAGATAGTTATACCTTCAGACTTGCAACCAAAAGAATGTGGAATCTTCTGTTTGTTTGTCCAGCTTCAGTGTTATAGTTGCTGCATCTCATCTCTGAAACCTGCTTAAGTGCTTAATCTGTTTAACATTTGCAAATTGATTCTATCATGTATTCAGAATATTTTCTGATTAATCTGTTTTCTGATTTATTAGTAGAAATGCTTCTTTGATCTTCTAGATGTAGATATTGATAATCCTCTTTTGAATATCATGCTTGGCATGGTTTCATGTTTTCTGATTTGATTATCTTATTTTCTGTTCTTTCATATTGAATCTCTGGTGATATATTTTCTTATTATAATTCAGAATATTTGTGATTGAAACAAGAACTATTTCCTATTCAATGGAGGATAGAATTCTGCTTCTGTATTGATTTTAATTTTTAATTTTCCGTTTCTATTTGTTTAGGAGGCTCATAAATTACTGCAACCAGCTGACAAAATTCTTAAAACAATGGCAATTGAATTTGCCGAGTATCAGGTAAACTAAAAGTTTTTTGTTCCTCGATATAATCATGATGTGATAATAAAAATCTGTCTGATGGATGCTTGTTGAAATTCATACTGGTTATGTAATTCTGTATTATGACTGAATTTTTCCCGCATGTTCTATTGCAACATGTTGCAGGTCTGTGTTGATGTGTTTTTAACTACTCAGAGTTATGTAGACATCGCTTCCATCTCTGTCATCCCAAGAACTACTGGAGGCCAGGTATTAACATAATATTTACCTTATTTTTATTTATTAATCTTTTTTTGTTTTACCTGCTGATAATTTAATACAAATTGTTATCTTCTGGAACCATACTTTAATATAAATGGTGAAGTTGTTTGTTACTCTGCTTCAATTGAATTTCATCTGCAGTCTGCACTATTCTCTTGATTTAAATTTTAAGTTTCTCTAATTTTAAAGTTATATTAGCATAAGATCTTTTATGTACACTTTAAGATTCAAGCTTTTAAAAGTATTTCTCATGATTTAAAACTATAAAATTTTGTTAATGAAAAATGTTAAAATAACTGTGAAACATATGTAACCGAGTTAGTACAATTTCTATTATAAGTCATCCTAAGTACCTCTTCTCAACCAAATCATATTGCTAAGCTCTAATTCCTGCTCATGAAGAAGCATTTCAGTGAACCAGCTACTTTGAAGTTTGTAAAGTGCACTAAGTTGCAAACCCTGCATGCGACTGCGCTTTAAAATTTTCTGTTGCATGGTACTTCAATATCTTTGTATGTTGGTGCTTATTGGACATCTTTGTTCTTAAGTCAGGAAACACAACGCAAATTTGTTACTGAAATCAGAACAGGCTAGATTTTTGATCTTTCTAACTCTGTGCTACCGGAATCTCCAATACCATATCCAAATAATTTATGTATGGGCTTGCTGAGTTTCCTTGGTTAAACGGTGGTAATTGGTAAACTATGGATGAGGTGCATCTCAAGTTTAAAGGTAGCAGTAAAAATATAATGGATGAGTGGCTTATACCCCATTTTTTTCAGTTATTAAGTTGTCTTCACTTAATCCTCTCTTTGTGTGATAAACTACATGATTCTCTTGTCATTGTTAGTGAACTTGCTGGTGTCATATCTCCTCCACCCACTTGTTTGCTGCTCCCAGTAGAGTATAATCAATAAAATATCTAGCCTGATACATAACTTGGTGAAACTTGAAAGCCTGACTCTATATTGATGTATATATTATTCGGTCAAATCTCTACTTGTCGAACTCTATGTATGAGGTCTTCAGGGTCAAGACTACATAGTTATTTCTTTAGTGGAAGACTTACTTTTCAACACATTTCTCCAAATTCCAGGTTTATTATTATTACCCCTTCTCTGCTGTATCTGATCCTGCAAAGCTCTACAATGACCTTCGATGGAACATCACTAGGCCCCAAGGTTTTGAGGCTGTCATGCGTGTAAGATGCAGCCAGGTGACGTTTCTGTTTTGCTCTGTTTCTTAAGTGAAATATTGATAGTTGGCTTTATTGGAACGTGATGATAATTTAACCATATTTTAACGTGTTTGCCCCTTGTATACTTATAGGGTATTCAAGTTAATGATTACTCTGGAAATTTCTGCAGACGCATTCCAACTGACATTGACCTACCTGGGGTTTGTGCTCCTTTTGAAAAATACTTGGTCTTATATTCTTGTTAATTTGTGTTTGCTTCTGAACCACAGTTATTTTATCATTTTATCCTTTAAGAACGATTAAAAAATCTGATCGTAACCCCTTGCACTGTTTGGTTAACATACTATGAATGAGCTAGGGAAATGAATGATGAGTTATTGAGTATACATCCTAGTGGTTTGTTTCTTGGTATATGACTGGAGTTGATATATTTGGTGTGGTATGGGGCTGACAAGTGTGTGCAAATTTTTATTGGTTTTTCCTTTTGTTTGAAGAGTTTTACAATCATGATTTATGTCCTCCTTGAGGTATTCAACGCGTTGTAACGTGGTTAATTAAAGAAAAATTAAGCTGTCAAAGAGTCGGAGCAAAGTACTTGTGTTGCAATGCTTATCTTAAAAATTCCTCATGAGTTCTAATATTTAGTATGAAATAACCACTTCCAAAATGTGATATTCCTTATTCAACAATTTTCCCTTCTCATGTATGTTCTTTTGTGCTTTCACAAGCCATGTTTTTGTGGCTCATGAATTGGTAATTTTGTTCAAAAGAAATTTTTACACATTTTTCTGCTAGAAGGGTTTTGGCAAGGTTAAGTTCTGCTTGAGCAGATTTTGTGTGTTTTACTATTTTTGTTTAAACCCATGATCAGTCCTTTCCGTTATGCAGATTGATTGTGACAAATGCATATTGGTAACCTTAAAGCATGATGACAAATTACAAGATGGTGCTGAATGTGCTTTTCAGGTACTATTTAGTGGTATCTGAATCTTTAATGCCCATGGTGTTTCTTACATTATTTGTTAGCATTGACACGTTAAGAGTTTTTATGCATTTATTATATTTCTATAATATTCTTGCTGTCACTTTCCAGTGTGCCCTTCTGTATACCACTGTCTATGGGCAAAGAAGAATTCGAGTCACAAACTTATCCTTGCCATGCACAAATATGCTAAGTAATTTGTTTCGCGCTGCTGACTTGGATACTCAATTCGCAAATTTCTTAAAACAAGGTACTCAACTCTGCATTGTACATCTTTCTTTACTTTCTTTTCCCTTTTTGGTGAAATGGTTGTGCAACTTTTTTTTGCTCAGCCAAAAAGAATATTTTTATTAGAACCCAAAGGGTAATTAAAAACAACTGCAACACCTGATCAACATCTTTAAAACTCCAAAAGACACCCTAGACGCACACCTCAAAAACACCGTGAAACAACTCAGACCAAATAACACCAAAATACAAACGATGAGAATCACCCAAAGTTCAATAACTAAACAACACATTACTGTTAAAGAACAAAACCCATATAGACACCAACGATTAAAGAAGTAATGATTACAGTGAAACCACTTCAATTTTTTGTAACCTTCCTACTCAATTTAATGTTTGCTTTGCTTCAAACTGTGATTAGAAGATGTTCCACGTTGCCATTATTTTTCACATTATGGATTTATCTTTTATAGATGAGATGTTACTTGGTTATTTATCCAATGAATCATAATATTCTTCATGGAATCGTTAATTTGATGTGCGAGAATACTGACATTGTAGTGTGTTTCTCTAATTTACCTTGAACGCAGCTGCAATTGAAATTCCTACAGCCCCACTTCAGCAAGTGAAGGACCAAGTGACAAATCTTTGCATCAACACTCTGCTTTCATATCGTAAATTTTGCGCCACGGTATCATCATCTGGACAGCTTATTCTTCCCGAGGCTCTCAAGCTTCTTCCTCTATATACTCTTGGTATAAATATTACTTTTTGTTTATTTACTTGATCTATCTCATTCATTTCCATTATTATTATTTTAGTTAATCTCCATTTGCCAATTCATGTTCTCTTCCATTGTCGTATTCTCAAAAAAATATTGAATATTTTTCATCTGTTGATAAATAGTCTTTTCCTTTCTTCAGCGTTAATCAAGAGTACAGGGTTGCGAAATGATGGCAGAATAGATGACCGGTCCTTCTGGTTCAATTATGTTTCCTCCCTTTCTACTCCTTTGGCAGTCCCACTGGTTTATCCCAGGATGTTTGCCATCCACAACCTTAATTCAAAGGTAATAAATCTATAGCCGCCCTACTAATGGCATTACTACCGAAATGTACCATTTTTAAAAATTATTCACTAAAATAACAATATTCCAAGATTATTTACCGGAATAACACCCATTTCTAACACGTAGGGCAAAAGCGCGACTGACCTTTGTCCTACGTGGCAGTCCAGTCAACAGATTCTAGGAACGTCCCTGATTTAGGTGAAAGGCGTGGCTGACAAAGTGCGCCTTTCAAGGGTTTGAAAAAAATATAAATATTAAATGAAACGCTGCCTTTAGAAAATAAATCATGTTGTTATTTGAACTATACATATATTGTAAAACTTTGAAATGCCATAACTTTATGCTTGGGTGTTCGGTTGAGGTGACTTTTTTTGAATTCACATAACTCTTCAAGATCTACCTGGTAGCAAGGCACCTTGTCGCCGTTTTCATCTCAATAAACCTCATTTTGGCCTTTAATTTTGAATTTTTCAGGATTTGTAAATATTTTTAATTTGTCAGACTTAAAATTTCAATATTTTTTTTCTAAAATATTTTGGTTTCCTTTCAATTTGGTCCATGTGGTGCAAAATATTGCCATAAAGTTGGTATGAAAAAAATGATTTTTCTCAAACTTCATGGCTGACCAAGTGCGTCTTTCACGTGAATCGTGGAATTTTTTGGAATCAAAGGCGTGCCCTGTCAAATGCACTTTCTAAAAGGCGCGGCTGACAGGGTGCGCCTATTCCCTATGTGTCAGAAATGGGTGTCATTTTGGTAAATAATTGAGAATTGGTGTTTTAGTAATTAATTTTTAAAAAGGGTATATATAGGTAAAAAAAAAGTCTATGCTAACAGACAATTTTCTGCTTGTTGGACAGGAAGGGGATGATTCTATTCTTCCTCCTACAATCCCGCTTTCTAGTGAACATGTCAGTGATGATGGAATATATCTTCTTGAGAATGGTGAGGATGCTTTAATATATTTTGGGAGCTCAGCGGACTCGAGTATCCTGCAACAACTTTTTGGCTTCACCTCAGTTGATGAAGTCCCCACTCAGGTACTTCGTTTTACTGTGTTTCTTATAATCCTCATTGATTTATTAGAATCATTTTGTGAATTCTGACCATAATCACACATAAGGAAAGTGTTGAGGACCTGAAATTGTTTTCCTTTGCCCTATTTATTTTAAAATAAATTGAACATTTGAATACTAAACTCGAATGGCCCAGCATATATTAAATTGACCTCATCCATGTTTAGTTTCACTATCAAACTCCCTGTATATTGATTTTGTCTGCATGCTAAGATTCACTTTCCTTCCATTAAAGGTGTGAATTTCCCTTTGTTATTTTGGAGTGTGATTTTTGGATTGAATAAGAAGAGTCTTGAAAGCTGTTGTGTTTGATGCCTGAATAGTATGAAGCTGAAATGAGTGAACTTGGATTAGAGTTTTTGGTGTATATTCCATGATATGTTTTGCTTGTCAGCATTATACTGTGCCTGGACCCTTTCACCTACCTATTACTGACACTGTCAGCATTGTATGTTCAGTTTGTGATGCAGCAATTTGCCAATCCTTTATCAAAGAAGTTAAATGATGTTGTAAATGTGATTCGCCAACAAAGATGTTCCTACCTTCGGTATGATTAACGGTTCTTACCTTAGTGTTACTTTACTCATAAAAGAACAGTTTTTGCTCCATCTCTTTTACAGCAAAAGTGTGAAGTATATTTGGCTGTTTAATGCAATTTTATCCTCATTCTTTTGCAGCTTCAAATTGTGCAAAAAGGGGGATCCATCAGGTCAGTGCATTGAACTTTCCTTCTCGCGCAAACTACGATACTATTTGATAAATGATCATATGTGGAATATTCAACCAAAATAACCCCTGATTTTTCCAACATGGCATCATATGAACTTTTCTCAACTATGTAATTTGAGAGTGAGGCTAAGGGTGTTTAATGGTTGCCCAAGGATTGTTTGCCTTAAGCTTTGTGACAATGAAGCAAATTGCTTCTATGCTCGCAGGTTTCTTATTGTCGGAGTAATTGGTATATAATCATATTATGGCATTCTCATGATTCAATGCTCTACATTTTCAGGAATGCTGTTCTTATCTTGCATGGTCGAAGACAAGAATTCGGGTGGCCCATCTTATGTCGAGTTTCTTGTACACATTCATAGGCAAATCCAAATGAAAATGTCATGATAAGTTTCAAGCTTCCTCAGTTAAGCTCAACAGGTATTTGGTTTTGATTCGGGATTTTGCATGAAGCACAAAGAAAAAAGAGAGTTGAAAGTGAGATGAGAAATCCGAGTGGCCTCCTACTCGGAGTTTCTTGTATTTGTGGCGAAAGAGTGTTATTATGCTTTTCACAAGTTGTGATCGTCCAACATTTTATGATGCACTTGGAGATTAAGTTACAAGGAAACATGGTAATTCCAGAACTTTAAAGATTATATATGTAGGATCGCCTAAAGATTTTTATTGAGTATAAAATAATTTATTTTTGACTTTAATGGGTTGTTAAATTAATGTCTATACAAGTATAATTATGTATTGGTTTGATCACCTAAAGATTTTTATTGAATATAAGCTAGAAATCAGTGGTAAAACCAAAAACAAATAATCTATTTGTGAAAATAATATCATTACAGGTGTATGAAATAATCTCTGGTTATATAAATACCAATTATTAATAATTTATATCAATTTCGTATGGCCTGGGTTCCGACTGGTGGACTTGAAGTTGGACTGATTTCAGGGTTCCACATTTAAATTGAAATAAGAGTAGATTGCAGCATTATATTAAAAGAAGAGCAGTAGTTGTAAGAAACTTACCCTTTTCAGAGCTCGTCCTTGGCCGGGTCTTGTTGGACAATTAGAAGGCAATAAACATAGAGCCATATTCAAGTTTGCAAACAACTTGATAAATTTCTAAAGGGATAAAACTTGATAATTTTCTAAAACAACTTGATAAATTTCTAAAGGAAACATGGAGGAAAAAAATTATTCTAGCTTGATAAATCTTGGCCCATGAGAAGTGAAATTATCTTTCTTTAACTCTTTTTACCCTAGCCGCCTAAATTAGATAAGTTGAATTTTAAATTTAACTTAAACTCTTATCACATCAACCCTTTTCTTTTTCCTATACACGCCTAAAACCTATCATTAGCCTCACTAAATCGGTCACTTTAAACTCTTAACCTTTTACTTTTCATCTACCCTAGCCGTTCAAGAGTCAAAGACCTTTCACTTTTATCTTTGCTCATCTTTATCAAGCAAGAACACCAAGATTCGCTCTCTTCTTTTTCTTTTGTCTAAAACGCCCAAGTTTTCACCTTGTTTCCATGGGTTCTCATCCACACCTTTCAAGATCTTTTTCAATAAGGAGATCCACGAAAAACATGAGGAAAATTTCGCCTCAAGATCATTTTGCCATGAGAAGCACTTTGACTTCAAAGGCGAGCTAACCGTGGAATTTTCTCAGGATTTCATGGCGGTAGTAAACCTGCACAAGTGAGAACTTTTCTGCCAACAAAAGGGAGAGGTCTACGCAAATATTGTTAGGGAATTCTATGCCCACTTAACCACCAAGGATAACCCCTTCTTGATTATACGAGGCACATGCGTGCGTTTTTATGAGAGTTATATCAATTTCATGTCTAAATTGAGGGATAAAAAGGATGAACATCGGGAGTATGCTGAATCTATGACTGCTGCCAAGAGGAATAAGTTGCTGGCAAATCTGTGTGAACCGGGCACAATATGAATTGTGTCATTCAAGGGACATCCTAACAATCAAGAGACTGACACTGAAATCTCAACCGAAGGGTAGAACCACTTTTTTAAGGCAAATCTGATACCAACCACCCACAACGAAACGATGTCAGAGGAACGACTGGCATTACTGCACTCAATCATAGTTGACCAAAAAATTAATGTTAGTCAGATCATCATCGAAGAAATATATAAATGTGATGGTAAGTCTAATGACAGTTTGTTCTTTCCCTTATTGATTTCTAACATTTTCATGAGACATAGTGTGCAAAAGATTAATTCAGACAAAGGCCAAGAAATTAAGGGCACCATATTCACGTCGGCTTTATGGAGACAACTCACTACCGTCGAATTCAAAGACAAAGGTAAGGGGAAGACAAAAGAATCAACGCCAACGCCTAAGGTGCCAAAGGCAGAATTCGATACTCCTATGCCAACTAGTGCAGTTGCATTACTCTCCTAGATCTACCATCGCCAGGAGATCATTCTCCAAAAATTAGAGAGAGCTGAGAAACATGTCAAGCTTTGGCAATATAGTAATGTCAGAGATGTTGCCATCAGGCAAGCTCTTGAAAGATTGTCCCCAGATTTCCTGCCAGCAATGATGCCATGCCAGCCAGTCCCAGATCAGTTCAAATCTCGACACACTCGGATGCCACCGTCCTAGTCTCGCCAGTTTAATTTGAATCAGCCAAGTCAGAAACACCGCCAGAGTCAGAAGAAGAAGTTCAGAAAAAACCTGCTACAACGCCTACTACCCCTGCCTCGTCTGCCGCCGCTCCTGTCGCGTTGGAATCGGTGCAGATTGTCAAGGAAGCTGGACCTTTCATTGTCGCCTCAAAGCCAAGCATGAAAGGAAGGAAATGAATGGCCCCGATCGTGGGACCTTTGTCAAGAGAAAAACTCGCGTCACACGAGAAGTCTCCGAATAGGAGTCCTCCTTGTTATGAGTATAGTGTAGGCAGGTAGGATTGTTGTTGTAAAAGTCAATGGTTGTTGAGGAAAGTCAATACAGACGGTTAAGATATATTGTTAGTTTACTGTTAGTTACCGACTTACTCAATATTGTATAAAGCTTACCTGGTCTCTATTGAGATATTACATGTTTTATTAATAATACTCAGAGAGTACAGTCTCTCTTTACTCTCTGTAAACTCTCATTACTCTATAGAACTTAACATGGTATCAATCGCTAGAGCTCCTCACTTTGGCTTCTCGTTGTGCTGTTCTCTCTCGTTATGGACGATGGGCTGTGATTGCTGAGTTGAAGCTGGTGACTCAATAATCGTTCTTGATTCGCGCTGATTTCTCTTGTCGTGAGCATTTTCTGTAGTTGAAATAGCGACAGATACTCCGCAATCTTGGTAAGATTTCTTTCCTCATCTGGCTTCAATTTTTGCTTCAGATCTCTGTTCTGTGAAGGATTATCGTATTGAATCCTTTATTCGTCTGTCTTGTTGATTAATGAGTTGTGAATAGACTGATGATTCGTTGATTAATCCTAGTTTAGGATCTGAATCTCTTTAACTGTTGGTGTGTTTTTGAGATATCATAGCCTTCGTCTGTGTTTTCTTTTCTTGAGGTTTCGTTTGACTGATTGGTGCTAAGCTTTTGCGAAATCAGTGGTTCTATTTGCTCACCCATTTCTTGGCTGGTGCTTAGTGTTTCTCTGTTGTCAAATGTGTTATGTTTTTCTTGTGCCTGCCATCTGTTCGACGAATTGTCTCTGTGGCGTTTCTCTTCTTTTTACTCTAGAGTTTGGTGTTTTCGTAGTCTGTTGGTATGGCTCCTGAGTCCACTGAGAGTTCAACCACCATTCTTACTTCTCTTACGTCCACTGTCAGTGATTATAATGTTCAACAATTGCCCAAACTGGATACGGTCAAACTCACTGAAGGTACTTATATACTTTGGAAGCACCAAGTGTTGCTCATTGTTGAGGGTTATGGTTTGATGCCTTTTATCTTGGATCATAAAGTTCTTGAGAAAATAGTGGTTGGTACGTCTGGAGATACAGTTTCCAATCCCATTTTTCTAGCATATCTCAAGCAAGACAAACTACTGGCGTCGTGGTTACTTTCTACGATTGCTCATGAGGTTCTTCATTATCTTACGGGGTTAACAACCTCTCAGTCGATTTGGAATGCGTTGGCCAGACGATATGGTGCTAGGTCATCTTCTAAAATCTTTGCACTTCGACACAGCCTGCATTCTCAGAAGAAACAGAACATGTCAGTTAGTGAGTATCTTGCGAAAATTAAACATATTTGTGATACATTGAATGTGTCTGGTAATGTTGTGTCTGAGCAAGAGCAGGTGAGTGTCATCCTTGCTGGCTTGACTGCAGAGTTCGAGTTAGTCATTACCTTTGCTTCTCGTGAGAATCAGTCCCTTGAGAGTGTCTCGGAAATGCTTCTTGAGTGTGAAGCAAGACATAAGGAATTTCTATCTGATAGCTTTTCTATTCAGGTCAATGTTGCAACTCGCACGCCAACTACAAAAACTGATGAAATGGATGATAAAGAGGAATTTTCTGATGATTAGTTCTCTGATCAGGGAGTCTTTTCCAGGGGTCAAAGGGGCACTAACTTTACTCGAGGTCGGGGTCGTGGACGTTATGGGTCTAATCGACCTCAATGTCAGATGTGTGGGAAGTTTGGCCATTTGGTTCATAAGTGTTATCATCGGTTTGATCACACCTATCAGGGTCAAACATCAAATAATTCTAGGGGTGGCTATCATGGTCAGAAATCTTTTGGTTTTAACCAACGCCTTGTCTCAACTTTTTCGGGTCCTTCTTCTTCACAATTTCAGGCTTACTCTTATGTTTTTTCTCCTACTAGTGTTTATACTGCGCCCTATCCTACGTCTTTTATGCCTTCAGCTCTCTTCATGTCTCCAGCTGCTCCTTCTGGATTCTCTCCTTGTTTTGTTCTGACATCATCTCCTTCAGTAGTTCCTCCTCCTACTATTCCTCAGGTTTATCCAGCTGTAGGTGGTCCTTCTTCCACCAATTCTACAGAAGTGGTTTGGTTCCCAGACTCAGGTGCTACGCACCACATCACAAACGATCGTGGTAATCTTCAAACTGATACTGCTTATACAGGTAAGGATTCTCTTCTCATGGGTAATGGTCATGAGGTTAAAATTACACATGTTGGGACTTGTGTTTTATCAACTGGACATAGGTCCTTGCGATTGCAGAATTTGTTGTGTGTCCCTGATATAAAGAAAAATTTGTTATCAGTTTCTCAGTTTACGCGTGATAATGGAGTCTTTTTTGAGTTCCACTCTCGGTTTTGTCTTGTTAAGGATGCACAGACCAAGGTGCCTCTTTTGGAGGGGAAGCTCACTCCTAAGGGTCTTTATGAGCTTCGTTCGATTGCTGTTACAGATGGTCATCGTGGCTCCAGTTTTGCGAATAATTGTTCTGCTTAGTCCTATACAGTTTCGTCCACTTCGGATACTTTGGATCTCTGGCATAGACGACTCGGTCACCCATCTTTGTCAGTTCTCAAGACAGTACTTGATTCTTGTAATATTTCGTTTAAAACTAATAAATTGTCCACTGTGTGTTCTCCTTGTTTGCAAGGGAAAGCACATAAGCTTCCCTTTTCGTTGTCTACCACTGAATATACTGCCTCTTTTCAGTTGATTGTTTCGGATGTTTGGGGGCCTGCTTATCTTGAGTCGGATGGGTTTTTGTATTATGTTTCGTTTATTGACGTCTATAGTCAGTTTACGTGGTTGTATTTGGTTAAACGTAAATCAGACATTTTTCAGTGTTTCGTAAATTTTCATAAAATGATTGAAGTACAATTTGAGTGCCACATTAAAGCGTTACAAACTGATGGGGGTACTGAGTTCAAGGCTTTGTCCAATTGGTTGAGTGAACATGGCATACAACATCGCATATCCTGTCCGTACACGTCTGAACAAAACGGGAAGGCCGAGCGTAAGCATCGACATATTGTCGAAATGGGCTTAACATTACTTGCTCAAGCTAGTCTATCATTAGATTTTTGGAGTCACGCTTTCATTACGGCTGTTTTCTTGATTAATAGGCTACCAATAGTGACTTTACATGGTAAATCTCCTTTTGAGGTTGTGTATAAGCAAAAGCCGAATTACAAGTTTCTTCGAATTTTTGGGTGCGCATGTTTTCTTTTGACTAGACCATTTAATCCTCATAAATTGGAGGCAATGTACCTTCTTAGGATATAGCCCCAAACATAGAGGATACAAATGTCTTACGACTGATGGCAAGATCATTTTGTCACGCCATGTTATTTTTTATGAGACGGTTTTTCCAATGTCACTTCAATCCTCTTCTTCTTCGTCATAGTCGTCTACTGCCTATGGTGATTCTTTCGTGGCTCATTCATGTTCTTATGGAGATTTCCCACTGTTTTTAGTGTCTCCTTCTCGTGTTACGGACTCTGCTCCTACTCATGTGGTTCCGGGTCGAAATGGTCCTCCTCCTGATGTTAATCAACCGGTACCTGGGAATGACTTATTGGGTCGAGAAGTTTCTTCTAGAGGTGTAGCTTATACGTCTGTTGAGGCCCATGAATCTTCTGCGTCGTTTAAGAATTTTAATAGACATGTCTCAGCTGGGCCTGTTGTGCCTGATGATGGCATGGCCCGTGCGTCTTTAGACACCCATGATACTACTCAAACTGCAGTCTCTCCTATTATAGACCCATCTCCTAATATCGACTCACCTGGGGTGGGTTCGTCTCAAAGTAAAGAGTCGTCTCTTGTGTTGGATCCGTCTCCTGCTAGAGGGCCTCCTGTGTTGGATTCGTTATTAGTGGGCTCTATCTTAGCTCCATCGGACCCTATCCTAAATATGGGTCTTGAGGAGAGTTTACCGGGTGGTCTAGGTCAAGTCCAAAATTCTGTTGATTCTTCGTATTTCGATGATATTCATTTGGCTCAGTCCAGTCTAGGGTTTTCCGTTCCTGAATTAGGGGTTTCTGGGACATGGGTTGTTTCTTCTCTTCCTCCCACCGTTCATGTTGTTAATTCTCATCCGATGGTCACAAGAGCGAAAGATAGGATTCGGAAGCCCAAGGTGTTTTCTGTGGATTTTTCTCCGCCGTGTTCTTCTGCGTTTGTTGAACCTCAGAACATTCGGGAGGCTATGCAGACTGAGCAATGGCGGCAAGTAGCTCAAGCCGAGTATGACGCTCTTATTGCTAATAACACTTGGACGCTGGTTGATCTTCCCCCTGACAGGCATGTTGTGTCTTGGAAGTGGATTTTTAAGTTAAAGCAAAATGCCGATGGTTCGATTTCTCGTCATAAAGCCAAACTCGTCGCAAAAGGGTACCTTCAACGCGCTGGCTGTGATTTTCACGAAATGTTTAGTCTGGTTGTTAAACCGGCTACTGTGCGAACCATCTTATCTGTGGCTATTACCAAGAAGTGGGTTTTACGGCAAGTAGACGTCAACAACGCCTTTCTGAATGAGGATTTGGCTGAGGAGGTCTACATGACGCAGCCACCTGGTTACGAGCAAGGGTGTTCCAAAAGGTTAGTCTGCAAACTTAATAAAGCCATATATGGCTTGAAGCAGGCTCCACGAGCCTGGTTCGAGACCTTAAAATCTTATCTGCTTTCTATTGGGTTTTGTATATCTAAGTCTGACTCATCACTGTTTATTCGAATACTGGATGATAAAGTGGTTTACTTACTCGTTTACGTTGACGATATAATTGTTATTGGCTGCAATTGTATTGATGTTCAGGCTGTGATTGATGGTTTGCATAAGCGTTTTTCTTTAAAGGACTTAGGTAAGTTGAGTTTTTTCTTGGTATTGAGGTTACTTATAATCAAGATTGCTTAGTGTTAAACCAGAAAAAATACATTAAAGATTTGTTACAGAGGAGTGGTCTTGCTGAGGCAAAAGCTCTTCCTACTCTTATGGTTTCTAATTTGCATCTTTCTGTGACTTCTGGTAGTCCCATTGATGATGTCACTATGTATCGTAGTATTGTTGGTGCATTACAATATGTGTTTATTACTGGGCCAGAGATAGCCTTTGTTGTGAATCGTGTCTGCCAGTTCATGCAATGTCCTTTAGATTATCATTTCCAGGCTGTGAAGCGAATATTAAGGTATTTATAGGGGACACTTGACTATGGGTTAGTGTTTCGATCAGCTTCTCGGATGGATATTGTTGCGTTTGCTGATGCGAATTGGGGATTTGATCTTGATGATCGTAGGTCTACAATAGGGTTCTGTTTGTTTTTTGCTGGAAATCCTGTCTCTTGGGGCTCGAAAAAACAGACTATTGTTTCTCGTTCTACGGCTGAGGCTGAATATCGAGTCGTTGCTTGTGCTACAACTGAGATTCTCTAGCTTTTGTCCTTGCTTTTTGAGTTGTGTATTTCTTTCGATGGCACACCAACTCTCTGGTGTGACAATTCTAGTGCTGTAGCAGTCTCGGCTAATCCAGTTCTACACTCCAAGTTCAAGCATGTTGAGCTTGACTTGTTTTTTGTTAGGGAAAAGGTTGCTTCGGGTCATCTTTCTGTCAATGAGGTTCCTGCGTGTGAGCAAATTGCTGACATTATGACCAAGCCATTGTCTGCTCCTATGTTTACTAGGTTTCGGCAGAAGCTTGCTATCTGTGATGTTTCTTCTGGTAATGTGTAAGATATTCCTGTTACGATTGCTTGTTCTTTGTCTGTTTCTTCTTTTTTGCAGGTGGTTTCTCATTCTTTGATCACAAGTTCTTGAAGGCATAAGAAGCAGGGTGAATGTTATGAGTATAGTGTAGGCATGTAGGATTGTTGTTGTAAAAGTCAATGGTTGTTGAGGAAAGTCAGTACAGACGGTTAGGATATATTGTTAGTTTACTGTTAGTTACTGACTTACTCAATATTGTATAAAGCTTACCTGGTCTCTATTGAGATATTACAGGTAATACTCAGAGAGTACCGTCTCTCTTTACTCTCTGTAAACTCTCATTACTCTATAGAACTTAACACTCCTCTTCCTAATCTTCTTTACATTTCATTTCATTCACATGTTCATGCATTTTATTTTTCTATTTTTCATTGTATATATGTGTTGTTTTCATGCATTGAGGATAATGTACATCTTTGATTTGGGGGTGTGTGTTGGCTCAGATTTATGCCATGCCATGCATTCATGTTTACATTTCTGTTGCCATGCCATGTATGTCATATAGATCAGATTTTAGCCGTGCACACCTAACCACTAAAAAAGAAAAAGAAAATTTTACCTCGGTCAAATTTTAAAGAATGCTAACACTTTTTAGGCAAGTTTAATTTGTTTTAAAATAATTTGCCCGATGATGAAATTCGAAATCTTTAGTTGCCTATGATAGCATAATTGTAATGCCAGGTCTCTTTGGCAATTGATCTTTAGTTTAGGAAATTGAACTTTCACTTAAACCGTAGTATGCATCTAATTCCTAAACAAACTTATAGTTTTTGAAACTAAGCTCAGACTAAAAATAAAATAAAAAAGAAAAAAATTGATGTCAGGGCAAAAGAAACAAATAAGGTAACAATGTTTTGCCAAGGCAATAAAAAATTAAACTATCCTCTACCTTAAGGATAATGGATTTTGCTAGGGCTGTCATTAAGAATTAATAATATTTATGTAATTAATTTTTAGTTTCATTTTTCAAATGCAATCTATTTAATGTAACTAATTACCTTCCTAAAAAATTGTATTCTACCCATTAAATGGATTTACATAATTAATACTTACCAACAAATAGAATATGACCGTTACTTTTGTTATTGACTATTCAAATTGTGATCTCTAATTTTTCTTCCATGTGTTTTTTTTGCATTCAAAACTGTATTTTTTGGAAACAAATTTCAAAGCAATTAAGGGTCATAATTTTGAATAATCAAATAATTGAGTGCCATAATTTTGTTTCAAATCAACTGATTGATATGAAAAATTAGTATCGAGTATAATAATTGATTCTATTACAAGAAATGGAGGATTCATAAACGTTTTTCAAAAATTACTTTAATCACTTGTCGCAGATCAATCATGAAGAATTTTTACGTTGAAATTTATCCATCAGCAGATGTGCAACATACATGTATCCCAACTCTCGAGCTATCTTTTGGTTCTTCAAGCACAATAAACTGCGATAAGTACAAAAGTGAACTGCATACACAAACATATAAATCACAATTCAAGACATAAATAAACAAGATAAAAACATTTAGTATACTAATATATGAATATGAAGTATTACCTAAAACTTCAAAGAAAATACAGGATTTAATCCTGTATCGACTGCTACTTTTTTTGTCTCTTTTGTGATATAAAAGAAGCGCTTGCATCCATATTAGTTACGGCTATAATCTTCTCATTGCTAGGACAAGTAGGTTTAGAGTGACCAGATTGTTTGCATATGGAACAACTTTTAGTCAACTTCTTCCCTAATTCTTTTCCACCCATATCACGCTTCTTTTTCGGACGCCCTTTCTTTTTTGATTGCAGAAGGGGCAACACTTCTTCAACTCCAAGTGCATTGCTTAAAGAGATACATTCATCTTCTGGGAATGTGTCTCCATCTATCACTTCTTTACTAGTACTACTATTTTGCAATGCATCACAACACCATCGTACATGTAAATAGAAAGATGGGACTTTGAAACAATCTTTATGAAAAAAATACTCGTAATATATGACGACAAAGTATACCCCAAAACTCAAAAATTTTACAATTACACATAGATGTATCTCCATCCCAAAAAACTTTATGAGATATATTCTTTTCTCCTTCAAAATATCGTACTATAAATTTATTACCTTCGATATAAATTCGTACTGAATTTTTTTGAAAGCAAATGGTGTGAAGATTTGAAAAGCTTGTTCTTCCAATGGTGACTTTGTTTTCAAAGAAGATGGTCTAAGAGTGGCAACTATATTCATCTGCATACGTCCTTGACTAATTTCTTGAACTCTAAAATTCACCTAAAATATTTACGATAAAAATAATCAGTTAAGCGGAAAATGATATAAGATATTTTCATGAAAGTTTAACAAAAAAATACAAACCTGCTTAACAAAATCAGTTAAACATGTATGAGAAGAAACAAATCTCTTGATGAATGCATTTATACTCTCTGATCTTCCGGTAGTTATCATCTCTTCAAAAAAATTATCACGAAGATAAGCTGGTGCCCAAAAATATTTGTTATCGTACAGACCTTTGATATATCTATTGTCTTGCAACTTAAATTTTGCAACCATGAGGGTCCAATTGTGTTCAAACTCTTCAGGTACACTCATCTTGTACAAGTGGTAAAAACTAGCACACCAATTTTTGTAGTCATTGCGAAGAAGGGCTGCAAACCAGCAACTAAATTTAAAAGTAATATGCCAAATACAAAAGCTATGTTTTGTGGTTGACATTTCAATTGCAATTGCTTGAGCCATCCAAGGGTCTTGATCAGTTATGATAGTCTTTGGCGATTTCTTCATAATACTAACAAAAGTCTATTATTCGAAAAGACATGAAAAATTAAAATTAGTAGAAAAAATATATTTAAATTTTTTTAATTTAATTTAAAATGACATGAAAAACTAAAGTTATGAAGATATTTAAAGGCATACCTTCATCAACCACTTGAAAGTAGATGTTGTCTCATTGCGAAGGATTGCACACCCGAATAAAATAGTTTTTCCATGATTGTCTATACCAACAAAAAACCCACATGGCATGTCGTATGCATTAACTTTGTATGTGGTATCAAAACGACTACATCATCATACTTTTTGAACCAATCAAAACTTTGAGCTTGACACTAAAATAAATTTTCAAGTCTTCTATCTTCATCCACGGTAAAGGCATATTGAAACATTTTATTTTCTTGCTTTGCAGATTTCATATACTCCATAAGATTTTTTGCATCATCAGCTCCAATCATTCGCTTGACTCTATCAAAAAGGTTACGAACATCTTTGTCAATAAATGACAACTCACCATACTTGACATTTTTTTGAAGCTCCATGACTTTTAATTATTTGTCTAACTTACAGTCCAGCTTCTTTGTACAACAAGATTTGTTTTTCATCCTCAGAAGTGATAGTTCGATTTGTCGGAAGAAAATGCATTGCTTCAAGTGAAATCATACCATGATTGTGCAAATTAACAAATTTTGTAACATGCCACTCTTCTGGAAAAATATCAAAACTCTTTTTTAAAGTAATAGGCATATGAGCCTTACAATCACATTTTAAGGACTTCGTATTTCTCTGAGGTTTGAAGTGATCAGCTACCTTTAAACGTTGTTTTCCTGCACGATGGCGTAAAATATCACGCCTAATAGTTCTTCCTTTTCTCGTATCGGATCGATCTTTTCGAACAACAAATCCATGTCGTTTTGCATAATTTTTATAGAAAGTAAATGCCTCGTCTTCGCTTTCAAAGGTTTGACCAATAAAAGGTTCATCATTTGCTCATCATTTTCTTCCTCCATTAGAGGTTCATTCAAGTCGAAATCAAGCATCACTATTGTAATCACTAATTTTGTCCGGGCTGATTAGCCCTTAAATATGCTTAAATAAGAGTGGGCTTTGTTTATTCACTTTGGGCTTTGTTTAACTTAATACGTATATATACATATTATTGGTTACTATTATCAATCTACCATCACTCATCATTACACCATTGCCCTATTGTCACATAACATATATTAATATTATTATCAATATTATCATCTCTTTTATTACTATAAGATATATCGCTATCATAAGTATTATTACCATTATTAGTATTATCTATTATATTATTATTAATATCTAATATTATTATTATTGATATCCATATTATTATTATTGGACCGAATATGAAAACCCAAAACTATATATTAATAAATAAACAAGCCCAATTTATACATAATATAAATAAAACCCACAATTTATTTATTTAAAGTCCATATTACATAATAAAAAAAGCCCAAAAATATTATACATACATTATGGCCCATTTAGGCCCAGAAAATAAACCCTAATCTGCTAAAAACCCTAATCTAATATACCTCTTGTCTTTGCAGCCGCCCCCTCTCCACCGTCGGATCTGATCTAGATCTGACGGTCCAGATTGCACCAGGGCATGAGAAACCCTAGAGGCCCCTCCTCGAGCTCCAGCGCCGCAGCAGATCCACCGTCGGATCAGGATCTTGATCAACGGCCAGGATTAGGACTTGCCCAAGAGCGTGTGATCCACGCGCGTCGATTCAGTCTCCATACGCGCGCGTGCATCACACGCCCACCTCTCCAGCTGCCCAGATCGATCCACGGCCGTTTGATGCCCCTCTGGTCCCCTCTCCTCACGGGTCACATGCAGCCAAAAACACAACCAAAATGTCAGGCAAAAACGCGCAAATGCAACTGAAATCAGAAACAAAAATCAGAGGCAATCAACAAACCGAAATCGTACGAATCAACCAGCAATTATATGTAATTTAGAAAAGCGGGAAAATGTAATATTAGGGCTATAAAACCCGAGCATAATGCAATGTAAAAGGGGGGATTCCATTCGAAAATTTCAGGGAAAAATTGTAATAGGAGAGAGCATTCGAGAGCATTTCAAAAGATCAGTTGTAATCAAAAAAATTCTAGAGAGTAATACGAAGAGGATTTACAGAGCATATCGCACCATCCATTTCAGTTTCTCATTTTAAGAGCAAAGAATAAACGAAAGGGTTTTATCTTTATTTACCTTCGTCGTGTCGTTCGCCTTCGTGTCGTCGCGTTTCCTCGCCGGCGACAAGCCCCCGATCCTCCTCGGACCGTGCATGGTGAGCCGTTGAGGCCGGTGACGCGAAGGGGTAAGGTTTTTGTTTTTTTTTAGTTTCGGTTTTCTGGACTTCAAAACGAAAATGGTTTGGAAAAGATTTTTGGGGGTTTTGATTTCAAAAGATGAAGGGTTTTTTGTTTTGGGGTTCAAAGAGACGGAAAAGTTTTTTATTTGGGGCCTCCGGCACCGTTTAACGGAAATCGGAGTGGGTGACGGCGGCTAGGTTTCGGTAGAGAGAAAATGATGGCTTCTCAGCTTTTAGGGTTTTCAAGAGAGAACTTTTATTTTCAGTTTAGTATATATAGCGTTTTAATGTTTTAAAAAGGGGTTAATCCCCAAATAAGCCCCTCCGCGTCTCCTTAATCACGCGCGGGAGGGCTTCCATCTTTTTAAACCACCACCGCAGTCCCTGTAGGTTTTCCCATGTTTTCAATCTCGTCCCAAATTTGGTTTCAGTCGACTTTCGAGTAGGGAAATTGCTGTTTTGGTCCTTGTGGTTTTTCGTGTCTTTTCAATTTAGTACCATTTCGCATTATAATTTGTTTTTTTTAAATTGGTTTAATTACCGTTCGAGTCCCTGCCAGTTTATCTTTGTTCTTTTACATTTTACTCATCGTACATGTTATATCTTGTTGTTCATACGTTGGTCATTTCTTATCGAATATATGTTGTTTGCTTTTTTGTCCCCTTTATTTATGTTAGCATCGTATATTTGTTTTTGCCATGTTGTTAGGTTTATTTAAACATAAATGTATGAGATGTGGTAAATGTGTTTTATATTGTCATATGTTTTATATTTACTTATGGTTTTATGCATTTAATGTAGCTTTGCCATATGTATTGTGGCATGCCTAATTGTTTTAATGTTGTTCGAATATATATGGCATGCATATATATATATATTTGTCATCCATATGGCCTAATAATTAAGCATGGTAACCGGACCTAAAAATCAACCTCAAGAGAGGTATTAATTAACCTCGGTATCCGAAAACGACAGTCCTAGCTTAATGGATGTCTATCGAATGCTTAGGTTAATTTTCACCGTCTCTAGGTAAGCGGAAGTATAAAAAGGAAAATAACACGCATCATCCTTTATTTGTCTACATCCATGCATAAAGGTGACGTACGGGATCCGAACCCTAAACTAACACGGCAGTCAGTCTTATTTGATGTCGGTTTAGTCTATGGTCCGGTGTACCGTCATCCTTTTTAATTAAATATTTAATTAATTCCAAAGCCACTATTCGATAAAGCCTGTGTTATTTAAGTCGCATTTTCATTCAAGAGCACTTTATTAAATTCACTTTGGATCTTAAATAATTTATATCGATTAAAGGCAACAAGTTATTTGGTACCGATTTCCGGGCGTGATGGGGGTGCTAATCCTTCCCACGTGTAACCAACTCTCGAACCCGTTTTAAAATGAATCTCTGGTTTTGTGGTGTCCGGCCTACCTCAGTGGCCGGTGGCGACTCCAAATTTTTACAGTTTTCCAAAATACAGATTTCTCCCCTTTTAAAATAAAACCCCTTTTCAAGAAGAAAATAGTGATAAGGCCCCTACTTAGCGGTTTTCCCAAAAAACCTTATCACAGTTTGGCGACTCCGCTGGGGACAAATTTTTGTTTCTACAAAACAAAAAAGAGAGTTAAGCCAATAAAACACTTGTTGTCATTTAATCGATAGAAAATATTTAAAATCCAAAGTGAAGCTAATAAGTTTGTTCTTTTATGAAAATACGACTTAAGTTGAACGGGCTTTGAAAATTTGTGGCATTCGAATTAATTCCTCATTTAAAGGAGTCACCGACATGTGTTGCATCATGATCATCAAGCTCTATACCTGAGCTACCCTTTTTAAGTGAGAGTGAAACGTCCATACCCACGTGAGTATCCCTCCACGGGTCGGTAATTCACTTTCGGAATCCACGCCTTTTGACACGTGAGCAACCCTCCACGTCATTAGGTCGTGCTTTCCTTCGAATTGAAACCAATTCGCAAGCCTGTAATGGGCCAGAATTGGGGTTCTTGTTGCCTTAGTAGGTGATAAGATAGGTTCGGGTACCCTTTATTATAACCGAACTCATGCGTGAGAACATAAGAAGCCCGCCCCATTAGAGCCATGCGAATAACCCTAGAGTTTAGAGTGTCTAGGTTTTTGCTTGCTAATTGCTTGTTTCTACGCTTCTTTTTTCGTTAATGCTTGAATTTCATTTCTTGCCTTGATTTATGTTTCTCATATGACTAACTCCTTTTGCTTTCCTTTTTTTTTTCTCTTATTTTGCATATATCATCATTGCATAAAGAGCACATTGAGGAAATAGTTTGAAATTAAAGACTTGATCAGTGGGGAATCTGGTCCGCAACAATAGTGAGAAGGACCTCGACGCAAATATAGCCATAAGGGGAGCAACTACATGATTAGGGTTCCGAGGCAAGAAAGGCTTTCAAAGACGAAAAAGGCCACCTCACTTATTTGTTAGATGTCCCAGGCAAGTGACCATTACTTCGAATTTTGGAGTTCAACCTACATTTGTTCCACGGTTGGCAGCTTTGATTTGACTACAATAGTTGGGAAATACCGAGTCTTGCAAGGAAATTAGCGAGAACCACACTGAACAACAACCAAGCTTTCCGGGGCAAGATCGGAAGTTTCTCGGGCACTTCGCCGCCTTGAGTCGACAATCAAGTCTCAACCTAGAACAAGGAAAAATATTTCAAGTCAGAGGGAATTTCGACCTCAACTCCGATAAGCTTTGAAGGTTAGGCTCAGTGGGACCCTTTCAAAGAGCAAGTCAAGAACACCAAATATCGACAGTGGATCAATCATACTTCGTCGCCTATACCACTTGGGGGCAGGACCGTGAGTTGGCCTATTTGTTAACATGGATATGAGAGAATGCCCAATTCCTAGCAAAAGATCATTTCAAGAAAGAAGAAGGGATTGTGCGAATCTTGAAGAAAATTGACGACCTAGACGCCAGCTTAAGAACTGCATGTAGTGGGTTTCATCCGATCATTGTAACGGACCAAGGTTCCCATTGATGAGTTGTTTAACGAGGATATTTTCCGAACTCAGTGTTGCTCTTTGCATTTCAATTATGCATTTTTTTGATTACCTTTAGTCATGCGTTTTTGTTGTACATATAACACATTGCATTCATGCAATTAATGTTCAACGCATCTTTGCATTTCAATTACGCATTTTGTTTAATTACCTTTAGTCATCCATATGTTGTATATATGACACATTGCATTCATGAAATTAATGTTCAATGCACCTTTGCATTCATATACATTTTGATTGATTACTTTTAATCATATGTTGTACATATAACACATTGCATTCATGAAATTAATGTCCAATGCACATTTGCATTCATATACATTTTGATTGATTACTCTTAACATTCATGAAATTAATGTTCAATGCACCTTGACATTCAATTACATTTTGATTGATTACTCTTGACATTCATGAAATTAATGTTCAATGCACCTTTGCATTCAATTATACATTTTGATCGATCACCTTTAACCATATGTTTCTATTGTACATACGACATATTCATTCATTCGATTAAACAAATAAAATTAATGTCCATCAAATTAATGCACCTTTGCATTCAATTATACATTTTGTTTCTGTTGTACATATGACATGTTCATTCATTCATTCATTCGATTAAACAAATAAGATTAATGTCCATCAGATTAATGCATCTTTGTATTCAATTATACATGTCTGTTTGGTTACCTTCAATCATATGTTTCCTTTGTACATATGACACCTTCATTCATTCATTCATTCATTCATTCATTCATTCATTCATTCATTCATTCATTCATTCATTCATTCATAAAACAAATAAAATTAATGTCCGTCAAATCAATGCATCTTTGCATTCAATTGTACATGTCTGTTTGATTACCTTTAATCACCTATCCATGTTGTGCATACAACACATTACATGCATTCATTCTTAAAATGAATAAATGGAGGAAAGCTTTGCCAAGCCAGAGGCCGATTTGAGAGGTCAGATGGAACGAACTCAGCAAGAATTAAGGGGCACCATCATCAAGCCCCAACAAGATATGATGAAAGGAATACCCTAATTGTTACAGTCTGGTCTGAAATGAGGGAGTGTTGCTCAAGAACCGAGAGACCACTCGACCACTTCGATCTTTAAGAATCCTTTTGTTATCGGCCCCTCGTCCAGCCCACCCCAAGGGGCATCTTCTGCCCGTCAAGACGAAGCCTTTGCTCAAAGCTCAGCCTAGTATAACCTTCGGAGACATTACATCGCTTCATGGAAGAAGAAACGATGTTTGAGCAAGTCTGACAGAAATGTTGGTACAACGTGCTTACACGCGGTAAAGTTTAAGACAATGGATAATTCAAATGTCCATCGAAAATCCATTTTTACGAATGGTCGAAGGAAAATAAATCCTTTGCAAAAATCCAATTCTCATTATTGGTGAAAACTGATTGTACCCAGGGGAATGGTACAACTAGCCCGGAGCAAACGACTACCGGTAAAGGCGATTCAAATCCGTTAATCCCTGTGCATTTGGGAAAAATGCAAGTCTCGGTTCAAGAAAAGTGAATTGGAGACATTACATCGCTTCATGAAAGAAGAAGCGATGTTTGAACAAGTCCGATAGAAATGCCAGCACAACGTGCTTAAACACGATAAAGTTTAAGACAATGGATAATTCAAATGTCCATCGAAAATCCATTTTTACGAATGGTCGAAGGAAAATAAATCCTTTGCAAAAATCCAATTCTCATTATTGGTGAAAACTGATTGTACCTAGGGGAATGGTACAACTAGCCTGGAGCAAACGGCTACCGGTAAAGGCAATTCAAATCCGTTGATCCTTGTGCATTTGGGAAAAATGTAAAAGAAAT
Organism: Hibiscus tridactylites; assembly: GCA_958450335.1. Lineage (NCBI taxonomy): Eukaryota > Viridiplantae > Streptophyta > Magnoliopsida > Malvales > Malvaceae > Hibiscus > Hibiscus tridactylites. Next base: position 82,335,777 of record OY288275.1, on the reverse strand, counting down.
AAGTTGAGCTGTAGATTTTTTTATCATAACGAGAGTTTCATTTTGTTATTTTGAAAATATTTTGGAATTCATTGATTCTTTGAAACATTTCATTTATTGTTTCTTATTATAAGCTTACTCTTGTTTTCCTATTACACATGTATATACTTTTTGTTAAATTAACTTTAATTCAATTTAAAAAGATTTTTTTTCCCAAAAAACCGGATGTTGTGAGGATACTAAATATGAAAACCCTATGTTCTACTCAGGCCAAGGGAGGAATGACAATGAGTGTTCAAGAATAATGGGCCACTCCCATTGAGTGAATTTTTCCTCTCGGGCATTGTCGTTCAAGGTCCTTGAATGAAGTGATAACCCTAAAACTTCTACCACATGAAGACCAATTTTGATATCCGTGTATGGGAGGACATTTGGCATTCCTTCAATTCCATTCACATAGAAAGAAAATGAAAAAAAAAACCATTGTTGTCCCCATTTGAGCCTTTTAAACTTTTTCTTTTGATTGAACCCAACTCAATGATCACCCCTACACCGGGGGCAAATGAGATATAAGGCTATGGACAAATAAATGACATTGGATTCAGATTATGCTATGAGGATGATGTCTTGTGAACTAAGGGGGATTAAAAGAGAAATGGATCTCTGCTTAGATGAGCCTCGAAGGATTGTTCACCTTTGATCAAAAGCATGCACCAGTACAATGCAAAGGCGCGACCTGATCCGAAACTACGCTTGATAAAAGGAAATGAACTCTAGGGTGAAAACCCCAACAAAGGGGCAGTCTAGAGCGATCAAGAGAAACAAGAGAAGAAATAACATTTCATTTGAGCATAATCAAGAGACTTCCCGTTGGAAAAATTGATCCTTGGTTTCACCACCCTTAAACACTTGTTTGGGCCTATTTACCCTTTCTTTCGTAGCCGTGAGCCTTATCCTACATTACAAGCCATAAAAGACCATTTGGACCATACGCGGACCGATAAATTTGTCTTCAGATCACATCCCGCCTATCGGGGTTAACCTTTCTTCAAGGATTGCCACACTTCTAATGCCTGATTGAGACCAGAAAAGAGGGAAAGATGGGGCATGGTGAGTTAGTGAGCTAAAGAGAGCCACTTTTAATCGGGTAGACACTAGGAATGGGAGTCGCTCCTCTCGGAAGCCTAATAGCCCAGAAAAGATTTCATATGTGCATTCCTGCAACATTCGGAAAATGTCACTCGGGTTGACCTTTTTTTCAAGGACCCAAAACTTGATTTTCTTAAATATCACTTGCCGTGATTCTTTAAAATGTATACATATACATAATGAATTTATTTTTATTATCTTCATAAGTCTCCTATATTGGAATGAACAAGCAGACTGACCATGGCTCGAGGTAAAGTCATCAGTACCTAGAGGGGCACTAAAAAACAAAGTTCAAGGACTAATCGAGAACGGTCTTTTGAAGTTTTGAAAAGAAAGAATGGTGAGCAACGACAGACGAGAGCTAAGTTTGTCAGGACATGTGTCTGAGGAGTGGTTGTAGTCCCAAGATGGTGACCACCGGCCTCAAAGAATGAAAACAAACTAAATTCATGCATCTTTGCATCATGAAATATGCTCATGCATCATTGAAAGTTAGACATCCCTATGTTAGGAGCATGCTAACTCATACCACCATAGCATTTTGCTCATTTGAACAGGTATTTGAAGATTGATAAAGGGGTGGATCTACGGCTCTACGAGAAGAGAAATAGATCTCAAGAATCCTTTGACTGGTATCAAGGTTCTTAATCCCTAATTTTTTTATCCTTTCTAAAGGACGTTTTTCTCAAAACATAATTTCTCAATTTTTATCCTTCCTAAAAGATGTTTTTCTTAAAACTGAATTTCTCAATTCTTATCCTTCCTAAAGGATAGTTTTTCTTAAAACTGGATTTCTCAATCGTATCCTTCCTAAAGGATAGTTTTTCTTAAAACTCGGATTTCTCAATCCTATCCTTTCTAAAGGATGTTATTCTTAAAACTCGATTTCTCAATCGTATCCTTTCTAAAGGATGTTTTTCTCAAAACTCCGATTTCTCAATCGTATCCTTCCTAAAGGATAGTTTTTTCTTAAAACTCAATTTCTCAATCGTATCCTTCCTAAAGGATATTTTTTCTTAAAATTCGATTTCTCAATCGTATCCTTTCTAAAGGATGTTTTTTTCTCACAACTCCATTTCATTCCTTCCGAAAGGATATTTTTCTCAAAAATCCAAATTCCTCAATTTTGCCCTTTCTAAAGGGACGTTTTCCTCAAAATTTAAATTTCTCAATTTTATCTCCCTTGGAATGTTTTTTAAAAAAATAAAAAATAAAAATTCAGGTTTACTGGTTTTTGAATTAAAAGAAAAGAAAAAAGGAAAAGAGAAGAGAGAATAGAGAAAAAGTAAATCAAACAAAAAAGAAAAAGAAGAAAGAAGGAAAAAGAGAAAAAGAGAAAAAGAAAAGAAAAGAAAAAAGATGATAAAGGAAAAAGGAAGAAGAAAAGAATGAGAAAAAGAACGAGAGGAAAGAGAAATAAGAGAAAAGGAAAAAGAAAGAGAGAAAGAGAAATAAAAGAAAAAGGAAAGAGAGAAGAGAGAGAAAAGAGAAGAAAGAAAAGAGAAAAAAGAGAAAGAAGAAAAAAAGAAAAAAGAAAGAAGAAAAATGATGGAAAAGGAAAAAAAATAAAGAAGAAAAAAAATGAAAATGAAAAAAAGAAAAACAAGAAAGAAGAAGTTGATAAAGAAGAAGAAGAAAAGAAGGAAAGAAGAAAGGAGAAGAGAAAAGAGACCCACAACAAGCCGAGCAGAAGAGCCAAAAGGCCTGCTCAGTTTATTCTTGCCACCACAGGAAAATAAGTTATTTGGGTTTATTCTTTGCCGCTCAGGGAGAATGAATCAGCCGTGTCCTTTGCCGCTCAGGGAGGACATGCCAACGTTGTCCAGTTTGCTATTGGAAGTTTGTTCTTTGCCGCTTAGGGAGAATGAATCAGCTATGCCCTTTGCCGCTCAGGGAGGACATGCCAACGTTGTCCAGTTGCTATTGGAAGTTTATTCTTTGCCGCTCAGGGAGAATGAATCAGCCGTGTCCTTTGCCGCTCAGGGAGGACATGCCAACGTTGTCCAGTTGCTATTGAAAGTTTATTCTTTGCCGCTTATGGAGAATGAATCAGCTATGTCCTTTGCCGCTCAGGGAGGACATGCCAACGTTGTCCAGTTTGCTATTGGAAGTTTATTCTTTGCCGCTCAGGGAGAATGAATCAGCTATATCCTTTGCCGCTCAGGGAGGACATGCCAACGTTGTCCAGTTTGCTATTGGAAGTTTATTCTTTGCCGCTCAGGGAGAATGAATCGGCTATGTCCTTTACCGCTCAGGGAGGACATGCCAACGTTGTCCAGTTGCTATTGAAGGTTTATTCTTTGCCGCTTAGGGAGAATGAATCAGCTACGTCATTTGCCGCTCAGGGAGGACATGCCAACGTTGTTCAGTTGCTATTGGAAGTTTATTCTTGCCGCTCAGGGAGAATGAATCAGCTTTGTCCTTTGCCGCTCAGGGAGGACATGCCAACGTTGTCCAGTTGCTATTGGAAGTTTTTTCTTTGCCGCTTAGGGAGAATGAATCAGCTATGTCCTTTGCCGCTCAGGTAGGACATGCCAACGTTGTCCAGTTGTTATTGGAAGTTTATTCTTTGCCGCTCAGGGAGAATGAATCAGCTATGTCCTTTGCCGCTCAGGGAGGACATGCCAACGTTGTCTAGTTGCTATTGGAAGTTTATTCTTTGCCGCTTAGGGAGAATGAATCAGCTGTGTCCTTTGCCGCTCAGGGAGGACATGCCAACGTTGTCCAGTTGCTATTGGAAGTTTATTCTTTGCCGCTTAGGGAGAATGAATCGACTTTGTCCTTTGACCGTGCAAGGAGGACATGCCAACGACCCACATTGTTCCTACCGCTTCGGAGGAACAAATGTAGTTTCAGGCGAAAAATTTCATACTCGCCGCATCCTGATCTGAGAGAAAAAGAGTTCAAGGATCCCTAGATAGAAGAGCCAGAAGGCCTGCCCAGTTTGCTTTCGCCGCTCCGGGAAAGCACGCAATTTGAAGTTCATTCAGTACCGCGTAGGAAGAATGAATCGACTTTGTCCTTTGACCGTGTAGGGAGGATATGCCACTGATCTGAGAGCAAAAGAGTTCAAGGATCCCTGGACAGAAGAGCCAGAAGGCCTGCCCAGTTTGCTTTCGCCGCTCCGAGAAAGCACGCAATTTGAAGTTCATTCTGTACCGCGTAGGAAGAATGAATCGACTTTGTCCTTTGACCGTGTAGGGAGGACATGCCACTGATCTGAGAGCAAAAGAGTTCAATGATCCCTGGACAGAAGAGCCAGAAGGCCTGCCCAGTTTGCTTTCGCCGCTCCGGGAAAGCACACAATTTGAAGTTCATTATGTACCGCGTAGGAAGAATGAATCGACTTTGTCCTTTGACCGTGGAGGGAGGACATGCCACTGATCTCAGAGCAAAAGAGTTCAAGGATCCCTGAACAGAAGAGCCAGAAGGCCTGCCCAGTTTGCTTTCGCCGCTCCGGGAAAGCACGCAATTTGAAGTTCATTCTGTACCGCGTAGGAAGAATGAATCGCCTTTGTCCATTGTCGTTTAGGGAGGACACGCTGACGCTGCCCACTTTGTTTCTGCCGCTTCGGAGGGGCAAATCACTCAAATAGGGAAGTTTGACAAAATTAGTGCTTATAGTCTTTGCTTTGCTCTTGTTTCACAAGTACAAGCAAAGAGGGGCAACTGTAATCACTAATTTTGTCCGGGCTGATTAGCCCTTAAATATGCTTAAATAAGAGTGGGCTTTGTTTATTCATTTTGGGCTATGTTTAACTTAATACGTATATATACATATTATTGGTTACTATTATCAATCTACCATCACTCATCATTACACCATTGCCCTATTGTCACATAACATATATTAATATTATTATCAATATTATTACTATAAGATATATCGCTATCATAAGTATTATTACCATTATTAGTATTATCTATTATATTATTATTAATATCTAATATTATTATTATTGATATCCATATTATTATTATTGGACCGAATATGAAAACCCAAAACTATATATTAATAAATAAACAAGCCCAATTCATACATAATATAAATAAAACCCACAATTTATTTATTTAAAGTCCATATTACATAATAAAAAAAGCCCAAAAATATTATACATACATTATGGCCCGTTTAGGCCCAGAAAATAAACCCTAATCTGCTAAAAACCCTAATCTAATATGCCTCTTGTCTTTGCAGCCGCCCCCTCTCCACCGTCGGATCTGATCTAGATCAGACGGTCCAGATTGCACCAGGGCATGAGAAACCCTAGAGGCCCCTCCTCGAGCTCCAGCGCCGCAGCAGATCCACCGTCGGATCAGGATCTTGATCAACGGTCAGGATTAGGACTTGCCCAAGCGCGTGTGATCCACGCGCGTCGATTCAGTCTCCATACGCGCGCGTGCATCACACGCCCACCTCTCCAGCTGCCCAGATCGATCCACGACCGTTTGATGCCCCTCTGGTCCCCTCTCCCCACGGGTCACATGCAGCCAAAAACACAACCAAAATGTCAGGCAAAACGCGCAAATGCAACGGAAATCAGAAACAAAAATCAGAGGCAATCAACAAACCGAAATCGTACGAATCAACCAGCAATTATATGTAATTTAGAAAAGGGGGAAAATGTAATATTAGGGCTATAAAACCCGAGCAGAATGCAATGTAAAAGGGGGGATTCCATTCGAAAATTTCAGGGAAAAATTGTAATAGGAGAGAGCATTTGAGAGCATTTCAAAAGATCAGTTGTAATCAAAAAAATTCTAGAGAGTAATACGAAGAAGATTTACAGAGCATATCGCACCATCCATTTCAGTTTCTCATTTTAAGAGCAAAGAATAAACGAAAGGGTTTTATCTTTATTTACCTTCGTCGTGTCGTTCGCCTTCGTGCCGTCGCGTTTCCTCGCCGGCGACAAGCCCCCGATCCTCCTCGGACCGTGCATGGTGAGCCGTTGAGGCTGGTGACGCGAAGGGGTAAGGTTTTTGTTTTTTTTAGTTTCGGTTTTCTGGACTTCAAAACGAAAATGGTTTGGAAAAGATTTTTGGGGGTTTTGATTTCAAAAGACGAAGGGTTTTCTGTTTTGGGGTTTAGAGAGACGGAAAAGCTTTTTATTTGGGGCCTCCGGCACCGTTTAACGGAAACCGGAGTGGGTGACGGCGGCTAGGTTTCGGCAGAGAGAAAATGATGGCTTCTCAGCTTTTAGGGTTTTCAAGAGAGAACTTTTATTTTCAGTTTAGTATATATAGCGTTTTAATGTTTTAAAAAGGGGTTAATCCCCAAATAAGCCCCTCCGCGTCTCCTTAATCACGCGCGGGAGGGCTTCCGTCTTTTTAAACCACCACCGCAGTCCCTGTAGGTTTTCCCGTGTTTTCAATCTCGTCCCAAATTTGGTTTCAGTCGACTTTCGAGTCAGGAAATTGTTGTTTTGGTCCCTGTGGTTTTTCGTGTCTTTTCAATTTAGTACCATTTCGCATTATAATCTGTTTTTTTAAAATTGGTTTAATTACCGTTCAGGTCCCTGCCAGTTTATCTTTGTTCTTTTACATTTTACTCATCGTACATGTTATATCTTGTTGTTCATATGTTGGTCATTTCTTATCGAATATATGTTGTTTGCTTTTTTGTCCCCTTTATTTATGTTAGCATCGTATATTTGTTTTTGCCATGTTGTTAGGTTTATTTAAACATAAATGTATGAGATGTGGTAAATGTGTTTTATATTGTCATATGTTTTATATTTACTTATGGTTTTATGCATTTAATGTAGCTTTGCCATATGTATTGTGGCATGCCTAATTTTTTAATGTTGTTCGAATATATGTGGCATGCATATATATATATTTGTCATCCATATGGCCTAATAATTAAGCATGGTAACCGGACCTAAAAATCAACCTCAAGAGAGGTATTAATTAACCTCGGTATCCGAAAACGACAGTCCTAGCTTAATGGATGTCTATCGAATGCTTAGGTTAATTTTCACCGTCTCTAGGTAAGCGGAAGTATAAAAAGGAAAATAACACGCATCATCCTTTATTTGTCTACATCCATGCATAAAGGTGACGTACGGGATCCGAACCCTAAACTAACACGGCAGTCAGCCTTATTTGATGTCGGTTTAGTCTATGGTCCGGTGTACCGTCATCCTTTTTAATTAAATGTTTAATTAATTCCAAAGCCACTATTCGATAAAGCCTGTGTTATTTAAGTCGCATTTTCATTCAAGAACACTTTATTAAATTCACTTTGGATCTTAAATAATTTATATCGATTAAAGGCAACAAGTTATTTGGTACCGATTTCCGGGCGTGATGGGGGTGCTAATCCTTCCCACGCGTAACCAACTCCCGAACCCGTTTTAAAATGAATCTCTGGTTTTGTGGTGTCCGGCCTACCTCAGTGGCCGGTGGCGACTCCAAATTTTTACAGTTTTCCAAAATACAGATTTCCCCCTTTTAAAATAAAACCCCTTTTCAAGAAGAAAATAGTGATAAGGCCCCTACTTAGCGGTTTTCCCAAAAAAACCTTATCACAACTATACGCTGAAAACTAAATTGTTAAGACAAATTAGAAAAATAAATATAAAAAATCACAGTTAAACTTTTTATAACAAATTTTAAATAAAAACTAAATAGTCAAGAAAAAATTAAATAAAAAATAAATAAACTAAATAATCGAAATTGTTTTATATGCTTTACCTTTTTAGTAGACGTAAGAAACTAGGAGTTGGTGATACGGTGTCAAAAGGAATTTGGTGAATGCCAACAAAATATAGAATTTTGAATGCAAAAGAAAAGAACAAATGGAAGAATAAATATGAATCACAATTTGAATCCTTAATAGCAAGGATTCACCAACAGTTATATGCATTTAATTGGTAAGTATTAAATATGTAAATCAATTTAATGGATAGAATACAATATTTTAGGAGGTAATTAGTTACATTAAATAGATTGCATTTGAAAAATAGAATTAAAAATTAATTACATAAATATTATTAATTCTTAATGACAGCCCTTAGGGCTGTCATTAGTAAAACCCAAGGATAATAAGTAACTTGTGACTTCGTGGTTTGCTCTCTCTTAGTTCTCAAGTTCAAAACTTTAGGGTATAAGTTGAAGAGTAAAAGCCTAGAAATGTCTAAATTAACGTGAAAATTTGTAGTATGCTCCCTCTTATTCCTCACGCCAAACAGTATTGCGAAGCAAGATTAAAATATTATCAACAGAAACCCTTGGCAGGAATAAAAGAAAAATAAAAAATATTCTGAGTTTAGATAGTAAATTTGATTAAGAGAGTAAAAGGTCACTTGATGCATATTGCCCACAAATCATTCACTCTTCATGCCCTTATATTAGAGTTATATTGTTGCACTTGAATTTGCTACCTGGTTGGCATTACTGCACTGAGATATCCAAGGACAAAACTAGAGCTTAATTTTGCTTGCCAACACTTGTTGGCATTCCGACCAAAATTTTGTCGAAGTATTATTTTTACATTTTTTAGCTTACTTGCATTGCTGGAGGACAAGCAATGGGCTAATTTTAGGGAGTGTTAACTCCTCAAAAGCACTGAACTTTATGCTTATTTCACATTGCATTTTCTTGCCTTTAAGTACATTTAGTTGCATTTCGCCTTAAAATTCATACATTTGCATAAGGAGTTAGGAATTGTGTTTATGCTAGTGTGAAAGGTTGCTTTGTTGGCATTATCGCAAGCTTGACAGGGTAGAGCAGCACAGAAAAGAAGGAATTCTATAGAGAATGCCGAGTAGATGTTGTCAGCAATAGACTAAAAATTGTTGACGCATCAGTTGGCAGAGAAGAGAAGTTTGATGTCTGGCCAAGCAGATGATGGACCTTGTACACGTCAATCTTAGGATTCAAATATAGGATAAGATGATCACATCTTTTATCCCTTGCGCATTCAAAAATCAAATTCAAGGCTTATTCTAGGTCACGCACGTCTATTTAAAGAACTCGGGCAAGCACTTGGAGAGGATGGATGATTGATCGACGATCAGATTAGAGAGGCTGCACCGAGAAGACGTGGTTCAACCCAGCTTGATCGAGAGCTAGTTCTGTTCTGTTCTCTGATATCTCAAATATCTCGACAAAATTTTGGTCGAAATGCCAACAAGTGCTAGCAAGCAGAATTAAGCTCTAGTTCTGTTCTTAGATATCTCAGTGCAGTAATGTCAAACATGTAGTAAATTCAAGTGCAACAATATAACTCTAGTCTAAGGGCGTGAAGAGTGCATGATGTGTGGACAATATGCACCAAGTATCATTTTACTCCATTTGTCAAATTTACTATCTAAACTCAATTTTTTTATTCTCGTCAAGGGTTTCTGTTAGCAATATTTTAATCTTACTTCGCAATACTGTTTGGCGCGAGGAATAAGATGGGGCATACCACGACCCCCACGTTAAACCAGACATTGCAAGGCTTTTACTCTTCAACTCATATCCTTATTTTTAGACTTAAGAACAAAGAGGGAGCAAACTACAAAGTCTCGAGTTACTTATCATCCCTAAGGTAGAGGAGAGTTCAATTTTTTATTGCCTTGGCAAAATATTGTTGCCTTATTTGTTTCTTTTGCCTTGACGTCAAAATTTTCCTTTTTTTAGTCTGAGCTTAGTTTAAAAAAATTCTAAGTTAAACAATCATAATAGAAAACAATGGCGGCACAGGGGAAAAAGGTCGACGGCGGAAGAGAAACGTTTTCACGGAGGGGCAACGGTAGAGGACGGGGCTGGTCTCTCTTCGTCTATAATCTCCCAGATCAACTTCATTGGAAGGGTGTTTGGCAGGTATTTGATCGACATGGAGTGGTGGTGGATGTTTTCGTACCTACAAAGCGATCAAAAGATGGAGCCTGATTCGGTTTTGTACGAATGGAATCGCAAAAGGACGCGGAGAGAGTTATTGAACGATTCGATGGGTTTCGTCTCTACGGATCGAGAATCAGGGTATCGCTAGCTAGGGTTGGAGGACGTGAGTAGTGGTATAAAGAAGGGGAAAGAGGAGTTTCGCCCAAAATCAATGGCGACAATAAGGGGATTCGACCAAAGGAAAACAAACAGCAACCTTGGCGATGGGAGGATAGGGGGCATTCCCCAGCGTCGAAACCCCAAATTAAGAAGGCTACGGGAATTGTAGATATGGATAAATGGCGAATTTTGCAATCATGTGCAATAGGTTTTTGCCGTCAAGTCTGCTCAATTGAGGAATTGGCTAGTGAATTCAAACAGGAGGAGTTGAAGGGGTTATCCGTGATGAGAGTGGCGGGCTCGCTAGTGCTATTGATGTTTGACAATTGCCAATTACGAGAGTCGACGATTCAATCAGGGAAACTTCAGCGGTGGCTGGAAAATGTAATGTAATGGACGGCGTCGATGGCAATTCCAAATCGACGAGCATGGCTTTCTTTGTGTGGACTGCCCATCCACTTATGGTCGGATGATACATTTAGAAATATTGCAAATTTATGGGGTGAATTAGTGCGTGTGGATTCGAAAACGAATGCTCCTTCGTCATTCGAGCGAGCTCGAATCCTAATTGAAACGGATTGGGTCTATCGGATTGACGAAATGGTGGAAATTAAAGAGGGTGAATCGACTTTCTTAATCCGAGTCACTGATTTTGAGGAAGGATTCGGCATGAAGAGGGAGTGTAACTGTGACACGGAGTCGTGCTCGGAAAAAGGGGATAGCCTTAGGGAGGGGGAAGTGGAATGGAAGTCCAATTCGGTGTTCGCACATGAAGATGACTCCGATGATGGAACAATTGTGCCGAATTCTATCGATAGGGACGACTATCAAGTGGAAACCGGAAATGGCAGCATTCGAGATAAGACTTATATCGATCACATGTGGGAGGACAATGCTAGGGAGGATGATAGGGTGCGATCGATGGAGAGTGTAAGTGAAGAGGAGCAGCTGGTTTTGTTGAATAGGGACTTAGAGGTGTCGTTTCCGTGTGACACAAGTTTACATGTGGATGAATTGGAGAGGGAGACAGTAGCTAGGGGGGACGTACATCCACACCTTATGCTGGATAACGGATGTGAGGAGGAGTCATTGGGCTTGATTAATCGCGATTTAGAGGAACAACCGGCTGAAGAGGAACGATGTTTGTTGGAGGCTACAACGATTGGGGGAGGGAGGGAAGAGGGGCAGGCGGTTGCCTCGGATGAGGACGGTGTGCTTATGATCGCGGACCAGGTGAATGTTGGGTCAATGGGCGGGGACAGCAGAAAGCCTAAGGCATGTGTGCTCGAAGTTAATGGAGAGAGGAGAAGAGTTCGACTCCTATCGGAACTCAACCCTCCTCAAGTGGTTGACTCATCGTCAAAGACCAAAGTAGTGAAAAGGGGGCGTGGCCGTCCGAGGAAAAATAAAGAAGAAGGACAGCAACAACCGATTGAAATAGCGAACGGATCTTTGTCTGATTCGGATTTTATTTGTCGGAAGCAAGCTATTATTCGTGAGGCTGCGGAAACAACGAGAGTGGGCAATTTAATTGGGGCGGTGACAGCGGGTAGAGAAGACGAAGTGCTACAAGATATCGCGCGCTTATTGGAGGCGCGAGAGGTTTCGAAATAACAGCATATGAGGTTGTTGTCGTGGAACGTGCGGGGGCTAGGGGCAGTGGCGAAACGACGTTCAATTGGACGTGTTCTACGGCAACAACGATGCGGATTGGCTCTCTTTCAGGAGACAAAGATGGAGAGCATCTCAGCGAGGTTAGTCAGTCAATTATGGTTTTCTGATTCGTTTGAATTCCTTTTTGCTCCTTCGGAGGGTCGGTCGGGAGGGTCCTTATGGTGTGGGATCCTGCGAGTTTTCATGTTTCGGAGTCAGTGATTGGGCGTAATTTAATTATGGTCATTGGGAAATGGATGCGAGAAGAGTAGGATAGTGGCTTTATTGGGGCTTATGCGCCTTGTGGGGTAACGGAACAGGTCACTTTTTGGGAGGGAATTAAAGAAATTGTTCAACGTAGGCCAATCGAATGGTGTGTGGGAGGAGATTTTAATGTGGTAAAATGTCAAGAGGAAAGGCGTGGGAGGGGGAATGGATATCCAGGGTTGGATAGATTTTGTGAGTTTATCGAGCATCTTGCATTGATTGATATTCCGGTAAAAGGGAATTTGTTCACGTGGTTCGGTCCTAAGGGGAGGTGTAGTCGCCTAGATCGATTTTTGGTTATGGATGGATGGATTCAGAGGTTTGAGTCGTTAGTGATTTTGCATCTGCCGAAGGAATTGTCGGACCATTCGCCTATTGTCTTGGTGAGCGAGATGGAGGACAGTGGCCCTAAACCGTTTCGCTTTGTGAATGCTTGGTTGAATGATATTCCACGCTTAGAAAAGGAATAGAAGCAGTTATCTACGGGAGCTGAATGTATGTCAATTCGATTGAAATTGAAGGGTTTAAAGCAGATTTTGAAGGGTTGGAATCGATCCCAATTTGGTGATTTAGATAAGGAATATGAGGATTTAGCGAAGAAAATTGAGTGTTGGGATAATAAGCTGGGAACTAAAGCTAGGACGAGGGCCGAGGAAGTGGAATATCAGCGTTTACACACTCGTTTATGGAAGGTGGCGAGTTTGCGGGAATCCATTTGGCGTCAAAAATCGAGGGCTTTATGGCTAGCGGAAGGTGACCGAAACACATCGTTTTTTCACAAAGCGACAAAAATCCGACAAGCACAAAATACAATTAGAGGTATCCAATTTGGTGAGGTATGGGTCACGGAAATTGGGCGCCTAAAACAGTTGGTGCGACTGGATTTTATTAAGCATTTTGGACAGCAGCCGGAAGGTGGTATTTTAGTGCCCGAAGTTTGTTTTTCACATATTTCGACACAGCAACGAGATGTGTTGGAAAGACCGTTTATGGAAGTGGAAGTTAAAAAAGCAATATGGAGTAGCGAGGGGGCTAAAGCGCCGGGACCGGATGGCTTTCCCTTTGAATTTTTTCGGAAGGGTTGGGAGTTTGTGCGTGGTGACTTAATGGCTTTTATGGAGGATTTCCATGGTACGGGTCGGCTTCCGAGGGGTTATAATTCGACTTTTGTTGTGCTGATAGCGAAGAAGGAGCACCCTCGGATGTTGGGGGATTTTCATCCGATTTGCTTACTTAATTCGGTGTATAAGATTCTAGCTAAGTGTTTAGCTCGTCGCCTTCAAGTGGTATTGCCTCATCTTATTAGTGACGTACAGTTCGCATTTATTGATGGGCGACAAATCTTAGATGGGATCATGTTAGCTAACGAAGTAATTCATTCTATGAAGTCTTCGAGTGATCGGATAGGTAGTTATGTGCTGAAACTTGACTTCGCTAAAGCCTACGATTGCATTGATTGGGGCTGTTTGCGGATTTTACTCACTAGTATGGGTTTTGGGGAGACATGGTGCCGATGGATGTCTGAATGTGTGGAAACAGCGAGGCTTTCAGTGTTGATTAACGGCAGTCCGACGGAGGAATTCCCTATGAGGAGAGGGCTGCGGCAAGGAGATCCAATTTCGCCACTGCTGTTTGTTATTGTGGCCGAGGTGCTTCATATTTATTTGACTAATGCTGAACGTAGGGGGCTTAATTTCTGGGGTTCGGGTGGTAGGGGAGGTATCGGTGTCGCACCTTCAGTTCGCGGACGATACTGTTCTTTTTATTCGAGGCGATGTAGAGATGGCTCGCAATTTGAAACGGGTGCTTACGTGCTTTGAACTTACAACAGGTTTAAAGATAAACTATGATAAGTCATGCCTAATTGGAGTTGGATTAGAGGACTCTGTTCTTGATAGTGTGGGCAGTGTTTTGGGTTGTCCGAAGGGAGTATTGCCGATGAAATACTTGGGAATTCCCATCGGTGTAAGTCCTAGGGACATGGAATTATGGGATCCGTTAATTCAGAGATTTCGTTGGCGTTTGGCGGGATGGAAATGCGACTCGATTTCGTTTGCGGGGCGTCTAGTGTTGGTCAATTCGGTGTTATCGGCCCTTATGGTGTATTACATGGGAGTCTTTATGATACCGAAGCGTATCATTCTGAAAATTGATCGAATTCGGCGGAACTTCTTATGGGGAGGTAAAGAAGAGCGAGCTAAATTGAGTCGAGTTGGGTGGGATGTGGCTTGTCGTCCGAAACAGTTAGGTGGTTTAGGGGTGATAAATTTACATGTCCGCAACTTAGCATTGTTAGCAAAATGGGCATGGAAATATGCGGTTGAAGAAGGATCGCTTTGGAGGAAGATTGTATCCGCAAAGTATGGATCTGAGGTGCTGTCTTGGAGGATCCATTAGCGAAGTACACGGGCTATGTCATCTATGTGGAAACAAGTGGTGGATGTTCAGCAAAATGAAGTGGTCGAAAGGTTCATGAATTCCTCTCAATTCATGTGGATTGTAAGGAATGGTGAGAGTGTGATGTTTTGGCATGATCGTTGGTGTGTAGCAGAACCGTTGAAGCTGGTTTTCCCGCGGTTGTATGGGCTGGTTGTGGATAAAATTGAGCGTGTTGGTGAGGTGCTGGAACGGTCTGAGGTAGATTGGGGTGGCTGCTTTCGCAGAGAATTGAGAGCGTTCGAGGGGGTATGCTGAGGGACTTGCTGGCTTGCATTCAGGGTTTTGTGCTGAGGCATGGAGTGGCGGATCGGCTCATTTGGACCCCGGAGACAACGGGGGAATTTTCGGTAAGGGCGTTAAACAAATTAATGTCATCATTGGGTGTGTCGGACATGTCGGAAGTGAATTGGTCGTGGCGTCTACCGGTGTTGCCAAAATTGCAATGTTTTATTTGGTTTATTTTACTTGATCACATGCCTACTTTGTCTATGTTGATTGCCCGAGGCTTACCATTGGGGGAAACATCCGTATTATGCCGTTTTTGTGGGGCTGGCGAGGACGCGATAGATCACATCTTGTGGCATTGTTCGACGGCGTGGCAGATTTGGGACTGTTACTTCGCGTGGTGGGGAGTGGCAGTGACACGTCCGAGGCAGGTGAGGGAGTTTTTTGTTATGTGTTTCAACAGCTTCTTTTATGGTGATTTGAGGGAATGGTGGCTTATCGGATGTACGAGCGTGATGTGGTCTATTTGGCTCGCACGTAATGAACTAATGTTCCAGGCCAAGAGGATGCCGATTGGGGGGATTTTCTTTTTGATCCAATTGCGTTCGTTCCATTGGACTCGTATTCGTTTTGATAAGGTAGACATACGTGAGGCAGCATGGTGGGAATGCCCTTTGCTTTGCGTAAACGACGCAGCGGGGGGGCTATCGGTCTGAGGTGGTGTGGCATGGGTACCGCCTTGGAAAGGAATGTGGAAGTTCAATGTCGATGGGGCAGCTCGGGGTAAGCCGGGCTTGGCGGAGTGTGGGGGCGTGCTCCGAGATTGGGAGAGTCGTATCCGAGGATTGTTTTCCGGGGCGATCGGAATGGCGGACTCGAATGAGGCCGAGGTCCAAGCAATAGCATTTGCTCTGAAGTTGTTGAGGGAATCGTCGTGGGATGGGGTACAGGCGATAGTCATTGAATCTGATTCGAGGGTGGCACTTGCGTGGATTCAAGGGGTTGAACGGAGGCCTTGACGATTGTGGCGTTGGTTCTTTCAGATTGACGACGCTTGTGAGTCTTTGCCAAATGTGTGTTTCGCGTATGTGTTCCGGGAGGGAAATCAATTGGCGGATGCACTTGCCAAGGGGGGTTTCGATCGGGGATCGTGGCTTTGGGTAACGGCGTGAGATGTATTCGTGTTTGTCCTTTGTTTTGACACTACTAATGGTACTCTTTTCCCCCAATTAGGATTAGAGGGTTTTTAACGAGGCTATTAGTAGTGCTTTGTATGATTTTGCTTTAATAAAATTATATTGCTTTTCAAAAAAAAAATTCTAAGTTTATTTAGGAACTAAATGCATACTACGTGTTAAGTAAAAGTTCAATTTATTAAACTAGAGATTAATTGTCAAGCAGACCTGACATTACTATTCTGCTGGCATAGCTAACTAAAGATTTCAAATTTCATCATCGAGCAAACTATTATAGAACAAATTAAACTTACCTAACAAGGTGTTAGCATTCTTTAAATTTGACTGAGGTAAAATTTTATTTTTCTTTTTTAGTGGTTCGGTATGCACGGCTAAAACCTAATCTATATGGCATACATGGTATGGCAACATAAATGTAAATATGAATGCATGACATAACATAAATGTGAGGCAGCGCATACCCCCAAACCAAAGATGTGCATTGTCCTTAATGCATGAAAACAACACATATATATACAATGAAAAATAGAAAAATAAAATACATTAACATGTGAATGCAATAAAATGTAAAGAACTTTAGGAAAAGGAGGACTCCCTTTCGAAGACTTCTTCTCGTGTGACACGAGTTTTTCTCTTGACAAAGGTCCCACGATTGGGGGCCATTCGTTTCCTTCTTTTCATGCTTGACTTTGAGGCGTCAGTGGAAGCTCTAACTTCCTTGACAATCTGCACCGGCTCTGATGTAGCAGGAGTGGCGGCAGACGAGGCATGGGCAAAAGGCGCTGTAGCAGAATTTTTTTAAACTTCTTCTTCTGACTCTGGTGGTGTTTCTGACTCAGCGAATTCAACTTGAACTGGCAAGACTGGGACGATGGTATTTGAGTGTGTCGGGGTATGAACTGATCTGAAACTGGCTGGCATGACATCATCACTGAAAAAAATTTCTACGGAAAAATTTAGGAAGGCTGGCAGGAAATCTGAGGACAATCTTTCAAAAGTTTCCCTGATTCCTGGTTTTTCACTACTGGTCCAGCGTGTCTGGTAAATTGAAATATATAAACATTATAAGCATTGTTCCAGCGTTGCATTGTGACTGTGCCATGATTCTCCAGTCTCCTATGGATATTGAATACTTCACAGGTTCGTCTCTCTCTTTTCTAATTCATGACTAGTTTTGACAATTGTTCTTTTTATTGGAAACGATTTTTGCAACAGTTATTGGACATTTATCCTCTCCTAGACGGTTACACATTTTGGCATTTTTTACACGTGCTTTATTTTAACTATAAGTATACTTCCATATGGCAATATTCTATTTTCACGTTGGGATATTATTCTCTTCTATCCTATCAATTTCTTTTGTCCACTATATATGGCTCTTACTAGTAATATGGATAAAGATATTCTGATCCTCATGAACAACCTTCACTTTACAGAGGAGAAATCTACTATTGCTTTGCCATTGCCTACAACAATATTATTTCTGATGTCAATCGTGGCACCTTAATGGTCGGGAAGATCATAGCCCTTACTTCAATTGATGGGGATACTTTCATGAGGGTTTTTCGTGCTATTTGGAAGGATGTAGTCCTGGACATTCACATGTTAAAGACTGGTTTCTTTCTATTTTATTTTGCAAGTCAGGCAGCCAAGATTGGAATCATTCACCGTAGTCCTTGGTCTTTCGATGGAAACCTGGTTGTTATGGTTGAGTTCCACTCTTCCTTATCTTTATCAGAGTATAACTTTACTCGATTTTCTCTCTGGGTGCGTATATACCAGCTCCCTCTCGGGTTGATGAATGAGACCACTGCTGCGACGTTGGGCAATCAAATTGGTCATTTAATTATGGTTGATATGCGACCTCGGGGAATAATTTCAACTTTGTATTGATATGTATCTGCATAAGCCTATTTGCCGGTGTATCTTGATTGGTAAAAAACCTGATGGCTCCAACAAATTATGTCTCTTAAAGTATGAAAGGCTGCCAAACTTTTGCTTTGCTTGTGGTATGATCGGCCATCTAGCAGCAAACTGTTCGTCTCGCCCTTCTACTCCACCGAAAAAGTTTTAATATGGCATGTGGCTCCGTGTCTCGGCTGAGCGAGTCACCACCCTTAAACTAAGGCAAGGTATTATATATGTTTCCGCGACATCCCAGTCAGAGCTTGCTCCAACCATGAACGGGTGGCACGAGAGACATCCCAGCAACCCTCTCTTCCTGTGTTAGCTACTAAACCTACAGTGAGTGAATTGATTAAACAAATTGGATATGAACATTCTACTCCTCAAGCCATCAAGCGCACATATTCTGGGAAAGCTGGTTTGCTCACACTATCTGATGCAAAGTTATGAAGCACGGGGACGATAGTTTATGGTCGTCCCCCATACCAAATACGTTTTTAGGACGGGCATGGCGTGGGTACGGTAAGGGGACATGTCGAGGACGTCCCAAGTTAACAGGGTACATCTAAAATTAATCGGGTACGTTGGGAGACTGGAGGGCACGTTTCGGGGACGGTAGTTGTATCACACGAGCGTACTCAAATTGATAAAATTCCGACCAAAGTTGAAAGAAATGTAAACAGCCCACCGACCGGCGAATTGAAAACGAAGACCATGGAAAGGAACAACGTGGGACTCGACTCAGACCGGTTGTCATGGTTTTGGAAGAAGTGATGAGGAAGGAAGTATAAAAAGATGAAGAATAACACACAGTCGAAGAAAAGAAGAAGAAGAAGAGACAGTCAAGGGTAATGGGGTTTTAAAATGTGTGAGCCCATTTCTTTAGGTTTAATTTAAAGGAAAAAAATTAAGAGTCCAGCCATTGAGCAATCTAGAGTTCATAAAACTAGCTCCAAAACTTTTAAACTTTACGAATTAACCCAGGAATTTAAAGAATGCATAAATTCATTAGATTTTAATTCAAGAAAACCACATCAACTAACGAAAATATGGTTTTGGACTTCATTTTAATCCAAGAAAAACATTATATTTTCTAATTTAGTATAGATTTTAATGCTTTTTAATGATTATATATATAAATATTAAAATTTATTTTATATTTACCGTACCCCTACTGCACTCGTACCCTATAATTTTAAAATTTGTCATTTTCTGTCCTCATTCTCATCCCCTACCGTATCAGTGCAACATAGATGCAAAGAAAGCTAAGTATCCTCCCAAAGCTGCGGATTCTCCATCATCATCTCATACCATCGCTACAAAAAAATGTACATATACCGACGGATAAAAAACGTTGGTATAAACATCATATACTGACAGAAAATAGAACTGTCGGTATAGGTTTAAAATATACCGACAAATAATATGAACCGTCGGTATAGGTGAACCATATAGCGACGAATTTATTTTGTGCGTCGGTATAGGTATAGGGTTTACCGACGATAAATATTATCTGTCGATATAGAGTATAGGTAAATTATATACCAACGAAATATCTTGTTGTCGTTATAGGTATGTTTAAAATTCTGGCTTTATTTTAAAAATAACAAAAATAGAACGAAACATAAAATATCCGAAAAAATTTAAATCCTTAATCCCCATTCTCTTCACCTTTGCTCATTCGCTTCTTCTCTGCTCCTTCACTGTTGCTCAAGTCGGCGTTGCACTGGCCACCAGATAATCCTCTTATCTCTTTCTTTTCTTCCCTCCGCTTTTCTAATTTTTTTGTACTTCTTCCTTGTTTTTATGGTTTCTTTGATTTTCTTTTGCTTATAACCTTGTTAGCTTTAAGGAGTATAAGAAGATGTTCTATTATCTGATTTATCTGAAATTTTGAATATAATTTATCACACTAAACAAAAATAAAGGCCTTATCACACTAAACAAAATTGCATTCACATTTCACATTTACGTTATTCAAGCTTAGTAATTTTAGTTAATGGGCGTTGAGCATTTAGTTTTGCAAAGAAAAATAAAAGATGACGATCTGTATTATACAGAATTGGACACTAAAGCATAGCAAGTGGCTAGGCACGCAGTGGAGGAAGAAATTTAATTAGCTCTGCATTCCTTAACTTTAAATCATGAGATCTTAACTTCTAATTATGCATTCTTTAATTATTTCTAGCTTTTATTATGTGGGTTATTAAGAAACAAAAATATTTGTTTGCATATTTCTTTTGCTTGTACTAGACTCGTACGTACATGTTTTACTGATTATGTTTTTACATACTTTTTTTATTCGAACATTAGATCGAATATTTTTCTTTCAAAAAATAAATCATTTTATTATAATAGTTTTAGTAATTTAGTAATTTTAATATTTAAAATAAAAATATTAAATAAAAAAATGAATGTATTAATAATTATTAATATTAAAAAACAAATAAATACCAATTACACCTATACCGACGGACAAAACCGTCGGTATACATATTTTATATATATCTTATATGATACATATACCGACGGATTTGTCCGTCGGTAAAGACAACAGATAACAGCTATACCGACGGACAAAATCGTCAGTAAAGGCCGTAGTATATACTGACGGACAAAATTCGTCGGAATATATATCCTAATTTGTCGGGGTAGTCCACACCTATGCCTATGATTTTGTCTGTCGGTAAAGGGTCAGAATATATATACTGACGGTTTTGTCCGTCGGTATAAATCTATACCGACAAGCATATTACCGACGACATTTTGTCTGTCAGAATTTCTTTTTTGTCCGTCGGTAAAAAAATTTAGATCATATACCGACGGATTTTTAGTGTTTTACTCGCGAATTTGTGTCTGTCGATATATGCCATTTTTTTGTAGTGCATTGACTGTAATCTGGCAGCAGCTGGTTCCCAACCCCGCCAAGAGCCATGAGGATGTTATGTTGAAACTATCGAAGGCTTGGGAACCTTATGACGGTTCATGGTCTTGAGCGTTATATCGCTCTTAAAGGACCCCAAGTAATCTTTCTTTGTGAAACTAGACTTAAGAAACAAAGAGTCAAGTATGTTAAACGCATGTTGTGTATGGAAGGTTGCTTGTATGTTGAAAATAGTCCCACTTGTACGACATTAGCTTTGTTATGGAATAATGCAATAAATGTGAGTTTGTTATCTTATTCAGACTTACACATAGATGTTACAGTTGAAGATGATTTTAAGTTGTTCCAATTCACTGGCATACATAGTTGTGCCGATAGACGAATGCGGCATTGTACTTGGTCCTTGATTGATCGCCTTAGCCAGGCTTTTTCATTATCTTGGCTGATTGGTGGTGACCTAAATGAGATATTGTCAGATGTTGAAAAGCAAGGGGGCCAACGACGGGTCCGATCGGATATCCAATCCTTCAAAGACATGTTAGACCGTAATAATCTGTGGGATCAACGACCAATGAATGGTTGGTTTACTTGGGACAAGACTACGTATAATTCTACAATTATCTGTGAGTGTAACGATACGAACCGGAAATGAAGAATTAAAAGAAGATGAGAACAGATAGATTTGAGATGAGAAGAGAAAAAGAAAGTTTCAGAGGAAGACTAGAAAAGTTCATTCATTCGATAACCAGACAAGCATAAACGGCTAGGGTTACATAACCCTTCCCTAACCGAAACGACCCTGTATTATGTTTGTACAATGGTCGATAAAACGCTGCGTATCATTAAAACATATTTAAACTTAAACTGAAATTTAAATGTCCAACGGTCATAATCCCCTCTTCGATCCGCACCGTTACAATGCTCCCCTCTTCAGACAATCCTTGACCTCAAGGATTGAAGTCAGGAAACTGCTGTTGTAGCTGGTATAGCACTTCCCACGTGGCGTCTTCAGGAAATGTGTTTGACCACTCCACCAGAACCTCCGTAACTGCTCGATTTCCCCTCCTCCCTATCCTTCGATCGATGATCTTCACGGGCTCTTTACTAATTCCTCCATCTGGACCAACTAAGGGCAATTGTTTAGAGAATTCATCTGACCCTGTATGCTTCTTCAACTGGGAAACATGAAAAACATGATGGATTCTTGATCCTGCAGGCAGCTCTAATTCATATGCTACTGCTCCAACTTTGCTCACCACTTTAAATGGCCCAAACCACTTAGGAGATAACTTCTGGGAAGTTCTAAGTTGCACAGATTGCTGTCTGTAGGGCTGCAACTTTAGGAAAACCTTGTCTCCTAACTGAAACTCACACTCCCTTCTTTTCTTATCAGCCTGTTGTTTCATCCTCTCCTGGGCCCTTTTGAGATGAAATTTCAGCATTCTGATTGCTGCTTCTCTCTGCTGTAATCCCCTGTCAACAGTAGCCACCATTGACTCTCCAGCTAAGTAAGGTACATGAATGCTAGGCTTCTGTCCATATAAAGCTTGAAATGGAGAAGTCCCAACTGTAGTGTGATGAGAGGTGTTGTACCACCACTCTACTAGATGTAACCAATCACTTCACTCCTTAGGTTTCTCCCCAGTCATACATCTGAGGTAAGTTTCAACACAATGATTGACCCTCTCAGTCTGGCCATCTGTTTCTGGGTGATATGCTGTAGATGGTGTGATGACAGTGCCCAATCTAAAGAACAACTCCTTCCAGAATTGGCTCATGAAGATTTTATCTCTATCACAGATGATGGTGTGAGGCATGCCATGCAATTTAAATATGTTCTCTAAAAACACTTGAGCAATGTCCTTTGCTGAAAATGGATGACTAAGTGCAATGAAATGAGCATACTTAGTCAGTCTATCAACAACAACCAGAATGACATCCTTCTTCTTTGAATTTGGCAAGCCCTCTACGAAATCCATACTGATGGAGGTCCACACTGTTTCTGGTATGGGTAAAGGTTGCAACAAGCCTCTTGGATGACTCAAGTCTCCCTTGTTCTTCTGACATACTCCACACTCCCTCACTAGGGTCTTCACATTCTTCCTCAACCCCTTCCAATAGAAGATACCACTCAATCTTCTGGTTGTAACCTCAGCCCCAGAATGTCCACCAATTGGGCTACAATGGAAGTATACCATCAGTTCCTTTTTCAGTTCCTCATTGTTTCCCACAACAATTCTTCCCTTCCTTCTCAACCACTTCCCATCCCATGAATACTTAGAATAATGAGAAATGCCTCCCTGAATTGCATCCATAATTTTCTTCAACTTGTCATCAGTTGCCCAAGACTCTATCACTCTAGCCATTACATCAGTGTTGACACTACTAATGGCTAGCAATTGTCCCTCCTCAATCCTTGGCCTCTTGGACAGGGTATCAGCAACCACATTGGTACTCCCTTTCTTGTACACCACTTCATAATCATATCCGAGCATTTTTACTACCCACGTCTGCTGTGCTGGAGTAACTGCCTGATTTTCTGTCAAAAATCGAAGACTCTGATGATCTGTTTTGATTTTGAAGTGCCTCCCCACCAGGTATGCAGACCACTTCTTGACTGCCATAATAGCTGCTAGCATCTCCTTTTCATACACAGAGAGCCCTTGATGCCTTATCCCCAGACCTCTACTGAAAAAGGCAAGTGGCCTTCCTTTTTGAATCAAAACTGCCCCTACTCCCTTATCTGAAGCATCAGTTTCAATGTTGAACTCTTCATTGAAGTCTGGTAATGCCAGTACAGGTGCACTGCTGATAGCTTTTTTCAGTCTGTTGAATGCCAACTCCTCAGGGTTGTCTCATTTCCATCCTCCTTTCTTAAGCAAATTTGTTAGAGGTCTTGCTATAGATCCATAGTCCTTCACAAACCGTCTGTAGTAACCTGACAAACCCAGAAATCCTCTAAGGTCTTTTACAGTTCCAGGGGTTGTCCAATTCATTATGCATTCCACCTTTGAGTTATCCATAGCAATAACTCCTCCTGAGATTACATACCCCAAGTAATCTATCTCATGTGCCCCAAAACATCATTTAGTCTTCTTAGCATACAGTTTGTGACTTCTTCATACTTCCAATACCTCCTGAAGATGCCTCAGATGAGTATCCCAGTCCTTGGAATAAACCAAGATGTCATCAAAGAAGACAAGTACAGATTTTCTCAAAAATTCTCTGAAAACTCTGTTCATTAAGCTCTGAAAAGTAGCTGGGGCATTGGTCAATCCGAAGGGCATTACTAGGAATTCATAATGCCCTTCATGTGTTTTAAAAGCTGTCTTATGCACATCAGGTTCCCACATTTTGATCTGGTGATATCCAGCCCTCAAATCCAGCTTAGAGAAGAATCTAGCACTCCCCAGTTCATCCAACAGTTCTTCTATGATGAGCATGGGAAACTTGTCCTTAATGGTTAATTGGTTCAACCTTCTGTAAGCAACACACAACTTCCAAGAGCCATCTTTTTTTTAACCATTACAATTGGGGAAGAAAAACATCTATTACTGTATCTGATAACCCCATTTTCCATCATCTCCCTTACTTGTTTCTCAATTTCTTCCTTCTGACTAGCAGGGTATCTGTAGGGTTTCACTTTCACCACCTGTTGACTATCCAGTAAGGTTATCTTATGCTCTTGACCTCTAACAGGAGGGAGGCCTGTTGGTTCTTGGAACACATCTTCATACCTTCCCAGTATTGCCTTTAAATCATCAGTAGTAGAATTGATAGGGTTCTTCAATCCTAACTGCCCCTCCATCATCCACAGAGAAGTTGTCAATGGACTGGGATTAGCTCTTAATAGCTTGCTGCACTTTTTAGCATCCACCCAACTATAAGCTCCTGGCTTAATTCCCTTCAAAACTACCAGTTTACCCTGATTGGACCAGCTCATCTCCATGGTATTGAAGTCCCAACCAATAGTTCCTAGGGTAACCAACCATTGCACCCCTAGGACTACATCACAGCACTTCAGAGGTAACACCAAGAAATCTGATAAGAACTCTTCTCCTTGAATTCTCCAAGTCACTTTACTGCATTCCCCTTTTGTCTCCAATGAATTCCCATCTGCCACCTTGACTCTCAAGCTAGTCTTTTTGTTTACCATTAATCCCAACTTCTTGACCACTGAAGTGCTCAGGAAGTTATGTGTACTACCTGAGTCTATCAGAGCTATCTAATCCATCCCAGCAATTTCAATTCTCAGTTTCATTGTTTCCCATCCTGTTGCTCCCCACATTGCATTCAAGGACAACACTGGTCCTTCAGTCACTGCCCCCTCCCCTGACTCCTCACAATCTAGGAAAACTTCTGTTTCCCCTTCTTCCTCAGTTCCATCAACCATGATCTGGAACATTTGGCTCTTGGCACACCTATGACCAGGGGAATACTTCTCTGCGCACCAGAAGCACAGACCCTTTCTTCTTCTTTCATCAATCTCAGCTGTAGATAAACTTCCCCCCCCCCCCCTTGTTACTAATCTGTCCAGTGTTTCTTGTTCTACTAGGGCTCAGTATGGATGGGGTAACACTTCTAGAAACTACTGTGGATGGTGGTCCAGAGGTACCAGCATTTGAATATGTCTTGTAACTAGGTGTGAAGTTCCTAGTAGGTACATTTAAGCTAGGAGGAGCTATTCTAGCTAATGGTTTACCACTCACAGGGAAAAAGATGGTTTCAAGTTGTTTAGCAGTGTGAAAAGCTTCAAGCAAAGTTTTAGGTTGCAACAGAGTCAAATATTGGCTAATTTCGAGACGGAGGTGGTTTTTAAACATACTCAGAATGTATTTTTCGGGTAATTGTACCTGGTTTATCAGATTGATGAACTCCTCGTAGTAAGATTCCTCTGAGTCGACTTGTTTCAGAGCCAGCAATTCTGAAAACGGGTCACTGAATCCCTCTAGAACGAACCGGTCCCTCATCAAGCTCACATACTCCGACCACGCCATCTCTCGCGCACCGCCATGTGAATTCATCAGGAACTGGTGCCACTGCAAAGCTTTCCCTTCCAAGTGAATCATCACCAGACGAATTTTGCTTTGCTCCAGAATAGCTTCTGCTTTAAAATATTGCTCGAGTTTGGAGTGCCAACCCCTAAAATCCGAGCCATCAAACTTTGGGCATGGGAGCTTATAGGTCAAATTCCCCATCTGCTGTGGAAGGTCCTGACTATTTTTCGAGGTTTCTTTCTCGCCCGTAATAAACACCTCATCCTGGGCACTCTTCTCCGACGTCGACGGACCCGTTCCAAGTATTCCCGGACCCATTATCCACCCTTGAGCTGTGTTTTCCTGATTCATTGGTTCAACCCTCTTTCCTATCGCTGCCTCAAGCATTTTCCAGAAATCCTCACCGATTTGTGTCCGAAACTCCCCGAACTTCGCCTCCATTTTCGCATCTATGCTCCTATCCAGGCGAGCAATTTATTCCTGAAGTTTCGCAGCCTCTTGCTGCCATGTCTGACTGCGAGTGATTGGAATTCCGTCCACCATCGTCGTAACCTGGAAGCTCTGATACCTTTGTAACGATACGAACCAGAAATGAAGAATTAAAAGAAGATGAGAACAGATAGATTTGAGATGAGAAGAGAAAAAGAAAGTTTCAGAGGAAGACTAGAAAAGTTCATTCATTCGATAACCAGACAAGCATAAACGGCTAGGGTTACATAACCCTTCCCTAACCGAAACGACCCTGTATTATGTTTGTACAATGGTCGATAAAACGCTGCGTATCATTAAAACATATTTAAACTTAAACTGAAATTTAAATGTCCAACGGTCATAATCCCCTCTTCGATCCGCACCGTTACAGTGAGTGATTGGATTGTTATCTAGTGGACTCCGACTGGGTTTCTTATCACCGGGAATGCAGAATAGCCATAGAATTTGCTACGTATTCAGACCATTGTTATATGCTAATGGATACCCATGCACCACCTTCTCTTTGAGAGGAACCATAATTGTGGCGATTATTTTCGCTATGACTCGTGCTGGGCCACTGAGACAACATGTCATGAGCAGATTGAGGAAGTATGGCTGCACACATTCGATTCACCAATTGAAAAATTGATACAAACAGGTTGTCGTTTAGTGCACTGGCAACGTGAACGTCGTTTTAATTTTAAGGCGACTGGTAGCTAGAATTAAAACACTACACACATGCTAGGCGGACAGTTGAACAAGTCTAATATGCAGCAACTGATCTTGGCCAAACAAGAATTAAAAGAATTGCTGGAAAAAAAAGGAAGTCTACTGGGCACAAAGATCCCATTCGGTGTTCATTGGCTTGCCAAGGGAGATAGAAATACGACATACTTCCATGCACGAGCGACATGTCGAAGAAAGAAGAATAGAGTAAAGGGGCTCTATGACAAGGATGGACAATGGCAGGATAAACTTGATGCCATGTTTCCAATTGACCACCATTACTTTTCCGCGCTCTATACCACTTCTGCTTGCCCTCTGGCCTCTGTCCAACTTGATCATGGAAGCAATTCAACCAAAGGTTACAGCTACAATGAATGTTGAAATTCGCACAGCCATGCCCAATGAAGGCCCCGGGTATTGACTGGTTGCCTGTTGATTTCTATCATCGATTTTGGGATGTAGTTGGTTCAGATATCATCCAATTATGTCTTGATATACTGCATGGAGTCCTTGATATGGCCACCATAAATAAAACTGTGATTGTCTTGATTCCGAAAGTTACAGAACCAGTCTCAATGCGGCAATTCAGACCAATTAGTTTGTGCACGGTGTACAAAACAATTTCGAAGGTACTCCTCAATCGTCTAAGACCGCTTATGACTTCTTGTATCAGCGAAAACCATGCAGCATTTATTCCAGGCCGTATGATCTCCGATAACATTTTAATTGCGCATGAGCTTATGCATTACATGACAAGTAATGGCAACAGCCCGAACAAAGGGGCATCATTAAAGCTTGATATTGAAAAGGTGTAGGACAGAGTCGAATGGTCCTTTCTCAACGCAGTTATGTCTAAGATGGGGTTTGATTGTCGATGGGTAAATCTGATAATGAAGTGCGTCACCACAGTGTCCTACCAGATCAGATTAAAAGGATCAGTCTCGGATGAAATAATACCAAAACGTGGCTTGCGCCAAGGTTTCTATTTTTAATATGCATGGAGGGGCTCTCGGCCACACTCTGTGAAGAACAAAGAGCTGGCCGAAAATCTGATTTCCCAAATGGTCCGAGTCTTAAGAGATTATTGGTGGTGCTAGCATGGGATGCAGTCTATCAAGCAAAACGTGCAGGAGGTATGGCTTTTCGAGATTTACATCTCTTTAATCTTGCTTTACATGGCAAACAAATATGGCGTTTAATTCGCGAACCAAATACTCTAGTCGCCAAGTATTTTCATGCATGGTTCATCAATTATGGAAGCTAGTTTGGGATCTAGACCGTCTTATGCATAGAGATCAATTTATAGTGCCTTACATGAACTAAAGCCAGGCTTCCATTGGATCATTGGTATCAATAGCTGAGTTCCCATGTTAACAGATCGTTGGGGACATTCAAAGCCAGTCCAGTTCTCTACTACTTATGTTGACAACTCTGTACATTCATTATGCTGTGGTGAATTCATGGTTACTGATCTTAACAGATGGAATACAAGAAAAGTTCGAAACACTTTCAATTCTGTCGACGCCCAAGCGATTCTTTCTTGCCCGATTGAACTGAGGGAAATGGACTCTCTCATCAGGTTTATACTCTGTCAGATCTGCATACATGTGGCTTATGAGTCGTAATCATACGGATTCCACGCCAGCTTCTATTTGGTTCACCTTATCCAAGCTCTCAACACTTCCGAAAATCAAGATCTTCATTTGGATGGTCGCCCACGAGGCCTTGCCTGTGGGATCTCGAATGTTGCAAGCACGACTTAATGCGGATGGATTGTGTCCAATGTGTGGAAACGGTATTGCATGCTCTTAGAGATTGTTCGAGAATCCATGGCCGAGTAATCCTAGATCTTTCCACCACATGCCGAGAATGGTTAACAAATGCAACAGCATTCTTGGATTCTCAGACATTTACAGGAATGGTTGTTCTACTTTAGAACATTTGTAATCGGCGAAATCTAAAGGTTCCTCCCACATGGGAAAATCTACATGAAAGTTTTCAGGCAGTTAATTCTACTGGTTCTATATGTGGCACAAATCAAACAAATGGTTCTCGTTGGAAAATTTGTTTACTAAAAAATGTCACGTTAGCACTATTGAAACAGATCGGATGAAATTCAAACAGAAACAAGGTATAGATGATGAACAATTTAGGGAAAAATTGAGAAGAACCCTAACCCAAAATTAGAAACAAAAGGGGGAAAATCGGGCTACTTGTTTTATTAAATCATCAAAGAATTATGGGTTACAAAATTTGGATATTATGGGCTTGAATCTGATAGAGACCCAATACCCTTTATATACCCAAAAGCCTAACAAACTAAACCAAAAGATAACAACTTCTGGGCTAGCTGTCAAGGAACCTTCTAGGTAAAAGATCAATCTGGCCCATTCTAGAGAGTCTAAGAAGGGCCTGAGACTTTCTAGAGAAAGACTGGAAGGTGCTAACTCTAATATTCACCCGGTTCTTTTCCTTCTTCTTGAACTATCGACAATGCTAATACATTTAGCTTGGTTCGAAACACTGCAAACTGTTGAGCATAGAGGGGGTTAGTAAATAGATCTGCAACTTGAAAGTTGGTAGGAACATAGCTGACTTGCAATGCATTGTTGAGAACTCTCTCCCGAACAAAGTGAAGATCCAAGTCAACGTGTTTCATTTTTGCATGCATCACAGGATTCGCAGCCATCGCAATAGTGCTGGTGTTATCACACCATACCTTAGGCAAGTCAAATAGAGGAATTTCCATCTCACATAACAAGGTTTTAACCCACATAATCTCAGCCGTGGCATCTGCAAGACTTCGATATTCTGCTTCTGCGGTAGACCGCGAAACAGACCGCTGCTTCTTAGAGCTCCAAGACAAAAGATGATCTCCATAGTAGACACATTGGCCAGAAACAGAACGTCGATCATCTTCATCATTTCCTCAGTCGGCATCAGAGAAAGCAACAATGTTGGGAAGATGATCTGCCTTTGTAACAGCTGGAAACCACAACCCAAAGTCAATTGTTTCCTTTAGATAACGCAAGATGCGTTTAACTGCACGCCAATGATTTTCTGTAGGATTTTGCATATATTGTGCCACTCTGTTTACAACATATGAGATGTCAGGACGTGTATGACATATATAAAGTAAAGAACCCACTGTACTTCTGAACTTCTTTGCATCCTCAAAAATCTCACCATCATACTTATGAAGCTTCGGTGAGACAGCCATAGGAGTGTCAACTCCCTTAGTATTCTGCATATCAGTTCGCTGTAAAACCTCATTTATATATTTCTTTTGGGAAAGAAAGATGCCAGTAGAATTGACAGATGCTTCAATACCCAGAAAATAATTCAAACAACCAAGATCCTTCAAGGAAAAAGCATCATGAAGCTGTTGTTTAACTTGCAGTATATGATCAGTAGAATTTTCAGAAATTAAGATATCATCAATGTAAACAAGGACGTATGTAAGCACATTTTCAGACTTATACTTGAACAGAGAAGAATCAGCAAGAGAGCATGTGAAGCAGATTGAAATAAGAAAATTCTTAAGCTTCATAAACCAACTTCGTGGTGCTTGACGAAGACCATACAAAGCCTTAACAAGCTTGCAAATTAGAGGACTGCCAGTAGGACTAGTTTGTTCGAAACCAAGAGGTTGGTGCATATATACCTCCTCATGCAAATCTCCTTTTAAAAAAGCGTTATTTATGTCGACTTGATGAATAATCCATTTATTTGTAACGGCTAAAGATATCAGAACATTGATGGTAAGAGACTTAACAACGGGACTAAAAGTATCAGTGAAGTCATACCCGGGCACTTGTGAATATCTTTTTGCCACGAGGCGTGCTTTGTAGCGGCTTATTGAACCATCCGCATTCCTCTTGATTCGAAATAGCCACTTACATCCAATAGCTTTTCGATTCGAGGGAACTTCAACTAATTGCCATGTACCATTAGCTATTAATGCATCATACTCCTCTAGAACAGCTTTTCTCCATTCATCATGTTCCATGGCTTCATGAACATTATTAGGAAGGTTGTCACAACATAAAGACAGAATTTTAGGCTTGAAAATACCTCTTTTAGCTCGAGTGACCATGGAGTGCGTATTCCCAAGCATGGTTGAACGAGACTGTAGAGAGGAATCAGCATTGAGACCAACATCAGTAGTAGATGGATTTGGGTCTGTATCGTTGAGTGTTGCAGTACCAAGACTCATGGCAGACTCATCCTCAAGTACAGGAGCACTGGGTATTGTTGCTGCAGTATCACAATTGGCTGCAAGATCACTGCTAAGTGTACGTCCAGAAGAGTTGTGTAAACCATCATCTTCTTCATGTGTATCAGATGGTTGTGAAAGGATGTCATTAGAGCCATCAGCTTCATTATTTTCAGACGGCTCTTGAGGAATGAGATTCTGACTTGATTCCATGTGTTGAAACACATCAGACTCCCATAAGTTGTGATTTGCACCACTGTTTATTGTCTCATTAGAGACACAACGATCACTGTGTTGTTCACAAGTAGGTGTGTCAACAACTTGGGCTGCTTGCTATGGTTCCACTAATAGAATAGATTCAGACTGAAAATTCCTACTTTTATCCTCATGAGAAACAGACTTGATGTTAGACAAACTAAAAGGAAATAAGCTTTCATCAAACCGAACATGCCTTGAGATGTAAATACG
Organism: Hibiscus tridactylites; assembly: GCA_958450335.1. Classification (NCBI taxonomy): domain Eukaryota; kingdom Viridiplantae; phylum Streptophyta; class Magnoliopsida; order Malvales; family Malvaceae; genus Hibiscus; species Hibiscus tridactylites. The sequence continues at coordinate 82,304,208 of OY288275.1, read as the reverse complement.
CTTTTTAGGATCTAAACATTGATACCCATGGTGCTCTGATACCATATTGAAACAGATCGGATGAAATTCAAACAGAAACAAGGTATAGATGATGAACAATTTGGGGGGAAATTGAGAAGAACCCTAACCTGAAATTAGAAACAAAAGGGGGGAAATCGGGCTACTTGTTTTATTAAATCATCAAAGAATTATGGGTTACAAAATTTGGATATTATGGGCTTGAATCTGATAGAGACCCAATACCCTTTATATACCCAAAAGCCTAACAAACTAAACCAAAAAATAACAACTGTTGGGCTAGCTGTCAAGGAACCTTCTAGGTAAAAGATCAATCTGGCCCATTCTAGAGAGTCCAAGAAGGGCCTGAAACTTTCTAGAGAAAGACTGGAAGGTGCTAACTCTAATATATTGAAACAGATCCGATGAAATTCAAACAAAAACAAGGTATAGATGATGAACAATTTGGGGGGAAATTGAGAAGAACCCTAACCCGAAATTAGAAACAAAATAGGGGAAAACCGGGCTACTTATTTTATTAAATCATCAAAGAATTATGGGTTATAAAATTTGGATATTATGGGCTTGAATCTGATAGAGACCCAATACCCTTTATATACCCAAAAGTCTAACAAACTAAACCAAAAAATAACAACTGCTGGGCTAGCTGTCAAGGAACATTCTAGGTAAAAGATCAATTTGGCCCATTCTAGAGAGTCCAAGAAGGGCCTGAGACTTTCTAGAGAAAGACTGGAAGGTGCTAACTCTAATATATTGAAACAGATCGGATGAAATTTAAATAGAAACAAGGTATAGATGATGAACAATTTGGGGAAAATTGAGAAAAACCCTAACCCGAAATTAGAAACAAAAGGGGGAAAATCGGGCTACTTGTTTTATTAAATCATCAAAGAATTATGGGTTACAAAATTTGGATATTATGGGCTTGAATCTGATAGAGACCCAATACCCTTTATATACCCAAAAGCCTAACAAACTAAACCAAAAAATAACAACTACTGGGCTAGCTGTCAATGAACCTTCTAGGTAAAAGATCAATCTGGCCCATTCTAGAGAGTCCAAGAAGGGCCTGAGACTTTCTAGAGAAAGACTGGAAGGTGTTAACTCTAATAAGCACAACATAATCCCACATGTTGCACTTTACTAGGAATGGAGGTATTAAGGGGTGGGGAGGGGCAATCGTCCCCGCCCTGAAGAATTTTTTTTCACTTTTATCTCATATTTAAATTTTGTTTGCATCATTTTTAAATATTTATAATTTGTCTCCAACCTTAAATCTTGGCTCCGTCCTACACTTTACATTTTTAATTAAAAATGGTCAAACTTCATCTATCTAGCAGATCGAAACCAATGCTTAAAAAAATACGAGATATTTAACCGGTGCATCGCTTATCTTTTCTTTTCATTTCTTTTCAAATCTATCATTTTTTGTTTTAAAACATTTGATGAGTTATATTCCTGTTTCTGTTGTGAACAAAATAATGAAGAACAACGAACAAATATAAAAGAATAAAGAGATGAGAGAAAGAGGGAGATTTATATTATTCTCAAATATAGAATTGTATACAATGCCTTCAATGAATCATCTATTTATAGGCATAAGAAGTACATAATACATTAAACTCTAATTCATAGAGATAATATTCCTAATAATAAACAAATCAAACTCCTTTGATAAAGTTCTAATCATGATAGACATCCACATAGATAAATATTCATAACACTCCTCATTGGATGTCTATGAAGATAATGTGCCTCGTTAAAACCTTACTAAGATAAAAACCCAGTGGGAAAAAAATTCTTTAGTGAAGGAAAAAGAGTACACACATCTTTGATACGCATAACATGTTGCCTCATTAAAAACCTTACCAAGAAAACCCATTGGGACAAAACCTCGGTTAAGGGAAAAAGAGTGCAACGCGTATTTACTCCCCCTCATGCAAACATCACAGAAGATCTTTGAATCTTCATAATTTAATCTTGAATATCATTTTTCTAAAGATCGTGAGGGATGAAACTTTGGAGTAATATGTTCCATGATGTATCCACTTTTAAACTGAGATAAACATCTTGCATTATCTTCACACAAGATAGCTTTTATCATATCTTGTAAAAGTAAATCCACATATCTTTTGGATATGTTGGGTCAATGGTCTTAGCCAAACACATTTTTTGGCTTGCCTCGTGCATAACAATTATTTCTACGACATTTGAGGAGACATCGACGAATATTTGAAGATCTAAATGTAATGATCTTTGTATAATCATAGATATTACTTGACCAACTAATATATAATGCTTCAAGACCAAGAAAAGATATAATTATCTTTATTCACATCCAACAATCTTACAACTATTGGGATACTCAATAGATATGCTCTATTCATATTGAATCTTCTTTAAGATTCTTTCAGCTTATGTCTATTCATAGACAAAAGAAATATATAAAAATGCTCGATCTTCAGGTCGAGATAAACTTGATGTCAAGATTCAAGTACTTGTATTGAAAGTACTTCACGAGTTTCCAATTTGAAGCTCTTTAGGAGTTCTAAAATTATCATAATGGATCTTGATCCAAACTCCTTTATAAAATACATAAGGAAATCTGATCATTCTTATAGTATTTTCTCAATTAGTATTCACTAAGGCGATTATACCAAATGCGTCAAAATATTCATGAGACACGTCTAAATAAATTTCCTCAGAAATTTCCAAATGCTTATAGCATTTTAGATCCTTCAAAGATAAATATGGATCCACAAATAATTAGACGCATGTAAAATTTTCAATAACTGCCAAAGCAATTGCATCCACCATGAAGTAATTAAAACTTTTCATAAATCATAGTTCAAGTCGTATTTACGACTACTTATTTGTGCCTCACTTGCATTACACATTTAGGTGTTTGGACTGCTGGTCCAAATACTTCTATTTTAGAAGTTCAAAGCGTTTTTCAACATTGGTCAATTCAATATATATACTTCTGGATAAATTTTATACAAGATCCTCGATTTCTTTCTTTACTTCTATAGAAGTATTTTATGTAAAATTGTTTGTAAAATCGTTGTCGACAACTTTCCAATTTTCTGGTTCCATTCTCGTAATGACATAACTCATCGAGATCTCTTCAAGATTTCAATCTTTATTTCAGGTACCTGAAACTCTTATAGAGTTTTATTATTTGTTATGTCTTGGGTCTCTTCAGGAGCACCCGCCTCCAATATATGACCATTTCATATTACTTTTTATTTACGAGAATTTTGATCATTGGAACCATTTCAACTATCATGCTTCAGGCATGATTTACATTCTCTTGCTCTAACATGTAATTTAAACTTACATCATTTCAGCTGATATATGAGACTTAATTACTCTCATTGGGTCAGTAAATATGTCTGGCAATTGACATGTAATAACATGAATTATCTTATGAACTTCTAGTTCATATACGAGGATCTAGATAATGATAATTCATTTTCCTCTATCCAGCTGATTATTATCTCCCCCTGATGTTGAGAAAAATCATGTCATAAATGATTCTCCAATTAATGTTTAAGAATTTAAACATAAAAGAAGACTCGTACTCAATATATATTCTCAACCCTTTTTATTTACCCATTTTGTGCGTTGTGGTGGAGCAATTCGTATCGCACATTTAAAAATCATAAAATGGGAAATGTATGGTTTCTGACCAAAAACCAATCATAACATGGAGTTTATTATAACTTGTTGGCTTGATGCGTATAAGTGTTGCTATATGGAAACACCATATAAATAATAACTCTTTTGTTATCATAGTTTAGCTATTAAATAGGAGGCATCCAATTGAAATTTTGCTAAACTATATTTTTCATAATCAATAGGCTTTGTAACAACTAATATAGCCTAAAATATAAACCTACTAGCTTTTCAAGACGAATAGTCTAAATGCATAATCTGAATCTTTTAGAATCAATCTCACAAACTTCTGGTTGTAAGTCGATAAAACAATGTAGATGCATCTACTAAAATCATATAAAACTTTCCGCATTTGTGGATATATGGGCCCATATTTCGTTCAGATATGCAAGACATACAGTCTTAACTTCAGTACAAGAACTTTAAGTTCTAATTCTTTTGCTAAGTGGGGTCATCTATATCCTTTGAGAACAAACAACACAAGAACTTCAGGTTCTTTTAGTAAGTGGAATTTAATCAATTCCTTTAAGCAACACAAGAACTTCACGTTCTTTAATAAGTGAAATTTAATATATTCCTTTGAGAATAAGCACCACAAGAACTACAGGTTCTTTTAATACATGTGCATGTAAATCTCAATAATTTCTGCACCATTATTGATCAGGATGGTCTAACCGATCACGCCAACTATATATATGTGTGTATATATCTCTGAATTTGTAAACTTCTTGTTTACCATAACATGTAATTCAATCTTACTCGTACATGTCTAGCACGACCATCAAAATTATTCCTTTAAATAGGAATATATTTAGCTCTTTCGGAGCTTTCAATTAAAATTATCTTTTGGTAGCAATATATAGCTCTCCTAGAGCTTTTCAACTGACTTTTTGGCTACCAGAACTTATATCCATATTGGCTTATTTCAAATGCCAATTGATAACATATGTTATCTATAATTCCCAAAGGAATATTTTGCAAACTCATATTGCTCTCTTAAAATTTCCACTTATAATGGTGACGATATTATTACCATTAGCGGTAATTATTACAATATTCGCAATTCTGCACTTTTCATAATGTGCTTTCTCTCAAGAATTTATTGCTCTTCTAGAGCATCAATATTTTCAGTACTTTGAGATATAGTACTCACATTATTCTCTTCCATTTAAATGGGAAAATATATCTTATGCTTATGTTGAGCGTAAATCGTCACCATAGATTGTATTTAATAAGTAATCATGTTAAACAAAATAAATAAATATCATAATATATAAATATAAATATAAAATGTAAATAATTAATGTGTGTAAAATAAATAAACGTAAAGTAAAATAAATAATTCTCTTCAAAGTTATGAGAATAATTATAAGATGATTTATTTCTTTCGAGGGTTATAAGAAAATCAACAACGTCCAAAAGAGTTGGACCAACAATGTCCAAATAAAGTTGGACCAGTATCATCTTCTTCATGTTTCGCAAACAAATTTTGCTTCTATTTTCTTTCCTTTATCATTCAATGATTCTTAATTTTTTCAACGTACAACACGTACGAGACCAATGGTTTATAACATTGCATTGGTAATAAGAAGAGTTTTACTTCAATAGAATGATCTTTATCACTCTTGTCATCCTTATAACCCCACTACTAGTGGGTTTAAGTATTCTTAAAATGACCATATTTTTCATGTCTATATTCATAGCCTCGATCACGACCACAACTTCTAATGTGATTTTTATTCCTTCCATAATATAATCTCACATTCACTTCAGGGAATGAAGTAGAGCCAGTGGGCATTTAAAACTTTTTCACATATTCTTATCATAGAGAACAAAGATTTAATCCTCGTACGCGACATTGTTAAACATGTTCACATGGTTCTTTAAACATCATGTTTGCATTCACTTCAGGGAATGAAACAGTTCCAATAATCGCATGGAATAAACATCATGCTTGCATTCACTTCAGGGAATGCCCCATCATTGATAATCGCATGGAATAAACATCATGCTTTGCATTCACTTCATGGAATGCCTCCCATAAAACTTTTTGGATCAAGACGAATTTTCGTAACTTGAAATTGGGAGAAGTCTATGGTCGAGTTTTTCGACGAAGAAGAAATATTGCTTTCGAGCAAATATAGACTTTTTAATAAATTTTCTTATAAATTCAAAATCATCATGATTTATCGCACTTTAAAATGATAATATAAAGAAAAAAATAAAACCAAAATTTACCGATATTGATTTTTCTCTCGTGGACAATGGAGACATAGCATATGACCAAGATGGCTTCTCATAGTCCCTTTATATCACATCTCTTTCCAAGCCATTTAAATACATGTAAAACTCAAAACACGGTTAAAAATATCAACTTTTATCAATATAATAACATAAATAAAATTTGATCTTTAATTATAAGAAACAAGAAAAAATTGATTTAACCAACAAAAATAAATATGTTGAAAATTTGATTGGCTAGATATGTTAATATCTATATATGTCTTAATCAATTAAAGTATGAAACTGGACCACTTTTTACGAATTGAAATCCCTAATTATAAACCAAGCATAAAATGAGATATAAATCAAATTAAACAAATTAATAATATTACTACTTAATGATCGCATCTCTAATAATGCACAAATATAAAATAATATGTTATCATGTAACAAAACTTTAAGTTACAAACTATACACGTCAATCATTAAACAACCAAAAACACATCACTTCTTTTTCATAAAAAAATGTTGGCATTGTCAATAATAAATAGACATTTGATATAATTGTATGTTATTTTTATAACAAATCTAATCATTTCATAAATAAATAAATAGATAGAGGTATGAAACTTAAAATTATTTATTTATCTGTCAACATTATTAATAACTAATACATTATATATAGGTTTTAATCAAATGATAACATATCATCATACCAAATTCGATTATATATACAATCATAACTATACAAAAAAAAATCATAATATACTAACACAAAAAAAAAATCAAACCTTAAATCATGAAATATATAAACGAAACGATGAATCATAATGTACTTCCCTTATATTTGGAATGATTATAAAAACACCAATAATTTTCACCAAATTCATGTTTACGCGTCAAATTAAAGGGAAGATGAAACTTGATCTTTAACCAAAATCTTCTGAGCGAACTCGTGCTGATAACGTGTTGTGAACAAAATAATGAAGAACAACGAACAAATATAAAAGAATAAAGAGATGAGAGAAAGTAGGAGATTTGTATTATTCTCAAATATAGAATTGTATCCAATGCCTTCAATGAATCATCTATTTATAGGCATAAGAAGTACATAATACATTAAACTCTAATTCATAGAGATAATATTCCTAATAATAAATAAATCAAACTCCTTTGATAAAGTTCTAATCATGATAGACATCCACATACATAAATATTCATAACAGTTTCATGTTTATTTTTTTATTTAATTATATTTATTTAGTATTTCATTTAATTAATATAGAAGATAATTAGTATCAAAATAACTATTTTTTATTTATCTAATAACATAATTTTATTTCGGGTAAAAAATGATAAAATTACCAACAACGACAGAATCAGTGAAGCAAAGATAATTTTAACAATATAACAAAAAAAGCATTTTCATGTATCTAACCAGTCAAAATTTTCTTTCATAGAGTTAACTGATCTACAACATATGTCTACTTCTAACTACAATCCTCCTCTCATACAGTCAACTTACCCAATCAATAAATAAATGAATATTTTCTGTACAAAAAATACTACCCAACTATATAATTCAAGGGGTTAATTCTAATTAACTAGGGGGAATCAAGGATTAAGAGAAGATCTTCTGGGATAACTCCTTTCTGGCAACTTCCAGTTTGTAGCAATGATCCCTACAACAACCCCTTCTTTTCGAAGTCTCTTTTCGGACTGTGTTTTTCCGGTCCCTTCATTTTTCTTGATGTAATCATATCCGATATCCATGACTAATGCATATTCTGCCATGGGTACCGAGATTTGACTCTACAAGGACTCTCCAAATTTTTTTGAAGAAACTGAATGTAGTCATGTGAAAAACATACCCGTATCAGACACATCCGAGGCCGACATTCTTTGTCGGAAAATGTAATCTCACATGGCAAGTAATGTGCACAAACAAAGATCACTTTCTTCCATGCGAGACACCAAAGCTAGGAGACTCCAGCATTTTCAAGCCTGACCTGCTCATGTGCTTTCAAAACCTCTGAGGTGAAATTGCCCAAGGCTTCAAAGATTGGGACCAAACCTGCTTGCAAACTACTTGAAGCAGCATCATTAACTAATTTGATGGCATCCTTATGCCTGACTCTCTCTTCCTCTAATTTTTTCCTCATAGAATCCAAATCCACCTTTAGGTCATCCAGTGGTGAAACTCCGCTTTCGGAAGAAACCTTGGAAACAGTGTTTTTATCTGATAATGCTTCTCGCTCCTGCTCCATCCTATGCCTCTGTAACCGTAACTCCCTAACCCGTTTCTCAAAATCCTTTGAGAGATATTGTGCTCTGGTCCTCCGACGTTGCTCCTCGTCTTGCCTTTCCCATAACAGGTGTAGGCTGGAAGCAAAACTCTGCATGGCATTTGCTACACCTTTTTCCGAAACTCTATCCATTGCTTGGTACCAATCATTGCAAATTACAAAAATTGACGGTGCCCCAACTCGGCTTGGGGAGAAAGGAGCGACCCCATCAGCAGTTAATTCCTGTTCACGTTCAATGCATCTCATGAGCCACCCATACAAGGACCCGACATATGCCTTTTGGGTATTGATCCAATTATTAAAGCGAGAGCACCAGTCCAAAAGCTCCATCTCAAGCTCAACAGTAGCTTTCAAACCTGAATCTCTTTCGAAACCAGTATTTGCTCTTAAAGATCGAACTTTGGTCTCCATTATGGCTTGGAACTGCTTCTGATGGCAGCTAAGCATGGACTTCCACATTCTTATCAACCTGCAAATTAATACAGCCACATATCATTACATAAGAACCAAAAGAAGTAAAACGAAGAAATAGGTGTGCAACCAGTTCTCATGAAAAATAACCCTAAACACACCGACTACCTCCAAACAGATAAAGGGATATTAAGTTCAAATCAGATAAAAATGAACGCCTCCAGAAGTTCTTTGACAATATGCAAAATAAAGCATTCCACAAATCTTTTTCAAAGTTGCAAAATAAATTTGACAACAAGAACGAGACAAAACCCCATCATTTCCCCCACAAGTTGCAAGAAAATATAATGAAAGAGCCGTGTAGTTCCACTTACAAACCACAGCAATACATGCAAGTATCATTATGCAGAATTGCAGATACATAATTCGCCATTGCAACACAATATAATTGAATTCATCTAAAACTAGAAGCTAAAAATATTTTGCATGCACTAGGATAGAAGCCATTAATTGTACGTGGATTCAACGAAAACCGCCACCAACAAAATAACATAGTGATTCTGCTAGAATCACATGAAGTCATGTAACATATTTTATGGAGGCACTATGGTTCATGAAGATTACTACTTATTAAGCACAGAGATGATCAAATTTAACTAGGAAAATAACAGAAGTCAATACCCATAAACCAAGTCGGTGAGCTGGGGCTGCAGTTCTTCATCCCTTAGCTTATGTATCCTAGTTGATATACTTTCAACAGCCTTTATACAAACATCAATTTTTGTCAACAACTTTCTTATCGAAGCCCGCGTTGCATCAATCTTGCTGGACTCTGCTCCCTGGTTATCTAACATTCTTAGTTTGTTACACTTCCTCTCATAAATAACACGTAGCCTTTCTTCATCCTAAAATCATGGCAAAAACAAGAGCATAATAAGCATTCAAAAATGTTATCAAAACATTTGTGAATGACAATTAGTTAATTTGGGATTAGTTTTTTGAACCAAAGTGCAAGAAATAGCACAGGGCTAGAGTCGTGTCAAAGGACTCCAGATTATATAGAATCACTTAATGACAACTAACGCACATTAAGTTCTAAAATCCAACAATTATTTATAGCTTTTTGTTCACTTAGGAAGTAACAGTGGAAATGACAGAAACTGATTAAAAAACTACTCAGATAATAACAACCACCTTGAAAATCAATCATATAAGCATCACATTTTGACTACAAGAAAATGAAAGACTAAAAGTACTATAGCTTAAGGAATAATAACTATTATGCTATACAATTACAACCTTTTCAATCCTCTAATATAAGTTGATTCAGCATACCAGGCAAGTAAAGAAGCAAAGTTTATATTTATTCATATAACTTGCATACCTTGACTTCTTTATATAATTTCTTTTCCCATGCATAAAGCTCCTCCAAAGTAGATGAAAGATTTCGTTGCTCTTCATCCTGGTCTGGAACCTGACAGTATTCTTTTGCCATTTTCATTGTCCTAGAAGTTATCGGTACTGATGGTCTAGGTGGAGGAGGAGATGATATCATGTTAGGCGCCACCAGATACAGCATCCTTGAAAAGATCACTGCACAAAAGAGATGCGGGCTTCAATAAAACAGCATAGTAAATGACTGAAAACCAATAGAACTTCAAATCTATTTAGCCAAAATGATTCAGCAGCCATCTACGTACACAAGGGTAGAACAGCTAAATTCAATGAAATAATACAAGGGGGGTAAGTTTACAGCAGAACTATCACACGGTTTGAACTAATGCTCGGCATTTTCAAATTTCACACATACCAATTCAGTGAAGTCTTTAAACATCACTCTCCAAAAGTCTAACCTAGCATATTCAAGAGGCTAACTTCACAAGCATCCAGCAAGAAGCAAAAATGAAGAGACAAAAGACGAAGTTGTAAGAAAGAAAAAATGAAAACCCACCTCTAAACCCTGTTCCTTTACGTTGCTGGTAAGGCAACTTGCCAACCTCGAGCAAAACAGCAACCTCTTTCCCATAACTAGAGGCAGTCTCAAACTCATCCTTTATCTCCTTAACAACCTCCTGGAGATCTCTCGTGCCATGGACGGACAATGTGGTTAAACTACTCGGCTTGGAAGAGTCAACATCCAAATTAGATACCTCTTCTACCTCAAAACTGACCCTTTTATTCTTAGGAAAGTCTTCCTCGGGACTCTTTGTAACAGTAGTATCAGCACTTCCACTACTTGGACTAATATTAATATGATCCCCAGGCTCCAAGCTCTCGTTTTTACTTGATGGAACTGCCTTTGAAGTGGAAGTTGAGGCTTCGGTAATACCATTAACCCTTTGAACCGGAACTGACTTTGAAGTCCCTTCACCAAAGTTCCTAGTTTTATTATTACTACTATTATAATTATGACTCATATCCTCATTCACCATTTTCCTCTTTTCTTTGTGAGCAGCTCTTAACATCTCAGGCTCTGTTTCATCTTCCAAATCAGGGATTCCTTCTCTCTCCCTCACCTCCTTTGAGTCCGGACTACTAGTGGTCGACCCGTAACCGAATCTAGACGCCGGATAGTAACCCGGATACCCACTGTTATCAAAAGTATCAAACACATTAAGAAAATCCCATGTAGAATTTCTCGGTGGAGACGGAGGAGCAGGCGGTGGTTGAGGTGGTCCGGGAGGAGAATTCCTCCGCCCATGTCCATATTCTCCTCTCGGAGACCCCAAAGGGTACCCAAAAAAGCCTCCATTTGTATAATTTGAGTAGCCATAATGTCCATCAGGCTCCTGATAAACAAAAGATTGAGAAGGTGTTGCAGATTTCTTCATGTAATACATATAAGAAGAAGAATTACCAGTAGTCCCCCAGTTATCTTGAGGGGGAGGGTAAGGGTATCCATAGCCATAACCCCCGTAGCCACCATAACCATAGTTGTAACCATAATGTGCTGCTGGTCCTTCTTGGTCTGGGCTGTGGCGGTGGCGGTGGCTATGACTATGGTCCATTTCAACATGACCCAAAGGTGAACCGGAACCTGACCCTGAAATTGAAGGTGACCCAGATGACAAATCCAAATGAGACCCCTCTCCATCACTTTCTTCTTTGCCTTTTCTCGTGTTTTTGCCGTGTTCTTCAATGGAATGGGAATGGGAAAGAGAAGAAGAAGAGGGGGAAACAACATGGTTGTCGCCTTTCCTCTTCTTCTTTTTCGAGGATTTGAATTCGTCGGAAGGCAATGTGAGAACAGGGGAATCAACGGAAGAGGAAGATCCGACGACAAGCTCTTCATCGACGAACTTACGGATCGCTTCACCAACGTCACGCAGGGAGTGAAAGTAGGTCACATGAGCGGCGGCCAGAGCGGAACGGTGAATCGACGCCGCTTTGATTAGCTCCTTCCGTTCTTTACAAAGGGCTACCAAAGGTAAGTCGTCGACTTTGGAAGGTCCGCAGCCCATAATAATACTATCAGCGACGAAAACCGTAGCCAAAACTGAAGAACAACAACAAGAAGAAAAACAAAAACCCAGATTGAAACCTTGATCCAGTAGTCCCATTCATGGTTCCTGCCCACAAAACAATCCCAGAAAACCAACCATTTTTTTATCACCAAAAAAGCAAAAACAAAAGATCCAATTAAAATAACAAAACACTAGTAAAATATCTACAACGACAAAGGAGTGAAGGATCAAAAGAAGTCGACAAAGAGAGAGGAGATAGAAATCGGACCGTTGAAACTGGAGAGAGCAAGAAATGACCGTCCATGCAGAGAAAGGACAGAGAATAGTTTGAGATTGATGAAACTGAGATATGGGTATTTGGATTGTAGTAATTGAATTCGGATTCAGTACAGGAAAGGGAAAATAATAATAATGGTTTTATCGGGATGCGTGAAGGGCGTGTGTGGGGATGTCAAAATTTTTGAATGAATGGTTTATGGAGAGAAACGAGTGTATTGGTTTTAGAGAGTTGCAGAAAGAGAAGAAGAAGAAGACGAAGAAGGGTCGTGGAACCCGACATTGGTCATTATTACCCCCCAGTTTTTCAGACTTTTATGTTTTATGATTCTTCTAAATTCTAATACCACCACTGTTACTTTACCAGCACTGTTGAAAAAAAAATCGAATCGGATGTTTATTTCAATTTTACATGTGTTATAGGTTGAAAGTAAAATCAGTTCTAATTAATCCTTAACCTATTAAGAAATTAATTTGATTCTTGTTACTGTAAGTTGTTGTAACCATATCAATATTGTTTACTGTAAGACTCAGTCTGTGACTTTTTTCTTAAAACTATTTATATTAAATCTTTATAGGTTTATTAAAGAATATATTTTTAATTAAAGCTTAGGGTTTGGGGTGTTTAGAAATATTTGACTAAAGTGACTCGACCTATTGACCGGCCGATCTGAACAATAAAAATCCGAATATTTTTAAAAAAAAAAAACTTACCTGATCAGACCAAGTAATGACCTGAGATTTTCCCGAATAATAGGGTCGGGCTATTGCCTTATTTTTGTAACCGGGTACCCGATCCGACCCAGTACTTTTAATTTATATATTTCTCATTTATATTATATTAGATATTATTACTTTTAAGTTCTGAATTTTTAAAATTATTTGTATTATGTTTGTGTTTTTATTTATTTTTTTAAACTTTTTTAGATTTGAACACCCCAATCCGTTATGGTTATGCATTTAAAATATTCCTTCTTTACTTTATATATCAATTAAAATAATAATATCTAATATAATTTATGTGGAAGGTCATGGATCGGATTTTTGGTTGACTCGAATATCTAACATCTTTATCTAAACTTGGACGCTGAACATTCTACCATGCTCGATGAATAACATTGACGTTGAACATCGTTGATCATCATTAAATTGATTAATAAAGATTAAAAATTTCAAAGACTCAACATTTAATTATAAATTATTTAAAATAAAATTTTAATTAAATTATTTTCCATATGTATTATATTTTTTAATTTTTTTAAATAATTAGATCAAATATCAACCTTAGTCAATTAAAAAAAACTTGCCCTAAACCCAAAACTATAAACCCTAGCCTAAAATCTAAACCATAAACCCTACACATGAAATCATAACCTTAAACTATAAAACTTAAATCTAAATATTGATTTATGGTTTCGGGTTTTTTTAAATTGACTAAGATTAGTATTTGATCTAATTATTTAAAAAATATTAAAAACTATATATATGTGGAAATAATTTAATTAAAATTTCATTTTAAATAATTTATAATTATATGTTGAGTCCTTAAAATTTTTAATTTTTATTAATTAATTTAATAGTATTCAACAATGTTCAGCGTTAATGGTGTTCAACAGTATTCGTCAAGCGTGATAGACTCATCTTTTTTTAAGAAGGTAAATCATTTACATTTAATAAATTCTATTGACTTTAATAATAAAGATATATCTTGTTCTTATTTACATCTCTTAATATTGCATATAACAAAAACCTTAAATTAAAACTTAAAATTCACTTAAATCATAATTTGACGTTAAGTTGTGAATTTAATCTTAAATGATGATAAAATTATATTTTATCTCTACAATTTAAAATTCAATTGTACCCTGAAATATATATCTAACTTTTGTCCTTGGAGTGAATTATTTATAAATTTGTTAATAATGTATGGTAAAAAATTTAAAATCATTTTATACGATTAACTATTATAGAAATAAATAACTCAATTAACCTAGTTAACTCTAGCCGTATAATTTAACCCTTCAAAAACTTCAGCTAAATAATTTTTTTTTTAAATATGTTGGTATGATTACAAGGTAATATTTATTTAATTTTTTAGTCCTTTAATAACGCACACACACCGTAGACACATAATACTCGAATTCGAGTCACCTGATTAAAATATATCATTATTTACCACATAGTGCTAAATAACATTTATATTCATTGTTATGTATGAAAGGCCAAGCAACGATATAAGATTTAGGTAGGCCTAAGTACTAAGACCTAAACATTTTAATACCGAATGTTATAATCGATGCCCCAATGTGAGTATTTAATAAGTCGACTCAAGTGAAATAATATTTTCATTTAAACTTTTTTACAAGTAAAATTGTATTTAAAAATTTCGATTCAAATGGAATCGAATGTATTTGTTTGAATTAATTTTTTTTTGTTGGAAATTTGAATAAAATTCAAGTCAAAACACATAAATTTGAGAGCATATATAAAATCTTATTTCAAAGAAAAATAATGGAAAAACATAAATTAATATGACAAACTAGGTTAAAAAATTTACTTGGTTTATGTTTAAACTTAATAAAACTTCGATTAACTCAAAATTTAATTACTATATAACTTAAATTATTTTTACAAATTTTCAAAGATTTTTTACTGGGTTTATATATTTGGTATATCTTTCCTTTTGATAAAAAGATTTGGTATATCTTTATAAATTTATGATTTTTTTATTTTTTATGAACTTAAGGAAATATTTTTATATATTTAGAAAAAAAATGAAGATTACTTTTTTGGGAGGGACTAGTTTATTCATTTTGAAAATTGACAGATGTCCATTGAGCATATGTATTACATGTTTTCTGAATTGATAGATGGGGAGTTGATGGCTCAGATTAACTCCTTACTCTTTTTTTTCAAGTGATAATCTTCACATATTTACTGTTAATCTCATCCATTCGTTTCACTCATCCAACAACTAAAAAAATGTGTAAAACTTAAAGAGTTTTACATTCTGTAAACGGATCATGTATATATATATGGGTTAGGATCAACTTACACAATGTATATATCTTTAAGTTTTACATGTTTTCTGTATCGTTAGATGAGAGGAATGAATGACTCAGATTAACTCCTTACTCTTTTTTTTTTCAAGTGATAATCTTTATATATTTACTATTAATCTCATTCATTCGTTTCACTCATCTAACGGTCCAAAAAACGTGTAAAACTTAAAGAGTTTTACACTATGTAAACAGATCCTATATATATATGGATGAGATCCAGTTATACTGTGTAAAACACATTTAGTTTTACACTAATATATGGTCATTGGATGAGTGAAATGGATGGATGAGATTAACAGTAGAAAATGTGAAGATTATCACTTGGAAAAAAAAAGATAAAAAAAATAATCTTAGTCATTAATTACAATCATCCAACGGTCCCAAAAAAATGTAAAAGTAATTGAGTTTTACACAATGTAAGTTGAGCCTATCCCATATATATATATATATATATATATAGATTTTTCATATATTTGAATTGTAAAGTTAAATTCGACTCAAACTGAAAAATCAATAAATTTATTCAGATTGAATAAAAATCGAATAATTCAATTCAACTAACATAAATTTAAATGTTTTTTTAATATTTTTAGTCGAGTCAAATTTTATTTATTTTGATATCAAATAAATTTGTTTTAAAAACATACAAATTAAACATATTCACGTGCCAGTTGTGTTTAAGCTACAATATGAATTATTATTATACTACAATCCGTTTATTAACGTTTGATTCTATTTAATTATGAGATATGGTATAGTGGTTATTCATCTTATCTATTATCTGTGAGGTCAAGAGTTTGATCTCTACGACTTTACCTATGAGAATGAAATACATTACATGATCTCTTTGTAAGAGCACTAGTCATTACTATACACGGTGAGTACCTTGATTAAAAACGTTTGATTTTTTTGAGTTTGATCAATTATTAAAAATAAAAAGTAGTTTAGTATTAAGTGATAATTAATTTGTAAAACTCCATGTCTAAACTTCTTGAGAGTTGAGATGATGAATTTTAGGAGTGTAACCCCCTCGTCCCGGTCTGGCCGGATGACCGGTCCGAGTGAGCTACACGGGGAAAACCGAGTGAAAACTCCCTAAGGAACTCTCCCTCGGTTAGCAACCCTATATTTTTTTTTCATTTTAATCTTGCCTAGATGAGAATTACATCCTAAGTGATCATACAGCGGAACAATATTTACGAAGCAATCGATCGAACCCAAACTAACACTTAAAAGCCCATGTTTAAAGTTAAACTGCAGGCGGTATCGATACCTTTGAGGGGGTATCGATACCCCTTGACTAAGTCAACAGGGTTTGGTCAACCTGAGGAGACAGTATCGATACCCCCAATGAGGGTATCGATACCCTCCCCTAAAGTTGACTTCCCACGGTCAAAGCTAAGACAACGGTATCGATACCCTAGAGGCCAGTATCGATACCGAAATCGACAGTGGCTCCAGTGGCCAAAAAGGTATCGATACTCTCCTCGAGTATCGATACACGAGGCCTAAAACCAAAGGGGCAGTATCGATACCAGACCAACGGTATCGATACCCCAGCTACGAATCAGCAGGTTTGAGCTGATTTAGAGCACAAGGAGGCCCCTAAATCCCTCTAACAACCCCAACCAGCACACTATCATCAACCCTAATGCAAACCAACCATAAAAGCATGCTTTAACATGAATCAAAGGCACAATCCAACCCATGATGATACACGAACCATACAAGCAACATAAGCTTTCAAGCATGACATTCCAACAAATGGCATTCCAACATTCAAAGCTCATACTTCAATATTCTAACATGAAGGCAACCTCAAAGGCACGTGACCAACACACAAGGTAAACAATTTAAACATGGTTACAATCCAAACATAGCATCATTAAGCCAATCAAAAACAACATAAGAAGGGAGTCTAAACATGCTCCTACACAACCAACACTAGCACAAAACAACAACACCTATCCCATTGCTTTACTATTACAATCTTTAAATTTAACTATCATACTTGAGCTAACCGTAAGCATCACTTGGAGACCTTTTTCCTTGCCCTTGCCACCCACAAGCTATTTATCTGCATTGTCGAACAAAAGAGAGCGTAAGCATAAAAGCTTAGTGAGGGTAGCTCATAAAGCAAACTTTCGACAATGCAGGGTCCAAGCACGAGCAATTTCCATATTGAAATGCATGATCTTACCTCCGGTCCGCAAAGCCAAAATGAACATGATGCATAAACATATAGTCAACATTATGACATGCTCAACACCCATAAGCTCAACTTACCATGATACATAATTCAAGCATTAACCACATCATATATCAATCCATGAAGGCATCACATTCGTATCATATAAGCATGTATACATAATCTCATATTAGCATATTCATACGATCTCATATTGGCACCTAGCTATGACCCGAATACGCGGATAACTCGTTGGAACGCATTTCCAACAACAACATTACCTCGGTGGGATTCCACTCATCACCGGTCCTTGCATGTGCGGGATTCCACTCATCGCCACATGCCCTACGGATGGGATTCCACTCATCATCACGTAGAAATATATAAAAGCTTCCGGTGGAATATTACATCACCGTACTCCTCCTTGGTGCCTTAACGCCACCAAGGCCACGTACGTTTTGACTCAATTTGTGTGCACACTCATCCTAATGATCGATCATTGTACCCAAGCATACTAGTGCCAATATAAATCAAACCACACAACTTGTTACAATATCAATTTCAATATAAATTTCGTGCCTAACACGTACTCACCATGATTCTCCACAATCATGCCATCCACAACATAACCTCATTTCACAAACCAACACCACATGTATGTCAACCGAACAATCATCTCATCATATATCCACATTTTATTTATCATCAACATGCATATAAAATCAATACATTAAGCCATACTTTCGCATACATGTGTATCACATTATACATACTCATCATGAGGCATAACAATGATTAAAGAGTACACCCAAGGTCTCTATCTAAAGCTTAGGATTAGGCCACCACCCTAATCCTAACTCTAGGTGGGTCTACCAAGCCCAACCTAGTCCACATGCTTGAACCAATGTTTAAAACCATTTAAAAACAATAACCACTCACCTCCACCTCCAAGCTCAAGTACTAAGCAACCATGGTCTTCAATTTTCCGGATTTGTTCCCAAGGCTTCACCGACCCAAAACCAAGCCTCTAAACACCTCAACACAAGCAAAACAACCTCAAATCAACTCAAACATCAAGGTAACTAACCCGGAATACAAATTCAAATATCAACTCAACATTTCAAGTCATGACCAAACCCCAACTTTATCTAATTCAAGCAGCCCATAATCCTTGATGAAAACCCAAGTTTCCCACACATTTTATACTCACAAATGATCACTAAATTCAGCCACAACATCAACCTATAGGTGCAAGCCAAGCTCCAACAATTTTCAACCCAAACAATCATCAAAATTCTCATTTTCGTACTTCCATTTTACCCAGCAGAAAATTCCATTTTCAAACACCCAAATGACCTCTAAAGTATCCCAAATCACCCTCCTATTATACCCTAACCATCAGCCCTTTGTTTCCAACCTAAAACCCACCAAAAATGGTGTTTTTGACAACTCAAAAATGGGTATAAGGGCTCACTTCGGATTTTTACCAAAACTTAACCAAATTAACATATCATGTGTATTTCAACTTGGCTAAACAAAGCCCCAACTCAATTTATCAAAACAAAATGGAAAACCCCTTAAAAACCCAAACTTTGACATAAACCCTAATTTTCGAAAGTTCATATTTTTAAAATCTAAGACAATGTATGAATAGGAAATGGAAAGGGGAGTTCAAATATGGGATTACCTTTCAAAAGCCCCTTGAATTGATGAAGAAATCAAAGGGAAAAGTAGCTTGAAAGTTAGGAGAGTTTTGAAGATGGGGAAAGGGGTTTCATGTTGGAATTAATGGGAAAAGGGGAGAAGATGACAACTTTCAAAAGTTGTCATCCTTTTAAAATCGTTTGGAGAAAATTGCAACATAGGTCCCTCCCTCTTTAATAAAGCTCGATTACATCACAATTTAAGTTGAATTTATTTTAATAAATTTCATTGACCCGGACTACAACCCGACTAACTCCTAGCCCCAAAACACGGGTGTTACAACTCTCCCCCACTTAAGGAAATTTCGTCCCCGAAATTCATCGATCACGGAGGGCCACTGAAACATGCACCTCCACGCCTTCCCCTCTCACCACAACGTACTAACCAACTCGAAAGACTTACCACACAACACTTGCTATCTTACACTAAGATCTCAACTGATTCTGCAAGGCATGCCAATTTCAAACTCAACTCAATCTCTTCAACAAGTATAGCACGGAACAGATCTGACTAACATTTCTGAATCATAGATACACGTAACACATCTCAAACCCCTTTCTAACTTTGGTGGTAACCGCAACAGATAACAACAGAACTAGCCCGATTCACAAACTCATACAATACTGCTTGAACACGTGACTCATATCTTTCTCTGACTGATCCTCTGTCTTCATCAATTAACCAAACACTATGCAGACGTCTTCAAAATTATTCTAGTTGAAATCTCGGATCTTTATTACTCACTTTTACTGCGAATCTTCCACAGATGTAACAAACTAGAAGAAAACTGAAGCTCAGTCTTGACGCGCTGGCAAATTACATACTTACTCTCATACTGAACCACATTATTCATCCACTCAATTCAGAAGCATTCATCTTCAACCCACAATACGTCTTCATACTACTCAGATGCAATACAAATGAACCACCGTGCGCTTCAGCCAAAACAATACATCCCAAAACACTAGGTCAGTCGGTACAACTATTCTGTCTCTGAAATGCAAAACTCTATCATCTCTAAAACTGTATTCTGAAGGTCTTCTTTCCGCTATGTCTTGCACGTGAGGTGCCAAGAACCTGTCTTGCAACTGTTTCTCATCAAACATTCTGACTCAAAGTAGTCTCAACCCGAAACTCGGCCACAAAACTACTATCATTTGATATACGGAATTCGGCAATTGCAACTCGTAACTTAACTACTAATCTAACAGCAAATACAACTCGGAACTCGGTTGCTACGTAGACTCTCTTCAGATAGTACTCAATCTTGAGATCACAGTCTTCAAGCAATTCTAACTACTCATGTTGTTCAAGTTTCAACCCTTCCTAAGTTGTCTAACAATTCAAGTTCTAATAATATGTACGTACACATGTGCATTTCTTACTATACCAGCTTTGTCTTTAAGTCTTCGGAGCAATACAACTGTAATTAACTCTGTGTCTCATATCGGATAACTCTTCTCACGGTCTTTCAACTATCTTGATGAACAAGTCACAATCTTCTGTCTTGCATAATCACACAACCTAACTCTACACGTAATGCATCACTGTGGTTCACAACTCTTTCTCTGACATAAGTTGATTCAAGGTCGAAGCTCTCTTCAAAGTTTCTTTCAGTTTCTCAAGGGCTCATTAACTCGCATCTAACCTCACAACTGAACAGTCTTGTGTAGCAATCTGACAAAAGAGCAGCTATCTTCGAACGACTATTTACAATTCTCTGAAAGTGACAATGCTAAACCTAGGATCTATAGATATCTGTCACAGTCTTCAATTTCCTCAACCTCATATCTTCTTTCGCCTACTCGGGATTTACTCTAATACACTCAGCTGGTCTACATGTCCTAGGTGAACATCTTCATTAACTCGAAGTACGTGTTGCACAACTTGATATACAATTAATTCTCTAATAGAATCTACCACACTAACTTCCAAGCTTGTCATGGTCTTCTTCGGTACTTGAATATGCTCATGTGTCAACTATGAGAACTACTACGACTGATCAAGGAACTCTGAAATTATTCTGCTCAACATCTCTATGAAGGTAACTACTACACTAGTCAAACAAAACGGCATAACTCGGAACTCAAAGCGATCATATCTTGCCTCGAAAGATGTCTTCGATACTTCAACTTTTCTCACTTTCAACTGGTACTAATCGAATCCAAATTAATCTTCAATTTGACTGGAGCACACACTAACTGATCAACAAATCACTGACACCTGTTTCGACTGTATGTAATCTAAACACATTCTCGTACTGTCATTCTTTCTTCGACACAAGTTACACTGTAGAACTCTGAGATGATGCACTAGGCCTAATGAATCTAAGGTCTAACAAGTCTCGAAGTTAATTCTTCAACATTCTCAATTCTTCCGGAATTCATAAGTTACAGAGCAACAAAACTGAAGCAACCTCGAAGACGGTCTCAACAACGAACTTCTCTTCTCTATCAAGAGATAAACCGGCAATTCTTCCAAATACTTCTACGAATAGAAAACACAAACTATCCCAACATTCTGCGGTCTAATCTTCATTCAAAATTCAAATCCATCACAATTGCTTAGCAAGCCTGTCAACTAAACTCAATCGACCTTTGATCTCTAAAACTGGATCAACATTCAATAAGAAGCTCACACCCTCACCTACCACTACAGTCTCACAAAAATCTGTGTCTTCAAAGCAACTCTCTCTTTGTCTCAACGTATACACTAATTCTGTGCTCTTCAAGTCAAACCTTGACAAAAGGTACATCAAAACCGTAGGAAGACGATCGCTTCACACCTACTAGAAACTAGTAACTCTAAACCACCAACAAACATCTTCTGTACATCTTTCTGATCACTATTGTCTCCCAAAGGGGGCTAGTCACATGTGTCCCTACATCTAAGGTCTCAACAAGGATATCTAATTTCTTACATGCTCACACAAAAGGAGGTATCCGCAGAAATTGCAACTTCACATGTACACAACTGATAGTCTTCGGTCCTCTTGTCTTCAGACTGGTTCTTCAACAGAATCTGACTCTTCTAAACTGTTCTTAGAGCATCTCGTAACTTCAAGACTCAATTCTGATCGCACATAAACAGTCTTGCTGGACTTGTTCTACCCCTACCAAACAATCCTGAAGTCAAAGCTCAAGGCTCCCTTCTCGGCTCAACTATATCGGAAGTGACTTCATCTCTTCCGCTTGCTGGAAAACAACTCAACGTACACTGACCCAATTACACAAACTAGCTCCCATTCTCAGACACTGACCGGCTGTCTTGCATTAAAATCATAGGCCGAACCCCAACGGTCACCAACTAACATTTCCGAAATTTCAGATTACTCACGTGAGACCCCTACCTTGATCTTGCTAAAAGAACCAAGGTACTCGCACCTACCTCTAACACTACACCGGGCATATTCAAACTTGCGTACTTGCTGACGATATAAGAAAGCACGGATTTAGAATCAACTAGAGGAAGCAACTTAACACTGTACCAAGGGCTTATATGTTACAACATCGACACCAATCTAACTCCCACTCATATGCCTTCACTTCTTTTTACCAACTGATGCCAGTGTTGATCACATCGTCCCTCATCCACAGGAATCAACCCACATACACACCGTCTCAAACGGACAAATTGTACCTCAATTCCGGTACAACCATACCTCCCTAACTAATATGATGGACTCCCTCAACATCGTCCACCTTTTCAGAAACTACAACTTCTACTTACCAAAAAGCAATAAATCAACAACAACAACAACAACAGTAAAACATACAAGGTTGGGTTAGCAAGGCAAGGCTTCCAAGTGGTTCAAGTATGATTTCCTCACTTAAAATCTCTTTTCCGATGTAATAGTAGCAATGGGACTCTACTAAACATGTTTCAAACGACTCAACACACATACATGCTCAAACAAGCATATAACAAGGCTTACTTGCTAAACAAACATACATATGCGTACAATCAAACAACATATATTCTCAATCAAGCAATCATACATCACAGCATTCACGGTTAACAAGCAACATGCTTACATGGCAAGCAAACACCGTGCAATTTCAATGCAAGAACTTAACTTACCTCACTTACCTGCCCAAGGTCTCGGTAACCTTAGGCTCTGATACCAACAAATGTAACCCCCTCGTCCCGGTCTGGCCGGATGACCGGTCCGAGTGAGCTACACGGGGAAAACCGAGTGAAAACTCCCTAAGGAACTCTCCCTCGGTTAGCAACCCTATATTTTTTTTCATTTTAATCTTGCCTAGATGAGAATTACATCCTAAGTGATCATACAGCGGAACAATATTTACGAAGCAATCGATCGAACCCAAACTAACACTTAAAAGCCCATGTTTAAAGTTAAACTGCAGGCGGTATCGATACCTTTGAGGGGGTATCGATACCCCTTGACTAAGTCAACAGGGTTTGGTCAACCTGAGGAGACAGTATCGATACCCCCAATGAGGGTATCGATACCCTCCCCTAAAGTTGACTTCCCACGGTCAAAGCTAAGACAACGGTATCGATACCCTAGAGGCCAGTATCGATACCGAAATCGACAGTGGCTCCAGTGGCCAAAAAGGTATCGATACTCTCCTCGAGTATCGATACACGAGGCCTAAAACCAAAGGGGCAGTATCGATACCAGACCAACGGTATCGATACCCCAGCTACGAATCTGCAGGTTTGAGCTGATTTAGAGCACAAGGAGGCCCCTAAATCCCTCTAACAACCCCAACCAGCACACTATCATCAACCCTAATGCAAACCAACCATAAAAGCATGCTTTAACATGAATCAAAGGCACAATCCAACCCATGATGATACACGAACCATACAAGCAACATAAGCTTTCAAGCATGACATTCCAACAAATGGCATTCCAACATTCAAAGCTCATACTTCAATATTCTAGCATGAAGGCAACCTCAAAGGCACGTGACCAACACACAAGGTAAACAATTTAAACATGGTTACAATCCAAACATAGCATCATTAAGCCAATCAAAAACAACATAAGAAGGGAGTCTAAACATGCTCCTACACAACCAACACTAGCACAAAACAACAACACCTATCCCATTGCTTTACTATTACAATCTTTAAATTTAACTATCATACTTGAGCTAACCGTAAGCATCACTTGGAGACCTTTTTCCTTGCCCTTGCCACCCACAAGCTATTTATCTGCATTGTCGAACAAAAGAGAGCGTAAGCATAAAAGCTTAGTGAGGGTAGCTCATAAAGCAAACTTTCGACAATGCAGGGTCCAAGCACGAGCAATTTCCATATTGAAATGCATGATCTTACCTCCGGTCCGCAAAGCCAAAATGAACATGATGCATAAACATATAGTCAACATTATGACATGCTCAACACCCATAAGCTCAACTTACCATGATACATAATTCAAGCATTAACCACATCATATATCAATCCATGAAGGCATCACATTCGTATCATATAAGCATGTATACATAATCTCATATTAGCATATTCATACGATCTCATATTGGCACCTAGCTATGACCCGAATACGCGGATAACTCGTTGGAACGCATTTCCAACAACAACATTACCTCGGTGGGATTCCACTCATCACCGGTCCTTGCATGTGCGGGATTCCACTCATCGCCACATGCCCTACGGATGGGATTCCACTCATCATCACGTAGAAATATATAAAAGCTTCCGGTGGAATATTACATCACCGTACTCCTCCTTGGTGCCTTAACGCCACCAAGGCCACGTACGTTTTGACTCAATTTGTGTGCACACTCATCCTAATGATCGATCATTGTACCCAAGCATACTAGTGCCAATATAAATCAAACCACACAACTTGTTACAATATCAATTTCAATATAAATTTCGTGCCTAACACGTACTCACCATGATTCTCCACAATCATGCCATCCACAACATAACCTCATTTTACAAACCAACATCACATGTATGTCAACCGAACAATCATCTCATCATATATCCACATTTTATTTATCATCAACATGCATATAAAATCAATACATTAAGCCATACTTTCGCATACATGTGTATCACATTATACATACTCATCATGAGGCATAACAATGATTAAAGAGTACACCCAAGGTCTCTATCTAAAGCTTAGGATTAGGCTACCACCCTAATCCTAACTCTAGGTGGGTCTACCAAGCCCAACCTAGTCCACATGCTTGAACCAATGTTTAAAACCATTTAAAAACAATAACCACTCACCTCCACCTCCAAGCTCAAGTACTAAGCAACCATGGTCTTCAATTTTCCGGATTTGTTCCCAAGGCTTCACCGACCCAAAACCAAGCCTCTAAACACCTCAACACAAGCAAAACAACCTCAAATCAACTCAAACATCAAGGTAACTAACCCGGAATACAAATTCAAATATCAACTCAACATTTCAAGTCATGACCAAACCCTAACTTTATCTAATTCAAGCAGCCCATAATCCTTGATGAAAACCCAAGTTTCCCACACATTTTATACTCACAAATGATCACTAAATTCAGCCACAACATCAACCTATAGGTGCAAGCCAAGCTCCAACAATTTTCAACCCAAACAATCATCAAAATTCTCATTTTCGTACTTCCATTTTACCCAGCAGAAAATTCCATTTTCAAACACCCAAATGACCTCTAAAGTATCCCAAATCACCCTCCTATTATACCCTAACCATCAGCCCTTTGTTTCCAACCTAAAACCCACCAAAAATGGTGTTTTTGACAACTCAAAAATGGGTATAAGGGCTCACTTCGGATTTTTACCAAAACTTAACCAAATTAACATATCATGTGTATTTCAACTTGGCTAAACAAAGCCCCAACTCAATTTATCAAAACAAAATGGAAAACCCCTTAAAAACCCAAACTTTGACATAAACCCTAATTTTCGAAAGTTCATATTTTTAAAATCTAAGACAATGTATGAATAGGAAATGGAAAGGGGAGTTCAAATATGGGATTACCTTTCAAAAGCCCCTTGAATTGATGAAGAAATCAAAGGGAAAAGTAGCTTGAAAGTTAGGAGAGTTTTGAAGATGGGGAAAGGGGTTTCATGTTGGAATTAATGGGAAAAGGGGAGAAGATGACAACTTTCAAAAGTTGTCATCCTTTTAAAATCTTTTGGGGAAAATTACAACATAGGTCCCTCCCTCTTTAATAAAGCTCGATTACATCACAATTTAAGTTGAATTTATTTTAATAAATTTCATTTGACCCGGACTACAACCCGACTAACTCCTAGCCCCAAAACACGGGTGTTACAAGGAGATTGTAGTCATTTATTATTCTACTTTGGACAATGAAGCCATTTGATTTCGGAGTTAATGTTTGTTGGTGTTTATGCATGACATGCATTTAATATGATGTACAGTTCCTACCACACATTCAATGCCACTTCTTTTTCTCCCCGATTAAGCCTTGTTCCTCCGGACTCTCAGAACCTAATTCTTAACCTTGGATTAAAAATATGATTTCAAAAGTTAAATTCATAAATTGCAAGTTTATCAAGGTTAGAAAAAGCTTAATAAAAATAAAGAGTTTTCTATTAACAGTCCTTGGTGATGTCGATATCTTAAATTATAAATCCTAAATTTTATTAACGATACTTTATCAATGTGATAATCAAGTTAATATTGCTTAAAATATGCTTCAAGTTCGAGATCTTATATATGCATAAAATCCTTGATGAGAGACTCACACACCAAAATCAAGTGTGCGATGCATATCATTCCAGATTAGCCAGTGTAAAGTCCTGAGGGACTAGAAGAGCAACCAACAAAATAAGAATAAATAAATTTGTATAATTAATGTTTATTTTATTTTTCAATAGAACCTAATGTTATGTAACTAATATGTTTCTTAGAAAGTCGTGTTCTATTAATTTAGGGTGTTTAATGTATTTAAACCATAAACCACTAAAATAACGAAATCTCACTATAAACCCTAAACATTAAATTCTAAACCCCAATTCACACACTCATAAACCATGAATATTAAATAAAAACACCAAACCCTAAAAATCACAAATATTAACACATAAAACTTAAACACTTAACCCTAAAACATAAAAACACTAAGCCATGCACCATGAAATCCTAAACAATGTACATTTTTAGTTGAGTATTAATTATGTTAAACACTATAAATTAACATAATACATTTTTTAAGAAAACAATTAATTAAATCCTACTAAATTTCATTAAAAACATAATAAACATTAATAATATTAATTTATCTAATTTTTATTGATCATGAATGTCAATAGCAAAACCCTAAAAATAAAAAATTGTCTAAAACGGTTCTGGAGGGAAGGTAATCAGGTTTAAAGACTTGTGCTAAGCTTATTGATCTTAATAGTATTGGCTTTGTGTATTTTGATATGGCACCGGTGTCGGTTGCCACGCTTCTCCCGCAGGATATGTGCGCTCTTGGTGCTTAGGAGGTTTATTTTTGTTTCTTTGTAATCAGTTTAATTGATTATATATGTTGGATTAATATCCTATACACAGGCGGTGGAAACTAAAAGTTTCCACAAGCGCCTTAGTTTTAGGGTATAGGGGGTTAGATTAGGGTATAAGGTTTAGGGGTTTAGGTGTAGGGGTTTAGAATTTAGGGGCAGTTGTTTCAATTTAGGGTTTAGGGTTATAATTTAGGGTTTATATGTTAGGGTTTAGTTTTTAGGGTAATATGGTGATGATTTAGGTTTTAACCTATAAACCCTAAATTATAACCCTAAACCTTAAATTGAAACAACTATCCTTAAATTCTAATCCCCTACACATAAACCCCTAAACTCTATACCCTAAACTAACTCCCTATACCTTAAAACTAAGGCGCTTGTGGAAACTTTCAGTTTCCACCGCCTGTGTATAGAATTTTTATCCATATATGTTTGTTAGGTTCTTTTGTGTTTTCATTTGTACTATTTAAGAAAAATTTTATTGAGGCTTGTGATAACATTTTTGTATGATTCACCTATAATCATATTATGTTTACCCAAAAAAATCGTTTAAACGGTTCATAATATCATAAATCATTCAATTACATTTATATAAAATATTATACAAGATAAATTCAAACTTTACACCTCAAAACTGTTTATTTCATCGTTTTTATTTTAACTGAATAAAATTGAGTCCATTAAAAATTATCTTCTTCGGATTTGATTTTTCCCTGAAATATTCTATTTTAATAAATAATATCATTATTCGTTTGTTTTACAATTATCATAAAACAAGGCTTGACGAAAATTGTTAGGTATTCGAATAAAATAGTTGAGCGTCGACCACCAACTAAAATACAGAATTTTAATGACTCAAACTTTAAATTACTTGTTCGTATAGTACAGGTCAATGTTGTGAATGCAAATATTCCTCGTTTTGGTGGCATATAATTAAATCCTAACCCTTTTTTTTTCAAAAAGATTAATATTGACGGTTTGCGGACGTCCAAGATTGATGCTTCAAATCGCATGGCCTAAACATTGCTTATGCTACAAGAAATAGTTAAATGTGTGTGTGTATATATATATATATATATAAAAGGAGATGCCAACTTATATTCATATAAAATTAACATGATTAATATTTTAGTTAATTTGGATTTGGTGATATAACTCTTTAAGCATTTGAAAAAACAAAAGCATATTCAAATTTTAGTAAAAAAATAAAATATGACTATACATTATCTGAACCATAAATATATGTAAGTGTAGAATTGTTTTAAGAGTAATTATGTAAATAAAGTTTACACAATCATGTATATTTGAATCTTAAAATCTAAAACAGTTAATTGTAAACATTGTACTAAAAAAACCTTAAACATTAAACAAGACCCTTAAAATAGATAGTATTAAATAAATTAAAATTTACACTATCTGTGTATTTTATCTTTTTTATTTTTAATTTGTTATATAAGTATGCAAGGGAGTTGTAGTGAATAAAATTCATATGATTCTTTTTTGTGTATATCTTTATAGGTCACATCAATAATTTTATGTCAAGTGTATTATTAATATAATACAAAAACAATCAATAAGTCATTAATACACGTGATATATGATTATTGATGATAAAATAAAGGGCACAAAAAAAGAACAACGAGTTTTATTCCGATATGTTCTACACTCAAAAATATGAAAAGTTGATTATAAACTATATTAATTTGTTATCCTTATAAACGTTAAAATAAAATAAAAAGAAGCAAAACCTTCTACCTAATTTCACGTAAATTGGTACTTTTATTGAAATGGTCGTTGTCATAGGTTGAATAAAATTTGGTCCACATACAGTTCAAATAATTTGAAAGAAATAGAAGAAAAATCAATCTAAGTATGGCAAATGGCGGTCAAGGTTTAGAAGATTAAATCTTAATCGTAGCACTTTGAGTACTAATATTATAAAAAAAAATAAAAAATACATGAAAATACGAAAACCTCGAAATAATATTATTATCTATAGCAAATTGTTTTAAATATGAAAACAAAAGTTTGAGTTGTTTTTTTATGAAAAATAAAATTATTATATGTTTATTTAAAACTACCTCTAAACCTAATCAGAGAAAAAGAATATACATAACATTTTAACTAATATTAATTTATTTGAGAGTTAAGTTAACGACAAATTCGTCCTCCTCTTATACAATTCAAATTATTGGAACTTGTTTTTATGTGACTTAAATTAAATCTAAATTCTAAAAATATATTTTGTTCAATATAGATTTCATAAATTTGAAAACTTAAGGGAATTGGTCCACGGTCCACCAAACAAAACGTCTGGAATGAATTGAATAATCATTATATTATTGTACTAGTTTTGTTCGATAAATTCAAACGAATGTAATGTGAAATTAAACTACCGAAGAATTGTCTTTAATTGGAATCGAATTTTTTTATGTCTATTAATAAATATATTTTTATTAAATAGAAAATTATTATATTCTTGATACAAATGTCATTATTTAAATTTATACATGATGAAACAATAACATAAATATTTTTAATCATTCGACCAATTAGTAGATCTCCTATTAATAAATGATTTGATCAAACATGTTAGTAGCTTTAAATAAAATTAAATGTTTAAAAGTTGAATAAAATATATTAGATCTATAATAAATTTGATTTAAATTAAACAAAAAAGATTATAAAAATAAAATATATCCACGTCGCTTTGCTCCATGCTTGGAAATTAAGTTATAGACATGTTAATTTGGAGGTTGATAATGTGACTGTGACTCATATTTTTTTTAATGAGTTTTTGGCATTACAAGATTGTACCTTGGTTCGGACTAAAGGATTTCATGACTCAAGAATAAAGTGTGATAGTATTTCATGTTTTTCGGGAGACGAATATAATTATAGATAAATTAGTTGAGTTGTCTCGTGGTTTATCTTTGGATGAGATCCTTCATACATCCCTTCTCCTAAGGTAGAGTCGTTATTGTTATTGTTATTGTGTATTTTTTTTTTGATAAATAAGAGAAATAAACTACCCTACTTACGAAATAGGGAACAAGTCCATAACCAGTAGACTGGCTATCACCATAGGCAGAGTGTCAAGTATCTGACATTTCAAAGAGTCTGTGGGTGCCAATTTAGCTAACGAATCCGCCACTTTGTTCATCTCCCGGCGCACATACTGTACTTTGACTTCCCAACCTTGCCGCAATAAACCCCGAATGTGTTGACACAGAACAATGGACCTCCCCTTAGCCGAAGAGTCTTGAATAAGCGAAACAGCCTCTTTACAATCCGTTTCTAAAATAACTCGGCGATAACCCCTAGACCACGCTTGGGATAAACCAATATACATACCCCATAATTTCGCCTCCACCACGGAGCAAATCCCTATCGCTTTCGAGAACCCAAAAATCCAAACACCCTTTTCATCTCTAACGA
Source organism: Hibiscus tridactylites (assembly GCA_958450335.1). Taxonomy (NCBI): domain Eukaryota; kingdom Viridiplantae; phylum Streptophyta; class Magnoliopsida; order Malvales; family Malvaceae; genus Hibiscus; species Hibiscus tridactylites. The sequence continues at coordinate 82,272,959 of OY288275.1, read as the reverse complement.
CACCACCACACGACGCCAACCCCGTAGCCGTCGTACGTGCGCCATCCGTGTTGAGCTTCAGCCAGCCGCTGGGGGAACCTCCCAAACCGAAACCTGCTGACCGCTGCGCTCTGCAGGAGAAGATAACGCACGCGAAACAGCCAAGGCTCGGACGCTTTCATCAAACACAAACTTACTATGCGACCAAACATCAAAGATCTCAGCAGCATTTTTATCAAAAATACAAGCATTGCGATGCTTCCATAGGGACCACAGCACCGCCCCAAACCGAAGGTCCCAATCCTTCGGCTTTCGCGCAAAATGTTCCGGGGACGATAAGTTTATGCGTAACCACTCTTGCGTATTCAAAGTAAGGAACTCCGTAAGTTTAGAAGGGACAATCAATCGAATCCAAAGTGCCATCGCCGTGGGACACGAACGAAATAGATGATCCACGGATTCCGATATCGAACCACACACGCCACAATTAGAAACATCACCCATATGCCTCCGAACCCTCTCTGCATTGATTAGACATGAATGTGTTGGTGGTTTGGTTTATTTTGCTTACTTTTAGCATTTTAACGCATTGCTTAAATTGTTGGTCATGACCTTATAAATATTTCTATGTGTATTATTTTCTTCTAACTATATTTAAGATAATTTTTAACAAGACATATATATATATATATAATGACCTATATTTTCAACAAAAGTACGCGTCAAACTGAGTTTTAAATAAAACAGATAAATGCTTTGTTGGGAAAGAGATGCTTGCTTATTGGAGAATGTACACAATTTGCTTTGATGGGTCCTAAGAAATACCACGACCAATAGGTTTGCTTCCTAATTAAGGAAGCCATGACATTGGGTTACACCACCTACTTTTTTCCAATATTTCGTCTACTTTTTTTTCTCTAGACAATTTCAAAATTTGTTCGCAAATATTCAAATTACACATGGACGGACCGAAGAATTGAAGGTGGTCGTCTCCTGAAAAATTAAATTTTATATATGTTTTAGAATTTATTTATTTTTTATGTATTCATGCGTTTGTTCCTGAATACATGTTGAAATCGTTTGCTGACATAGACAATAAAATTTAAAAAAATTATTTTTCAAAAATATTTTATTAAAAAAAATCTTAATAAAAAAGTTTTTTAATAATAATGATAATAATAATACTGTGAAAAAATGTTTGGTTATTTGTTTTCTTATAATATAAAATTTATAAAAGGAGTAAAGAAAACTCTTATATTTATATAGATTCAAACTAACGGTGTATATTTATATTTATTTTTTGGGAAACGGTTTTTTTAAGACTAACATGTATTTGAATTTGGATCGATTCATTAAATTATGAAACACTTGTTTTTATGTCAAAATTTAGAGTAGATGGTTAAAATTGTTCGTTGACATTCCTCTCTCCTCCTGGGTTGTAGGTTTAAAATTCGTTAAGAGTAATTTTTTCCTTTCCTTCTTAGGTAGAAATTGTTCAAGAATAAAAAACTTGTTTTTGTTTTTTTTTAAACCAATACAAGCTTAATTATTTTAAAATTTTAATTTGTATTAAAAATATACTTAAGGTACCATAAGCCTTTAATTTTTTTTAAAATAATAATTAAGTCACTGAATTTTTTGTACCCAATTAAACTCTTATACTCTAAAATTTTATCAATTCATCATTTTGACTATTGTTGATTGTTTAATCTAACAATTTTTTGGGTATGTTGGTGCAACATGTCGTGTTACAATGTTGTTACTTGAAATTTCTAGATTTTTTATTTTATTTTAAATATCTTTAAAAGTTCTAAAAATTTTGAAAAAAATTGTAAAATATAGTTTTTTTAAATTGTCAAATGACAAAACTATAGTATTTCATGTAACAGTAATATTTAAAAATACCGTCAAAACTAATTAAAAGACTTAATTTATTTAATATATATGTTTAGGGATTAATTGGGTGAAAAATTTAAGAGATTTAATTATATTTTCCCTAAAATTTCAAGGGCTTCAACACCCTTAAATAAAAAATATATTATGAGGTCAAATATATATTTTTAATTTGAATATCAACACTATCTAATGTTTTTTTGTATTAAATTAATGAAATAAAAATATTATAAACTAAAACAATGTTCTCTTAACATTGTTTTTTTTAATCAAAGTTTTCTTAACATTTCTTGCAACCCGTTTTAGGGAAATTTCAATAAAAACTGTAGACATTTTTTTTTAGTACACAGAAGATAAAAATTTAAAGGCAAACGAAGACATTAGTGATATAGAGATTCCAACTCAACAAGTCATGGTGTGACAACATACATTTTTTCTCTTTCGATTTCTAAGACTTTCTCCCTAATTAATTTGTATCGACTTGTGTCGCACACTTAATTTTGATAGATAAGTCTTTAGTGATTTTTTTTTGTATACACAACCCTCCGAACTCATTACTTATTTAAGCAATATCAAATAACTTACTACTTGGACCAACCACATTGGTTATGAACATACATTTCATTCTATAAAATATATTATTTTGGTCATAATTTTAAAAATGTAAATTTTTGTCACTAATAAATTTTTTTTAGTATGCTAGTATAATACAAAAATAGCATATGTTCATTTTTTTTATTTTTTTTTGTCTCTAATAGTTTAATGGTAAAGCATTCGATGAGAATTTATGGTACATTGTAAATAGTGATTAATATCATGTGATGTAAGAAAAATATTATGGACATGGTTAGCTACGTCTAGCTCTAGCTCTAGTTTGAATGTGTCCTCTATTTGTCGGATAGATATAAATTGAGGGTTTGATTCTGACGTCGGATGAATAGAATAATTTAATGGTACATTTTTATACAATATTTAAATTATGCAAACCATTCCTCATATATAAATAAATTTTTTACAATTTTAAATAAATTTAAATTCATATTTTCATGTATATTGTAAAAGTAATAATACTAATAAAAAAATTAATAAAAACAAGATATATTTTGTTTAGGGGTGGGAATAGGTCGTTTTGGGATGGTTTTGTATTTTCTACTTCATCCACAATATTTGCGGGTACGATTTTGGATCATTCCCATTATATGTTTCGGTGAATTTTTCGTCCCCATTCTCATATCTATCAGATTCCTACGATTTTAGCGGAATATCCATCCTCAAGGTTTTTGCGTAAAATGAACGGTAGAAATAGATAAATAAGTAGATTATATAATTAACAAAAATGATAAATTATTAGAGAAGTCACTCAAAATTAATAAAGTTTAAACAAAAGACACAAATATATTGATAATAATATAAGTAGATATACATGTAAATGAGAGTTAATTTTATACATTTTAAAATTTTTGTAAAACATCAGGGATCCTTGTGGATATTTTTCGAGGATCCTCAGAGTTATTTATACGGTTACCCCACGATTCGAATATAGCAATTTTTATTCTCATTTGAACTTCGATGATAAAATTTTTCCCGTCCAATCCCCGTAGATAAATGTTTCGATTATTCCCCATACCTATCGCAAATCCCCACAATTTTCAAATATTACTCGCCTAATTTTCACCCCTAATTTTGTTACACTGCCACTACACTGAACTTTTGATTGAATAGTATACTTTATTTGTGTTTTGAGTATTTGTTTACTCCATGGGTAAATTACCAAAAAGAAAAAGGAAAAGTCTTTGTCAAACTTTTTTTTTTCATTTTTTGGCCACCAACTTGTGTTCCATTTAGTTCTAACATTTACCTGTGGATCAAAGTTCAAAATATTTTATAGGTTTCTGTTAATGTAAAATTAGATCTATTAAGCTTGGTCTTCATATTTTAAAGAAGTTTATTATTTTTAAAATTAGTCAAATTATGCCTTAATCTCTCAATGTTTAAATTTTAACGAGCAACTCAAGTGAAAAATAAAATGATGTTCGTCTCAAGAGATTCGAGTTTGAACACTTATATATGCAAGGTGTTATGCACTTTATCAAAGAATTAAAAAAAGTATAAAAAGATATTATCATGTAATAACATGTATGATAACAAAAATTTAACAATTATATTTGATTTTCATTTTATTACCATTTATAGTTGTTCATATAAACAGATAATCTTGAACAAAAATACAAGAATGTATATAGTGGGTTTATATTGTTGCCATTTATCTTTATTTTTTAAGTTAATTTTTTAACAAAAGACTATAATAGAGTTATAACTGTGTGCGTGAAGCTGTTAGTGCATAGAATAATGTATATAAATGAATCAAGGGACCAAAATAGAATTCGGTCTAAATAAAAGGGGCCTCCGGTAAAGATTACCCTACCCATGAATCAATAATAGAGATAGATAGATGGATAATGTTTTGGCATAGTGAAGGTGAAAAAGGATAAAGGAAATTTCCCCAACAAATAATGGAAAAAAGGTGTAGAGAAAGGAGGTGTAGAAATGATGGTTTTCCCATGAGAGTGAATTATTAACTCACCACTCCATGTGCTTGCATAAATGGGGGCAGACTGCACTATTTTTAATCATCTCCTTCCTCTCTTTCTTTTACTGTGTTCAATCCCCAGGGAGAGATTAAAGAAAAAGTATGAATTGGACACATAACACATTGGTCTGGTCAAAACTTAAAAAAAAAAAAAACACCCAAAAATATCCATATTTTTTCTCCTAAAAGAAACAAAACTTTTCAAGGATTCTGAATCCTGATAGTCCACAACTTGTGAAACTGGGGTGGGGTTGCTAATTGCTTCCTGTTGTTGGGTTGGGTGGGGGTCTTAAATTTTGCAAGTTGCTGCCTTTTTGCCCTCTATTTTGTCCTCACATTGTTCCATTTATTTTGCTTTTAACTTCCATAACATGTTCTCTAAAACATGTCTAACTTCCACATTCTATTCATTTACATGTTTTCTGGAACCATGTTTAAGTTCCACCCCTATTCATCACCATGTTCTACAAAAACAAATTGTTATTATTGATAATAATTAACGGGTTCGTACAAGTGGTAATCAAGTTAACATCGTTGTGTATATTAAGACTCACCCACCAAACTCAGATGTACATCGTAAATTGGTCCGGATTAGACATGCTTCATTGAATCTAACAGCTCTCTTAATTCTCAAAGCACATCCATTGAAATTTATTCTCTTTCCTCTTCATTTTCAGACTTCCAAAAAGTCGAACATGTGAGCTCGAATAATTGTTATAACACAGGACCCCACATCAATAACCAAGAAACTTGTCTCTTTTTTTTATTTTTCTATTCTTAGTCCTGCAATAAGATCATGGACGAGACAAAATGAACAGTTTTCACATGTGTAAATCTCCTTCAGAAGATTGCTTCATGCAACATGTAATATCTATTAAAAAAGAAAATGCAATCAAATTCAAAAATCGGTATATATATTATGATGAAGATGAAATAAGTTATTCATGGTTACAACCTTTCATGTCAGAGTACTTGGTGGCGACAATGCCCTGATCATCAAATGCAATCAATTTTAGAAATCAGTAGGGATAAGTATAATGAGGACGATGAATTAAGTTATTTTTCTAATTAGCTTAATCAAAGCAGTGGTGGATCTAAAATATTTTTTAGGGTGGGCACAAATCATAAAATTTAAGGACTAATTCATAAAAATTATGAAAATTGAAGCCAAATGTGTAAGGTTTGAAAAATTCAGGGTGGGCACGGGCCCACCCAAGGCACCATATGGATCCGCCACTGAATCAAAGGATTTTTAAAAAATAAAATATATCCGTGTTCGAACAATATTGTCTACAAAGTGTGCGTAATTAAATAAGCCGGCAACCATGAACCATCCTTCACAAACATACATAGCGTCGGTTGGCAACACAAGATAAAACCCAGTAGTGCCTATTTTTCAGCAGATGAAAATACAATAGATACCAACAATGACAGATTTCACAAGTCACAGCAATGTAATGATCCGCCTAGAAATCAACAATTAGTTGGACTAAATCATGACATGTTAAGTTCATGGTAACAATTCAAGAAATAGCAGCCCATCCATTTTCACGCCGGTGTCCAATACTAAAATATTAAATTTTAGATATTAACTTTAAATTTTAAATTTTAAAATATAAACCCTAAAAAATACAACATATCACATATTCCTTAAACCCCAACCTTAAACATTAATCATATACCCTAACATCCATGGGTTAGGTTTCTTTGTTTTTGGATAAGTAGGTAGTAGGTTTGTCACATCTCTATTCATGTTTCTTAATTTAGGAAATTAGACGCACTATGATCTTCCCGTGATTTACATTAATATAAGAAAATCATGCACTGATATAAGTTTCATTTACCGGATACCCATTAGCCTGCCCTCTTCAGGACAGTGGTTAGGACTAGGGGCGCCAATTCTTCCATATTTCCCTACCCTCCTGAAATGTAACTTTATCCAGTCTAGTAGTTACAAACGGAAGAAATGACAACTTTATTTCGATCCAACGGCGGATTTCAGATTTAGAGAAAGGTGAGTTTTGAACTTTATTTCTTTGCAAAATTTAACTTAATATTCCTAATTTTTTCTGGATGAGAAAAGAAATTTTTAGAAAATAATCATTAGAACGTTAACTTCAGTTCGATTCATAAATTGATAGGTTAACAAATGTTTAATATATAATTTGACCCTAAACTATAATTAAAACATCAATTTGAGTATTAGCACAATACTATATTACCTCATCATTGATATTTCTAACTTATTAATGCTAATAATCTTCATTTTTCCTGATAATTTTTTTACTATTTATTGAAATTTGCAAACTGATAAATTTTATTTATAAGTTAAATCTTAATTTTAATCGATATATAACTAGGTGATAATCAATCTATATATATATATATATATATTATTACTATCATCTATCTAAATAATTTGTTTAAAAATAAATGTCAAATTAGAAATTTAATATACAATAAAAGATATTTTCGTTGATTTAAAAGTTTTTTTTAACTAATTCTATATATCATCATCACATATGAACTATTGTCGATATACTTTTCAGGTTGGATCTATATTACAGCCGTGTCTTTTCAAAAGTTTAGATGGACGATTGTCACAGCAGTATAGAGTGTTATTCGAGGAAATACTATGATTCAGATTGACACGTGACTTGTGATGAAATGATAGAACTAAAAATTAGAATACTTTTATTGAGAAAATAATAATCAGATACCGGATATCATAAAATATGGAGTATACAGTAAGGCTTATGAAGATGATCTAAGTAAAATAATTCATATCTTTGCGGGCTAAGGAGGAGAAGGGTGCTTAAACCAGTGCACAGAACTCCGGCCCACACTGGAATCTTAAACAGTATGTTCAGTCCAAAGGCTGTCCCGATAACTACAATTTGGTCATCAAATTGTTCACTAATTTGGTCATCGGGACAGCCTATGGACTAAACATAGTGTTTAAAATCCCAGTGTGGGCTGGAGTTCTCTGCACTGGTTTAAGTACCATCCTCTTCCTTAGCCCGCAAATATATGAATTATTTTACTTTAGATCATCTTATATATTTTATGATATCCAATTTCTGATTTTTTTTTTTCATTAAAAATATTCTAATTTTTAGTTCTAATTTTTTTATTTAAAAAATCAGATTTTTTTAATTTTATAAAAAAACCCTAAAATTTTTAATTTCTTAAAAAGCATATAATCCCTAACATCAAATCTCTAAACCCTAAATTCCTTTCATCTACCTGTCAATTCAATCACCCCAATTCACTCATTCATTCGTCGACCCCTACAGCTACAGTCGATAATGTTATCCTTATATCATTAGAAATCAACAAACGATAAACTTGACTTTGAGACTCGTGTAACAAGAAGAGGAAACCTCACTACGTCGGTTGCAGTGTGGTATTCGACGATAATAGAGGGGAGATTTAGGGATTTAATGTTTTTTAAAACATTAAAGTTTTAATTTTTTTGAATAATAATAATTTTAAAAAAATAAATTAAATTAATAAATAGACCATGTATGATGCAATGACTGTATGCCGAATTTTTTTAATGTCCGTTGACGAAAAAAATAATTATAGAATGAAATGCTAGACACCTATTTCAACAAAAAAAACTTTAAACACTTATTAAAAAATATTATTTAAATACTTATACGATAGTTAAGTCTTTTTCTAAATAGCTTTGTCAAAACTGAAAAATATACTATTTTTTATCATTAACAAACGGAAAATTATATAATGGGCGTCGTATATCGCCGAACACCACTAATACAATACACCGTTGAATACCGTTAATTTTTTAATAAAAAATAAAAATTTTAAGGACTCGACTTATAAATAAAATTATTTTAAAAGAAAAATAGAAATTAAATTTAATAAACTTTTTTTGAAAATAGATTTAATAAAATTTATATTTCTTTATATTATTTTTAATTGATACGTTAGAATCAAATATTTTAATTTTTTTTAATATTATAAACCCTAAACTCAATCCTTTAATTTTCCTTCTACCACCGCCGCGCTACTATCATTGTTGACCATTTTCTACCAACGATCTTGCACGGTGACCCTTTGTCTATGCTGACCAACTAAACCCATCGCTGATCGATTTATTTCTTGCAGCCGTAATCGCCGTCCAACTAATATGAGATGCTTAAGGAACGAAATAATGGTAGTAATGGAAGTCAATAAATTAACTTGCTCCGACTCAGTTTAAGAACTGTTTTAGGACTTTTGGGTAATGCTAAATCATAAGACATTGCTACTTCAAATTTTAAGAATAAACCTTGCTCAGTTTTGCTTGTATCTAGGCTGTTTTGAAGACAATTAAGTGTTAATGGAATGCCAAGAAATGGTCAATGACAATTGTGACGGCGGTGGCAGGAGAAGAAAAATTAAGAGATTGGTTTATGATTTATGATATTAGGAAGATTTTGGGATGTTTGATTCTAATATATCAATTAAAAATACTATATATAAAGAAATATAAAAAGTTTATTAATTCTAATTTCTATTTTTCTTTTAAAACAATTTATATTATAAGTCGAGACCTTAAAATTTTTAATCTTTATTAAAAAAAATTAATGGCGTTCAACGGTATATTACGTTTGTAGTATGCGACGCCCGTGGTAGACTCACCCTTAACTAACGTATCATTCTTTTTGTTTGGTATCTGAACAAGTAACTTTAATATTGATTTAATTTAAAGATTCATTGGCATAGGCCCGAGATCTCCTATTTTGGCCGAAATTGTTAGCTTTTTAGATTTTAGGGTTTGAACTTCGGATTTGGGAATCGAGAGACTCAAACGATAGAAAAGAGAATAAGGAAACGGACTGTTTTTATTAAGAGGAACAAAACGACAATACAATAAGCGTTTTATCAAAAGTTACTTAAAATTAATACTAACTATCTTATTTATACTAATCAAGACACTTAATCTTGATTCCAGCTATACAATAAGAAAAAGATTGAAAATCTGTTAGCCCCCTCAAGTTGGAGCATAGATGTTATGCATGCCCAACTTGGAGACCAAAGAAATAAAAGGAAAACTTGGTAAAGCCTTAGTCAAGCAATCAACAATCAGGTTATGTGTTGAAACTGGCAGCAACTAGATAAATCCTTGGTGAATCGTTTCTTTTATAAGATGGCAATCTATCTCGATGTGTTTAGTCCTCTCGTGGTGTAATGGATTCTCTGCAATCTGTATAGCAGAAGAATTATCACAGTAAACATTAGCTGGTTTAAAAGAATCATGAAAATCTTTCAGCAAATAAAAAAGTCTCTGTATCTCGCAAGTAACAGAAGCTAAGGCTTTGTACTCAGCTTCACTGGATGAACGAGAAACAGTAGTTTGTTTCTTAGATTTCTAGGAAATTAATGAGGATCCTATAAAAACACAATATCCAGTGATGGACTTTCTTGAGTCAGGGCATGAAGCTCAGTCAGAATCAGAGAAGGTATTTAGATGCAAGTCATTGTTAGCTGCAAAAAAATAAGCCTTGGCCAGGTGTACCTTTTAGGTACCTTAAGATTCTATGAGCTGTATTTAAATGTGAAATAGTGAGACATGCTAAAAATTGGGATAATTGTTGCACTGAAAAAGATATATAAGGTCGTGTATTAGTTAAATACAACAATTTACCAATTAACCTTCTATAATCAGTAATGTCCTCTAAAGGCTTTCCATCAGTTTTTGAAGGACGTTGGACTCCTCTAGTAACAACTATAGGGGTGGACACAAGCTTAGAATCCAAAAAACTAGTATCTCTAAGCAATTTAAGGATATATTTTCTTTGACACACATAAATACCTGAGGCAGATCTAGTAATTTCAAGACCAGGAAAATATTTTAAATCCCCTATGTCTTTAATCTTAAACTTATCTTGCAATTTTTTTTAATTTCAGTGATTTGCTCAGAATTAGGACTAGTAAGCATTATGTCATCAACATAAACTGCTAATGCTATGAAATCATTCTCTAATCCCTTAGTAAATAAAGTATTATCAGCAGAAGATTGCCTAAATTTTTTTTCTAATAAGGCCAAGGTTAATTTTTCATTCCACTGTCTGCTTGCTTGCTTTAAACCATAAAGATTTTTCTGCAACTTGCAAGCAAGACCATAATTATTTTTAGTATGAAATCCTAAAGGCAAATCCATATACACTTCTTCATGTAATGAGCCATGAAGAAATGCATTATTGACATCTAACTGCTGTAATTTCCAATTTCTAGAAGCAACAACATCAATCAAAGTTCTAATAGTGGTCATTTTTACAACAGGACTAAAAGTGCTTAAAAAATCCACTCCTAGTTGTTGAGTATAACCTTTGACCACTAATCTTGCCTTATATCTATCCAAAGTTCCATCAGATTTAAACTTTGTTCTAAAAACTCACTTACAACCTATTGTCTTCTTATTAGGAGGTAAAGGAACCAATTTCCAAGTATTGTTAGACTCTAAGGCAAATATTTCCTCTTGCATAGCATTCCTCCAACATTCATGCTTAACAACTTGTTTATAAGTTTTAGGTTCTGTTAAGACATCTATCTTATTTATAAAGGATGTATGTTTATCAGAAATGTTTTCATAAGATAGAACACTATTAACATAATGCTTAGAAGTTCGAGATTTAGGTAAAGTTACCTGAAAATTATGAAGTTTCTGAGGTAGTTTGATAGACCTAGAAGGTTTAGCAGAAGAAGGAATAACAGAAGGAAAAGAATTCTTAACAGACAGAGGAATATTAGTGTTATCAGAAGAAATAGGATGATTACTTGAATTAAAAGAAACAGAAGGAACATGTAAATCTGTAAGGGAAGAACTAGGATCTTGAGAAGATGTGATGTTATTATGATTAGGCAAGAGAAAATCATCCAAAAAAGTTGAACCTTCACAACTAGGCAAGATCAAATCAGAAAAAGATGATTTAAAAAATACAAACACATTTTCATTAAAAACCATATCCCTTGAAATAAAGACAGATTTGGTTTCTAAATTATATAACTTATATCCTTTAACATGCTTTGAGAAATCAATAAAAACACACCTTATAACTCTAGCATGCATTTTTGTAACAGATTTAGGCAACTCAGAGGCATATGCTAAGCAACCAAAAATTTACAGATTATTAAGCTATGGTGCTTTAGCATAAAGAACTTCATAAGGAGTTTTGTTATTTAAAATGGGAGTAGGTGTTACATTAATTAAAAAGCAAGAATGCAAAACACAGTCAATCCAAAAATGTAAGGGCATATTAGCATGCAACCTAAGAGCTCTAGCAACAGCAAGTAAATGCTGATGCTTTCTTTCAACTAATCTGTTTTGTTGAGGGGTGTAAACACAAGAAGTTTGATGGATTATTTCTTTTTCTTTGAAAAAAGGCATCCATTTGAAATTCTTGTGCATTATCAGATCTCACACACTTTATTTTGACAGAAAACTGAGTATTAACAAAAGCATACAAATCAACCAGTATTTTCCTAGCTTCAGATTTAGCAGATAAAGTGAAGATCCAGACAAACCTACTCTTATCATCTACTATAGTTAAAAAAAAACTATGACCATAGATGCTTTTAATAGGAAAAGGACCCCATATATCTACATGAATTATGTCAAAGATAGAATTAGAAACTGCCATGCTAGTAGAAAAAAGTAATCTCTTATGCTTAGCTAAATGGTATATATCACAGTGAGAAATAGAACCAGTAAGAATACTAGTACATAATTTAGAAAAATAAAGCATCCTAGGACTAGAAGGATGTCCTAACCTAGCATGTCAAGTGTGCAAATCAGTTGAAACAGAAACATTATTAGAAAAGGAATTAGAATCAGAAGAACTGACAGGCTTACAGAAATGATATAATCCTCTTATAGCTTTAGTTGTACCAATCATCTTCAATGATTGGAGATCCTGTAAAAACAACCCTCATGAGTAAAAGACACATAAATGTTTGAATGTACCATTAACTGACTAATAGATATAAGATTGAAACCAAAATGGGGAATATGTAAAACATTTTTCAAAATTAACTCTTCAGTAAGCTGAACAATGCCTATATGTAAAACTGCTACAAGATTTCCATTAGCCAGTTTAATATACTTATTATAAATGTCAGAATAGGATGAAAATAAAGAAAGATCATTGGTAATATGATCAGTTGCTTCTGAATCAATGATCCAAGAAGAACTGTTAACAAATTTATTGCAAGAACTATTTATAAAAGAATCATGACAAGAACTACTTACAACAAAATTAATATAGCTGAGAAGTATACTTGAGTCTTCACTGGCTCCAGGAGCAAAGTCAGATGTTAATGCATTAACATGAGACTGGGATAAGTCTTGGACAGAGACATCTTTTTGTTGAAGCAAGGAAAGAAGACCTTGATATTGTTCTTTAGTAAAAGAACAACTACCCACATAATTACCCAAACTGGATTGACTCTCAAAACCTTCAGACCCAAGATTTCCAACAAGATTAATCTTGCTAGAATTGACAGGAGACTTATACTTGTAACCAGGAGGGTACCCGTGCTTTTATAACACTTTTCGACAATATGACCATACAAACCAAAAAAGGAACACAGTGGTCTTCGACCATTGACATTAGACATATTCTCTGAAATTTCCTAAAATTATTCGACACATTAGAAGAATTACGATCAACAAGCAAAACATTGTTTTCACAAGAATTGTTTGACAGAGAACGTTCATGCTGAACAAGAATAGAAAAAACCTCATGTATTTCAGGAAATGGTTTGACCATAAAAATCTGAGACTTAGGGATTGCAAAGTTATCATTAAGACCGCGAAGAAAACTTAGGGCAAAATCTTGATTTCTATACTTAATGGCAGAACAAGAGCAAGACGAGAGGGGACGCAAAACAGACAACTCATCTCACAAGATTTTCAGTTGAGTATAAAAAGTAGAGACAAAATTTATACCTTGAACAAGAGAATAAAACTCTTGTTGGAGATCAGACACCCGAATCAGGTCACCTTGGCTGAATTGATTGCGTAAATCCGTCCACAGTTCATGAGTCGTGTCGAACCACAAGACGCTCTGTGCAATCTCAGGGCTGATTGCACGTTGAAGCCAAGACAAGACTAGGTTATTGCACTTAACCCAGGAGACATAACTAGCATCATTCTCACCGGGTTCCTTCAGCGAGCCATTCACAAATTAAAATTTATTCTTTGAAATAAGGGCCATCCTTATTGATCGCGCCCAAGAATGATAATTGGAACTAGAAAGTAAGACAAAGGTAAGAACAAGAGAGGGGTTTTCGCTGGGATGAATAAAGAATTCATCAGAAGGGTCAAGATTGCGAAATCGAGAAGCATCAGAGGGCAAAGAAGATCGGGAAGTAGAAGAATCAACTGATACCATATTAGCTTTTTGGATTTTAGGGTTTGAACTTTGGATTTGGGAATCGAGAGACTCAGACGATAGAAAAGAGAATAAGGAAACGCACCGTTTTTATTAAAATGAACAAAACACAATACAATAAGCATTTTATCAAAAGTTACTTAAAACTAATACTATCTTATTTATATTAATCAAGACACTTAATCTTGATTCCAGCTATACAAGAAGAAAAAGATTGAAAATCTGTTAGAAATCAGAGCCATTGACTATGGACTTCGACACTTTGAGAGATCTTCCTGGCATCACAAGTTTAGATTAATTGTTGAAAGTGACAGAAAGCTGGTGGTGAAATGGACTAACAACCCATCTTTATTTTGGCACCCACTTTCGCCTCTACATTGGTTAAAGGGAGATCAGAGGCTTCCAAATCTAAGGGATATATCGTCCGGTTCACACCTAGAGTTTGTAACATGCGGATAAGCTAGCCAAAGAAGGTATTGGCTGGAGTATAGGATTAGTGCCACTGCTGGGTATAGGAAACTCATTGCTATTGCTTTCTTCTTCATAAATTGTTCCTCGAGACGAGAGGTTGTAACTTTTGAACTATTTTGCATTAATAAACTTTGCAAGGGCACGAGTTTTTAACGAAACCCCAATTTTTATCAAAAAAAATTAAAGATTCATTATTTATTATTATTATTTAAAAATTTATTAATTAATCGAGTAATAAAAGATACACATATTATCTTATATTCTATAAGTTCGAATTACAATATTTTATTTTGTGAATGTAATGATTTCTTTATTTAATAAAAAATATTGATTCAATTTATAGCCTGATGAGTGATGATTATACTGCCATTATTGGTGACAAGCAAGTGAATATACTTAACTATTGATGGTTGCGCTATTATTAAATGTCTACAAACCAAATTTAATTGTATATTTTTTTCTATTAAATCTTGTGACACATTACACCTCCTCTAGTAACATAGTGTAAGTTATTGGATCCTTTTGTAATTTTGCCGTTCCAATAACAAAAGACGGAAAATTCTCTTTTAAGTATAATGATTAGGATATACATGTTCAAATCGTTTTGTTTGTAAGAAGTATGTGTATTGTTAAAGTGATAAAAATATTTATAAATAGATACTACCTTTTAATCACTTTAAAACTACTTAAAAAAATATAATGTATCAATAAAAAATAATATTTTTAATTTTAATTAATATTAAATTCTGAATTCAATCTTAAACCACTTTTTTCTTCCTTACACAAAAAGTCAAGTATTATATTTAAAACCGTTGACATTGGCATTTGAATGTCAAATACTTTGAAAAGCTTTTAAGTAATCTTTATGGAGCTATCAAAGCACCTAAACTTTATAGATTTTTATCTAAAAAGCTATAAAAATCATGAAACGTGTTTTGTGCATATGACTTTTGTTTTTGTAAGAGTAAAAAAAATTGTTTTGATTAAAAAAAACTTCCTTAATTATCACACTATATTCATACTTATAATATATTAAATAAAAGAAAAATTCTACAGCGTTCGACGAGCACTAATGAGCACTACTAACGACGAGCACCGATAAGAACTATTAATTTAATTTATAAAAATTTAAAATCTAAAGAACACAACGTATAATTATAAATTATTTAAAAATCAAAAGTTGAATTAATTAAAATACATTGTTTTTTTTGTTTTTGTTTTCAATTAAAATACCTCTAAATTACAAAAACCTAATTTTTGTTTATTTGAAATTCAAGCCGTTGTCGCTGCTCTGCCTCCATCGCTGCCTTGCCGCCGATGTCCAACAACATATTTTTCTCCTTGTAGGCCACTCTATTTTGTATTTTGTCGCTAATGTCCATCAACATATTTTTCTCCCCTACAATGTATTTATGCATCGATGTCCAACAACATAAGTCTTTGAGTATTTTGCGTACTTGTTGTTGCCTCAACGGAGACAAGGATGCGGTGGCGGCAGGGCAACGACGGCGACAAGGAAGCGGCGGCGGCTTGAATTTCAAATGAACAAAAATTAGAATTTTGTAATTTAGAAGTATTTTAATTAAAAATAAAATAGAATAATGTATTTTAATTAATTTACCTTTTAATTTTTAAATAATTTAGGGTAATCTTCACCAGTGGTCCCTTTCGTTTAGGGTGTGTTCTATTTTGATCACCAGAATTCAAAAAAGATTATTCTGGTCACTAACGTTTAGAATCGTTTCTATTTTGGTCCCTTAGCCGTTAGTCTCCGTTACTTTAAAAAAATAGTTTCTAATTTAACCACCAAGCTTTCAAAATTTTATTTTTCATCATCTTCCCAAAAATTACAAAACTAAAACCCCATAAAATTAAATCAATGGCTATAACCCACAACTACAACCCAAAAATTATACAGTTTACCTGGGAATTTAAAACCCATATATGTTCTCAATGCATAATTCTTATTCTCTTGACTAAATCTGTAACTGGGGGCTTAACCGGTGTTCTGCATGCCAGCAGCAATACCCTTCATGGTCAAGATGAGGGTATCCTCCAACCCTGGAGCATACTCACTTTTCGGGTTTAGTTTCACGAGTTCATCTGCAGGTTTGTTTGATTCCATAATCTCTTTGGAGTTAAGTGGTTGCAACTTCACGTTGTAATCCGGGTCACGGATCTGTTTCAGTGTGTAGGCCTGGCAAACATTTAGTGTTGTTATGTATGATTCACGCAGCCGCAGTCTTTGCCTCAGGTATGGATTCCCTTCAAGAAGATCCTTGTGCGCAGCAATCTGGTAATAGAAGAGAAAATATATGTTACTGGCCCATTGTCAATAATTGTCAAAGAGTTATCTGAACTTGGGAACCACTGCAGGACATGGATTTAGCATGAATGTGTAATCACTTTAAACAAAGTTCAACAACTTTTTGCACCGCTGTAAGAGAGAAATATATTTATGTTGCTTATGTGTATAATATACAAAGTTCAAAAATGAAGTCTGTGTTTGGGGGAATGGGTTGTAGTTGTAGGTTATAGCCATTGATTTAATTTTATGGGGTTTTAGTTTTATAATTTTTGAGGAAGATGGTGAAAAATAAAATTTTGAAAGTTTGGGGGTTAAATTAGAAACTATTTTTTTAAAGTAACGGAGACTAACGGCTAAGGGACCAAAATAGAAACGATTCTAAACGTTAGTGACCAGAATAATCTTTTTTGAATTCTGGTGACCAAAATAGAACACACCCTAAACGAAAGGGATCACTGGTGAAGATTACCCAATAATTTATAATTATACGTTAAGTTCTTTAAATTTTAAATCATTATAAATTAAATTAATAGTGTTCATTGGTGCTCGTCGTTAGTAGTGCTCATCAGTGCTTGTCGAGCGCTACAGACTCATCATAAATAAAATTAGTTGTTTTCTATTTTCAATAAATTTAGAAACATATTAACTAAGCTCGTGGATGATAATGTATTAACAAAAAAACATTACTTTAGTTTTAATTGAAATTAAATCCTGACTTAATCCGGGATAACTATTATTTTTTATAAAATAATTTTTAATAGTTTAAAGGTAATTACAAGATAGTATCTGTTTATACATATTTTTAATCCGAAAAATTTCTTTTGTCTGTTATTGTTTGGTTAGCATGGTGCTGCTACCTTTATTATATATAACAGGAACGTAATTGCATGTTGCATGGGAAGGGGTCTAGACAGACTGATGCTATTGTTTCCCTGATCAAGAAGGATGTTCGGCTGAAGTTGTTTGGTTGTGCAAAGCATCGACTTACTTCTTCTGCCCTTGCCTTGGAGTGGGGAATTGTACAGACTTTTGATTATTGGGGAATTGTACAAACTTTTGATTATTTTTTTATTGTTTAGTTTTGTGTTATTTAGTTGTAAAGGGATGGTAGTTTTTTTTGGATGAATAAAAAAACCTCATTTATTTAAAAAAAAATAAAGATGATAGAGTATGCTTGCTTGTCAAAAGAAGAATAAATAGTTTAAAATAGGTAAAATGACAAAAGTTGCCTCTAAAATTTGCATGTTTTGTCATTTGACCCCTTATTTTTTTGGAGCAAATAACTCTCAACGTTTTAATTTGGTCCAAATATGTCATTATTAGGTGAAAACTGCCAGTCAACGGCTGATTCTGACTGGACTTGCCACGCGTTAAGATCTACTGACGTGGCCACGTCAATTTTTTTTATATATAAATATTTTGTTATACCCTTCTTTATGGTGACACGTTGCTGATTATCATGCTGGCGCGTGACCAAAACGAATTGTGATACGTAGTGAATATGATGTTGACACGTGGCGAATATGATGCTGACATGTCAGCAAATCTTAACACGTGACAAATCTAGTCAACATCAGCTATTGACTGACAGTTTCCATCTAACATGAGCATATTTAGACCAAATTGAAATGTTGAGGAGTTGTTTGTTCCAAAAAAAATAAGAGCCAAATGACAAAATATGCAAACGTTGATCGCTTTTTTTTCTTTTCATTTTGCCTTTAAAATAGTACAAGTCACGTTTTAGTTTTTGAATTTGTTCATTTTCTTATATCGATATATGATTTTTTTAGTTTACATTTGGAACGTTAACTTGTCTTTTTTTTCCAGATTAGCATTTAAACTCCTTTTTATCTATATTGATACATGAATACCGCTAATAAAAAATATTAGAAAAAATTTATCTTCTGTTAACAAGTATTAAAAAAATGAGCCTCTACTTTCATATAACGGTCATTGATGTGGTTGTATACCGCTATTTAAATCTCTGTCTCTAATAGAAAGTAAATTTTAAGAGTATGTCTATAATAATAAGTATTGGGAAAATTGGCCTTAATAACAAGTATTGAAAATAAATAAAATTTTAAGAATATATCCATAATAACAAATATTCAAAAAAAAAATCAGGGATCTAATAACAAGTATTAAAAAATATTCAATATTGAGAGTATAATCCTAATAATAAATAATTGAAAAAAGTTATCAACTACTAATAAGTATTAAAAAATGGGCCCCTACCGTCATATAACGGTCGTTGTTGTGGTTGCATACCGCTACTTAAATCTCTGTCTCTAATAGCAAGTAATGAAAATAAAATAAAATTTATGAGTATGTCCATAGTAACAAATATTGAAAAAATTGGGCTCTAATAACAATTATTGAAAAAAAAAATAAGACTATATTCATAATAACAAATATTGAAAAAAATTAGAGACCTTTTAACAAGTAGTAAAAAATGGGCCCTAATAATAAGTAGTAGAAAATATTGAATCTTTGATAATGAATATAATTAAAAAAATACAATAGTTAGTTTCCCTAAATGATGGGCCCTGGGCAGGCGCTCTTGTTGCCCTTGCCCAGGGCCGGACGAGCCTGCCCTCAATGATATATATTTTTATTAGAAAGAAAATTATAAAAAAAATATATTGTTATATGTCTTATTAAAAACAAAGAGGTTTTTAATTTTTTTTTGAATATAGGTTTTTAAAATCTATTCATTAAAAAGTTGAAATAAAATTAGATTTATGTAAATTTAAATCAATGATAGCATAAGAAACACTTAAAGAAGGGAGGTCGGGGCTCAATTTCTTAAAGTTTGGAATTGGAGAAACTTAGAAATGGTTAAACCAAAAAAGTTATAACTTTATTTATTTGCTTAATATTAAAATTATTGAACACCCTACAACTCAAAAATGCTAAGAGAAGGAAAGAAAAAGAATCAAATGGAGGTTAGGAAAAAATATTGAATCATCCCCTTATTTCAGACTAATCGCTATGTTCTCGTTTCCCCCAAAGTTTTCGGGGAATAACGAAAATCAAAACCCTAACATGCCCAGTGGGGTTGCGTTAGGGGTTGTCGCCTTCTCGGATTCAAGTGGTCAGCCGCCAGGGGATGGACGGCAGGTGAATATGTATATCATAGGGATGTCTCCCACGGTTGGGAACGAGCTTCATTTTCCGGTGCTCTCTTCTGCAGGGGCCTTAGAACGGCCGGCTTCGCTGTCGCTGAAGTCAGCCTTGCGTGATGGTAAAAGGCTTAAGGAGGCATCTGCGACTGGTATAGGGCCGGGGGTTGCTAATGGGGATGGGGTGTGCGCCGGTGATAGCCAGGGGTTTATGAGCATTATGGAGAACCCTACTTATGAGGAAGTGAGTCTGGGAGGAGAGCATGTTACAGCGGAGGATGCAATGGCCGATCCCAAAACTACGGCTGATGGGACTAAGAGATCATACGCCAACATTCTTGTTGCTGCAGAAGAAAATACGGGGTCGAAGTTATCGGCTATTACGAACAGTGAGATAGTAGTGCGGGATGAGGATGTTACAATTAAAGAGAGTGGGTCATACCCGGTGATCTGATTTTTTGAACATGTTCACGATTTAATTGATCGTAGTATGGGAAAAGCTTTGATTGTTCGTCTCCTTGGTAGAACTATCAGCTATAGAGTGCTTTGAAATTGTCTACAATCACCATGGAAATTGGTTTGTCGATTTCAGCTTGTTGACCTCGAGAATGAATATTTTCTGGTTAAGTTTGAAAAAGAGGAAGACTACGTACGGGTTCTAACAGTTGGTCTATGGACTCTCTTTGGCAGTTATCTCACGGTTCAACCTTGGAGTAGAGAGTTCTCTACGGCCAAGGCACATCTATCTCAGGTTGTGGTTTGGGTGAGACTTCCGGGACTACCAATAAGATATTATACGAAAAGCTTTTTTAGACGTATTGCAGATGTTACTGGAAGGGTTATCAAGGTTGACTACAATACTGTTGCGGGTGAGAGGGGTAAGTTCGCTTGTCTAGCTGTTGTGGTAGATTTAACTAAACCTCTTTTACCTTGTATTGGCATCGATAATTTTGTTCAGAAATTGGAGTATGAAGGCCCGAGTCAGATTTGTTTCCAATGCGGGGTCTATGGGCACACAATGGAATCTTGCACATCCAAAGTTGTGATGATGTCTGAGAGGTCATCTAAGGAAACAGTGCAACATGAGCAACATAATGAGCTATCGGACTTGTATGGTCCCTGGATGGTCGTGGATAAGAAGAAGAGGAGGTCGCGGAAACCAAATGAAGGCGGTTCTCTCGTAAAGGGTGCGGGGAAGGATCCAATGGCTTTGAGTTTTCACCTTTTACGGGACTTGGATAATGATGAGGTGCTGGAGGCTTCAAATGGACAAGGTAGAGGGGGAGTGAGGTAAAATCACTAACTACCAAAGGTAAAAACAAGGGAAAGCATGTGGTTTCTCCTGAGGGTCCTATGGCAATGAGCACGGGTCGGTTACACAAGGATGTGACGACTTCTCAGAGTGAGTCCATTGCAGTTAAACCGGTGGAATGCTCACCGATGAGCATTTTCCCAGTCATCCTAGATAATGTACCTTCGGTTGTTGAGCACAAATCAAATGAGGCGGGGTCAAGTCATGTGGCGATATCGATTCATAATGATGGTCGAAAGGTGTTTTCTTCTAATAAAGGTGGTTCTAAGTTTCGGGTCTAGGGGTACAAAAAAGTAGTAAAGGTTTAGCTAAACCACAATCTCGTGGTAAGAAAAAATCTAACCAATTACCAGTAATGCCCCTTCTATCGAAGTGGGTGCAATCGACCTCAGATCGTTTGGATGTTTTGTTGCCGGATTCGTCACATTTTCACACGCTAGCTTCGGCCGTGAGGGAGGTGGGGTGCTCCGATGCAATTGAAAAGTGTGGGACTAGCGATGTAAGGATGGACACTCCTAAGGACACGGTTCTAGATAGGGATAATGGAAGTGCAAACTTGATTGCCATAATGGTGGAGGACTAGGTTCAATTTTCCTTTTCTTCCTTGTTTTTGTGATGATTAATATTATTACTTGGAATATTCAAGGAGTCGCGAGCTCCTCTTTTAGAGACCATTTATGTAGGATTGTTGCTTCGTCACGACCGTCGATTGTTGCTTTGATGGAAACTCAGGTTAGTGGCGATAGGGCTGATCGCATCATCCGTGCTTTGAGATTTTAACATTCTTTTCGGGTTGAGGCACAAGGTTTTAGTGGAGGAATTTGGCTTCTCTGGAATGGGGTCTTGAAGGTGCAGGTTCTCTCCGTATCAAATCAATTCATTCATGTGGTTTTGCAGGGGAATTTGTTGCCATGTTCTGTTTTCTGGACCATTATTTATGCGAGTCCTCACATCCAGTATAGACGATGGGGATAATGGAAGTGCAGACTTGACTGCCATAATGGTGGAGGACTAGGTTCAATTTTCCTTTTCTTTCTTGTTTTTGTGATGATTAATATTATTACTTGGAATATTCAAGGAGCTGGGATGTAAGGGTGGGGTGCTCCGATGCAATTGAAAAGGGTGGGACTAGCGATGTAAGGGTGGACACTCCTAAGGACACGGTTCTAGATAGGGATAATGGAAGTGCAGACTTGATTGCCATAAAGGTGGAGGACTAGGTTCAATTTTCCTTTTCTTCCTTGTTTTTGTGATGATTAATATTATTACTTGGAATATTCAAGGAGTCGCGAGCTCCTCTTTTAGAGACCATTTATGTAGGATTGTTGCTTCGTCACGACCGTCGATTGTTGCTTTGATGGAAACTCAGGTTAGTGGCGATAGGGCTGATCGCATCATCCGTGCTTTGAGATTTTAACATTCTTTTCGGGTTGAGGCACAAGGTTTTAGTGGAGGAATTTGGCTTCTCTGGAATGGGGTCTTGAAGGTGCAGGTTCTCTCCGTATCAAATCAATTCATTCATGTGGTTTTGCAGGGGAATTTGTTGCCATGTTCTGTTTTCTGGACCATTATTTATGCGAGTCCTCACATCCAGTATAGATGATATCTTTGGGATCAATTGATTGCTCTTAATCCAGGTGCTGATCACCCTTGGCTTCTTGGCGGTGACTTTAAGACCATCTTACATGCGGATGACCGTCGTAGGGGTGTGGGGGGGTCGAACCCATGTGAGTAGGGATTTTCAGAATTTTGTTTTCGATGGAGGCTTGTTGGACATTGAGTTCAAAGGGCCTCGGTTCACCTGGTCTCGGGGGACTCTGTTTGAAAGGCTTGATCGTTATCTTATGAATTCAAAGTGGGCCAATTTATTCATGAATTCCTTGGTTTACCACCTTGATCGAATTGGGTCTGACCACCGCCCCATTTTGTTTTGCATGGCTTCTTTTATTCATGGGGATGGTGAGAAACAGTTTTGTTTTTTATTTGCTTGGCAGCGGGCACCAAATTTTGCTAATATTATCGAGAGGGAATGAAATCCTTTATTATCTTATGCGGATAATATTGGTAATTTGCAGGATATTTTGACACAGTGGAATGCTCTTAATTTCGGGTCTTTGTGCAAGAGGAAGCGGAAAATTCTTGCATGTCTTCGAGGTATTGACAGAGCCTTGGGTCGCAGACATTCGAGTTTCTTGTGCGAGCTTGAGAAGTCCCTTAAACGTGAATTGGATGAGATCATTGCTCTGGAAGAAACTGTTTGGCGTTAAAAGGCGAGGTGTAATTGGATTATTAGTGGTGATCGGAATACTAAATATTATCATGCGATCGCCAATGGAAGAAGGAAGCAAAACTTTATTATGTCTCTTAAGAATGAGCTCGGTGAGTGGGTGTCGGATCAAGAGACTCTTAAACAGCTTGCTACGGACTTCTTTGGTAATTTATTCTCTTCGGAAGGTGTTAATGGTTACAAGTATAATTGTCGTGGCATGTTTCAGTGTCTTTCTCAGAGGGATAAGGAGTTGTTGGAGGTTCATGTTACCAATGAGGAGATTCGCCAGGCTCTTTTCCAGATGCAACCTTCTAAAGCCCCAGGCGTGGATGGCTTTCACGCCTTATCTTTTCAGCGACACTGGGATACTGTAGGTGATGTTGTTTGTAAGACTATCTAGAATATGTTTATCACGGGATCGGTTAGTCCTGAATTGAATAAAACTCTCTTGGTGCTCATCCCGAAGGTGGATAATCCGGAGTCGATAGCTCAATTCAGACCAATCAACTTGTGTACTGTGGTTTATAAAATCTTAAGTAAGGTTGTGGTTAATTGATTGAAACCTTATTTGCCTAATTGGATATCAGAGAATCAGACCAGTTTTGTTCCAGATCGATCTATCATTGATAATATTGTCATAGCCCAAGAGGTCATCCATTCGATGCGCATAAAAAAGGTAGGAAAGGTTGGTTCGCGATTAAGGTTGATCTTGAGAAAGCATATGACAGGCTTGAGTGGTCCTTTATCGACGATACCCTTTCCGAGCTTGGTATCCCTTCGAGTTTGAGAACTCTTATCATGAGTTGTGTCTCATCTGTTACTACTCAAGTTATTTGGAACGGTAGTATGTCGGCGGAATTTACATCTTCTCGTGGGATTCGGCAGGGCGATCCGCTATCGCCTTATCTCTTTGTTCTTTGTATGGAGTGGTTGGCGCATGCTATCCAACGTGAGGTCAATCAAGGTACTTGGAAGGCTTTTCAGTTTCGGCGGCATAGTCCACTAATCTCCCATTTCTTTTTTGCAGATGACTTGGTGTTATTTGCTGAAGCTTCTTTGGAGCAATTTGATGTGATTAGTCGGGTTCTTAAAGATTTTTGTGACTGCACAAGACACAGAGCTAGCATCTCGAAGACGAATATTTTTTTCTCACATAATGTTCACTTAGCTTTGCAAGAGGATATCAACTGCTCCTTCAGCTTTCGGTGTGTGTCGAACTTAGGTAGGTATCTGGGTGTTCCGCTCATTCATGGTAGAGTTTCTAAAGCTACATACAATCATTTGATTCAAAAGGTGGCTGATCGGTTGGCGGGATGGAAGGTACGTTTTCTTTCTTTTGCTGGGCGTATGGTTCTTGCTAAGTCCATTCTTGCCTCAATCCCTATGTATACAATGCAATCTGTGAGGTTGCCTAAGAATGTTTGTGCTGAGATTGAGCGGCTTATTAGAAATTTTATTTGGAGTCACACTAATAATTCTAGATGTGTGCACGTAATTAATTGGGATACTATTTGCTCGCCGATTGCTAATGGTGGTTTAGGCTTCAAACACATGGCATGCCAAAATGAGGCTTTTCTCTTAAAATTAGGGTTCGCCTTGATCTCAGAACCGGATAGATTGTGGGTTCGAGTGTTGAGAGCGAAGTATGGGGTGGTTGAATTGGTGTCGAGTGCTTTGCCGAAAGGGAGTGGAACACGGCTATGGAAAGGCATTTGTTTAATTTGGGAGGATGTGTGTAAGAATATAGTTTGGAATATTGGTGATGGACAAACTGTTGACTTTTAGGACGATGCATGGGTGGCAAATTTCAGACCATTACGTGCCTACAGGAATGATGGGGCTCACCAGGCTGCACACGACACTCCGATTCGAAGTATGGTTGGTGGTGATGGTCTTTGGAAATGGAGAGATTTCGCTCATTTACTACCACCGCAGGTTACTTGGGGCATTGAAGCGGTGAAACCTCCTATTACTGTAGGGATACCGGACCAGCCAGGTTGGTCCTTGGAGGATAACCGACGCTTCTCGGTAAAGTCGGCCTATAGTTTACGGATGGGCCATGTTGCCATGAACGAGGATCGGCTGTGGAATGTTGTTGAAAATTTTAGTGGGTCACCAAAGGTGCATATGTTTCTTTGGCAGGTTTGCCATGGGCGTGTCATGACTAACGCGGAGCAGATGCGTAGGTATTTAGCGGTCGATCCGAGTTGTGTGGTTTGTGGCGTTGCGTTTGAGGATATATAACATGTTCTTCGGGACTGATTTGAAGTAAGGGAAACTTGGTTGCGAGTCATCAAGGCTGAAAAAGCACAACAATTTTTCACGATCGATATTAAGACTTGGATATTCCAAAACTTGTCTGATCAAGCTCTGTATCCTAAGAGCACGACAAACTGGGACTTGACATTTTGATCTATAGTTTGGGCGGCTTGGTGGCGTCGTAATAAAACTATCTTTGACCCAGCGTCTAGCAACTCTGGGAGCTTGTTCCAATGCGCGGTATAGCAGTGCAATGAGGTGGTCTGGGCTGCTACTTTTGAGGATCAGCACACGGCTATTTTGGAAGCGAGGGTGCCTGTAATGAAGTGGTCGAAGCCTCCGATGGGTTGGATTAAGTTAAATGTTGATGGAGCTCGTAATACAGCATCAGGCTTTACTTCTTGTGGTGGTGTTGGACGTGATAACACCTTAGGATGCGGTTTGGTTTTTCTAAAAAAATTGGTGTATGTTCGATTTTTGAGGCTGAGCTTTGGGGGGTGTACGAAGGCCTTGCGACGGCTTGGTCACTTGGTTGTTCTCACATTGTGGTCGAGACGGATAATAAAGAGGTTTATGAAGGTTTGGCCTTGGGGAATCACTTACGTTTTCCATCATCTCTTCGAGTTCATCTTGCGGATATGCTTTCTAGGGAGTGGGAGGTTTGCTTCTCGTGGGTGCGTCGTGAGGCAAATTCAGTTGCAGATAAACTTGCACGTTTGGCTTGTGATCTACTAATGATGTATCATAGGTTCCTTGATCCGCCTTTGGATATTGTTACGACCCTCCATGATGATTGAGTTGGTTGAGCGTGAGCGAGCTAATGCTCTTGTTTGTTTTGTTTGTTTTAGCTCTTCGGATGTAACGAATTACATGGGCACTCTTTTTCCTCCTTTTTAGAAGAAGGTTTTTTAACGAGGCTCATAGTTTTCTCTTTCTCCTTACAAAAATCAAATGGAAGAATCACATTTAGTTTACTTTTTATTCGGTGTGTTATAAAAGATAAGAATACACTCTTTTATATAGGTGGAGAATCACATTCTTCTTAATTAGCTTTTAAAGTTATAACTTAAATTTAATTAACTATTTATTAAACTGAAGTTAAACATTAATGAAATTTAATTAACATTTAAGAATACATTGGTATTGATGTTCGACACTCCCCTCCAATACCAACTTACATTTTGTTTTTCATGTTGAGCTGACGACAAAAGCTTTTAACATTTTTGCCACTCAAGTCTTTTGTGAACATGTCTGCCACTTGATTTTTTATTTTCATATTTTTAAGTTTAATTTTTTCTTATAAGACTTTTTCTCTAAGAAAATGGTAATACACCTCCACATTTTTAGTTATTGCATGAAAAATTAGATTCTCGTCTATGCGTATGACAAACAAGTTATCACAATATAAGGTGATTGGAAATTCCACTTACTGATGTAAATCTTTCAACAATTGCAAAAATTAAGTATTTTCTTGAGCTACCATTGTTGTTGCACAATACTCTTCTTCAGTGGTTGAAAAAGACATTGTGAGTTGTCTTTTGCTACATCAAGAAATCGCTCTAGATCTAAGTACAATCACATACCTTGTAGATGAACATCGGGTAGCACGATGACCTGCATAGTCAATATCACAATAGTCAACTAGTTTGCAATTTTCATCTTTTATGTAAAATACCATGATCAATTGCACTTTTTATGTTTCTCAAACTTCACCGAACTGCTTTTGTTGTGACTAAAATTTTGAAAATACATGTGTCACTTGGAGGAATCGGGCTTTTAGTTGGTTTTGAAAATTTTAATCGGATTAAAAACAGGCGGAGTCGTCACCGGCCATTTAAAAATGGTAGACCAAATACCGAAGTTAAAATCAGAGATTTTTTTTTTAAAAAAATGGGTTCGAGAGTCAGTTACACGCATGGAAGGATGAGCAACCCGTCGTGCCCTAAAATCAGTACCAAAACTATTACCGCTTAGTTAATATTATTTTGCGAATTAAAGTGACGTTTCGTATCGAAATTTAGTTATACTGGTGAGTAAATTTTAGAAGTCTTAATATTCGAGAATGAACATCCGAATCACCACCACTACGACTGGTACTAACTTCGTTCGTTTCCGAATAAAAAGACATCGCATTATAATTTAAGTACCAAATGCAACTTAACACGACTTGCAAAAATAAATAAATAAATAAGACATGAAGCAATACAAATAAGTCAACAAAAGATGTATAAAATAAATGAAGCATAAAAAGCAAACATCTAAATGTGATATTTAAGTGCGTGATCAAGGTGTAAATGTGCACAATTATGCATAAAAAGAGAGAGAGAAAAAACAAAGGTCGTATGTACGATGATATACTATAGGACTATAAACAAAAAGGCCCCTAATAATATTCATGAGTAATATTACGGATATAAGATACATATATAATATAATACAATAATATTACATATAAACTATATGATATGAGTATAATAGGGTATTATGCCTGTAACTTATATACATACACATGCTAAAATGCCTTTATGCAACCAAATTATATACTATACCATGTCATACATATACTATATTATCATATGCTGAGTGTAAAAAGAACTACCATATGTAATGAATTACAAAAACATATACGCATACTATATACGTTGTCTACTATATATTATAGGTAAGGAATATGTATTATATATATACATACACGGTAAACCCTTAAAAAGGGAAACGTTAACTACATAATACTATAATAGTCGTAATAAAGGGAACAAAAAGGGAAACACTAAATATATTAAAAACACGGTAAAATCTTTGAAAAAGGAAACTTTAATAAATATCATACATTATTACCAGTAAAGAATATATACTATATAGTAAAAGAAAAACCCTATGACCGAAAAGAACGGAAACCCTACAAACACTGATAATCCTATGGTTACGGGATTGGACGGTGCCGATGGAAGGCCGCCGGACCCGACTAGTGGGGATGGCCAGGCCAAACCAGATGGTGTGGAGGTTAAGAAGGATGGGACGCAGCCGGAGGCTGCTGGCCAGGGCTCGGTGATGGTCGTGGATCATGTGGACACTACCAACCCTGATCGTAGTGTTGCGAGCATGGAGGAGGATACTAACCCTATAACGCAGCCTGCTACACTGGGAGAAGATAAGAACCAAGATGAGAATCAACCGGTCTTGCCTATGAGTGGAAGTTTGGAGGGTGCTGGAAGCGATGGGAGGAAGATGTCCTTCCGTGATGTAATACTTGGAAAGTCAACGGATTTGAACGACACTTGTGTCATCGATGAGTTGGATGTAGTGGTGCTCGATGAAGATGTTCGTGTGAAGGCGGATGGCGCAATTCCGGAGATTACTTTTTCTGACAGGGTCCATGATGCGATTGATAAGAGGCTCGAAAATTCGGTGATTGTGAGATTGCTGGGGAAGTCAATCGGATATAAAGCTCTGCTTACCAGGATTGAGGCACTTTGGAAACCGACGGGGGGATGCGACTTATCGATTTGGATAATGAATATTACCTGGTACGGTTTGCGAAGGCGGAGGATTGTGAAAAAGTGCTGACCGGAGGACCATGGGTAATATATGGAGCTTATCTTACTATTCAGCCTTGGAGCCGGGAGTTCTCGGTGGCTAAGGACTATCCTTTGAAGATCATGGTGTGGATTCGCATACCGGGGCTTCCTTACAGGTATTATACAAAAAGTTTGTTTAGCCGTATTGCTAGCTCCCTGGGCACTGTAGTTCGTATTGACTATAATACCTCGGAAGGATGTCGGGGTAAGTTTGCTCGTTTGGCATTAATGGTTGATCTCGAAAAACCGCTTAAGAGTGGTATTATCGTGGATGGAAAACGCCAGGTAGTTGAGTACGAAGGTTTGTCGGCGATATGCTTTGGTTGTGGTAAGTATGGGCATGTAAAGGAGAGTTGTGGTTTGTTGGCTACGGATACGGCAACTAAGGCTCCACAAGAGCCGGTGCCGTCTGAAAATGAGGTATATGGTCCGTGGATGCAGGTCTCTAATAGGAAAAGGAAGATGCCTACTTCCAAGAGAGATATTGGTCCCCCGCAGAAAGTAAGTGCTGGAGCTGGAAATATCCATGGCTCTCGCTTTGCCTCTTTGGACGGGGTGGAGGATGATAGTCGAGAGGTGATATCGGAGAAGATGGCTGGGAACTCTGTGCATGATAGGTCGGTGCATATACCGTTGGCTCGTGGGGGACAGGCCGGAAATGGCCATGTGGGCTCTAGCAAGCAAGGTGCGCGTGTGAACGTGCGAAAGGCTAAGGTGGTCGAAGCTGCAACGACTCCGGTACAAAAGTTGGTTGGCGCAGCAGCTCAAACTGCGGATGTGAGGGAAGTGCGAGGGAAGGAGGTTGCGTCTGCGTCGAAGGAAAATGTCTTACCTGCTCCCTCGACTCTGGACAATCGGAACCATAGGGTTGTCCATGTGTTGGAATCGGCCGAGAGACCAGTGCTGCGTGAAAGAAATGGTCGTGTTCTTCCGGCCTCTATTTTGAATTCGGCTGTGAAGGGAAACGAAAGGAATAAGATTGCTATCCCGGGTGTTGCTCGTGCAAAGCTAAAAAAGAAAGCTAACAAACAACAAACCCAGCCGGCACTTCAGGAGTTGGTAACGTCATTATCTTCGGAACTAGACCATGCCCAAGGTGTGTTCGATGATTCGAAAGTAATGGTAGATTTGTCGAATGAGGAGGGGGGTACCCCGGTTGAGGCACATGCTGACATGCAGGAATAAGTGCGGTACTCTTTGGCCCTTTAATTCCTAATATTTTAATGGTTAAGTTTATTCTGTGGAATTCTCAGGGTGCTCTAGACCCTGCTTTTAATCGTTACTTCAGGTTACATGTACGTAGTAAACGCCCAGATGTTTTTGCTATTTTTGAACCTCGGATTGGAGGTATTAAGGCGGATAGCTTTATCCATCGATCGAGCTTCGATTCATCATATATGGTTGAAGAAGAGGGTTTTTCGGGTGGAATTTAGATTATGTGGAATTCGACTGTTGAGATTGATGTGGTGGCCGTTACTTTGCAGTTTGTTCATGCTTTTTGCATTGTTCCGTCGACAAAGAGAAGTTTTTTCTTTACCTTTGTTTACTCAAGCCCTTGTGTCTTGAAGCGTCGTGAGCTATGGTGGCAGTTGAAAGCCGTTGATCTGGGGGTTGGTAAGGCTTGGGCACTTGGTGGTGATCTAAATGTTATTGCGAATAGATCTGAGCGGTGTGGGGGTTCTCAACGTCGATCCGGGCTATTCTCGCAATTTACTTCGTTCCTATTCGATAATGGATTAATTGACATGGGTTTCAGTGGGCCTAAATTCACATGGAAGCGGGGGGATTTTTCCCAAAGATTAGACCATTATCTTTGTAATGCGGAATGGTTTGAGACTTTTGCGTACTCGGAGGTATTACACTTGCAACGATTGGGATCCGACCATCGTCCTATTTTACTTGATACTAGGGAGTTTGATCTCAAGGGTGGTAATCGACCGTACCGTTTCATAGCTCCGTGGTTGGACCATTCTGATTTCCAAAGGCTTTTGGAAGGCTCTTGGATGGAGACTGCATCCCTTGATACAAACATCAGAAACTTCCAAGCGGATAGTAGTGCGTGGAACAACTCTGTGTTTGGGCATATTGGAAAGCGGAAGAATCATATTTTGGCTCGCTTGAAAGGTATAGAAAATGCCTTAGAGCAACGCAAATCACCGTTTCTTTTGAACTTGGAAGAAACTCTGAAATCCGAACTTGACATGGTCCTCATCCAAGAAGAGAAATTGTGGTACCAAAAATCATGAGCAAAGTGGATAGGCGATGGCGATCGGAATACCTCTTATTTTCATGCATGTGCGATGGTGCGGAGGAAGAAAAACGCAGTCCGTAGACTAGAAATTGCGGATGGAACATGGTGCGATGATGCAGCCTTGCTACGACAGCATGCTTCGAATTTTTTCCAAACATTGTTTGCTGCGGAACCACGGCAGCAACCTAATGCACACATACGTAATGATTTCTTTCAATTTGAGCAGGCAGATTTGAGATGTATGGTGGCCCCTGTTTTACCGGAGGAGGTTCGGCGTATTGTCTTCGGCATGGCGCCGTTGAAAGCACCAGGATATGACGGGCTGCCAATGCTCTTTTACCAATGAAACTGGAGCGTTGTGGGAAGAACGTTGGTTAGTACGATCTTAAATTTTTGGGCAAATGGTTGCTTGGAGGATTGGTTGAATAGAACCCTACTTGTGCTAATTCCGAAAGTGGAATCCTCTACACGAATTAATCAATTTCGCCCCATAAGCCTCTGTAATGTGGCGTATAAGGTTATCTCCAAAATTATTGTTGATCGTATTAAGCCTTTTTTGCCTAAATGGATTGCGCCAACTCAGGCAAGTTTTGTTCCGGGAAGGCAAATAACGGATAATATCATCCTAGCGCAAGAAGTAATTCATTCCATGAGTATTAAGAAAGGGCGGACCGCATGGATGGCGTTAAAGGTGGACCTTGAAAAGGCCTATGATAGGCTTGAATGGGATTACATTCAGGATACTCTCGAATTAACCGGTATGCCAAGTACTCTCATTGATCGTATCATGACTTGTATCCGTTCGATATCAATGCAAATTTTATGGAATGGGGAAACATAGGAGAGCTTTAGACCTATGCGAGGGATACGACAAGGAGATCCCCTCTCCCCCTATATATTTGTCCTTTGTATGGATCGTCTGTCTCAGTCAATTTCCCAATGTCTTGAGGTAGGAAGTTGGAAGCCGATACGTTTATCGCATAATGGTCCGGATGTATCGCATCTCTTTTTCGCGGATGATCTTGTGCTATTTTTGGAAGCATCCCTTGATCAAATGCGGGTGTTACACAAGGTGTTGGATGATTTTTGTCGTGTTTCGGGCCATAAAGTGAGCGTTGCTAAAACGCAAATTTACTTTTCTAGTAACACATTAGTTTCGTTACGAGAAAGGATTGGTGCCGGCTTGGGGTTTGAGGAGGTGAATGACCTTGGTAAGTACCTAGGTGTGCCGCTTCTCCACTCGAAAGTAACAAATAATACTTATGCCTACCTTTTAGATAAAGTTCGGGGCTACCTCACCGGTTGGGTGACACGGTCTCTCTCACTTGCGGGGCGTGTTACACTTGCGAAATCGGTGCTACAAGCTATCCCAACATATGCTATGCAATCTACTTGGCTGTCTAAAGGTTTTTGCATGGATTTAGAAAAGATAATAAGGCGTTTTGTTTGGGGTAACGGAACTAATAGTCGTGGTGTGCCGCTTGTAAATTGGAATGATTTGAAGATGTCGATTGAGGGAGGTGGACTTGGTTTCCGAGACATGCATGTTCAAAATAAGGCTTTGATTATAAGGATTGGATTCCAACTTATAACGAATGAAGATAAGCTATGGGTGAAGGTCCTCAAGAGCAAATATGGTTGGGGTGTCGTTATCCCACAAGCCTTGCGAAGGAACCATTGCTCCCGGCTTTGGCTTGGTTTGTCTCATGTATGGGGTGACATCTACAACAATATCGTTTGGAATGTCAATGACGGAGCGACAACGGATTTTTGGTATGATAATTGGCTGAACCTCTCAATGCCTTTGGCTAGTTTTCATACTCATGCATCCCCTCCAACACCAATGAAGGTACGGGATCTAGTTGCTAACAATGGGCAGTGGAATTGGGATTATCTCATGCAAGTTCTACCACATAGTGTATTGCCGCATGTGGCTGCGATTTGTCCACCGTTCTGCGATGCGGGGGGTGATACGGTAGGTTGGAAGGGGGAGGACACACAGCTATTTTCAATGAAATCAGCCTATAGGGCATTGGCCCCGACCGCTACTGTTTGTGCATCCTCTAATTGGAGGCTGGTTTGGCGACTGCCAGTACCACAACGCATCCGAATGTTTATCTGGTTGGCGTGGAAAGGAAATTTGCTGACAAACAAGGAATGCTTCCGCCGGCATCTAGCTACCTCTAGTGTGTGCAACATTTGTGGTGGAGTGGAGGAGAGTATAATCCATGTCTTACGGGATTGTCCCAAAGCACGCATGGTATGGGCAAGGGTGGTTCCGGCTACTGGTTTTCGACACTTCATGCAGTTGGATTGGCACGTTTGGCTGAGTGGTAATATTGCAGCGCCTACCATTGCATTGTTTCACCCGGATTGGAGGATATGGTTTGTTGTAATATGCTGGAGATTGTGGAAACGCAGGTGCAGTATTGTGATGAAGCCTACGTATGTAGAGCGCGGCGATTTTATCGAGTGCTGCCACCAATTTGTTGGTGAGATTCTGCAGGCAAATATTTCAAGGACAACACCCTTTTTAAATCGGGCCACGGCGGATGAGGATTGGAGGCGTCCGGACGAAGGGCGTGTTAAAGTAAATGTGGACGCCGCAGTCAGCACTATCGATGGGTCGGCCGCGACAGGAGTGGTCTTGCGAGATGCTGATGGAAATTGGCTAGCTGGCTGTGCGCATAGTTTAGGTGTGTGCTCGGTGTTGGGGGCTGAGCTGTGGGCGGCACACGATGGACTGCATCTAGCATGGTTGAACGGGTATCGGCGGATAGATTTGGAGACGGATAATGTGGAGGTCTCAAGAATAATGCAAAGGACCTCTTCGGCACTCAATGGGACAACGTTACTGCATTTAATTCGCAGCTTTCTGACTCGTCGGTGGGATGTAAGGATTCGGCATGTCCGACGAAGCGCAAACAAGGTGGCGGATGTATTGGCTAGATTGGCCCGTGGGACTCCGATCGGTGCTCGAGTGTTTGAGGATCCTCCAACTGAGGCTGGTGTGTTGATCCACATGAACGCGCAAGGTGCTTCGTAGTTTACTGTAATTGTTAGCTCTTCTTCACCAAAAAAAGAATATATACTATGTATATACATATACGGTAAAATCTTAGAAAAAAGAAGCATTAATATATAATAATTATAATAAAAGAAACAAAGATATGAAAAGGAATTTTCTTAAAAATGTAACAATGTAAAGGAGGAAAATCGCATTAAAAATAAAAGGAAAAACATATTAGGAAAATAAAACCCCATAAGAAAAATTACATATCATACCATACTTATAAATGTGTGAGTAACACTACCAAACAAGCAAGAAAATAAAAGAAAGAAACAAAAATTAAAATTAATTAACATTAAATGGGCTAAAGAGAGAAAGGAACCGGGGCAGCAAAAAAAGGCAGTAAATAAATCATATACATGCATATATAATAAGATAATGATATATTATATATAAACATATAATGCACGGTTTATGGCTTATGTATATTAAATTAGAAGATATAAACAATCTGAGCATACATTATTATTATTACTATTATTATTATTATATATATATAAAAAAGAAAACCCAAATTGAAAAGAAGGATTAAACATGGCATCAAAAAAGCGATCTTTGATATGGGTGCGACCAAAGCTCAAGGACCAGATGGTTTCTCTGGGTGTTTCTATTAGACTTTTTGGAACACCGTCAAAACATATCTGTTTGAAATGGTCTCGACTTTCTTCAAGGATGGATCTCTGGATTTTAACTTGAACAAAACCAACCTGGTCTTAATCCCAAAGAGGCCAGATCCCTATGAAGTCTCCCAGTTCCGACCAATCAACTTATGCAATTTCTCTCTAAAAGTCATAACAAAGATACTGGCGTCCCATCTCAAAACCTTCCTCCCAAGTCTCATCCCTCATAACCAATCCGCTTTTGTGCAGGGCAGGTCAATCTGGGACAACATAATTCTGAAAAATGAAGCTTATCATGCAATCAAGCGAGCAAGAAAAGAAAAAAAAGGAATTATGTCTCTCAAAATTGATCTCGAAAAAGCTTATGACAAAGTTGATTGGGATTTTCTCTTCTACGTTATGAACATGATAGGTTTCTGTGGATGGTGGATTGAAAGAGTCATGAAATGTGTCTTTACAGCTTCCTTCTCTCTAGTTTTGAATGGACAAAAATATGGGGACTTCCATCCGGGAAGAGGACTAAGACAAGGTGACCCTCTTTCACCCTTTATGTTCATTTTCATCCCTAGCATTCTCACTTGGAGCACTGAAAAAGAGGTCACTTCCGACTGATTCGAGGGTCTTAAAATCAGAAGAAGATGCCCCACTCTTAGTCACCTTATGTTTGCTGACGACTGCTTGATGTTTTCTACAGCAAACGAAGATAACTGCCAAGCTGCTTTGAATATTCTGCACATTTTCCAAAGATCTACTGGACAAACAGTTAACTTCCAAAAATCCTCGGGTTTTTTTCTCCCCAAATATCAGTCAGTAGCTCAAAAGCCACCTCTCTAACATTCTGGGTTTCAGCCTGATGGAAGAAGATAACAGGTATCTAGGTCTACCATCACTCTAGGGAGAAGCAAAAAAGCAGCCTAACATTCATTAAAGAAAAGGTTCAAAACAAATTACAGGGATGGAAGGCCAAGTTTATGAACCAAGCGGGAAAGGAGATTCTCATTAAAGTAGTCGCTCAAGTCATTCCGGCTTACATAATGCAATGTTTTCTCCCGCATGTTACCTTTTGTAATAAAATCAGCTCGTTAGTGGCAAGATTCTGGTGGAACAATTGTGGTAAAAAGAAAAAGAGTATTCATTGGCTTAATTGGAGAAACCTTTGTCGGCCAAATGATAAGGTGGATTGGGTTTCAATAACCTCAGATCTTTTAACAAAGCCCTTATCACAAAGATTGCTTGAAAGCTCCTAAAGAACTCGGACTCCTTTCTGGCTCAACCCCTACAAGGGATTTACTTCCCAAACAAAAATCTATTCGATGCCCCCAAATGCAGTAACCCATCATGGGCTTGGATAGGTATTCGAGAGGGTATTCAGGTAATCAAAGAAGGATCCCTCTGGAGAGTTGGCAATGGAAGAAGTATATCTATCTGGGAGGACAATTGGGTTTCAAATTTTCCTGGTTTTAAAGTTCGTACCAACTTACCAACTACTGACCTATGTCCTTCAGTTAGCAGCCTAATGAACTCCGATCACAGATCTTGGAACTACTCAAAAATTGATCATTTGTTCTCGCCGGAAGAACCAGAAGCGATTAGATCTATTCTGATCGGAGAACCTGATATTAAGGATTCAATGGGTTGGGCGGGTGTGAAGAACGGAGAATACTCAGTCAAATCGGGCTACAGATTCTTAGAGGAGAAATCTAAAAGCCCTCTTGATCCATCTTCAAGTGAAAATCTTGGAAGAAACAAAGTTTTATGGAATTCTATTTAGAGCCTTAAGGTGCCGCCCGAAATCCAATCTTTTCTCTGGAAGTTTTGTCATAACACCATTCCTACTAAAGGAAATCTTGTTTCACGCTTCCATGGTCGATTAAGAGACTCGGAGTGTTGTCCGAGATGTGGAAGTGAAAAAGAGACGATTAAACACCTTCTTTTTTTTCCTTTTGCTCAAGAAGTTTGGAGAGCATCGGGCTTCAGCTACTCACCATCACCTGTAGGCTTCCCAATTTTTTTCGAAGTGGTGGACCACAATAAACGAACTTGGAAGTATGGGTAACAATGATGAAGGCGGTGGCCATATTGCTTTTCTTCTGTGGATGATATGGAAATCTCGTAACTTCTTTGTTTTTTAGAACTTGTGCGAGCCCCCTGGGAAGTATGGCTAAGGGCGGATAGGGCATTCTTGGAATTCAATTCAGGTTTCATCCTTCCCTCTTAAGGAGAAGTTTCATCAGCGTAACGAAGAGCCCAAACGTAACTCACCCCCACCGAATTTCTTTAAAATTAACTGTGACGCAGCTTTTGATCGCAACACCGACAAAGTCACGGCGGCTGCCATTGCACGTAGCAGTTCCGAAGATGTCTTACAAGGAATTACAACCCCTTTCTTCACACCCACTGCGGTGACGGAAGAAGCCTTGGCCATTAGACTTGGACTTTCTTTAGCCTCGTCTCTCAATCTGACGCGTTTAATTGTCGAATCGGAATGCCAAATCATTACCAAATCATTACGTAACATTAGAAATCAGGCGAACTCTTTCGTCTCTTGCTCTTTCTTCTTCGTCCCTAGAAAATGTAATCAAGCAGCTGATAAGCTGGCTTTTTACGCCAGAGATTTGAGCGTTCAAACTTGTTGGGGTCCTTCCACCCTCTTATCTTTATGTACTCCTTGAAGTTTTATTGAATGAAATTCTTCATTTTGGATTAAAAAAATGGGGTTTCCAATAAAAGGAAATTAGATAACGGGAATCAATGAAAATAATAAAAAACACAAAAGTAGATCCCCTATCCGCCCGTTTCCAAAACCCAAAGTTTACAATTCAAACCCTGTCTTTTCTCTCTCGATATTGCACAAACCAAATCCCTTTCCTTTTATCTTAGCAACCGTTCATCGACGGCGCGCCTCCAAGCCGTCGAAGCGGCGACAAACTCTCGACGGTTAAACAAAAATACGGTAACGAGAACTCTCACTGAAAAAAAAAACAAAATCTCACCCCTTTCGTTTAAACAACAGAAACAAAGAAACCCCCTTTTGGTCGATTCACGTTGTTCGATCCTGGAATGAGTCATAACGCTTATCATCGAAAGAGAGGGTATCCTTGACCATTGCATGCAACGACGACCACATAAAGGTAAAATCCTAAAAAAACGTTTTTTTGTATTCTATTACGCTTCGAGAGTAAAATGAAAAACGGGGAGGATACCTCGAAAATCTCTTTTTTTTTGCTTCTATTGATTTGTGACAATCATTTGTCTTTACAATTTTTCGCTTACAATCTGTGTGCTCTCTGTTTTTTTATGCTCATTGTTTCTCTCTCGTGCTCCTTGATCTTCTTTTTTTGGTTCTCTATATATCCGAAAAAGTTTTACATGCCCTGCTTTAGAAAAATCAAATTTCTCTTTGATCTCTGTTGTCTTACTGTTAACTTTTTGTGTTTGTCTTGTTTCGATTTATTGCATGCCATGGTTGTCATCTTTGGGGCTCTGATTTCCTGTTTTTTCTCTGTGCATGTCGGGAGCTACCGAAATGGGAAGGGCCTTCAGCTGGTCGCGGCAGACGCGTCGGGCGTTAAGGTGCCAGGGGAACCATCGCACGTGGGGTATCAAACGTTGCGCGTGGGCGCGTAGGATCTCTGGAAGATCTGAGTCGCTCTATTGGTCTTCGATCAGACGGCGAGAGATGAACGCGGCGCTAGATGACAAAGAAGGGTTTAGGGTTTCTGTCTGATTTTTAATCTGGACCGTCAAATCTCAACAGATCTGACGGTTGTGGAGAGGGGATGCACGAGAGCTTGGGAGGTGCTCTCTAAGGTTTGCTCTTTGAGATTCAATCTGGACCGTCATATCTCAGCAGATCTGACGGCTGGGGCTTGTGGCGGCTGCAACACCAAACAAAGGATTATGGTTTTTTTTTGTTTTGTTGGGCTATGCATTTATTTGAGCTTACCGGGCCAATGTAAATGGACTTATTATTATTCTTTTAAAAAATGGGCTTTCATTTGCTTATGCTTTATTATTATTATTATTATTATTATTATTTTTATTTTTTATTCCGTCATGATATTAATAAACATAATAATAATAATAATATAATATATAAATATTAATAAAAATGATAAATATAATAATAATATAAACATATTACTAATATAAATGATATAAATGATAATATGATGGTAATAATAAAAGGATTAATATTTGATACACTGCCAGTGTAAAAAAAATTTACACAAGCATGCCTATTTTCAAGCTTAAATTGAAAACCTAAAATTCTAATCTTAAAGCCCTAAAAATCTAACCCCAAGCCCTAAACCTAAAACCCTAAATTCTAACCATAATTCTTAAATTCTAAATCATACAACATAAACCCCTAACCTCTAAACCCTAAACTAAACCCCTAAACCCCTAAATAAACCCGCTTGTGGAAACTTTATTTTCCACCGCCAGTGTATAGGATATTAATCCATAATAAAAATGATATAACATTATGTAATATAATAAAGATAAAATATAATTGTTATTAACTGTGATAAAAATATGTATTAGTAATGCTTAGTAGTTTTTTGAAATGGTTAATATCAATAATATAATAATGCTACTAATAATAATAATCATACATGTTCACACTCGCACATTATTATTTAATTATGAACAAACACACCTATATCTAATGTGTCATATGTTTATATATGCAATAAATAATACTAATAATAGTATGATAATAGTATGTATGATACTAATAATAATATGATAATAAGACATGACATATATATATATATTCCTTTTTTTTAATTTTATAATAGCCCAATATAAGCCCATTAATCATCACAAACTAAAAAGGGTTCAAAGTTCGGACAAAATTAATGATTACAGCTTCTCAAGTAAAATTTCTTTAAATTTTGCATGTATCAACTCACAATGCTGACCGCAAAAAAAATATGGTCTTGTTAAAGTTAGCAGATAAGACTAGCAACTAGTTGTCGATACAACGTATCATCTTTTAAATCTTTCCTTTCATTAGCACAAATTTTGACATTTGATTCCATTGTCGTAGAAATCCGCTTGCAATTAAGTATTTCAAACTTATTCAATAGATCATTAGAATACTTTTTTTGATGGAGAAAATTCATTTCTCGGTGTGATCAATCTCTAAACTGAGAAAGTATTTTTTTAAACTTGACAGTTCTATTCATAAAATTTTTGAATATGACAAGCAACGAATTATTGAAATATAATAAGGTTTATATCCGTGAAAATTTCAAATTTTCATATATAAAAGTAAAAATATCAAATATAATAAGAATCATATCCATAAAAATTTTGCATTTTTATATTCGAATATCCAATTCGAATGTCAAATAACTATTCAGATATGATCTGAATTATCCAAAAAATTAAAAAAAAGCAGATCAAATATCCAAAAATTTAAATAAAATCAACAGATAAACAAATCGGATCGGTCAAGTCATTTTTTTTTGTCACACCCCTTATACCAATTGTTGAACACCCGCAACTCAAAACACTAAGAAAAAGGAAAAAGGAGAGAACCAAATGGAAGGATCGCGCTTGATTTATTTTCATTCAATCTTATAAAAGATAAGAATACGCTCATTTTATACGGTGAAGAATCACATTCTCCTTAATTAGCTTTTAAAGGTGTAACTTAAATTTAATTAACTATTTATTAAACTTAAGTTTTCTTTATTAGTGTAAAGTTGATTACAAGATAATATTTGTTTATACATATTTTTAATCATTTGACAATACACACACCTTGCAGACAAAGCGATTGAACTTGAGTCTCTTAAGATGAACATCATCCGTTTTTCTATCGAGACCACTCGTTGGGTTCTTTATTAAATTTAAGTTAAACATTAATGAAACTTAATTAACCTTTAATTAATACATTAATATTGATGTTTCAACAGAAATTAGCAGGAACTAATAAATAATTAAACTTTAAAAGGGGCATATCCCATTCTCCCATTTAGACTATGTTTGGTTGGGTAGAAAATAAAATAAAATGAATTTTGAGTATATTTGATAAGAAAGTAAGAGAGATGTTCATTATTTTCATCTAACAACAAATAATTCCATTTAGAAAGAAAAGAGAAAATGTGAAAATATGATTTTTATAAGTTTGCTTTTATTTTATTCCTTTTTTTTTCAATTCTACCGAGTACACTAATGTAAATAAAAAAAATTATTTTTTCATCTTTTTTCACTCTTTGATCTTTCTAATTTTTTATCGTTTCAATTTTTTCACTCTACTTAGCAAAGTCTAAGTTTTGTTTAATTTACACAACAAATAATATGAAATTGAAAATAATAATTAATCACGAAAGGTTAAAAGATAATTAATTTAAACTTACAACATTGATTTTTTTCAATGGCAAATGAGATTGGAGGGGGGAAAACACGGAGTTGAGAATAATGTTTAGGGTTCATATGGATTTACGTGTAAAATCCGTTTCTTTCTTAAAATAAAAATATTCAGGTATCCGGTATGGATTAAAAAGAAGAAGAGAGAAAGTATATTCAGATGCAAACGCATTATCCATGTAGGCAAAGTGCAGTTAAATGAAAACAATCTCCTTTTGGAAACAAAATCCATTGTCTTTTGATTATTCGTTGCCAGGACGCAACGCAAATTCAAACTTCAGCCTAACAACTAAACGACTAGTTGAGAGTTGGCCACCGGAAAACCATGCCTCCACATGGACTTCCCTCAAATAACTAACCAGTGTTTTTTTAAATCTCATTCTTTGATGCCAACGCATCCTCTTTGATCACACGCAACGGACAATGGTTGTTGTAATGACGCCCCGTTATTTTCTCAACTGAATGAATCAAGAAGAAAAAAACAAATATATGAGAAAAGATGTATTTTCACGAAAATTTGTGATTTCAGAAAAAAATATTAGGGTAAACTATATGAATAACCACCTGATGTTCTATTTTGACCCTTATATTTTTAATTTTGTCATTAAGACTATTTAACTGTTTAAGTGATATCGATCAAGTCGTCTGACTTAAAAATCTAACAGAGAGAGTGATGTGGCAGTTAATAAAAGTTTGTATAATTATACATTTGATTTCTGTTATTTACGTATTATATCAGTTTAATCATAATTTTAATTTAATTTAATAAATTTAACCTTTCAATCAGATAATGTTATGTGTCATGACGCTTGTTACAAGTAACATGTGTCACCGTCTTTAAAAATTTTTCTTTTACTTCTCACAGAGTTTAAAATTGGGACGTGCTAAAAATTTTATTAAAATAAGTTAATAAAATTTAATAAAACCAATGAATCAGATAGTGACATGTGTCTGATAAGTGTAATGACATGTTCATTATCTGAAAATGACTGCAATCCTCCTCTGGTCGCAAATGAGCTGTCCCTGGTGTGTATCTTTGTCTAGATATTCTATTTCTAATTATCAAAGTAATTGTTAAAAGCGTCCATTGAATTTCAAGTTTTTAGTGTTCAAAAATGCCCTTAACGTTTAACTAATAGTTATTTTGGTCTTTATTTTTAAGTAATTTAGCCTTCAATGTTTTATTTGGGTCAAAATAACCCATATACGGTTGAAATTGTTAATCAACTAACAATAAATGGCTTGAAATAATGTGAAAAACCTACATGACGTCGCAATAGCAGTGTCATATAGGCAAATATGTTGACTTTACAGAATGACACACCAATCAATAAATAATTTTATAAAATTGTATAAAATATAATTTTTTTCGACGTGTCATTCTGTCAAGTCATTTCAAGTTGTTTATCGTCAGTTGATTAATAGTTTTCATTCATAGAGGGGCTATTTTGACCCTAAATGAAACGTCAAAGACTAAATTACTTCAAAAAAATAAAGGTCAAAGTAACTTTCAGTCAAACGATAGAGGTTTTTTTTTATCTTATGCCATCTAATAATTAGGCAAATAAATGTATATAATGTTAAATAATACCACAAGTCATTATATTTTGGATAAGTTTATGTTATCATATTTTAAAAGGTTAGAATTATGTCATTCTAGTTTATCGATTGTAACAATCATATCATTTTGTCACTAAGCGTGTAACAAAGGTTAACGTTTTAGTTACAACCAAGTCACTTCATTTATGAATTGTAACAATTAAGTCACTTCGTTTATTTATAACCATGGGCAGAGCCACATGCATAATTGGGGTGTCTGTTGACAACTCAATTTTTTTAAAATTATATTTTTTATATAGTTAGTATATAAAAAATTGAAATATATATATATATATATAATTGACACCCCTATATAAATAAAATGACACACTTTTATAGATAATTAACTCTTCATAAATATTATTAAAAAAATAACATCTCTTTGAGAAATTACTAGGCCCGTCCATGTTTATAACAAACATTAGCTCTTTGGTTACAACTGATAAATAGATAAAAAAACGATTGTGACTTTTAAATTATAATGATACTATTATATATTTATTATTAATAATACAATGACATGTTATCTAATTTAAGGTAAATCACTACAGGTCACTGAATTATTCTTGTTTTTCTGTTTTGATCACCAAAGTATTATTTTTGGTAAAATAGTCATTAATGTTACGCTCTTTTCTATTTTGGTCATCAATCGTTGAAAAACTCACGAAAAAACATGAAAGTGGTAATAGTTTAGTGGCCAAAATAAGCAATAGATTGATGTTGCGCGTAATAAGTGCTACGCAAACGGTGCAAATATACATTCCGCAAGTAATAAAAGTGATATGATAAGTATCGAGTATCGTCTCCACATGAATTGGTTTGAGCCACTTTGCTTAAGTTACTGCAATGTAAAAGAAATAAATTGATAATGATGAATAATAAGTAAAATAAACTAAGTAAATAAAGAAAATAGAAAGATAGGAAGGAATAATCGATTTAAGAGAGTAGGTCGGGTTATCGTGACTCGTGGAGTGATAGTTGAATGGATCGTCTTGATACTTGAGTGCAAGGGCAACTCAATTGTCGCGGCAACTGGAATGGTGGTTGTCGTGGCAACTGATGCCAGGGCAACTGCTTGGGCAATTGGGTGGCAACCTTCAAGGTTTGGCGAAGCGTTCTTCAATGGTTTCTTCTTATCCCTAATTTGAAACACTGGTTAATTGTGCATGCCTTGATAATACATCCCTGCGTGAACCAAGGGTGGACAACAACCGATCTTGCGCTTCTTTTAGTCGTTGCAATTCGCAACTTATCCCTAAGACGGATTAGTCTT
Organism: Hibiscus tridactylites; assembly: GCA_958450335.1. Taxonomy (NCBI): domain Eukaryota; kingdom Viridiplantae; phylum Streptophyta; class Magnoliopsida; order Malvales; family Malvaceae; genus Hibiscus; species Hibiscus tridactylites. The sequence continues at coordinate 82,228,583 of OY288275.1, read as the reverse complement.
CACCATCGATTGATTGAATAAAGACCATGCTCATTCGTTTCTTGAATTTAACTCTCCCGATATTAGATAAATAGATGAATTCACGAGATCCTCTCCCAATTCACTCGCAAACAAACTTAAGAACCAAGAATGAACAAACCTTGAATTAAAATTGCAAACTCAAATACCTAAACAAATCCAATTGTTCTCACAACAACAAAAAAAAAAATAACCCAAGCTAAATAAAATTAGTTCATTGATGGGTTCAAAAGATCTACAAAGAATAATTTCCCTAGCATGAATCTAATCGAACAAAGAGGAAGAAGAAGAAGAAGAAAAATATCGAGCAACCCCTTGGTGTTCTCTCCCAATCGAAACTCTTCCCCCAAGGGGGTGGCTTGGCCTTTTTTATATAGGAGATGGCTAGGTCAAAGTCTTTCTTGGGGAGGAAGTAAAGTTGGAATCAAATAACATTAAAGAGATAAATCTCTTTAATTTATTTATCTTCCTAAAACTTCTCATACTTTCATGAAACTTTAATCTCCCTTTAATTTCTTCATAGAATCCAACTCCTTTAAGGTTTACTTGTGCTCCATTGCATATAGGGTTTCTCCATGCCATTAAAGTTCGACTGCCACATAGCTCATCTTTCGGCCGGCGGATGCCGTGACAACTGGTTTGGCATGAGTTGCCTTGGCAACTAGTTCGGCATGACCTTCCTGAATTGTTGCGGCAACTTCCAGTTTACCACGACAACCCTAACTTGCGTAAATAAAGCACCAAAGCAGTATCTTTTTTCACAAAAACTACCAAATTATGTAATCAAGCTTAATTGTGAAAAACATGAATGGCTAATTATGCAACTAATGTGAGCCTAAGTCTAACAATAATATGAGTAAAAATGTAATAAAAATAGTACATTTGCACACTCATCAATAGGGGACCAAAATAGGAAAAAAATAACATTAGTGAACAAAATAGAAAAAAAAACGTAACATTGGTGATGCTTTTGTATAAAATAATAGTTTGGTGACCAAAACAAGAAAGAATGAATAGTTTAATGACCAATGGTAATGTTTACCCTATAAATTAATAGGTGAGATTAAAATGTACAGAATATATATATATATATATATATATATATATATATATATATATATATATATATATATATTATCAAAGTAATTTTTTATGTTAAAAATAAAGAAGAATTATTTTAGTCCTACCCTAGTACTAGGGATGTTCATATTCGGGTACCCGAATTTTTACCATTTCAAATTATTAAATTAAAAAAAAAACATACACACTTTTTTTGGCAAACCAGAATTTGCAAAAACTATATTTCACAAATATTTCATATACAATGCTTTTATCATTGGAACTTTAATTGTTCAGTAAACAGACATTTTCTATTACTACCTTTGATTAAGAAGAAAAATAAAATAAAGCACTCACAGGGTTCTCAACTAAGGTGGAAAGAAAAGATGATACCTTTGATGCAACCTTAAAACCGGTGGGATATTATCAATTATATGTGGGTAGTCGGGTATCCGGTTTTGTTGTTTTTGCTATCCGAGCTCGACCCAAGAAATGGTGAGTCGGGTACCCAACCCGGGACATGATTAAAAAAAATTCAAAATTCTTTAATTGGATCGGCGGGTCAACAAGCCGGATTACCTGAGTCGGATATTTTTGAACACCCCTACTTAATAGATGGAACTCGTCGCCCCAAATTATGCATCCCTTGGTGCCCCACTTTAAAAAAATGAGTTTAAAATTAATGGTTGTGGTTAGAGTTTAAAGAATTATGGGTAGTATATATTTTTTAGAGTTAGAGTTTAAGGTTTAAGATTTAAAAATTAAGACTAAAATTTAAAATTTAATTTTTAAATATTTTTTAGTGTAGGGAAGGATTACCTCACCTATAATGATAATGATAATGATACTATTATTAGTTTAATTTTACACGCTCTCCCAAAGTCAATGGATTTAATTATGTTAGTTGACCCTCCGTTATTAACTATCTATATTATATATAAATTCTTTAACCAAATTAATTCACTAATTTATTATATATTATTTTGATTAAAAATATATCATAAATTTAAATAATAATTATTTCATTTTAATATATTTTAAATAAAATAAATTATAATTATTATTTTAAAATTAAATATAATATAATAAGTATATAGTTTTTATAAATACATTTTAAATAAAGATATTTGTACATGTTTCATAATAAAAAAAAAACTCCCTAATCATGGTAAAAAACAAAAAAACCGTCCTTAAAACATTGCAATGAGAGAACAGTGAGTATTCGAATGTCTATAAAACTCTTGGATCCAAAAAAAAATTGTCTATAAAACTCTTACGGGACAACTTCAACATTTGTTATCGATGATTCGGTGATGCACGGCAATCATTTTTGACGACGCCGGCGTGCTCTGGAAGAAGATTCAAACAAAATCATAAAGAAGAAATCGGCGTATACTGAGATAAGAAGTTTCGAAGTTTGGATCTTATTCGATCAATTATTCTAATTTTCGTAGTTGGTTTTGGATAATAATGGGGAGTCAACCGGAGGACAAGGCGGTTTTCGATACGGAGTCAGGGAAGGAGATGGTGAAGGAGTTGAGAGCTAGCTTCGTGGCCGGAAAAACTAAAAGCTACGAATGGAAAGTGTCTCAGTTGAAAGCCATGTTGAAGATGATGGAAGAGAACGAGGCGCAAATCATCTTCGCTCTTCGCGATGATCTTTCCAAGCCGGAACTTGAATCTTCCATCTACGAGGTAAAAGTTTTTTTTTATTATTAATTCTAATCCGATTATTATTATTATTTCAACGAATCTGCTTTGATTTTGATATCGGATTAGGTTTTAATTTAATTTATTTCATGAACTGAATCATTATTCATGGTATTAGTAAAAACAGAAGAGTCAATAGGCCGATCCAACTCATCTCTACTATTATTCTCAATTTGCAATTTGTTATAAATAAAAAGGTTTCACTGTGCCCTCAATTGTCAAATTTGATTTTAGTTTTCTTAATTAAATTTCGGTATTAATAATCGAACGGCCCCCCAGCAGAATGCTCATGAAAGATTAGATGGTTCGTATATGGTTACTGATAGAGAACTTCAACTACTTCTTTGTCTCTAAAGCTAATTTTCTATTTTGTCGGTTTCCCGGGTTTTTTTTTCCTTTGGGGGTTTATTATTTCTAATTTATAAATATACATATTATATATATATATTCGTATTGTATGTGAAACGACCTTTCATTTCAAACTCCAAGTGAGAACTTGAAATTCATGAATAAAGCGGTTAGCAGCATGAGGCTTGGAGTGCTCCATTTTTTCTTTTGGGTGCAAAATTTTTAGACGCGTCTATAGTGATAGGCTTGAATTCTGGGTGGACCCGAGTAGCATTTATGACATGCCAAACTTTTCCTTTTACATGAAAATGATTGGTCAATTTCAGACTTTATTATAAAAATGCTAGCTCAATATAATACTCGAAACGGCTGGAACTCATGTACTTGAATATTTATTGCTTATTCAGTTCCCACTCATTGTTAAAATCAATCTGCAGCTGACAGAATATAATTGTAGTAACTACTAACTAGAAATCTTTGTTTTAAGTTCAATTTTCACTCCACAGCTGATAGTTAAGCTCTTAATCTGACAATATTTAAGAAACTAGAACTATGGAAAAGATAACAAATAATGGAGTTATTATAGTCAGCCTCCTGAATTTTAGTAAGCGCTTTTTTTCTATAGGAGTCCTACATGAAATAAGTTACTTTTTTGTCCTCTAATGATGTTGACATGGTTCACTCTGCAGATCGGGATGTTAAAGACTTCATGCAGATTGGCACTCAAGGAAATGAAGCATTGGATGAAGCCGGAAAAGGTAAAACTTTTGGATACCTCTAAACTGGGCGGAAGCTTTCATTAAGGTTACTTTTTTGACATTAAAGAGTTGAATATGATCAACTTGGCCCTTTTTGCAGGCAAAAACTTCATTGACTACATTTCCTTCAACTGCTGAAATTGTATCTGAACCATTGGGAGTTGTGTTAGTAATCTCAGCATGGAATTATCCTTTTTGTATGTTAAACACCAGATGGACTTGTTCACATGATGCCTTTCTGTCCCTTTTTCCCTTTAATTCCTGAAATATTGTGGAATATGACTATATTTGTATATCTTCTTTCAGTATTGTCTCTTGATCCAGTAGTTGGAGCTATTGCAGCTGGTAATGCTATAGTATTAAAGCCATCGGAATTAGCTCCAGCCACATCATCCTTGCTTGCAAAGCTGATAGCTGATTATTTGGATGGCTCTTGCATTAAGGTTGTTGAAGGGGCGGTTCCTGAAACAACAGCACTACTGGAGCAAAAGTGGGACAAAATATTCTATACAGGTCCTTTTTCACATTTGCACCCATTTACCTTCTCTGCTAGCTTAATCTTTTATGTCTTAATTAAGCATTCTTGGACAACTGCATTTGTGATATGTTCATAATGCTTCAAGAAGTTTGTGGTAGAAGTGGTTGTTGGACATTCTGGAGAAGAGCCAAGTGGTGGCAGTTGATGATTTAACAGGATTTCCCCCTTAGCATTTAGTTTAGATGTTCTCTATAGCTTCTATCTAGTTTAGATCACTCTGTGGATGAAACTGTGTCAGAGGTAAAATCAGGCATTCTTCATTGTTGGGACCTCAAATTATGAAGTACAGAACATTAGGGATTAATTAGTTGGCTCTTTTCATTGACATCTCACTTCAACTTTAACCTTTTCCCATCCTTGGGAGTTGATTAGTCAGATGCAGAAGACTGTTTCATGGGGACATAGAAAACAGTTGTATGGTCCCTAGACTGACAAGCTAATATGTTCCCTGAGGGTGGTTATGGATAATGCTTCACTTGAACAGATCAAGAGTTTGTTGGAAATTGGAAGTCTTGCTGGCCTAATGGTTCTAAAAAGTTTCTTACTTTGGGTTCTTACAAGAAATGGAGAGGGTTTTGGGGGATTTTTAAGGGGTTTGCTTTGGCATATTTATTTGATGCTCTGCTGATATGCTGTTTTTAGATTAGAGACTTGCAAATAAAATGTACCCAAGTCTTAAAGTGATTTTTCAACAAGATGAAAACCTGTGGTCAATTTTTTGTTCTCCAGAAGAAGTTCTATTTTTCGGTGTATTTTAATCGGTGCATTTTAATCGGTGCTTTAGACATTGTCATATCATTTCTGATTATAAGTTTTGTGAATAAAAAATCTTTTGAATTTTTAGGCAACGGAAGAGTTGCTCGCATTGTAATGGCAGCTGCTGCAAAGCACTTAACACCAGTTGTTCTGGAGCTCGGAGGAAAGTCACCTGTCATTGTTGATTCAGACATTGATTTAAAGGTATGCAGTGTTTAATTTTGCCACATGTCAGTTTTCTTTGCGACCTTCTGACCCTTTTTTTATGTGTTTCAGGTTGCAACTAGACGGATAATTGCAGGGAAATGGGGGTGTAATAATGGGCAAGCATGTATTTCTCCTGATTATATTATTACAACAAAAGATTATGCTATGAAGCTGGTAAGAATGCTTGTATATGTTTACATTTGTAAATTGTAATCCATTTACCTTCAATCACTCTTGTCAAGAGATTTTTATCCTGCAGGTAGATTCTTTCAAATGTGAATTGGAAAAATTTTATGGAAAGAACCCATTGGAGTCTAAAGACTTGTCCCGCATAGTGAACTCTAACCACTTTGATCGCTTGTTAAAGCTCTTGGACGAGGACAAGATTTCTAGTAAGATTGTCCATGGTGGTGAGAGAGATGAAACGAACTTGTCAGTTCTAACCTGGGCTTTGCTTCTCATTTAAAATACACTGGGCACTACTGTTAATAGTTTATAATGGTTTCTTTCTTCCAATGGCAGGAGGATTGCTCCCACTATCTTGCTTGATGTCCCAAAAAATTCTCTAATCATGAAGGAAGAGATATTTGGCCCGTTGCTTCCTATTATCATGGTAGGAACTAAATAGTCAACTGCACCAATTTGTTTTTAAACTTTCTTTTAGTTTTTGTTGTTTCCATGTGTAGCATTGTCCTTGAAACACTTTTAAACCTTTTCTTTTTATTGCTTGAGCAAAGAGAATGCATATCCTTTTCTTCAAATGGAACACGAATAATTAGATTAGAAATGACTAAGCAATATTTTTCTGGAAAAGTTTAAAGTTCCTTCTACATATGAACAGAGAGATCTTGAGGATATAGCCTATGTTACTCGGACTTGGGTATGTGTGTCAAGTAAAGGTATATGTTTGGCAGGGGTATGTTTATTTTTTTTTAAGTTTTCCTATGTATTTGTAGGAGCCTTTGAGGGTTATATCTTCACACTCATGTCCTACTAAAATGAAGAGTCCGAGCAATATAGAATATAACGACTTGGTTTATGTATTTTATGCATGAAAAATCGCCTTACAGAAACTAACACAAGGAAATTTAAATGAATAAGTAAAGTAGTGCTCTTATTCATCATTTATAGAGATTGAATTCGGGACATTCATCATGATTTTATTCTGGTGGTTTATAACAGGTCGATAAACTGGAAGGGAGTTTTGATGTGATAAAATCTTTGGGAGGGAAGCCACTAGCGGCATATCTGTTTACCAATAAGACGAAGCTAAAAGCGAAGTTCGTTGCAGAGGTCTCTGCCGGGGGTTTAGTCGTCAATGACACTACTGTACATGTAAGTATACTTTTAACTTAAGGAACCAGTAGACATGCATGCATTGTTATACAATCTACAATTAGAAATGTTTACTTTCTGAATTGGCAGTAATCTCCATGGCTAGATTACAGTTGATCCCTTGATTTGGCTAATGAGAGAGCATATCGATTGTGCCCTTATGGTTAAACCGGTCTGAAAAACACAAAATGCATAACTGTGAAATTAGGTTTGACAAATAACTTATTAGTCCCTAAAGAATGTCACCTGGAAATTATAAGCCAATGGTGAGTTGGTGACATTAGGCTTAAACTGCCTTTTTCTGGGAAATTATTTATTAGAATGCATAACTGTGCGTTCCTATTTCTTGAAACAAACACTTGTGTAAGTTTCAATCTTCATATGGATGAAAACCAACTGTTATTTCAGCTTGCGGAGCACAATTTACCATTCGGAGGAGTCGGGGACAGCGGAATGGGTTCGTACCATGGGAAATTCTCCTTTGATGCTTTTAGCCATAAGAAGGCTGTTCTGTATAGAAGTTTTGGCGGTGATTCATCTCTGAGATACCCACCATACACACGAGGAAAGCTCAGATTGATGCAGGCTCTTCTCAGTGGTAGCGTATTACGCATAATCCGTGCTTTGCTGGGATGTTAACAAGTTCGACCGTCTTCTTATTTTGAAGTAAGATTATTTCGTGTGTAATAATGTAGTTTCAAGACATTATTTGCTTCAGCATTTTCTTTGGCACCAAGCATAATTGTATACGACACTATGCTACGTTTGGTAGCAATTTTATTTATGCTTCATGTTTAGTACATGAGTTAGTAATAAATTAATTTCACATAGTCGCTTCATATGACTTAATCTAAACAAACAAAATGTATCTGTACCTCATTTACCAACTACCGGTTAGTTTAACAATTTGATAAATTAGTCCCCTCGGGCAAGGGCATATTTTTAAATATCGACGTTGCGAATGAAATAAATTGAATAAAATAGTATAAGTTTTGAATCACGACGTTGTGAATGGAGCAAATCAGATTACGGGGATCACTCTTATAATGAGCTTTTACAATATCCAAACCAAATTAGTCAACTAATAGATTAGATAAGGCGTAAAGTAAAAAAAACATTTGACTGAATAGTCATTTGACCCCTTATTCTTTTTTGAACCAATTTAACCCTCAATGTTTCATTTTGGGTCAAAATGGCCCATATACGGATGAAAACTATTAGTTAATTGACGATAAACAACTTGAAATGACTTAACAGAATGACGCGTCATAAGAAAAAAATATTTTATATTTATACAATTTTATAAAATATTTTTTGACTAATGCTTCATTATGTAAAGTCGGCATATTTGTCTATATGACACTGCTATTGCGGCGTGCATTACTATGTAGGTTTGTCACATCATTTCAAGTTGTTTATTTTCACTAACAATTTTTATCTGTAGAAAAACCATTTGACTCAAAATGAAATGTTAAGGGTTAAATTGGTTTAAAAAATAGAGGCTGAACTGATTATTCGATCAAACGTTAGTGACTTTTTTTGACATTATACCATTAGATAATAGTAATTATATAAAAAATTAATAGGATTAGATTTGATAATTTATGCTTGTGTATTACTATATAAATGTTTCTAATGTTTGGTTAAAAGTTTCTCTATATTTTGAACATTGAGTAATAGTAAAAAGTTAATTTTTTTGAATTATTTCAATTTAAGATTAAATTGATAGAATGTATAAATTTTGAGACAAAATGTTAATAAACGTAAAATAATAGATGAAATTAAAGTTTAGGCACTCACTTAAGAATAAAAATTCTCTAGATATCAATTTGAGAAAAAGGTACATGATTCTAGTACTATACATATTATATAAGGGTAATTGTTCTATACACAAGCGCTTGTGGAAATTTTTTTACACAAGCGTCTTAATTTTAGGGGTTAGGAACTCTGTTTAGGGTTTAAAATTTAGGGGTATAAGTGTAGTAGTTTTAAATTTAGGGATTGTTGATAGAATTTTGGGTTTAGGGTTAAAATTTAGGGTTTATAGGTTAAAACCTAAATTCCTACCCATATTACCCTAAAACTAAACCCTAACTCCAAACCCTAAATTCTAAATTCTAAACATGATCCCTAAATTCTAAACATTTACACTAGAACCCCTAAACTCTAAACCCTAAACCCTATAATTGAGGCGCTTGTGGAAATAAAAAACTTCCACCGCCAGTGTATAGGATATTAATCCATTATATAATGTCAAATATTATCATTTATTTGAAACCTAAACTAAGCACACGATATAAATTTAAAACTCATGAAATACTATCATTAAAACACAAGCCAGAATACATTTGTAAATACTTAAACAATATCAGTTGTTGTTAGTTTTCTTCCAGGATATTTTTTCTTTACCAAACACTTTCTTTTTAATGCACTCGCTTGTACACAACATTTTATAAACTAAGATATTTCTGACCAAATCATGAAATTTCACATTTAGGTTATTTCTCCACTTTTTTTCCCTTAGCATTTAAGAAACTACCGGATAAATAAAATACAACACTTATCTAAAAAAAAGAAACTACCGACCAAATCATGAAATTTTATAAAAATTCAAGTTTAATGTCAAAATAAGTGCCCAAACTATTATTTTTTGGGTCAAAATAAGTGTTTAAAATATTAATTTTTAGATCAAAATAAGTGTCTCGGTTTGACCTTAAAAAAGATAAAAAAATAATAATTTGGGCACTTAAAAAGGCAAAAAAATTTAAGCACCTAAAAAAATAAAAAATAGTTTAAGCACCTAAAAAAATTTGTGATAGTTTGAACTCTTATTTTAGTATTAAGATTTAAGCCTATTTTTTTATAAGTTATTAAAACTCAAATAAATTTCGAAATAGGAAAGGGGAAAAAAGAAAAGCGCGTTTCAAAACAGGTTGGCGCCATAAGACGCCCACATTCGTAAAAACATCACAGCGAGCGAAGTAAAACCCCATTTTTCTCGTAAGCCGCAGCGGACGGCGGAGATCGAACGATCACCATCGTAACAGTATAATAAGAAGGAAAAAGCGGAGAAGAAATTCGACGACCATGGCGGAAGTGATTTCGCTGATGGACATCGACGAAGACGACGAACACCAGAAACAAAACGACTCTCAGAAGCTAAACAAGGGAAAAGGCGTCTTAACAGCCACTGATACCAAGGCCACTCCCTGGGTCGAGAAGTACCGTCCTCAGTCCCTCGCCGACGTAGCCGCTCACCGCGACATTGTCGATACCAGTAATTCCTTTTCTTTCTGTTCTAGCGTTTTGTAAAATGTATTTCCGCTTGATTTTTCTTTTTCTATTTAAAGTTTTAATGTGACTATAGGGTAAAAAAAGGAAGGATTTCGAAAGGGGAGAACCTAGTTCAGATTTCCAAAGATTTCGTATTCCTCTTTCTTAATTGTTAGTTAGTAAAGGAATTAGGTTATTCAATTGAAGGAAATTTGATGATATTTTACTCTTGTTTTTTTACAAACTATTTACTCGGTCTTTGTTGGTGTAAATTAGTTGATAGGCTTACAAGCGAGAACAGATTGCCGCATCTTCTATTGTATGGTCCTCCTGGAACGGGCAAAACATCCACCATTCTGGCTGTTGCACGGAAGCTTTATGGAGCACAGTATCATAATATGATTCTCGAGTTGAATGCTTCCGATGATAGGGGAATTGATGTTGTTAGGCAACAGATTCAAGATTTTGCTAGCACCCAAAGCTTTTCATTTGGGTAAATTCCTTTTGTTGTGAGCAATTGATCTATGATTGCTTATATTATGCATTAGCTTGACAACCACCACTGGCTATTTATGAATTTGGAACTGCAGAAGTTGCTTTTGGTTGTTTAAATCCAGTCATTCTCTTGTATTGCTGCTGATATTGCTAGTCATTTTTGACTACCTTTTTTTATAATTTATCATTTTGTTATCTTTAGGCTTGAATAAATGCTTTGCAAAGGTAATCTGTTGATGATTAATATTGTGGTTTTTACAGAGCGAAGTCATCTGTAAAGTTGATTTTACTTGACGAGGCAGATGCTATGACAAAGGATGCCCAATTTGCACTGCGTAGAGGTAGGATTTTTTTTGGACCGAATTTATCTCAATGGAAGTTCTTACTTCTTCTGTTCTTTTCTTTTTTGTAACTACTTTTTTAGTGATTATATGCAGTTATTGAGAAATACACAAAGAATACTAGGTTTGCACTGATCTGTAATCATGTGAACAAGATCATTCCAGCACTACAGTCCAGATGTACTCGGTTCAGATTTGCACCTCTTGATCCTATTCATGTTACTGAGCGACTTAAGCATGTTATTGAGGCTGAAGGGTAAGTATTTTGTTTTGTTTGTCATTCATTTGTTTTGTGCTAAACTTTCGGTTGGAGTGAAGTGTTTCTAATTTAAGTGTTCTTTTATGTGGGAAAGAGGTCGGAATGAGTTTCTATATGGGTGATAGTCAGCTAAAATATTGATAGTTTACAAGCTTATTAGAATGCAAGATAATTCTTGCTTATAGTTTTTACTTTTTACCTGTAGTTCTTTTTTGTCAATGCTAGAACCCAATAAAGTTTCTTATATATTCTCATTGTTTGGCTTGTTAAAAGTTTACAGCTTACTTTAACTTAATTCAAAGACATCATTAAGTTTTGATTTGCTGGATGGTCACTATGTTATTTCATTCCTAGGGCTGCAGATGAGTTGCATATGATCAGTTCCCATTTAATACATGAGTCCAACACTAGCTTTATCTCCCTGTTGATTTGCCGGTCTATAAATGACCTTTTTCCCCTTTTTGCAGTTTCAAACTGATCATAATTTTAAGCTTCCAATTATTGTCCTGAATCCTGATCCAAATTGAGCTAGAACTGTTAATTTTCATTTTTCCCGCTAGTTAAGCTAGAGCTTGCCTTTTCTGGCTTGGCTCAAGCTTGCATAAATATGTAATCAGGCATAGATTGAAAGTTTTAAGGTGTAGCTTTATCAAGCCATTTGCACTTGTATTAGAGTTGTTAAAAAGTGAAAAATCTGCGCCTTAGCATATCTCATATGGATTTACCATTTGCAATTTTTGCTTCATTGGACCAGGCTTGATGTAACTGATAGTGGCTTGGCAGCACTAGTACGGCTTAGCAATGGTGACATGAGAAAGGCTTTAAACATTTTGCAGGTATCTAAACCACTTACTCATTATTGCTTTTGCGGGAATTGGTGTACGATAATAGTCACTTGTATAAGAATGTCAGACAAATGACAGGCTGACATCATTCTGTTCTTTGCTTTTAGCAGAAGTCGTGTTACATTACCGTATGATCTCATTGTTATTTGGAGGGGTCGTGTAGCCTCGTCTAAGTTGTGCTTGATGTGTTAGGTTATGTGATTGCTGTTTTAGGTGATGTCAACACTAGTTTTAATGAATAGGAATCATTTTTTTCTCACTTGGGGAAGGGGATTTAAAGCTGGCTCTTAATCTAGGGAATTGTACACTTCTCTCTGAACTGAATGCTCAAGCACGTGAATAAATGTACTTTATTTTCCTTATTGAGGGGGATTTTGGAGGGTGAGGTGCTTATTACTTCTAAAGTGGTTTGTGTTACTCATGAATGTGCAAGAGTGGTATTGTTAGTAATTTCTTTGCTATATGCAGTCAACACACATGGCTTCTCAGAAGATTACAGAAGAAGCCGTGTATCTCTGTACCGGAAATCCATTGCCTAAAGACATTGAGCAAATATCATACTGGCTTCTGAATGAATCATTTGCTGAGAGTTTTACACGTACACATCTCAATCTCTCTGTTATGCAGTTAATAAAATTGTCATCTTTAGATATACGTTTTAGCACGCTATCTTTATCCTGTGATTAACTCTCTGTAGGAGTTTCTGAAACGAAGTCAAGAAAAGGATTGGCCTTGATCGATATTGTGAGGGAAGTGACCATGTAAGCGCCCATGTCTCTTCTAACTTCGAAAAGGTTACACTTTAAAATTTTCTGGTTGATATCCACTCACCACTCTTTTTAACAGGTTTGTTTTTAAGATTAAAATGCCCTCAGATGTTCGAGTTCAGTTAATTAACGATTTGGCAGACATAGAGTAAGTACTTATATCTGCTGCTGCTCTCTCTCCCTCTCTCTTTCTCTCTCAACTCACATACACTGATACACACACATACAACACAACACATGAATAATTGGTAAATGGTTGATGCTTTGAATGATAAAAATAAAGCCAAGATATTGAGATGTTAAATAATGATTGCATCATAAAACTGGTTATGATTATCAAAGAGGAACCAAAAATAATGAAGAGGAAAAGTACTTCCAAGACAATTTGGTGAATAAGCAGTATTCATCATTTACTTATCATATAGCTCAAGACTATTTTATTACAAGTATCATAAATTGCTTGGTTTGGGATTCCCTTTAGATTATTCTTACCCTAATGAGGTTTTAGAGCCATTTTACTCGGGCTATTTGTTGGTTGGAAGTTTTTTTGGCCAAGTTGTTGAACACATATGGCCTGGACTCTGGAATATGGAAACAACTATGCTCATCAACATAAATATACTTTCTTCCATATTAGATCCGCTGGCTTCGTTTTTGGAATCATGGAAGAAATGTTTATTAAAATACTATCAGTTTGTATTTGCAGACATATTTTATTTTGGTACTTCTAGTTGAGACCATAGCTGATATTGTATAATGGGTGAGTGTGAATTGTTGTGGAATGTATATCAGATAGTAGCTGATGGCATCAACCGGTATGTTTTACCATTTGCAGGTATCGTTTGAGTTTTGGGTGCAATGATAAATTGCAATTGGGATCACTCATTGCTACATTCACGCAAGCTAGATCTGCTGTAGTTGCTGCCGCGAAGTAGCTGTTTGTCAAGCTTGGCCTCGTTTCTTCTCCCACTGGGGGATCTTGGCATGTACTTTTCGTGTGTTTTTGCGTGTGAAGTCTGACTGTGAGTCGTGAATACCAAAAGAATGTAGCTTTTAGGCCCTAATGATAGTTGTTTGCCTTCCCTTTGGTGCTTTGCAAATGTCTTTTCTTGCAACGTAATCCTTATTGTGTGTGTGGCGAAACGTATGGCAATGGTATCAACCAAATCCATGAACGTGCGCAGGGCAAGGGGTTTGTATCGCATTGATGATTTGATGGGTTCATGAGAAGTGTAACAAAGTAATGAGACGTCAATTTCGTAAAGTCAGCTTTTGTGGCTGAAATGGTATTAGAATTTTATCACCAGAGGGTCATGCTGTCAAACAGTCCCTATTTACGTTCCAACATCAAAAAAAAAATTAAGTTCAAACCTAATTTTAAAATTTGAACACTAAACTTTAAAATATATATCTTTAAATCTTAATTTTAAACTTCAAATCTAATATTTTTGTGGGTGTAAAAATAGGGGCAAAAATAAAAGAGAAGATGAATTTTATTTCATTCCGTCATGGTTTGTCATGAGTGACGTGTGAGTTCATGCCGTGCTATTTGTCCAAAGGGATTTAGTGCCTCATCTTACTAGACTAACTGGTAAAAAATTAATTTCCTCCCATTTTTTGATCTTTCAATTATTAATAATTTGATTGAGATATTGAATTAATAATTTTAAAATTTATATTTTTATATCAAAATATTAATATGTGTGATACATGTTTATTTAAAATTCAAGTTGAAATAGAGTATAATTATTTGATACATGTTTTTAATTCTATAATTGAAGAGTATCAAATGATAACTCCAAAAATGGGGTTTAAAAACTCCACCATTAATGTATGAAAGTAATAATTTATGTAACAAAGCAGGCAGCATTTCGTACTAAAAAGAAGCCATTTTTATAACATTTTTGCAATGCCATCATCCTTTAACTGGCTAGAAGACTGATCTGTACAGAATGAAATGGGGAACCTCTTCGATTTCTCCATTTTCATCGCATCAATTAATAAACATTTCATACTTTACATCTTATAAACCATTTACTACAAAAACTGGACCTTTGATATATATACTTAAAAGCAAGCAACCCCAAACTCCTATTTTATTTCTACTGTAAATTTCCTCACCAGATTCCCTTGTGGTTGCTTGTAAAGAAATGAACTTGTAATCCTTTATATGCTTTCATCGTCTTCTGTTCTGTTGGACCAGATTATCTCGATTTCAAGCGTTCTGGAAGACCCGTCTTTGTTGCTATCATGGTTCAGGCTGAATAAACCACTGTATACTCCCTCCGTCACGACTTTGTCGATCTGAATAGTCACTCTTCCTAAAGTCGACTGGAAAAACCAACGTCTCCATCAGAAATCAGAAAGTAATACAAGAATTTGCAAAAGATATGATGAGAATATAACTATTAGAACTTTTTTATCCAATCCGAAAGGAGAACCATGGTATATTCAGAACAAGATTTGGAAAATCTCATTTACCTTCCCAAAAGTATTTTTACTTTTGCAAATGATATGAAGTTTTTGTCCCTTTGGGGGAACATCAAAAGCCCATGTGAAGCCTTCTTTCCACTCGGGACTAGTATTGTGGTTCACGACCTAATCGTAGTACAAACAAACCCATTTGTGTTAAAAATGACATTTAAAATATTTTTATGAATAAAAGAATGAGAAACATCGACTTTCTTGATAAATCTATACATGCAGACTTCATTTTTTTTAACCTAACAAGGTGATGCCTTCATACATGCCATAAATGCTCCTATAAAGTGGCAAACTCAGGAGCCATCAAATAAAATAAGAAATGATAATATTCTAAAGGCTCTATTTGCTATACCCTGGCCTGGCACATGGCAATTAATGCAAATGGAACCCCATGAATAAATCAGAAAAGAAAAAAGGTTAAGATATGGAAAACCTCCAAGTGCTCGGAACAAACTACAATTCATATGACCATGGACCCAACATATAAACAGTTTACTTTCCAACCGACTTCTGGATAGAGCTGTTACCTTGGTTTGCCGGGGAGGACCATTGCCTATTGTCAAACGGCAAAATGCATTTGTGGCTCCCATGGCTTGCTTTAGGTTGCTGCCACGCTTGATGGTAACAGTCAAACACCCCGGTAAACAGTGCAATAGGCTGTCTGCCCTCTCATGGAAACTTGGAGGACAAGTTTTCATCAGCATTTGCAAGATAGGAATTGCTTCAGCTGCAATCATGGACTGAGATCTTGCAATTTCGATTGGCATGGTTGACCAAGAATGTTTTAGCAAGCACATGGTATCTAATACAGATTCCTGGGCACCCTCACTCCCTGACTTTAGTGCTCCTACTAGATGGGGAATACATAGGGTAGCTGCTTCAGAAATTTGGAGCTTGGGAAAGTTGGCGAATATCACATTTAATGTTCTCAAGACTTCTTCATTAATAGTTGCAGTAGACCACAATTCTCTCTCAAGGGCAGCTGCACGACAAAATGATTACACCTTTCAATATCAAATGCAATGCTGAGAATCAAAAGAGAGGAAAGAGTCATTTTGATATTGTGTGTCGGCTAGAAGTTTTTTAAGTGTAAAACAATAGTCATATATCATGTAGATGAACTTCGGATAGAAATGAATTGTGCAGAGTTAAGCAGATATGTGGAACATTCCTCCTTTTCTTTCTCTTACTAACATTAATTTCAATTAAAACAAAAAAGATTAAATACACATCTTGTTGCTTTGAACTGAAACGAAAAAAAAGCTTTTGCTATGTTACGTCACCTGTCAAAGATCTGATGAGCTCGTTTGATACGTATTCTTGAAGCGTGTGATTAGAGAATAAGAATTTGATCAGCAGTGCTGCCTGAGAAGCTACTTCTACATTAGGAGAAAGTAAAAGTTCCTGGATTACTAATATGCCACCTGCTTCAGCGACAGCGCGTCTATTAGTTCTACTCCGCATGACAAAATTCTGCAACGCACAAATTGCAACCATTTTCATGTCTTCTGTTGGCTGATCTTCAAGCAAGCTTACAAGTGCACGGCATGCAGAAACAGAATCACGGACTCTAGCATGTCCTTCATGCTGGGAGAGGTTCCCAAGAGCTAAAGTTGCAAGGAGCCTGCCAGATTCTGACCTTGTCTGTGGGTCTAACAGATACTGTGCTAAGGGTGCAATTGCATACTTAGAAATCTTCTTCTCTCGTACCCTTACATTGTTAAATAAAGCTTCAAGCAGTCTACCAGAAGCTTCTTCACACTGGTGAGATCGTAGTAGATCCAATAATGCATCTATACCTCCAGCTTCAGTCATCTGTTCGACACTTGAAGGATCACTCCTTTCATGGACAATTAAGGCATTGAGAGCCACCGTAATGGTGCTCTCCACCGTGGAGTGCAACATTTTGACCAGAACAATCAAAGGAACTTTAAAATAGTACTCAGCATTGAAATGCAAAACATTGGAGAGAACGAAAGCAGCTGATTCCCAAAGCGCATGAGGAGGCTGAGGATCATCTTGAATAATGACCTTTGAAAGCTCAAAAATACCTCCAGCATCAGCGACAGCCTTCGGCCAACTAGCAGAGATCTTTTCTAAAGCTTTAACTGCTGTTTGCTGCAGATTCAATATTCCAATTCCAGCAAGCTGCACCAGTGGCACAACTGCATTTTTTGTAGTGATGTCCTGCTGAAAATGTTCCTGCGCAAGAAGATGAGTCAACAATTCTGTTCCGAGCTGCTGAATAGCTTGAGCTGGCGATTCCAGAAATGAAATCAGAGGCTCAATGACTTGACTGGGAGTCAATTTCAGAGTTGCAAGGCTTTGCGGCTTCTCCAAGATATTTACAAGTGCTTGCAAGGCACTGTGTTGTCCCCACAAACCAAAATCTGGACGAAGTAAAACCATGAAAAGAGGCTCAATTATTTTTGCAGCATCTGAACTTCTAGCAATGGCGTTACTATTTGTCAAAATCCGGAACAACTCTGCAATTGAGGAACACAATGAACTGGACGCAAGAGGGAGTACCTCCAGACAATTATCAATAATGCCAGCTTTCACCATGTCTGATTTTAGTGGTGTGCGGTCTTTCCCCAACTTTATGAGTGCACATATGCTGGCATCAATTAGCTGATAGTTTCTTCCTGAAACCAAGCCAACAAGGAGATCCACAATGTCATATGCTGCTGCAAGCTCCACCTGCCGCTCATCATGCAACAATCTCTCAAAAGCACAAACTCCAGACTCCACTGTAGTACTAACATCAGACTGCATAAGAGAAATAAGGGGCTGTATGCATTCGGAGGCCATAGGATCTGCTCTAAATCTAGTATTATCAAAGAGAACAAAACAAAGTTGTGCAGCATTTCTTTTCAATTCCAAAGATGAAGCAGAAGACAAGATTTTGTATATACTCTCGAGTGGGTTTCCTTCCACATCAGTCATTAAAGCTGCTTTTGAAGCATTCCCGGAAGTTAACTTGATCAAGGCAACAAGAGCAGCCTCTTGCTCACTCTCAGATGCAGCAGACAACATGTCAACCAACGGTTGTACAGCCTGCCTGGCTAATTCAGAATCTATAACATTGTCAGCAAAAAAAATTTGATGGAGAGCCCTCACAGCACTGAACCTAGCATTTTTAGAACCCAGGCGCAAAACAGCTATAAGTTGATTCAAGGAGCTAAGTGATGCTTCATATTGAATAAGTTCCTGATTTCCAAATAATATCCTGAGCAATTCACATATATCAGCCTCTGTTGAGTCTTGAGGGCTCAAAGAAAGATATTTTGATAAAGCATCAATAGCTCCAGCTTCACCCATGATTAATTTATTTGCATCACTTCCATCTGCAATGCGGGTTAAGAGTTGAACAGCAATTGGAGGGGCTCCAGGCCTATCTGGTATTGGTCTCAAGAGATCCACTAAAAGAGGAATAGATTTCCGTGCAGTAGAGCCAATTCTCACATCTTCAATTTCAAAAAGATGTTCTAATACAACTTGACCAGGATTTCGTACCAGAGAAAATTCTTCAGTCAAGGTAACTAAATTGGGCATATCTGATTCCAAGTAGCCAATCAATGTTATCAATCCAGAAACAGCACCAGAATTTGCAATGACAAGATTTATTCCCTTGCTTCCGTTACAAACTAAACTAGCCATTGCCTGAGCAGCAAAATATCTGTCAATAACTTCTTCAGATCTCAGCAGAAGAGCAAGTGAAGGTATGATGCGCATGGTTGCCGGAGATAAAACAACATTTGCATCTTGGAACAATATAGCAAGAAGCAGGGCGCTTATCCAAATACCTTCTGTATCCTCAAATTCTGCCTGAAATAAACGTAGTTTTCAGATAGGCTAAAAAAATCTTTAGCAAGTAATCTTAATTATCAACACGCATGATGTTATGTCAATTTTTATTTTTATAAAATAGTGGTTTTAGGAATATGGACATTTATATTTTTATATATTCAGAACACATGTTCCCACTTTCACTCCATAATCATGTCAGAGCATTATAAGCTTTTCACATTTTTTCTCTCTGCAGTTAATGCTGGAAGATACCTTTGTCTGTTTAGTTATAAGTATCTACAGCCATGGCATATTTAAATAGCACAAAATATGCCTTATCATCGCATAATAGTTGAGGCATACCTAGGAGGCAAAAAATCAATTAATTTCAATATTTCAAAGAGGTCCTTTTGCAAGTCTTTTTGCCTCCTAGGCATGCAACAATAGTTAAGACATAAATGGCAACACTAGGATAGGCTCCTCCAAAAGAAATTTGTAATGAATATAACGAGTAGAATGCAGCTGAAACTCATTTAAAGCTAATGCAAGTATTAAGTCAATGTCATTGCAGTATAAGATTAAGGAGCACAATCTGAAAATTGAAAAGGAAAACCAACCAAGAGCTTATAAGTTTATCCTGGAAGTATTTTTTTTCTTTCTGAAATCAATCATGAAAATAGCTCCAGAAGTGTAATAGTGTTCATCATACCGAAAAGAATGTAAGAGTGCACAAGAATAGGTTAGCATCAACTACAGAGAGGTGGGTTCTGATTTTGCCAAATATACAATATAGATAGCCAGAGAATGAGAGAGGGAGAGCCATACCAGAGGATTGGAAGCATAATTTACAAGCTTGTCTGATAGAACCTCAAGTCCACCAGCTTCCATTATGGTAATTTTGTATTTTGAAAGGCATGAAGACAGTATTAACAATAACCACAAAGCAATGGTTCCTCCCAAAACAACAGCAGGATCGAGAACATCAAACTCCTCGCCTTCCTGGAATGCAATTCTTTCAATAAACTCTCTTGGGGCTCTGCCTCTTAACTCAATTTCTAAAGAGGGACACCTAGAATTCCTCTTTGTCATATCCACTAAAGTTTCAATGAGAGGTTTTAAATACCCAGACTGATCAAGTACATCTAATGACTGCAGTTTGTGTTCTTTTGCAGTACATGTAAGAAGTGCAGCCGCTCCAACTCTGACTTCCAAACTGGCAGAGTTCATTATTCTATTGGCTAACGAACAAATAGAACTTGATCTTGCAATCAATAGATCACTGAGAACAACTGGTTGTTCCCCACAATGTCTAGATAAAATTTCTATGGACTGATCTTGCAGTGGAGGAGGCCCCTCAGCAAGGCATCGTACAAGAGGTTCTAAACTTGATGGATCATCAGCAAGCACAGACCATGGTGAGTAAGTTAAACTCACGCCTTTTTTTGTTCTAGACAATAGTGCAACTACTTGTAAAACATCTGCAGCATCACTGGTGTCCATATCCATTGCATTTAAGGAATCAACAAGTGCAAGAACAGCAAAACGACACTGAGAATTTCCTATGAGAACATCACTGACTGGAAAATGCTCGAGTAATTGATGAAGAGCCCTTGACGCATTCTTCTTACCTTCTAAAGTTCCATCTCCCATCACTCTTGTCAAAGCCGAAACAACATCTTCAGCTAGTGCTTCAGCGGCAATATGGGAATCAGAGAGAAGATTAGCCAAGGCAGCAACAGCGGTTTCAGCAGCACCAATAAAAGAAGTTTTCGCTAATCTAATTAGAGGTTTGACATCTGCCGCTGCAATGTAAGACATCTTATTCGCAGTTTTAGATTTGGTTGGGCAAAACAGAGCGCCCAACACTCGAGCAGATTGAGTAGCAACAACTTGAGTCTTGCTAGTCAAAAGCTTCATGCAAGGTTGTACAATTTCATCAGTAACTAGACTATCACATATATCTTTTCTTGCACTAAATAGATCAGCTAGGACAGAGGCTGCATACTCTTGAGTTTCTTCATTTGAGGAGTTGAGAGCCTGGACAAGAGATTTCAGTCCTTTGTTAGCTGCAGATCCCTTAAGCACAAGATTCTGATAAGGTGCCATAGTGAGTACATGGCCCAGAACTCTAATTATATGGGACTTTGAGCTTGGATTATCTCCCAGGAGCAAAGCTAACAACTGATTAATAGTGGCAGAATCAGCTGCCTGGACAAGCTTTGTAAGAGCCTTAGCTGATGCCTCCTGCCCTTTTGGACCACCATTTCTTAAGAGCCACAAGAAAGCTGGTACTGCACCTGCACTTTCAACACAGGCACGGATGTCTTCACTGTGACAGCATAAATTCCATAGAATAAGGGCTGCATCTTCCCTTGCCTTCTGAGATCCCACCTCCAGTAACTGCACCAAAGGAGGAATCCCACCAGCAGCAGTAATGGCCCACTTGCTGTCATCAACCTGATCGGTCAAGATGGCTAACAACTGTACAGAATGCTCTTGGTGCTGTTCACTGGATAAGCCCAACAATGATATGAGCAACTGAATACCTTCTCGGTTACCAATAGCATCCCAAACACTAACTTTGTCACAGCATAAACTGGTTAAAGAAAGTATTAGATGCTCCTGGACATCAGCAGCAGCCATTGTTATGAGTCCGATAAGCACTCTTTTTGCTTCTGCGTGATTGAGCCATCGTGAGAGGTATGTGTTACCATACAAGCTTGCCATAGCCTCAAGGATACGATCTTGGATTAGCTTATTATCACGAGGCCTGAGTAACATAACTAATACATCCTCTATGTGTGCCACATTAAACGGTTCCTCATCAAGACCAGTAGTCTGCTTAAACACCATTAGAGCATAAGCAAGTGCTCCAACTATGTCAGCAACTGGTGCGGCTAAGCGAGAAGATTGTGATGAATTTCCAAGATATAATATCAAATCAGACATTCCTCCACTAATATTTGCTAAAGCATGGGTCGCATGGTGCTGCAGAGCCTGGGCATGCTCTCCTTGCATGCACTCTTTGGAAGGAGCAACAACAGCCCTGATAAGGACAGGGACACCATTTGCATCAACAACTGCCTTCTTTGCTGCACTGGACATTGAAGAAAGGGCTTCTAAAGCATCTGCAGCACTTGAACGGACAGAAGTATCGTTATTTTGACCTACAAGCTGAAGCAAGGCTTTGACAGCTCCAGAATCTATAACTCTTGGAATGCTATCACTGAATGCCAACATCAATCTGGCCAAAAGGGAAGCTGCATTGGATTGAGCAGCAGCATTATCAGAAGAGAGAAGACCCACAATTATATCTACTCCTCCAGCCTCAAGTGTTGCTCTCCAGTAGCCATCCTTCTCATTGCAAAGGTTCCTCAAAGCTCCGGTAACAAACCCTTCTACCACTTTGTCCTGCTTGTTCGTTGGACTGAGTTGTTCCCATAAAGTTGGCACAACACCTTCTGTAACAAATATTTTCATACCAACATGGTCATCTGAAAGACCACCAGAGGAAACTTCAAATATAGCCTCTGCTGCTGCCTTCCGAGCCTCAGTTGATTCAGACTTCAAAAGTGAGAGTAATGGCGGAATGCATCCACCAAGAAGAACCTTTAGCCGTAAGTCTTCATCTTTGCATAACACAGTCAGAGTTGCAGCAACATTGAGTTTTGCTAAAGGGGTGCCGGTCCTGAGAATGGATATAAACAATGGCATTGCTTGGCCATGGGAACCGATAAGTGTTCTTGCCTCCTTTCTAGCTCTGGCAATTCCCAGCACACGGGCTGTGATAAGTTCTTTCTCGCTTGGTGAGGACGTGTAGGCATGCAGTTGCTCAATAAAACGAGCAACTGCAGCCACTGTATCATCAGAATCATCCACTCTATTCGTTTCATTTGATTCCCTGGATATAAACAGTCAATTCATTAATCCACAATGGCATTAGCAGAACCAACCAAACTATAGATCCAAACCGCTTAGAATAGTCAGAATAAATGAAAATATATCTGATCTTTCCATTAAAACTTCAGAGATGATTTCTACAATATTTGTTTCTTTGATTCCATTCGAATAATTTAGTAAATATGCAATCACTATAACTCACCTACGGTTAGATGAAGATAAGGGTCCCCATTCCCGCGGTTCAGGGGACAGAGTCTTTGTCATTACCAACAAAAGCCACTTTAGCTTGCTCCTTGGCTTTCTGCAGAATCAAACAAACATTCAACTATGTTAAGGCCGGATGGTTGGATGAAGGCCGGAAAGCTCGTACATAGAGAACACCAAAAGTTCATTGCAGCTTATCCTCCTATATTTATTTTTTCAGTAATATCAATCAAACACCCAATGCTCAATTTCACTACAATCATGAATTACAATATCAATAAAAAAAATTCCTTTACTGAAAAAATAAAAAGGACAATTTTAGGCAGTTTTCATTTCCCAGATATGAAAACAGCAAAAACATGATCGCATAACCAAATATCATTCGATTCCATATCTTCCGAAAGAAGTACAATAAAGCTGAATTAGCTGTCTAATTGATATCTTCAACACGCAATAAAAGGAAGCAACAACAACAACAACAAAAAAGGTTACCTTTGCTGAAAATGAAAATGCTGAAGAACACTTTCCCTTTGATCAATCCCCAAACCCTCTTTCTTAGCTCAGAAGCAGCTTAAGCTCTCTCTCTCTCTCTGAAAGAAAGCTCTTTAATTCTTCACCATTTAACACAGTTTGAGTCCAAAATAACTAAAACCCAGAAAATGTAGCAATCCTAAAAGCGTAAAATTTTAGGACTCTTTGTTTACTAGTAACAAAACCAAATTCCAAAAATGATAATCGAGTGGAAAATTAAAATCAGATCTTGACTATAAATAAATGCTACAATTAAAGAATATTAATTAGAGTATTATTATTACTGTTTTTTATTCAATGGAAACGTGATGACCAAAAACAAATTGACAGAGTACAGAGATCAAATCACAATCAGGACTTAACAGAATCTAGGTCAAGGAAAAACAAGTGTCTTTCTCCTAACTGTCATCATTTAAAAAAAAAAAGGAAAACCCCAAGGGAAAAAGTGTATCACCTTAAGAATCAGAGCAAATGAATGCTACCCAAATGGAAGTAAACACTCACACAGACACACAGAGAAACAGATGTAGTATCCAAAAGAGTTCAGTTCACAGACAGAGAGAGAGAAAGTTTGAGTCTTTTCATTTATTTTTCCTTTTTTTCTAAAAAAATATTTTAGCAGAATTAAATGTCATTTTGTCTGGTAGAGTAAGTTAACATTGGGATGGTACCGGTCGGGTTGGTAAGGTTTTTAATCTATTCAAATTTGATTTGAATATTAAAAGTTTTTATTCGAATTTAATTTGATCTGCCGTTTTAATTATATTTCTCCAAATCTAAATTCGATCTAAATTTAAAAATAAAAATCTATTTCTGATTTTATCTTATCTCATATAATAATCTTTATTTGATAAAATAAGAAGAAAATTAGGAAAAAAACGCTAATCAACTTTGAATGTAAATTTTTTAATTTTTGGTGCTTTTATTAATGTACCACACTAAAAATTATGTTTAGGGTTTATCGTTAGTTAGGTTTTAGGGAAGTTGGGGCTGGGTAAGATTTTAGAGTGTAAGTTGTAGGATTTATGATTAACATTTAAAATTTAATTTTTTTAGTATCTTTTTAGTATTGTACAAAAAAATTTGTTAAAAAATAGCGTTGTGCATAAAAATAAGCACTGAAAAAGACAGATAACTTTTGTTCAAAAACTTAGAGATTCAAAAATAAAATCCCAAAATTAAATAAATAAATTGCTTCTATTTAGAATAAATAAAAAACCAGAAATATTCATCCACAACAAATTTGGACACCAGGAGTCTTCACTGTAAATTGTTTTTTTATTAATCTACAAATCAGTAAAAAAAAAGAAAAAACAAAAAAAAATGTGTTTTGAATGTCTGTCATGTAACAATAATAAAATTATTATCAGAAAACACTGTCGATATTATGACTACCAGATATCTTGTCGATGTCCAAATTTATTAATAAAATAATTCGGGAAACCGGTAGATCTAATCTACTTAAAGAATAAATATAATTATTGAATGGTGGAAAAACAATGCATTCAATATTGGTGATACGCTTGGAAACAACAAATACTGAATTTGAATTATTTCAGAATTCAAATCAATTAATTTTAAGTTGGTGGATTTTAAAACATAATAATTTAAATATTGTTGTGAATAAAATAAAGAAGAACAAGAATAAGAACAAGAAGAACAAAGAGATGAGAGAAAGAGAGAGATTTGTATTATTCTCAAAATATAGATTTGTCTACAATGCCTTCAATGAATCATCTATTTATAGGCATAAGAAGTACATAATACATTAAACTCTAATTCATAGAGATAATATTCCTAATAATAAATAAATCAAACTCCTTTGATAAAGTTCTAATCATGATAGACATCCACATAAATAAATATTCATAACACTCCCCCTTGGATGTCTATGAAGATAATGTGTCTCGTTAAAACCTTACTAAGATAAAAAACCCAGTGGGAAAAAAATTTTTTTTAGTGAAGGAAAAAGAGTACACACATCTTTGATACACATAACATGTTGCCTCATTAAAAACCTTACCAGGAAAACCCATTGGGACAAAACCTCGGTTAAGGGAAAAAGAGTGCAACACGTATTTACTCCCCCTCATGCAAACATCACAAAAGATCTTTGAATCTTCATAATTTAATCTTGAATATTATTTTTCTAAAGATCGTGAGGGATGAAACTTTGGAGTAATATGTTCCATAATGTATCCACTTTCAAACTGAGATATACATCTTGTGTTATCTTCACACAAGATAGCTTTTATCATATCTTGTAAAAGTAAATCCACATATCTTTTGGATATGTTGGGTTAATAGTCTTAGCCAAACACATTTTTTGGCTTGCCTCGTGCATAACAATTATTTCTACGACATTTGAGGAGGCATCAACGAATATTTGAAGATCTAAATGTAATGATCTTTGTATATTCATAGATATTTCTTGACCAACTAATATATAGTGCTTCAAGACCAAGAAAAGATATAATTATCTTTATTCACATCCAACAATCTTACAACTATTGGGATACTCAATAGATATGCTCTATTCATATTGAATCTTCTTTAAGATTCTTTCTGCTTATGTCTATTCATAGACAAAAAAAATATATAAAAATGCTCGATCTTCAGGTCGAGATAAACTTGATGTCAAGATTCAAGTACTTGTATTGAAAGTATTCATGAGTTTCCAATTTGAAGCTCTTTAGGAGTTCTAAAATTATCATAATGGATCTTGATCCAAACTCCTTTATAAAATACATAAGGAAATCGATGATTCTTATAGTATTTTCTCAATTAGAATTCACTAAGGCGATTATACCAAATGCGCCAAAATATTCATGAGACATGTCTAAATAAATTTCCTCAGAAATTTCCAAATGCTTATAGCATTTTAGATCCTTCAAGGATAAATATGGATTCACAAATAATTAGACGCATGTAAAATTTTCAAAACTGCCAAAGTAATTGCATCTACCATGAAGTAATTAAAACTTTTCATAAATCATAGTTCAAGTCGTATTTACGACTACTTATTTGTGCCTTACTTGCATTACACCTTTAAATGTTTGGACTGCTTGTCCAAATACTTCTACTTTAGAAGTTCAAAGCGTCTTTCAACATTGGCCAATTCAATATCTATACTTCCGGATAGATTTTATACAAGATCCTCGATTTCTTTCTTTACTTCTATAGAAGTATTTTATGTAAAATTGTTTGTAAAATCGTTGTCGACAACTTTCCAATTTTCTGGTTCCATTCTCGTAATGACATAACTCATCGAGATCTCTTCAAGATTTCAATCTTTATTTCAGGTACCTGAAACTCTTATAGAGTTTTATTATTTGTTATGTCTTGGGTCTCTTCAGGAGCACCCGCCTCCAATATATGACCATCTCATATTACTTTCTATTTACGAGAATTTTGATCATTGGAACCATTTCAACTATCATGCTTCAGGCATGATTTACATTCTCTCGCTCTAACATGTAATTTAAACTTAGAGTATTTCAGCTGGTATATGAGACTTAATTACTCTCATTGGGTCAGTAAATATGTCTGGCAGATGACATGTAATAACATGAATTATCTTATGAACTTCTAGTTCATATACGAGGATCTAGATAATGATAATTCATTTTCCTCTATCCAGCTGATTATTGCCTCCCCCTGATGTTGAGAAAAATCATGTCATAAATGATTCTCCAATTAATGTTTAAGAATTTAAACATAAAAGGAGACTCGTACTCAATATATATTCTCAACCCTTTTTATTTACCCATTTTGTGCGTTGTGGTGGAGCAATTCATATCGCACATTCAAAAATCATAAAATGGGAAATGTATGGTTTCTGACCAAAAACCAATCATAACGGGGAGTTTATTATAACTCGTTGGCTTGATGCGTATAAGTGTTGCTATATGGAAACACCATATAAATAATAACTCTTTTGTTCTCATAGTTTAGCTATTAAATAGGAGGCATCCAATTGAAATTTTGCTAAACTATATTTTTCATAATCAATAGGCTTTGTAACAACTGATATAGCCTAAAATATAAACCCACTAGCTTTTCAAGACGTATAGTCTAACTGCATAATCTGAATATTTTTAGAATCAATCTCACAAACTTCTGGTTGTAAGTCGATAAAACAATGTAGATGCATCTACTAAAATCATATAAAACTTTCCACATTTGTGAATATATGGGCCCATATTTCGTTCAGATATGCAAGACATACAGTCTTAACTTCAATACAAGAACTTTAAGTTCTAATTCTTTTGGTAAGTGGGATCATCTATATCCTTTGAGAACAAACAACACAAGAACTTCAGGTTCTTTTAGTAAGTGAAATTTAATCAATTCCTTTAAGCAACACAAGAACTTCACGTTCTTTAATAAGTGGAATTTAATCCATTCCTTTGAGAATAAGCACCACAAGAACTACAGGTTCTTTTAATACATGTGCATGTAAATCTCAATAATTTCTGCACCATTGATCAGGATGGTCTAACCGATCATGCCAACTATATATATGTGTGTATATATCTCTGAATTTGTAAACTCCTTGTTTACATAACATGTAATTCAATCTCACTCGTACATGTCTAGTACGGCCATCAAAATTGTTCCTTTAAATAGGAATATATTTAGCTCTTTCGTAGCTTTCAATTGAAATTATCTTTTGGTAGCAATATATAGCTCTTCTAGAGCTTTCAACTGACTTTTTGACTACCATAACTTATATCAATATTGGCTTATTTCAAATACCAATTGATAACATATGTTATCTATAATTCCCAAAGGGATAGTTTGCGAACTCATATTGCTCTCTTTATGACTTTGACGAGTATAACGCACTGTGAATATGGAATAAAGTTCCATTTGACAATAACATATTTGCTCAACCAGAGCCTTTTGTGATATTAGTACTTCCGGATATAGTACTCACATTATTCCCTTGCATTTTAATCGAGAAATGCATAATTGTGCACCTTTCAAAATGTGCTTTGTTTCATTTACTTCAGGTAATGAAAATATGTACTTTGTATCATTCACTTCGAGGAATGAAAAATATAAAATATAGCACATCATATCAAGTCGATTATCTATCAGAGATAAACTTTCAAGTGCTCTTCCAAAGTATTGATATTTTAGTACTTTGAGAAATACTACTCATATTTCCTCTTGCATTTAAATGGGAAAAATATTTCTTATGCTTAAGTACAATATGAGTACTTGCATTATCTGCTAGGCATAAATAGCCACAATTCTAGGCATAAATAGCCACAATTCATTGTATATTTTATTCTGGAAGTAATCATATTCTTCAAATAATAAATTAACATAAAACGTAAATAAATAATATATGAAATAAATAAAGATAAAGCAAACTAACATAAATAAATAATAAATAAAACGAATTAACATTAAAAAAATAAAATAAATAAAAAATAATTATTCCTGTTAGAGGTTATAAGGGAAATAAAATAAATGGTAAATTATTCACTTCAAGGGTTATGAGAAAATTAACAATATCCAATTGAGTTGGACCAATAACGCCATAATTATTTTCGCCATAAACAAATTTTGTTTATATTTTATTTCATTTATCATTCATGATTATGGATAAAGTCCATAATACTTTGGCGTTTGACAAGTACGAAACCAATGGTTTATAACATCACATTGGTAAAAGGATTTCACTTCCTTAGAATGATCTTTCTCACTCTTGTCATCCTTATAACTTTGCTACCAGCGGGTAGAAGTATTCTTAAAATGACTATATTTTTCATGTGTATATTCATAGCCTCGACAACGACCACAACTTTTAATGTGATTTTTTATTCCTTCCATAATATAATCTCACATTCACTTCAGGGAATGGAGTAGAGCCAGTGGGCCTTTAAAACCTTTTTCACATATCCTTGTCACAGAGAACAAAGATTTAATCCTCGTACGCGGCATTGTTAAACCTGTCCACAAGGTCCTTTAAAAACCTCCTTTGAGACCAGAAGCCTCGCAGAACGGGATGTCCAGCCAATTATACTTGGATTATATCGAAATTATGTCTCTAATTGAATAATGATTTACCATGTTTGCATTCACTTCAGGGAATGAAACAGATCCAATAATTGCATGGAATAAACATCATGCTTGCATTCACTTCAGGGAATGCCCCATCATTGATAATTGCATGGAATAAACATCATGCTTGCATTCACTTCAGGGAATGCCCCATCATTGATAATCGCATGGAATAAACATCATGCTTTGCATTCACTTCAAGGAATGCCTCCCATAAAACTTTTTTGGATCAAGACGAATTTTCGTAACTTGAAATTGGGAGAAGTCTATGGTCGAGTTTTTCGACGAAGAAAAAATATTGCTTTCAAGCAAATATAGACTTTATAATAATCTTCTTGTAAATCCAAAATCATCATGATTTATCGCACTTTAAAATTGTATTTTAAAAGATAAAAATAAAATAGAGTTTACCGATATTGAATTTCGTCTCAAAGACAATGATGACGTAGCAAATGAACCAAGGCATCTTCTCATAATCTTTTTTACACCATGTCTCTTTCCAACTCATTTGAATACATGTAAAACTCAAAACACGGTTAAAAGCATCGACTTTTATCAATAGAATAAAAAAAATTATTTGAGACTAGATCAAAAAGTATATAAGTAGTCATAGATCAAGTTGAATAAACATAACTATAATTGATGTGATCAAATTATAAACAACCATAGTTAAAATCAAGCGACATTTTGATGAATATATAAACACATCAAAGTAACGTATTCCTTTTGCCTTTGATTCACATACAAAGTAATTGATACAAATAATAAAGTTGCTTTATATCTCGAATTTATTCATATAAATTACCATAATAATAATAATAATGATAAAACAAATATATAACAATCACATGACAACACAATCCTTGAATTGAATCAATTATAAATTAGAATTGAATAATAAAAACTTTGAATAAAACTAATATGCTTTAATTTGGTTTGCTTTATCAATCCATCTAATGAAGTACGGCGATAATTTTAATTTTCGTTAATTCAAGAGTTACTTCAAGTATGAATAAAATAATAATAAATTAAAATAATAACCAAATAATAGATATGAATATACTAACTTATGGAGAATGATAAATCAATCATTATATTAGTATATAAATAAGTAAAACGTACCATACTTTCCAAGGTAAGCTGAATATATGATAGATGTAGTCACCAATATCAAATTGAAATTCTTTTCGAGAACCACCAACAATAATCACAATAATTGAGCGAGCGAGATCGTGCTGATAACGTGTTGTGAATAAAATAAAGAAGAACAAGAATAAGAACAAGAAGAACAAAGAGATGAGAGAAAGAGAGAGATTTGTATTATTCTCAAAATATAGATTTGTCTACAATGCCTTCAATGAATCATCTATTTATAGGCATAAGAAGTACATAATACATTAAACTCTAATTCATAGAGATAATATTCCTAATAATAAATAAATCAAACTCCTTTGATAAAGTTCTAATCATGATAGACATCCACATAAATAAATATTCATAACAAATATAAATAAATGGCTTAAACCCCAATGTCCCTTAAAGTATATTTTTTTACCGAGTTAGCCCCTAAAGAATTTTTTAAGACGTTTTACCCCTTAAACTATAAACCGTGACCTCAAGTGTTTCCTACTGTTAACTTTCATTAACTAATCAGAACGTGCCATGCGTAACTAAAAAAAATCAGACGACTTTAATAAAATAGGTAAATTGCACGTTAAGTCTGTTAATTTTTTTGTTCAATTTAGTCCAAAAATCTTTATTTAACCCGAAATTGACCCCAATTTCTTTCTATTTTTTTACTAGATTGAACAAAGATATGATCCTATTTAAAATATTGGACTAAATTACAAAACTTATAAAAATAGGGGTCAATTTCGGGTTAAATATAGACTTTTAGGACTAAATTAAACAAAAATATAATTATATTTAAAATATTGGACTAAATTATAAAAATTTAAAAGTAATTGGGCTAATTTCGTGTTAAATAAAGATTTTTAGGACCAAAATGAACAAAAATAAAAATTCGATAGGCTTAACATGCAATTTACCCTTTTTATTAAAGTCAACTAATTTTTTCATTTATTAGTGACACGTTGAGCATTCTGATTGGTTCATAATTTTTTTAACGAAAGTTAACTGTAAGAAACAATTAATGTCACATTTTATAATTTAGGGGTAAAATGTTCCGAAAAATTATTTAAGGGCTAACATGATAAAAAGTGTATACTTTAGGGTTTATTGGTCCTTTTAAGCCTAAATAAATTATTGAATTTATAAATTCGAGTTAAAATGGACGTGACCGTGATTGGATCAAAGTAATAATAGTAAAATAAGGAAGTTATACGTTTTGGCATTATCAGTGAAGGCAGAAGTGAGAAATCTTCCCGGGATCTGTATTATTTTGTAAGAAGCAAAGCATGTGCGTGCAGATGGGGCTGCCGTCTATTGTTTTATAATAATAAACATTTGCTTTCTAAAATTATATTTATCTGTAAACATCAAACTCAATTCTCTACATTTTTTTTTTCTTCTTCTTCTACTTCTTTTTGCTGTAAGAATCAATGGTTAAGCTCGTGTGAATTATGCTTTTAAAATCTGTTAAAGACCAACAACTAATTAGTTTGATGGGATGAGATACTAATTATTTTATGTAAAGTTAAGAGTTCGAGTTCTAACGTTGTGAGTGGAATAAATTGGATTGGGAAGATCACTCTCATAATAAGACTTGCAATATTCAATTCAGATTAATCAGTCAACAAATTAAATGTCGGTGGTTATACCAAAAAGAATGTTAAGGGTAATACTCAAGTCTTGTATGTTTGTAGAATGTATGTTATGGCCAAAAGATTAGACTTATTTATGGACCGAGTAGTAATTGGACCCGAATTCTTCTTTTTTTTTTAATATTTACTGGAACGAGTCTAGTGATTAATCATTCGCTTTTTGTTGATTTATATAGAAAGTAAATGCTTATACCAAAAAGTATGAGAGATTTTTATCATCTCAGGTAAGTTATGCAATTCTAAATGGATTAATATCATATACACTGGCGGTGGAATTTTTTTGTTTCCACAAGCGTCTCAATTATAATGTTTAGGGCTTAGGGTTTAGAGTTTTAGGGGTTTTAGTGTAAATGTTTAAAATTTAGGGTTCATGTTTAGAATTTAGAATTTAGGGTTAGAATTTAGGGTTTAGGGTTAGGGTTTAGTTTTAGGGTAATATGGGTAGGAATTTAGGTTTTAACCTATAAACCCTAAATTTTAACCCTAAACCCAAAATTCTATCAACAACCCCTAAATTCAAAACTACTACACTTATACCCCTAAATTTTAAACCATAAACAGAGTCTCTAACTCCTAAAATTAAGACGTTTGTGTAAAAAATTTCCACAAACGCTTGTGTATTGAACAATTACCCATTCTAAATATGCTTTTTTCAATTCTGAACAGTCCTTGAATTTTAGGGGCATTGAGCCCAACGATAGTTTGGGTTGTCAGAAATGATAATAATGGATTAAGAGGGCGAACTAAATGGTCTTTTAGGGCCTAGGAGCCCAAAAATAGACTTAACGTGTGTGTATATATCAGTTCAAGGTTCAGACTATTTATTTTAAAATTTATATTCAATACACATGTGATATAAATAAAAAGTTTTCACAATTAAATTGGGTTAAGTTTAAATTAATATATAATATTAGTACCCATAGTTTCTCATTTTATTTTCAATTAAATGAAATATTGTACATTTGAACTTTTTGGAATGAATTTATAGACAAATTAAAAAAAAACACAGGATCTAAACAACATTGTTGGAAGATGAAATTTCAACGCTACAGATGGGGCAACTCCTCTTCATTTGGAGCCATTTACTTATGCAATCCGAGTGATATGGATGTTCACAATTAGAAAGAGCGACTAATCCTTCATCGTCTACATATTCGACTTGACAAATTACACATCGATCAACCCTACTTTCGCGTTCGATGGATCGAAACTTAAATGGCACTAAGCATGAAGAAATTTCATCCTCGGATAACCCTCTCTTCACTAGTCCGATCATTTCTCCTAGAGCTATCAATTCTTCGTACGAGAAGTCATCTAGATCAATCTCATCATAATCGTCGTCGTCGTCGTCGTCATCTTCTTCTTCACTATTGTCGTACTCCATGCCTTCAACAACATTGTCAATATATTGTCCCACAAGGAACTCTAGGTCGTCTCCGACTCCAAAATATTCAGAATCATTGTTGTTGCTTTGATTGTTGTCGTCATCATCATCATCATAATTTCTTTCGATGGTTTCGAGCATCAAAAACACCCTCTCTTGTTCTTGCAATGCCAATGCCATGGCGAAATCGGATTCAACTTGATCGAGTTGGGCGAAGGGAACCCTTTCGGATGATTGTTTTGTTGATGCTTCGCTTTCCATGGCAATTATATATGAATGATCAATCCTTTCAAGTAACAAAGTCGAAAAACAATCCCTTGGTAGGGATAATATGCTGCACAAAAAATACTCTTTATTTATTTATTTGATACAATTGCTTGAAGCTATAGAAAAGAAGATTGCAGATGCTGCATATTTAATTTCAAATTAGAGATGCATTATCTTGTTAAAACTAAATTAATCTGTCAAATAATTGAATTTGTTTATTATGACTAAAAATATTATTATGGTTTTTGGTTAATTGACAAGGCATCAGGGTAAAATAGTGCAGTAACAAAACAATAAATAAGCTGTTGGGTTTTGTTTTTACAGTGATCTCCTACTATGATGAGCCCTTCCCCTGTAACTTGAACCTTTATGTGCAAACTTTGATGTATGTGTGACCCTAATGTCATGGACTGTATTTATATGCTTAGTGGGTTTTCTTTTATAAACAGCATCTCTACTAATCCCCACTTTAATCCTATGATTTCTAGGCCTCAAAGATCTTCTTAAGTGAACTCCTTTGTAGTTTCTCGATCGACCGGATAGTGAATGCTTGCTTACCTCTATCGATCTAGAACTGCCTCTGCACGATAAACTTTCATCACCATTGTCGTCGTTGTCACTATGATCTTCGTAATCTTCACTACTATCGAACTGGTTTTTGATTACTCTTCTTCTTCTTCTTCTTCGATTTATTCGCTTAACGTTTCGAAGCTTGTTGCACAAGAAAGTGCAACAAAATTCCCAAGATGAGAACCAGCAAGAAATGCATCCCCATGCCATTCTACAGATACTGTGAGCAATGCATTGGCAAATCCCCACTTTATATAGCAGATAAAGGTACAGGAGTACTGCAAATTATAGGAGGAATAATTTAAATTCTTTAAAAGGAAAATGGAGATGAAAATCTTAAGGGTTGGAAATAAATAAAAAAAATGGTTGAAACTTACCGATGTAGGATAGAACCAATGCCATGATCAATTTCAGTATATTGGCAACACAAAAATTCTCTATGTAACAGATTAAATCCCATGTGGAACCACAAACTGAACTGAAAGATGATCATCCAAACACGAAAATCTTAATTAGATACTAATCCATGTTTGAAATGCCCAAAAAAAGAGAGAACACAATCATAATAATAATTTAAAAAGAATTTTCAAGAGATGCCGTTGAAGGAATTTTACCTGCAGGTTTTTCCAGAGAGAAAGTCGAGTGGAGAGTGAAAAACTTTGCCGACGGCGTCGACGAAACCAGAGAAAACTGAACTGATTACGTTGTCCATCTTCAAAGGCTAAAACTATTTCTTCTGGTTTCAGATTAACTGCAGCGTTTTGTTCAAGTAAAATTTTAAAACTATTCACCTAACAGAAACTACCTTTTAATTTTAAAAAACTACCCGTTAGTATTTAAAATTTTGCACGCTTGGTAATTTTCTTTAAAAAAAAAAACTATTCATCTTAACAAAAAGGCTTAATACATGTTTTCACCCCTAAACTTTACCTATTTCCTCAACTTGCCCCCTAAACTACGTTTTGCCTATTTTTGCCCCTAAACTTTGTCGTCGTTACCCGTTTTCCCCCATTTCTGTTATCCTCGTCGTTAAAAAAATTTCAACCAATAAGAACGTGCCACGCCATCTCTTAATTGACTAAGTCAATCCGCATAGTCTTATTTAAAGGGTAAATGACATATCAAGTCTGCCAAGTTTGTTTTTTGTTCAATTTAATCACTGAAAAATTTATTTTTACCTAAAATCGACCCCTATTTTTTTCTAATTTTTATAATTCAGTCCAATCTTTATTATTATTAATAATATTATTTTATTTAAATATTAATATTTAATAAAATAAATAAAATCAAATATTTTAATTCTAAATTAGTAGTTTTTTAAATAAATTAAATTACCTAAAATCTACCCCAATAATTACTTATTCGAATTATATTCTTTTTTGAGAAAAAATTGAATCATATTCCAATTATATTCGAATTTTGCTAAACTTAAATTGTATTTTTTAGCAAAATTTAAATTATATTCAAATCATATTTTAAGTATGTTCTAATTATTATTTCAGATTTTGCTATATTCCAAGTATATTTTTTTATTAAAATTTAAATTATATTTGAATCATATTTATATTATATTCGAATTATATTCGTATTATATTCCAATCATATTCAAATTATATTCAAATCATACTCTAATTATATTCCAATTATTAATTCGAATTGTGTTATATTCGAAATATATTTTTTGAACAAAATTCAAATTATTATAGAATTATATTCATATTATATTTGAATCATATTCAAATTATATTCGAATCATATTGAAATTATATTTGAAATATATTCTAAATATAATTTGAATATAATACGAATATGATTCAAATATAATATGAACATGATTAGAATTATAATTTGAACATGATTCGAATATAATATGAACATGATTCAAACATGATTCGAATATAATAGTTGGAAAAACATGTATTATATTAAAATTATATTTGATTCATATTCGTATTATATTCAGATTATATTTCGAATATAATTTCAATATGATTCGAATATAATATGAATATAATTATAATATAATTTGAATTTTGCTCAAAAAATATATTTCGAATACAACACAATTTGAATTAATAATTGGAATATAATTAGAGTATGGTTCGAATATAATTCGAATATGATTGGAATGTAATACGAACATAATATAAATATGACTCAAATATAATTTAAATTTTACTCAAAAAATATATTTCGAATATAGCAAAATCTGAAATAATAATTAAAATATAATTGAAATATGATTCGAATATAATTTGAATGTTGCTAAAAAATACAATTCAAGTTTAGCAAAGTTCGAATATAATTGGAATATGATTCGAAATTTTCTAAAAAAAGAATATAATTCGAATAAGTAATTGTTGTGGTAAATTTTAAGTAATTTAATTTATTTAAAAAACACTAATTTAGAATTAAAATATTTAATTTTAATTATTTATATTAAATATTAACATTTAAATAAAATAATATTATTAATAATAATAAAGATTGGACTGAATTATAAAAATTAAAAATAAATAAGGGTCAATTTTAGGTAAAAATAAATTTTTCAGTGACTAAATTGAACAAAAAACAAATCTGGCAAACTTGACATGTCATTTACCCTTTAAATAAGACCAATCGAATTGTCTTAGTCAATTAAGAGATGACGTGACACGTTCTTATTGGCTGAAATTTTTTTAACGGCAAAAATAACAGAAATGGGGGAAAACGAGTAACAACGACAAAGTTTATGAGGTAAAAGTGGATAAAATGTAGTTTAGGGGGCAAGTTGGAAAAACATGTAAAGTTTAGGGGGAAACATGTATTAAACCTAACAAAAACTATCTTTTAATTTTGGGTAATCTTCACCAGTGGTCCCTTTTGTTTAGTGTGTGTTTTATTTTGGTCACCAAAATTCAAAAACGTGTATTCTGGTCCCTAACGTTACAAAATGTTTATATTTTAGTCACTCAACCATTAGTCTCCGTTACTTGGCTGACGGGTGGCTGACATGGCTCGTTAAAAAAATAAAAAAAATTCACGTGTTTAGGCCACCGCCATTTTCACTCACTCTGCTACTTTCTCCAACCCACCAAGCAAACCCCTTCTTTGTTCTTTGCTTCATCTCCAGCACCGTATCACTTCTCAGGTAGGATTCTTCCCGATTCTCTATACCCATCTTCTGTTTTCTCTTCAATTCTGCTTTTTCTGTTTCTAAATATTGGTTTATGAATTCAGCTATGGCTTCAAATTTGCAGAAGGAATCCACTTCTTCCGGTGAGCTTAAAACCCCAGATTTCTTTTTTTTGTTTTGATGTTGAATTGGGTTTGAAATTTGTTTATGGATCCATGTTTTCGGTTAAAAATTCCATCTTTATTGCTAATTTAGGGTTTTTGAGTCGATAATGAATTTGTTAGTTGTTACCCATATTTTGTTTTAATGTTGTTGTTGTTGTTTTTCTTTTTTCCTTCTTAATGCTACGTTTAGGTCTTGAATTGTTTGGGTTTTCGAATTGAAATAATAAATTAGCTACCTTTACTTGTTATTCCTCTTGTAACTGAATTAGAATTTTCATCTACTGGAGATTGATTAAATTTGTTTTCTTGGAGTTTAATATTTTTCTGGATTACTACATGGTTTTTAAGATTTGGTAATAGCTTGTTGGTCTTTTTGTTTCTTTTGTCCTTTATAGATGAGATGCTTCGTTATTAATTGCTTGTTTTTAGTGGCAAAGTTTTGATCTTAAAAGGGTTTGAGAAGATGAGTTTGGTTTAGATTGTGGTGGTTTTGTTGGGGTTGAAAGAGAGAGGCAAGGGCTTGTAAGAGAGGGTCAGATTGTTGGGGATATGGTGGTGGTGGTCGGAAGCAGTGGCTGCAAGAGCAGGTGGTAGTGGAGTGGTGGCAGGCCATGAGGGTTTGGACTTTGGAGAGGGCAGTGACAGTGGCCTAAACACGTGTTTTTTTTATTTTTTTTAACGAGCCATGTCAGCCACCCGTTAGCCAAGTAACGGAGACTAACAGTTGGGTGACTAAAATATAAACATTTTGTAACGTTAGGGACCAGAATACACGTTTTTGAATTTTGGTAACCAAAATAAAACACACCCTAAACAAAAGGGACCACTGGTGAAAATAACCCTTTAATTTTCAAAAACTGTCGGGTGGTCAGAGCACGCTCACCTGCTCCACTCCTTTCTCCTTAGGTCTTGAGTTTAAGACCCCTCAAGAGTGTAATCTTCAACTAGAATTTCTCCTTCCTCTCTAAATAAAAATAGAATAGAATTGTAATAAAAAAATAAGTTTTTTTAAAAACTTAATAAGTATATATATAATATTATAAAAACAATATTAGGGTTAATATTTTAGTTAATTAAAGTATAGTTAGAATGGTTAGTTAGACAGTTAGGCTCCAGCTATTATAGTTTCATTTCTCTATAAATAAGCTGATTAGGATGATTCTTGTATCTATTCAATTTACAACATTTTTCTTGTAAACCCTTTTTCATATCAATAAAAGATTCAAATTTCTTATTCCACAAGTTGTTACAAATAACAACCAACTTAATCAACTCAAAATGCTAAATTAGAAGTCTCCACGACTAGAAATCTAATGTTTCTGGGAAAAAACTATTTTTTATGCAAAATTTCAAAAAGTTATAATTTTATCATTCATGTTAATTAAAAGAAAAATTCTACAACGTGCGACGAACACCGATGAACACCATTAAATTAATTAATAAAGATTTAAAATTTTAAGGACCCATCATACAATTAATAATTATTTTTAAAAGTTCAATTAAATTATTTTATATATATATATTAAAATTTTATTTTTTTAATAAGGGTAAACTATATATTTAGTACCTCACCTATTTTCGTATTTTTATTGAACCCTCATTATTTAAATATTATTTCAATTTGACCCTATTCTTTATAAAAAATAATTTAACCCTTAACCCTCAACCTAAAACTCTAAACTATTAAACCTTAAACCCTTAAACTCTTAAATCTATACCCTAAACTATATACTATTAAAAATAATTTCACCATCATCGATTCAATTTAATTGAATGAATATAACCATATACCCTAAAATAATTTCACTCGAATCTTAAAAACAATATTATTGAGATAGAGAGTCACGAATTTTGAACATAGATTGTAAAATAGATATGTACTATACCAAAATAAATAAAGCAACTGCTGGACAATATATTTGGTCAAAATGATGTCATAAATTTATTGATTTAAAAAGTTAAAAAATATTAAAAATAATAAAAGATATTGTTTAATTATAATAATTTAAATAAAATAAAATAAAAAAAATTATTTAAAAAAGAAACTCAAGATGAACGGGTTTGAATGAAGTTTCCTTTGAAATGTATTTTTGTGTAATGAACATGGAATATAGCAAAAGAAGATTGGTTGGGTCTGATCATTCTCAACCGCGTTAGTATGAAATTTCTGATGCCCCATTATCATCGTATTCAGGGGGTTGAACCACTTGTGTATTCGAGTTTAGCATCAGCAAAATCTAAAGTTAATGCTATTTGTTATCCACTAAAATTGAAGTTCAATCTTAATCAAGGGATTGCATAAATGATGTCATTTTAACTAGTTTCTTTAACAAGCTTCTTCAATGTATTACAACTTTCAAGTTAGACGGCCCATGATCATAGACCCTAAGTTTATGACATTATAAAAGACTTGTGAGCAGAGATGGAGTCAGAATTTAAGGTTAAGGGACAAAATATAAATGTTTGAAAGAGGACAAATTTTGAAATAAACTAATTTTTAAAACAATTTATATATGAAGACTTTAATAGCTCTGTTACTGCTTGTGAGAGGTAGTCCAAATGGTATCACTGTATCAGAGTTGCCAAAAGTAGGGTTAAATTTTCGATCGAGACGAGTAAAAATTTTTCGAGTTAGTTGAGTTTAAGAGTCTTATTTTATGAATCAAACTTCATTTAATTCGATTCGAGTTTTCGAGTTTCTGTACAAATTTAATTGTAATTATTTACAATATTATAATACAGTTTGAATCTAATTTAAACGACTTTTTATATTCATATACAATACATTTATATATTACTTCATATTTTTCATATATATATATATATATATATATATATATATATATATATATATATAT
Source organism: Hibiscus tridactylites (assembly GCA_958450335.1). Classification (NCBI taxonomy): domain Eukaryota; kingdom Viridiplantae; phylum Streptophyta; class Magnoliopsida; order Malvales; family Malvaceae; genus Hibiscus; species Hibiscus tridactylites. The sequence goes on along the minus strand of OY288275.1, from coordinate 82,187,750 downwards.
CAAGCAGAACTGAGGGGGTCGACTCGAACTTAAAATTCGATCCACTAATTACTAAAAATTTTGAATTATTCAAATTTTTATTTTATAACTCAAACTTTATTTTAAATTTTTTCGACTTAAATTTTCATAAAAGGAATCTTTTATGGGAAGGTCCTGGGTTCGAATATTGAAAACGCACCTTAAGATGACGGACCTTGTAGGAGCTCAAAAAGGACAATTCTGAATTGTGCTGACGATGCCTGCAGACTCGGCTTGGGGATGGTTGAATGGTTGAGTGGATCCTGATGCGTTGGTTCCTTTCAAGATTGTCATGGTATGGAATCTCTTCATTTTGGGAAAATATTCTATACACCGACGGTGAAAATAATTTTTTTTACAAATATCTTAATTTTAGGGTTTAGGGATTCAATTTATAGTTAATAAAAGAGTAAACTCTCAAATTCAATTCATTGAATTGAATTGAATCAATGATGGTGAAATTATTTTTAATGGTATATGGTTTAGGGTATAGGTTTAAGAGTTTAAGGGTTTAAGGTTTAATAGTTTAGGGTTTTAGGTTGAGAGTTAAGGGTTAAATTATTTTTTTATAAAAAAATAGGGTCAAATTGAAATAATATTTAAATAATAAGGGTTCAATAGAAATGCGAAAATAGTTTAGTCTTATTAAAAAAATAAAATTTTAATATATATATAAAATAATTTAAATAATTTTTTAAAAATAATTATTAATTGTATGATAGGTCCTTAAAATTTTAAATCTTTATTAATTAATTTAATAGTGTTCATCATTAGTGATGTTCATCGGTGTTCGTCGCACGTGGTAGACTCATCCAATTAAAAAACAATTCTTTAGACGTTAACTTTATTTGATTAATGATGTGACATGTTAACAATAACATTTAATATCTAAATTGACCCTTAAATTAGAATTAAAATATTAATTTGATCCCTAAATTATAGTTAAAGTATTATACACGATAAACTAAACAAATGTATTAGAACAAGCAGAGAGTTTTCCTGAAAAATGGAACTGGTTTCAAGGGATCTTAATGAGGCTGCTGACAGCCTAGCGAAATATGATATGGTTCTGTGATTATAGGCCAAACCAGTGTCATCTATATTCTATAGTTTCGTTTGCTGATTCTATGTCAATCTTAGAGATTTCAAGTTCCTCTATTGTGCTTTGAACTGTTGTTCTGTTCCTTTGGCTTATTTGGATATTTCATTCTTCTTTGGGCAAGTTGTATCTTGTGGTGGATTATTGATGATTGAGTCTTGTTTTTTACTTCGTATTTTCTTTTTGGTTGGCAATTAAGCTTGTACCTGATATTAGCATAGACGTATTGCACTCTTTTTTCTCCACATAGGGTTGAGAGAAATTTTTTAACAAGACTTGCTTAAATTTATGTCTTATGTTGTATGATTCGCTTTCATTAATTCATACAACTTTTTACTTAAAAAACAACAACAATATATTACCTCTTCATCAATATTTCTAATTTATTAATTCTAATTATCTTCATTTTTATTGATAATTTTTTGTTATAATTTGATTGAAATTAGGATTAATTTTATTTATAATGTTATATATAGGGATGATCATGAGTCGGTTTGGGTCGGGTTTTTAGCCAATCCACATCTGACCTGAAAATTTAACACTTCCATCCAAACTCGACCCGACATTTTATGATGTTTCTTCCGACTCGAACCCGAATTTTAGAGTAAAAATATGAACCCAACTCGACCCGACATAAATAAAAAATTATCGTTTTTCATTATTATTCGATAAAATAGAGAGCTAATTGAAAAAAATAAATAAAGAGGGAACTTTATAATAATTATTTTATTTTTATTAGACAAAATAGTGAGATAGTTAAAATATATATATAAAGAGAGGGACATTGTAGCAATTATACCTAAATATTTAGAATAAAATTAAACTATTATTTCGGGCCATGTATTTTTCACCTTAAACTCAAACCCAACTCAATCTTATCCTCAAAAAATTAGACCTGAACCCAAAATTGTCTTTAAAAAAACTCGACCCTATAGGACCGAGTTGGGTCGGAATCCATCCGGTATGGGTCAAATGACCATCCCTAGTAATATCTTAGATTTAATTTATATATATAACAGTAATTGTGTGATAATTAATCTATATATTATTATATTACTATCATCTATCTAAATAATTGAATTTTAAAATAATTATTTAAAAATAAATTGTAAACTAGTCAATTAATTTAAAACGAAAGATATTTTCGTTGATTTAAAAAAAAATAAACTCGTTCTTCTATATATCATCATCACAATAAATTACTACTGATCATTTTCTTTTTATTAAAATGTAGTTTAGATAAATTTTCAATTTGATTAAAATACTATTTATATAAATTTGGCAACTAAAAAACCTTCGAAACATCTTCGTCATCTATCTTTATACACACTAATAAACCTTAACTTATCGGCAAAGTTGTTTTAAAAGATAAAAAATCAACTACTTTGGCAATGGGATGTCAGCTAAATCTTGTCGGTAAGGAACAACGTCTGCCTGGAAGGACTCATCGGGTTTAGGTAGCCCACTTTCCATCCAGGTTTGCGTATCAGAGTCCGCATTCTTTTCAGGTTCGATGTACGTTACGACCGTGTCTTTTCGAAATGTTAGATAAATGATTGATATGATGTAGATTATCATAAGAGGAAATACTATGATTCCGATGAACACATTCCCCACATTTGGCAAATCATTATGAATCAACCAGTCTACGAAGGCCGTCGACAGGTAATAGATGTTGATGCCGATAATTCCGATCCCCAGAATCCACGAAATTACAATAATCTACAAACAATAATAATTTAATATGATCGAATATAATCAACTAAATAAATAATGCTCATAAATATGAATAAGAAGTGGTCCCATCTTACAATTATGGAGTTCTTGTATGGTCCCATCTTGGTCGAGCTGCTACTGAATTTAAGAAGTGGGATTAGAGCAAATGGCAGCTCAAATGAAAGAATCATCTACAAAATCAATATGTTAATTAGTAAACATAGAAATTAAATGAAATATTGCATGAATATATATATATATATATATATATTAACAAACGTAATTGAACAAGCACATTTGGTCGGTTGGCCAAACTGCTTATATTTGTTCTTTTATATTTTCTTAGGTCATAAATTTTAGTCGATATGAGAAAATATCTTACGGATGCAATGATGATTAGTCGACCGGCACCTTGAGATCCACCGATGATGGACACTATAAGACTAGGTGTAATGGCAATGCACCTCGTCATCAAATTCCTCAACCATTTCTTCATTTTAAGATCCAAAAAGCCCTGAAATGCATTCAAAGACCAATATATTAATTATGATTAATAAATAACTAGTATTTAAGCTTCCCAAACACATTTTTTTAATGTAAAACCTGCATGATAAATTGTCCAGCATAAGTGCCTGTAATGGTAGAGCTTTGTCCCGAAGCAAGAAGTGCAATGGCGTAAAGGGTTGAGCTTGACTTTCCCAACACATTCTGCAATGGAAAATCGTTTTAGGTTTTGGGATTTTTAATTCCAAATATTAGCCTTTAAAGTAATGAACATTTAACGAGACCTGTAGAAGAAACGAAGCCGAGTTGAGGTTGAGATCGTTACAACGGCGGTGGTCATCATCGGAGAGGTTATTGGCAAAACAAGCCGTCCCCGAAACCGAGACAACCGCTACATTGATTAAAAACGCCACAAATAATGCAAAACCACTTTCTATCAGGAAATACCTACAAGCATCCTGATCAAGTTGAAGATAATAACAACGTCTTAGCACATAAATTAAACCATAAATGATTATAACTAGTGGCGGAACTTAGTGGTAAAATTTGGGCAACTTTAATTAAAAAAAATTAGAGGTTTAATTATAAAAATTCAAAAATTTTGAAGGGTTAAATATAATTTTTTTTTTCAAAATACTTAGAGTCTAACTAAAACTTTTGAAAATTTGAAATGTCTAACGAGAACTTTTAAGAATTATGGGAGGGATTTAATTAAAAAAATCACAAAATTTAAAAAATAATTTAAATTTTTAAAAATTTTGTGAGGCCAAATTAAAATTTTTCAAAATTATAATTTTACAAATTTTAAGAGGGACCGTGTCCCCACCCGTCTCTATTGTGTTACACCATTGGTTACAAAATAATTTTTGGAAAATGATATTCAACATATTTTTACCTACTATATTATCTTTGTAAGAAATAATAAATTATTTTCCAAAAAAGCTTCAAAGTATAAAAAAATAAATTTGTAAGGTTATAATTATAATTTAACTTTTGTACTAATAAATACCTATCACTATTTTTTTTAATTTTAATTAAATTATTTGTATAATATAACTATTTTAAATAAATGCGACTAATTATAAATATTTTCCCACTTAAAAGAGTGAATGATACAATCCTAATCGTATTATAAATGAGATATATATTACCTAGGCTAGTACCCCAACCATCAGTTTTGTTGAAAAACAAACAAATTTCATGAATGCTGCTGATCAGCTAACTTGTATTAGATTTATTTTATTTTTATTATATGTTAGTCTATGATTTGTATATTTGGACTTACATTGACGCCATGAACGGATTTGGGTACTTTTCTGGAGAGCACGAGAGCAGAATGGAGGAAGAGATTGTGCCTGTTCACATAATTTTGGAGTTAAAAACAAGTTCAAATTTGAAAAATTTAGGCAGTTATAGGCCATGATAGGCCTCTAGTTTTATTTCTCTTTCTTTAAAAAAACACTATTTTATGATTATTAAATGAATGAAATGGATAAATAAGATTAAACATATATATATATATATATATGTATATATATATGATCCACTTACACAGAATGTAAAACTCAGAGTTTTGCACGTTTTTTTAGGTCGTTGAAAGGGTGAAATGAATGACTGAGATTAACTCTTTACTTTTTTTCCCAAATAATAATCTTCACGCAACCCATTGTTAATCTCAGCTATTTATGTTATCCATCCAACGATCCAAAAAAACATGTAACAATTAAAAACTCTTACATTGTATAATTGGATCTTTTATATATATATATATAAAGTAGGACCATGTTTGGCAGAAAAAAATAAATTAAAAAGGTGCTACATAAATAATAATTTGCTTACGGCATAACGAGGGCACCCAAGAGTGCAATGGCATCAGCGGTGGCACCTTGGCCAGCAAGCTTAGGAACAAACATGCCCTTAATGACACCAGATGCCGGAGGGTTGACGTGACTCATTTCCCCAAAGAAACATCCAGCCATCACAAACACCAAAATTGCTATCAGCAGTTCCAGTTTCCTTACCTTTTATTCCCATTCAAACTAAATTAAATTAATATCACAACAATGTATGGGCAAGTGCAACTTGACTTCTGACTTGTAATGAAACCATAGAATTAAAAATTAGAATATTTTTAATGAGAAGAAAAAAAGAAATTCAATATCATAAAATTCTAAAGTAAATACCCCATATCTTTGCAGGCTAAGGAGGAGGAGGGTGCTTAAACCAGTGCACAGAACTCCAGCCCACACTGGGACATTAAACAGTATGTTTAGTCCAAAGGCTGTCCCGATAACTGCAATTTATAACCAAATGCATCAAAAACGCACACTGTTTTAAGCATCATATATTTCACGTGGTGGTGCACGTTAAATTAGTGAAGGATTTGGTAACTGAAATGATTATTTAGAGAAGAGAAACCTTCAGGTATATCAGCAGCTATGACCGCAATTTCTGCAAGTAACCATAGGCAATACTTCACCCACTTTGGGTACTCAGCCTTGCACAATTCTGATAAGTGCTTGCCTGAGAATCATAAACAAACAAACAAAACTAATTCATCAAGTTAATCTTATCAAAATTAATGAACGTTGATTAATTACAGGATTAGATAATTAATTTACCGGTGCTGACTCCAAGATTAGCAGCAAGAGATTGGATTATGAGCGCAAAGATTAATCCAATTAACACCACCCACAGCAGCTGATACATGACAAAATTATTCGCTAAGATTAACAAGATTGTTTGGGCGGGGTTCTTCCCTTTGGCTTTTCTATTTAATTTACCTCATATCCATGGTTAGCTCCTGCTTGAAGATCAGTTTCCACTGTTGCACGACACCATATATATCAGACGATGACCATAATTAAGTTGCAGAAAAAGATTGATGGAGAGACAACGAGTGACTTACGGTTGCCAGGATCAAGATAAGCTAGCGAGACCAGGAAACCAGGGCCTACATACGATAGAAACTTTCGCCACCCAGGTTTCTACGCATCAAAACATCAACATCACAAACCTATGAGTACAAAACAATGGATCAAATTCTGAAAAGAAATTATAATCAACAACCTCGTCACCATCAGAATGAACAAAGCGTTTGGTTTGGTTAACAGGGAAGGATTGTTGTGGGGTGCTTGTGCTTCCAGCTTCGACGTTGATAGCAGTTATGCGGTTGCTTCCTCCACCCAATGACCGAGAAACTGCAACTCCACTGCCTTGCTCTTGCTGCTGCAAATCTCCCATTTCCCTCTATTTAACTTTGAATATTGACACACATGTTGAAGAAGCTGAAGGTGTATTTATAGATGTACATGTAGAATCCATGGAGCGTTTGTCATAAAAACGGACGGCATAGCAGTCCATGTTTTTTAATTCCAATCTCCGTTTCTTCTCTTGCATATGACGATGACCAGTCACTGTCTTCCCCTTTCTAAGGAATGGCATCTAAATCCCAACTTTGATTTACTTTCTTCCCATAATCATTTCATAAATGATTCCAGTTTTTTAACTTTTTTTTCTTTTCCGGAAATATTTTTAAACTGCCATTCAGATTTTTATATATTCATATTATACTATGTGGTACATCTATATTATTTAAATTCTAAAATAGATATTTAAATATATTTTTTAATATTACATTATAATGTTATATATCATTATAAATCTAATTGTTATATGATATAAATTATTTAAAACAAAATGATTCTGAACAATGCAATAGAAATAATAATACATCGCTTTTAAATGAATTGTGTTATCATAAATATCAAGTTGCAACCATTTAAAAGTTGTTAATAATTATTTGAAAATTCATCTTAACTTTGTTGTTTCCGAATTCACAACTTTGACCGAGTGTTTATAGCTAATTCAATATACATTTATTAGAGATGGAAATCGTCATTCACTGTACACCCTTAAAAATTAGATTTATAGTTTAAAGTTATGATTTAAGATTTAAAGTTTAGTATTTAAAATTAAAATTAAACACTACAACAATATAAGTTTTTAGTGACAAATTGATAGTGACTAGGAATAATTTTGTCACAAATATTAATTTTTGTGACAATTTTTTTGTGTGACACTATTAGTATAAGTAATTGTGACATATTTTTATTTGGTCACTGTAACAGTAGTAATTGTGACGATTACATTTTTCACAAATGAATTCTCGCTATAAGTATACAATTGTGACATAAAGTTCATTGTCACTAAAACTTGGACACATGATAGTGACGATATGTGAAATGGTCACTATTATTTGATATTTGTTGTTACAATGAAATTACTTGTCACTTAAAGTTTCACTTTTTGTTGTGATAAATTTTATCACCAATAAAAAATAAAAGTAATGATAAATTAGACATTGTCAAAATGATAAATTTATTTTTATAATTATAAAAATTAAAGTTACCATAAACTTGTTTGTCAAAAGGTAAAATATTTATATAGTCTCTATATTATGTGTAAATTGTTGTTTTAGTCAATCTATTTTGATCAACTTTAGTCCCTATATTTTTCAAAAATTAAAATTTTAATTCTAATCCTAACGGGACATCGGCAATACTTAATTACAAGGACTAAAAATGACAAAATTAAAGAACAAAAATTAAATATGAAACTTATGTATAACAAATTAGCTAAAAAGAAAATTTTTACTTGACATATTTAAATACTACCATTCATGTCAGGATCGAAAATTCAAAATTTAAAAAGTCTAGAAATTTAAAGTGACCAAATTAGAGTACAAACACTAATATGTGATTTTTTTAAAAAAATTTAAAAAGATATATTCTATTTTGATTAGTTTTTTCTTCAAAAAATCTAAATAGTTTCTTCAACATACGTACTTCGTATAAGAAACCATAGAAAAATTAGTTAAATTATTATTGTAATAATTAGTGTTATAATTAATATATATTTTTAAAATAAATAAAATTAATTTCAATTACAATATAACATAAATATTATTTTTCTTTCAAAATAGTATTAAATTTCTTGCCTAGCCTAGTGGATAAGTATTGCACTCTCGCCCTAAAGGTTCCAGGTTCGATCCTCTTTTAAGCCATGCATTTGCATTTATTTACTAAAAATTGATATTTGAATATGCTACATCATCTATAATTAAATTTCAGTGATCTAATGAAACTTAAAAGTTTGTTGACTAAAATGCAAAAGTACGATTAAATTTTAGGGACACAATTAAAAATATAATTAATTTTTTATTATTGACGGTGACGACATATTTTAGACACTATTTAAATATGTATTTGTGATAGAATGTTTGTCACTAGTAAGAACAACATTAGTGTCAAAATTTTAGTCACTATTAATAATCATTTGTGTCAAATAGTGTGGTCATAAAAAATATAACTATTGTGACGAAATACATGAAAGTTGTCACTAATATAATAGTGACGAAGTTATTAGTGACGATTGGTGACGACTCAGAAAAATAATCACTGTAAATTTCAGTGACTAAATTTAACACTTTTTGTGACTATTTTCAATGTCACTAAAAATGCATTTTCTTGTAGTGAAAATTTTATTTTTTTAACATTAGGGTATGAAAAAAATACCAAAAAGATTTGAGGATTTTTGTTCATTTATTAGTGTAGTTTTCCTTTCACTAAATTGCATAGAAAGGCCTTACACTATACTAAAAAACAACTCAGCCCCCCAATTGTTTTATTGCTTTGCACCCCAAATAGGTATCTTGGTTTTTTCTTTTAATTACATGTTTATTTTGTTGTTTATGTTTGGAATTTGTGGCTCTGCTTTTCAACGATGTCTTCTCCAAAATTTGTATATGGATCCTCTTCTTAAGGGTGTAATATGTCTTGCCATTGCACCCAGCACTTGTTGGTAGGTATCTTCCCTTTCGAATTCAACGAAAAGGCATTTTGATGAACGGTTTGTGCCGTTGATCATTAAACTCAGTTAAATTTTAATTGCGTGGAAGTTAATTGATCTCACCTTTTGTTGTTGCCAACGTGGTCATCATCTCTGATAATTTTATTGACGTAACACTATTCTATTATCACTATACACATGTGACGTTAATAAATAATTAAAAATTATATATAAGAAAAAATTAAGTTATATGGGTTATTAATATTTTTATGCACTAATAATAGCATTTGTTATTCTTCACGGATAATCTAACTGTCGATGGACAGCTAATGACGCACGTTAAGGAATTCTCTTCAGGAGCACGTTAGCAGGCCTAAAGTATCCTCCGAACTCTACCATTTTGCTGGGTTTTTATTGATTTTTGGTAGATTTCTTGTTGTTTTCTCCGTACTTTCTTTCTCTATTATTCCATCAATCTTTGCTTGGAGTGGGTTTTATGTCTGAATCGAAGTCGGATTGGAGAAAGCTCTTTGCTCTCGTACCTGTTGTGGAGTAATCCCTATTTTTTTCCTGCTGATTGTTGCGGAGGGATCTATCACTATTGAGCCTCCATCAGATGTCTCTACCGAGGGGGTGAAGGCGTGGAATCGTTCCCTGGTTGGGCAATTTTTGGGGACTCCTCCTAATTTTAGTGCGATGCAACGTATCATTGACCTAATGTGGGGAAAAGATATATCGGCATAGGTTAGTATGGATGGCACTAATCTTTTTGTCTTTACTTTTGCTAATTCTGCCTCTCGTGACTGGGTGCTTCAACATGGTCCTTGGCATATCCAAAACAAGCCTTTGATTTTAAAGAAATGGGAACCTAATCTTAGGAAGTTGGATTTTGATCTTTCGAGTATGCCAGTATGGGTTCAGCTTTACCAAATTCGGAACTTTATACGCAGAAGGGGCCTGGGTACATTGCTAGTGCCTTGGGCAAACCCATGTATATGGACTCTGTTATAGCTTCTAAGAAGCGATTGAAATTTACTAAAGTTTGTATTGAGGTATCTACTGGTTCGGAGTTTCCTAAGGTTATTAATGTGAAACTCTGTGATGGTTCTACTACTCATGTTCGTGTGGTTGTCCCTTGGTTTCCCCTTGTTGTCATGGATGTCAAACGTTTGGGAATGTTGTTAAATATTGCCCTCAAGCTAAAGATCTGTAACACCCGTGTTTTGGGCCTAGGAGTTAACCGGGTTCATGGTTCGAGTCAATAAAAATTTAATTAAAAATCAATTCAACCTAATTTGGGTCTAATTGAGCTTTGGGAAAAAAGGGAAGGGACTAAGGTCGTAATTTTACCCAAAAGTTTTGAAAAGCAAGATCACTTTAATAAAAAGTTGTCTTTCTCCCCCTTTATCCCCTTTCCAACGTCTAAAGCCCCCAAACCCCCTTCAAATCTCTTTCAAACCTAAAACACTATTCTATTGGATTGCTACTTCGATTCAAGGTGTTTTTCAAAGGTAAATATGTTTTCTTAATCTCCTCTTTATCCTCTATCTATCTATGGTCTTGGATTTCAAAAATATGGGGTTTTGAAAATTAGGGTTTGTTTTAAAGGTTGGGTTTTTAAAGGGTTTTTCATCTTGTTTCACAAAATTGAGTTAGGGCTTTAGTTAATCATGTTAAAAGGTGTAACATATATCAATTTGGTTGAGTTTTGATGAAAATTCGTAGTATGGTCTTAGGGCAAATTTTAAGGTATTAAAACTTGGGTTTTTGGGAGGTTTAAGGTTGAAATTGAAGGGCTGTTGGTCTACCTATGTTATGAGGATGTTTTGGGATCATTTGAGAGTCATTTAGAGGTTTAGAAATGGAAATTTCAGCAAGGTTGTTGGGGAGCACGAAAATTGGCATTTTGGGGATTATGTGGATTGAGAATTTGTGGATTTTGGCTTGTGTTTGTAAAGTACGTTAATGGTTGGGTTTTAGCATTGAATTGTGAAGTAACGTATGTGTTTTGCTTGGCTAGAAACAAGAGGAGTCGTCGAAAAAGCTTTGGGACCGAATCCGGGTTCGTAGGAGTTTCGCTTGGTAGCTAAGGAAGGGCGGTGAGTGGTTTCAAAACTTGATTTAAAGTTTGGTTCGAGTATGTGTAATGTGTGCTTGGTAGGCCACTTCCTTTTAACTCAAGTAGTTACATTTAGCCTTTGTTCTCTCTAATGCTAATGTGCTTGTTGACTATGCTCTTGTGCTTGTGGTTAATTGGTACTTGTATATTCATGAAATGTATATGTGTGTGATGAGCATGGAGTGTGGTTGATGATATAATGTGGTTATGATAATTGGCACTAAATAAATTACCGGTTGTAAATGATCGATCATTAGGATTAGTGTGCACACAAATTGAGTCAAAACGTACGTGGCCTTGATGGCGTTAAGTCATCAAGGAGGAGTACGGTGATGTAATATTCCACCGGAAGCTTTTATTTATTTCTATGGGATGATGAGTGAAATCCCATCCGTAGGGCATGTGGCGATGAGTGGAATCCCGCACATGCAAGGTCCAGTGATGAGTGAAATCCCACCGAGGTAAAGTGTTGTTGAGGTTTAAATCCGCACAATCGGGGCAATTTAAAGTGGCCAATTAATTTGTTCATATATTGTGATATGTGATGTGGATTTATGATTGTTGTTTATTGATGCTTGATGCTTAGTATGAAGTAAGATACCATACTATGCCACTTGAAAGACTAGCTAGGTCTACTTGATCGTATGCCCATGCTTGATGTATGTAGGATTAGGATTAACATGCTTGAACCCTGCATTGTTGATGTTTTTCGTTTTAGAGCACCCTCACTAAGCTATTAGCTTACGCTCTCAATGTTCAACAATGCAGATCATTAGCGTGGTGTTAGCTCGAGGCAAGGCAAGAAGGGCTTTCCAAGTTTTGTGGCTCAAGTACGGTTAACAATTTCGAATTAGTTAGCAATGTGGCAAGGGTTTTTGTATGAGCTTTATGTGACTCATTTGAATGTGGATGTTTGAGTTGTTTATGGATTGTAAAGCATGTGATACGATGATATATGTTGGTGTGTGATGGCATGCTTTAGATGCTTAGGTTGCCATGTGTATGAGTGCAAACCTCTTGTGATTGACTTGTGCCCTTGAGACCATTTGAGCCTTTATGTATGCACAATATTGCCTAAATTTCTCTTTAATTGGAATGCTATGAATGAATGCTTTGATCCATGTATGAATGCTCCCTTTGGCTTAAGTATGTATGCATATATGTTTGTATACGCTTAGGTGAGTCGAGAAGTGCAGTTAGAGTCAGATTGGGGTCGTTTAAGTTGGAATTTCTGGTGCTGCAGTGCAGGGCGTATCGGTACGCCTAAGGGCCGTATCAGTACGCCTAAGGGTCGTATCGATACGGTCTTGCCTGTAGAGCTCAGATTAGGCTAGGCGTATCGATACTCGGGGGCGTATCGATACTGTCTTTAGTCACTGGAATTCAGTTGGTGTTGGGCATATCGATACACTAGGGTGTATCGATACCCTCCAAAGTTACTGGAATCTAGAGTTTGGGGTGAGAGTAGAACGTACCGATACGGGGTTCATGAGTATCGATACGGGTCTACCCTGTTGACCAAGAAGGGTTGACCGAGAAGGGCGTATCGATACGCTCAAGGGCTGTATCGATACGGTCTTCCCGGAGTTGACCCCTTGGGTTGACCTGGTCAGGGCGTATCGATACCCTTAGCTAGGGTACCGATACGGGCTGCCCTGTAAGCTTAAAAATGGACTGTTATACATGGCCGTGGTTCGAATGTGTTCTCCTTTGAATGTTTTCCGCTGTTGTGAATCACTTAGGACTTAATGTTCATCTAGGCAAGATTAAAACGAAAAAAAAGAATAGGGTTGCTAACCGAGGGGGAATCCTTTGGGTTTCGCTTCGGTTTTCCCCGTGTGGCCCACTCGAACCGGTCATCCGGCCAGACCGGGACGAGGGGGTTACATTTGTTGGTATCAGAGCTTGAGGTTACCGAGACCTCGGGCAGGTAAGTGAGGTAAGCTTAATGTGTTAAATGATTGTATTGTTCGATGCATGTTTTGCCATGAATCCCCGATGCTTGATTGATCGTATGATGTTTGTTGTTGTAGTTTATACCTTGCTAGCTGTAGCATGAGACCACGTGGGAGGCCTAGGATGGTTCGATCGGAACCACGGGCAGAGGCTCCGTGAGTTGAGCCAGTTGTGAGAGTTGAGGCTCAAGTGGGAGAGCCAGTGGTTGGGGTTGGAGCTCCTCCACCACCTCCACCACCACCACCTCGTCCACCAGGAGCGGGAGGTGAGGTCGGGGTCGAAGGAGAGGGACCACGAGGAGGCCAAGGTGGCCAAGGACCGACCGGGATTGACTTAGCTCCGTTGGTTCAGGCAATAGCCGGAGCATTCCAGGCTGCAGTAGCTGGAGGTCAGGCAGCTCACCATCAGGGTGAGGGCACCGGATTACCTTTAGAGAGACTTCGGGGCCTTGGAGCCGAAGAGTTTAGAGGTGCTACTCCAGAGCGATCAGAGTTATGGTTTGAAAAGACTGTCCGTATTCTTTCTCAGATGGGATGTACTGGTGAGCGCAAGTTGGGATGTGTTGAGTCTCTGCTTCAGGGTGATGCCTACACTTGGTGGGTCACCATTACTACGGGTATGGATGAGGCCGAGATCACTTGGGAGTTCTTTGAGACAGCTTTCCGGAGGAAGTATTTGGGTCCGCGATACCTCGATGAGAGGAAGAGGGAGTTTATGGCATTGCTTCAGGGGAGTATGTCCGTGACAGATTATGAGATCCGGTTTGTCAGATTGAGTCAGTACGCACCTGAGCTTGTACCTACTGAGGTGGAGCGTTGTAACCGCTTCCGATATGGGCTGAGTGAAGAGATCAAGACGTATACTCTAGCTTCAGACTACACGGATTTTGATGTCTTGGTCGCGAGGGCCAAGGACTTAGAGCACAGTTTGAGTTTGACCAGGCAGTCAGGTGGATCTAGTTCGGGTAAGAGGTCCAGCAACTTTGATAGAGGTGATGCCAAGAGGCATCGGGACAACAGACATCATTATGACCATAGACGTGGTGGCGGTAACCACGGTAGGGGCCATCAGGGTCAGAGAGCTGGTGGGAAGTTGCCCACATGTGCTACTTGCGGGAGGAACCACACCGGTGAGTGTTGGGGAAATTTTCATTCTTGTTGGAGTTGTGGTGCTAGAGACCACATTAGGCGTAATTGTCCACATCATGTGGTACAGGCACCAGCTTAGGCTCCTGCTAGAGCCAATGACTTTCAGAGAGGCCGCGGGCGTAGTAGAGGTAACTTCCAGCCAAGGAACGATGGTCAGAGGAACATAGCACATGTAGTTGCAGTTCAGCCAGAGGGCGGAGGTCAGGCCAGAGTTTATGCTCAGCGCGGAGATCAGAATGACACCGATGTGATCGCAGGTAACTTCTCGATACAGTCTTTGGGTTTGCTTTCTTTGATTGACTCTGGGTCTACACATTCCTACATATTGAGTGAGCATGCACAGTCTTTGAACTTGCCTTGTGAAATGTTAGAGGTAGGAGTTAGTGTTACTAGTTCCTTTGGGGACACGGTAGTGGTTAGGAAGATGTACCGAAGGTGTCCGTTGATGGTTCAGGGGCATGTGTTTCCAGTGGATATGATGGAACTTCCTTTCTATGGTTTCGATGTGATTCTGGGTATGGATTGGCTCACGGAGCCTAGAGCTAGGATAGATTTTGAAACTAAGCGGATTTCTTTGAGGCTCACAGACGATTATGAGATTGTAGTGGTGGGTGAGAACGTGAAGTTCTTGTCCAATGTGGTTTCAGTACTAGAGGCTAAGAATTTAGTTGAGTTGGGGTGCGAAGCATACTTAGCGTATGTGATGAACCCTAACATGAGTGAGGTTAGACCTCAAGACATCCGGACAGTATGTGATTTTCCTAGTGTATTTTCGGAAGAATTGCCAGGGTTACCACCGGACAGAGAGGTAGATTTCAGCATTGAGACTTATTCTGATTCAGCTCCTGTTTCGATTGCTCCGTATCGTATGGCACCGAAAGAATTGAAAGAGTTGAAGACTCAGTTGCAAGAATTGACAGATAGAGGTTTCATTAGGCCTAGTTCTTCACCTTGGGGTGCACCAGTGTTGTTTGTGAAGAAGAAAGATGGAAGCATGAGAATGTGTATAGATTATAGGCAGTTAAATCGGTTGACAGTGAAGAACAAATATCCGTTGCCTAGAATTGACGACTTGTTTGATCAGTTGAGAGGAGCATCGGTCTTTTCGAAGATTGATTTGAGATCAGGTTATTACCAGCTAAAGGTAAGAGAGGTCGATGTACCGAAGGCAGCCTTTAGGACTAGGTATGAACATTATGAGTTTTTAGTCATGCCATTTGAGTTGACTAATGCACCGACTGCTTTCATGGATATGATGAATAGGATCTTTCATCAGTATCTAGATCAGTTTGTAGTTGTATTTATTGATGACATTTTGGTGTATTCGCGAACTGAAGAAGACCATGACCGACACTTGAGACTTGTTTTGAAGACTTTGCTAGATCATCAGTTGTATGCAAAGCTCAGCAAGTGTGAGTTCTGGATATGAGAGGTAGTCTTCTTAGGACATGTAGTGTCAGCCGATGGGATTAGAGTTGATCCGAAGAAGATTAAAGTCATTGTTGAGTGGAAGCAACCGAAGTCTGTGACAGAGGTACGTAGCTTCCTAGGCTTAGCCGGATACTATAGAAGATTTGTAGAGGGTTTCTCCAAGTTAGCCGCCCCTTTGACACAGTTACTTCAGAAGAGTGTTCAGTTTGAGTGGACAGATGCAAGACAGAGAGCCTTTGAGAAATTGAAAGAAGCTTTGACCCAAGCACCGATTTTGATCCAGCCTGAGTCCGGGAAGGACTATGTAGTTTACAGTGATGCTTCCTATGTAGGGCTAGGATGTGTTCTTATGCAAGACCGGAGAGTAGTGGCTTATGCCTCAAGACAGTTGAAGACCCATGAGCGCAACTATCTGACCCATGACATAGAGTTGGCTGCAGTTGTGTTTGCTCTGAAGATTTGGAGGCATTATTTGTACGGTGAGAAATGCACAGTGTACACCGATAACAAGAGTTTGAAATACATTATGACTCAGCGAGATTTGAATCTCAGACAGCGTAGGTGGTTAGAGCTGCTAAAAGACTATGATCTTACTATTGAGTACCATCCGGGTAAGGCCAATGTAGTGGCCGATGCATTGAGTAGGAAGGTGGACGTGGACTTGAGAGCTATGTTTGCTAGATTGAGTTTGTCCGGAGATGGCGGCTTGGTAGCCGAGCTTCAGGTTAGACCTACTCTAGGTCAGTTGATTCGAGAGAAACAGCTCTTAGATAGATCTTTGGCACCTCACGTGCAAGATATAGCCGAGGGTAGATCTTCAGACTACAGTTTCAGTACTGATGGGGTTTTGTGTTTCAAGGATAGAATAGTTGTGCCAGAAGACAGTGACTTGAGACGTACGATCTTGACTGAAGCCCACAGTAGTCCATTTGCTATGCATCCTGGAAGTACGAAGATGTACCGTGATTTGAAGAATGAGTATTTTTGGGTTGGCTTGAAAAGAGATGTAGCCGACTTTGTGAGTAAGTGCTTAGTGTGTCAGAGAGTGAAGGCGGAACATCAGGTTCCCTCAGGTTTGTTACAACCGTTGAGAATTCCGGAATGGAAGTGGGAGAACATCACCATGGATTTTGTTTCGGGTTTGCCTTTGACTCCTACGAAGAAGAACTCAGTTTGGGTGATAGTGGACCGTTTTACGAAGTGTGCTCACTTCTTGGCGGTCAACACTACTTACACTTTAGATAGATTGGTCGATTTGTATATTGGCGAGATTGTTAGACTGCATGGTGTGCCGAAGTCCATTGTATCAGATAGAGATCCGCGGTTTACTTCTAGATTTCGGGAGTGTCTGCATACAGCCTTGGGTACCCGTTTGAACTTCAGCACTTCTTATCATCCTCAGTCAGATGGTCAGTCAGAGAGGGTTATTCAAATCTTAGAGGATATGTTACGTTGTTGCATCATTGACTTTCAGGGTACTTGGGAGAAGCATTTGCCTCTAGTAGAGTTTGCGTACAATAATAGCTTTCAATCGAGCATTCAGATGGCTCCGTATGAGGCCTTGTATGGCCGGAAGTGTAGGACTCCAGTGTGTTGGGCCGAGGTAGGACAGAAATTGTTACCTATGCCGGATTTGCTCAAAGGGACAATTAACAAGGTGAAATTGATTTGTGATCGCTTGAAGGCTGCTTCAGATAGGCAGAAGTCCTATGCTGATTTGAAGATGAAGGAAGTTGAGTACTCAGTGGGTGAGAAGGTATTCTTGAAGGTGTCTCCGTGGAAGAAAGTGATGAGATTTGGCCGAAAAGGGAAGTTGAGTCCGAGGTACATAGGACCGTATGAGATTGTGAAGAGGGTTGGTCCCGTTGCTTATCAGTTGCGTTTGCCGTCCGATCTAGAGAAGATACACGATGTGTTCCATGTTTCGATGCTTCGTAAGTATAGGTCCGATCCATCACATGTTATGCCCGTGGAAGAAATTGAATTGAATCCGGATTTGACTTATGAGGAAGAACCCGTGGAGATCTTAGCTTCTGACAGTAAGGTGTTGAGGGGTAGATCGATTGAGTTAGTGAAGGTGCGGTGGCAACGTAGAGGTGTGGACGAGGCCACTTGGGAGAGGAAGGAGGATATGGAAAAGCAGTTTCCGTATCTCTTTCAGTCAGGTAATTTTGGGGACGAAATTCCTTAAGTGGGAGAGAGTTGTAACACCCGTGTTTTGGGGCTAGGAGTTAACCGGGTTCATGGTTCGAGTCAATAAAAATTTAATTAAAAATCAATTCAACCTAATTTGGGTCTAATTGAGCTTTGGGAAAAAGTGAAGGGACTAAGGTCGTAATTTTACCCAAAAGTTTTGAAAAGCAAGACCACTTTAATAAAAAGTTGTCTTCCTCCCCCTTTATCCCCTTTCCAACGTCTAAAGCCCCCAAACCCCCTACAAATCTCTTTCAAACCTAAAAAATTATTCCATTGGATTGCTACTTCGATTCAAGGTGTTTTTCAAAGGTAAATATGTTTTCTTAATCTCCCCTTTATCCTCTATCTATCTATGGTCTTGGATTTCAAAAATATGGGGTTTTGAAAATTAGGGTTTGTTTTAAAGGTTGGGTTTTTAAAGGGTTTTTCATCTTGTTTCACAAAATTAAGTTAGGGCTTTAGTTAATCATGTTAAAAGGTGTAACATATATCAATTTGGTTGAGTTTTGATGAAAATTCGTAGTATGGTCTTAGGGCAAATTTTAAGGTATTAAAACTTGGGTTTTTGGGAGGTTTAAGGTTGAAATTGAAGGGCTGTTGGTCTACCTATGTTATGAGGATGTTTTGGGATCATTTGAGAGTCATTTGGAGGTTTAGAAATGGAAATTTCAGCAAGGTTGTTGGGGAGCACGAAAATTGGCATTTTGGGGATTATGTGGATTGAGAATTTGTGGATTTTGGCTTGTGTTTGTAAAGTAAGTTAATGGTTGGGTTTTAACATTGAATTGTGAAGTAACGTATGTGTTTTGCTTGGCTAGAAACAAGAGGAGTCGTCGAAGAAGCTTTGGGACCGAATCCGGGTTCGTAGGAGTTTCGCTTGGTAGCTAAGGAAGGGCGGTGAGTGGTTTCAAAACTTGATTTAAAGTTTGGTTCGAGTATGTGTAATGTGTCTGTAAAGTGTGCTTGGTAGGCCACTTCCTTTTAACTCAAGTAGTTACATTTAGCCTTTGTTCTCTCTAATGCTAATGTGCTTGTTGACTATGCTCTTGTGCTTGTGGTTAATTGGTACTTGTATATTCATGAAATGTATATGTGTGTGATGAGCATGGAGTGTGGTTGATGATATAATGTGGTTATGATAATTAACACTAAATAAATTACCGGTTGTAAATGATCGATCATTAGGATTAGTGTGCACACAAATTGAGTCAAAACGTACGTGGCCTTGATGGCGTTAAGTCATCAAAAAGGAGTAAGGTGATGTAATATTCCACCGGAAGCTTTTATTTATTTCTACGGGATGATGAGTGGAATCCCATTCGTAGGTCATGTGGCGATGAGTGGAATCCCGCACATGCAAGGTCCGGTGATGAGTGAAATCCCACCGAGGTAAAGTGTTGTTGAGGTTTAAATCCGCACAATCGGGGTAATTTAAAGTGGCCAATTAATTTGTTCATATATTGTGATATGTGATGTGGATTTATGATTGTTGTTTATTGATGCTTGATGCTTAGTATGAAGTAAGATGCCATACTATGCCACTTGAAAGACTAGCTAGGTCTACTTGATCATATGCCCATGCTTGATGTATGTAGGATTAGGATTAACATGCTTGAACCCTGCATTGTTGATGTTTTTCGTTTTAGAGCACCCTCACTAAGCTATTAGCTTACGCTCTCAATGTTCAACAATGCAGATCATTAGCGTGGTGTTAGCTCGAGGCAAGGCAAGAAGGGCTTTCCAAGTTTTGTGGCTCAAGTACGGTTAAAAATTTCGTATTAGTTAGCAATGTGGCAATGGTTTTTGTATGAGCTTTATGTGACTCATTTGAATGTGGATGTTTGAGTTGTTTATGGATTGTAAAGCATGTGATACGATGATATATGTTGGTGTGTGATGGCATGCTTTAGATGCTTAGGTTGCCATGTGTATGAGTGCAAACCTCTTGTGATTGACTTGTGCCCTTGTGCACTTTTCATACTGTAGTTGGTGCTTTAACTGTAATTCTATAGTAAATGACAGGTTCTGAATTATTTGGAGGAACTAATTATGTATGACTTTTTGTGATGTTTATGCCCAAATTATTATTGTTAGGGGTTTTTCAAGGGGAATCCTTTGTATCTTTCCGCGGTTTATGGAAGTAATGATGGTATTTTCAAGAGAAATCTATGGAAACAAATGCATGAGGTGAGCTTAATGATAGGTTCTTTCCCTTGGCTCCATAGGGGAGATTTCAATATTATTGTCTCTTTGTTAGAGGACTCTAATTCTACTGATCTGTCATTTTCTACTATTTAGAAGAGGAAATTTCAAGAGTGCTTAGATACTCTTGAATTGGAGGATCATCCATTCGGTGGTCTTACATTCACTTGGTCCAATCACCATGAGAACACTTTCTTAGCTCGTAAGTTAGATAGAGTGCTTATGAATCCTTCTTGAAGTATTAGCTTTCAAGATTTTCATGTTGAATTTCAAGCACCTGGAGTTTCTGATCACTATCTTGTTGTAACTTGGTTGATGAAAGAAGCTCATGTTGGACAACCAAAACCATTTATGTTTTTTTAATTTTTGGACATTGCACCCAACGTTTTTGGATGTTGTGGGAACATCTTAAGTGGAGGAGGCTGGTGGTAGTCCTATGCATAAATTATTTTTTAAATTGAAAAGACTTAAGGCCTCTTTGAAGACACTAAATAAGGAGCATTATGCGCAGATCTCTGGCTGAGTTAAAAAGAAAATTGGGAAATTGGAGAAGCATCAACTTCTTAACCTTTCTATGGATGGTAAACTTGTTGGTATACAAGCTGAAAAGGTGTTACATGTTGAATTACAAAACTTAGAGAAAGCATGGACTCTTTTTTATTGACAAAAGGCTAAGACTCAATGGTTAGAAGAGGGAGATTAGGGGTCTAAATTTTTTCATGCTTTTGTCGCTGCCAAGAGGAAGGAAGGTACCATTAGATTTCTTAAGGATGCAGAGGGGAATCAACTTGCGACTTTTGATCAAATGTTCGTTGAGGCTATGAGGAAATTTTACAGTATGAGTTCCCTGAATAGGCTAAGATCGGTCTAATTGTTGGTGTTACTGATAAGAAGATTAAGAAGGCTATTTTTTATCAGGGCAATGATAAAGCTCATGTCCTTGATGGGTATTTTGCTGGGTTTTTCAAAGCTGCATGGCCCGTTGTGGGGCTTGATTTTTTATGTGCAATGAGATTTTTCTTTGAAACCTCTTTTTTGCTTCATGTTTTCAACTCCATATTAGTTACTTTGGTACCTAAATTTTTTAATGCTTGTATGGTGAGGGATTTTAGGCCAATTTCATGTTGCTCGGTGATATATAAAACCGTCACTCGAATTCTTGCTAATAAGCTCACTGCTTTCTTTTCTGACATGATTTCTCCCAATCAGTCAGTTTTTGTTCAAGGCCGTAGTACTATTAACAATACTCTCTTAGCCCAGAAACTTGTTAGGGGCTATTCTAGCAACTCTTTTTCTCTTAGAAGTGTTATCAAGGTTAATTTATATAAGGTATTTGACTCCCTGAATTGGGACTTTGTTTTGGATGTTCTCTAAGCTATGAGGCTCCTTGGGAAATTTGTGGGTTGGATCAGAGTAAGTATCACTACTCCTAAGTATTTCATTTCTCTTAATAGGATCTTAGTGGGTTATTTTAAGGGTGCTCGTGATATTAGACAAGGCGACCCTTTTTCTCCTTATATATTTGTCTTAGCCATGAACATTATGTCTAAAGTTCTTAACTTGGCTGCTGCTTGAGGTTTGTTTCAATATCATCCTAAGTGCAAGAATATCGGGTTGACTTACTTCTGCTTTGCCGATGATTTGTTAATCTTCAGCAAGGGTACCTTCGCTCCATTATTGTGATTCAATGTGCCTTAGACAAGTTTTATGAGCTCTCGAAATTAAAACTCAATGTTAACAAGATTGAATTGTTTACTTCTGGGTCTCTAGTGAGCAATTGCATGTCATCACAAGTATATCTGGTTTCAAACATGGTACTTTACCCGTTAGCTATCTTGGGGTGCTTTTGGTGACTATAAAATTGAGTGATAAGGACTGCCAGTCGCTCTTGTCGAAAATTCAAGTTAGACTTGGTACTTGGGCATCAAATAATCTTAGTTATGCTGGGAAATTACAATTGATTCAATTTGTCTTTTTTAGTATCACTAATTTCTGGTGTAGGCATTTGCTATTGTCTAAGTCAGTGTTGAAAAGAATTGAGAAATTGTGTTTGTGATTTTTTTGGAAGGGTCAAGATTTTTCTGCTTTTGGTATTCATGTGAGTTGGGAGCAGAGAATCTGAGAGAGGACTGGGGCTTAGGAGATTACATTTATGGAACAAAGCTTGTATGATGTATTTGATCAAGCACATTTTGGCTAGGAATGAATCATTGTGAATGGCCTGGATTCATTCTTATGTGTTAAAATGTGCGGATTTCTAGCAGGCGCAACCTAAAGGAACCATTAGCTTTTAAAATTGAGGGAGGAGGTTGTTGGTTTTTATTCCTCAGTTTCTGCTTATGAAAAAGTGTCTGCTTGTTTGATTTGGTATGAGATAAGAGTGATGGTGTCGAAAGTGTTGTGGTAAAAGCTAGTTTGGTTCTCTTTAAATGTACCTAAACATGTGCTTATTTCCTGAATGGTCATTCTAAACAGATTACTAACTAGAGATCGATTGTTGCGGATGAGAATTGATGTCGATGCTAGTTGTGTGTTATGTGGGGATGGAGTAGAGTCACATAATCACTTATTTTTTATTGCAATATTTCTCAAGATTTATAGAAAGTTGTCCTAAGTATGTGCAACTTACATAGGAGTATAAGCGATTGGGAACAAGAACTTGCTTAGGCGTGTACTAAGCTTCGAGAGAAGTCTTTTCTTGTTTACATTCTCAAAGTTACTCGACATGCTTGCATATACCTTGTTTGGGAGGAAAGAAATCTTAAATTTTTTTGTAATCGAAGTAGGAGTATTAATGATATTTTGAGTGTAATTATAGATATTGTTCAGATTAAACTTCATGTCAGGAATTTTGTTAGAGAATATCATGTTAATAAAGATCTTTATGTTAAATGGGACATTCTTGTATAGATGGGTGGGATTTACTGTATAGATTTTTACTGTACAGTATAGTGCTGTGTATTGTAGCAGTTTTTTGCTTCTTTTGGATATAATACAAAAATAGCTTATCCAAAAAAATAATAGCATTTGTTATTGTGAATGTTATTAGGGCGGGATTCACGAGAATTTGTTCCACTTCGCAATTAATTGAATTTTAAAGAGTACAAATTTTAGGGTGGTGAGGCGAAAATGAAGACAAAAATTAAATTCGTAATAGGTGATGGATGCATGCATGGGTATGATCTTATATCTGCCCTGTATCATCTTCACCCACCAGTATACATAATAAGTATATTTTAAAAGTAAACATTTAAAAAAATATTCATCAGTCCACCCAATTTTAAATAGAGTCTCAAACTCAATTTCTTCAATTTTTCACTTTATCTCTTTTATAACAAACCCTAAAATTACTCGTTATTGTCAAACTTCTTCAATTTCTCATTTTATCTCTTTTACATAAAACTCTAAAATTACACATCATTAACCTATGTCCTAACTCGCAAGCCCATACTTTATCCCCCATAATATTATTTCCTCCAATCTACGAGATTCATCTATAACAGTTATATATGGTATTTTATCTATAGTATTATATAAGCGAAATTGGCTTACAGGGAAGGAGCAACTCAATATCTTTACAGATGAGAGATGGGCTATGAATTGTTGTATTTTGTTGTTGTTCTTATATCTAGTTGTGGTTTACTCTTTTTTTTCATTTAAGGTTCGGGAAGTTTAATGAGGCACATAACTTAAGTTAAAGGTTCCTTATGACCTTTATTTTAATATAATCGTATTTGTTGAGTAAAAAATTATTATCCATAGTAATTGAATGTTAGTTGTTGAGTTATATTTATTTAACTAATACATATAAATATATTATATGAAGTGGGTAGGTATAACAGAGATTAAGTGAGTCTCATGATCCACATGGGTTTAGAGTAAAGATATTGTCACATTGTAGAATTGGTTTTCAGTTTTGTACCTACAACAAATCGCGAGATGGGTAAGAATATAAATATTATTGGTAAGAACCTTTGTAATTGCCAGTCCAAATGACATCCCTAATTGTAGTACGTTCGTATAGGGCATTGGTTTAGTATAGTTGACATTGGGTTTCAAGTTCGATATTAGGTAATTCGTTCCTTTCCCATAAAAAGGGTTTGTACCTCCTTACCACTTTAACATTTGAATAAGGCTTAACTATAAAATAGGTGCCCAAATTATATCATTTTTTGTAATAGTTGCATAAACTATTTTTTAGCTGAAATAGGTGCCTAATTTTTTTTGTCTGAAATAGGTGCCTAATGTTTCATTCGGCTACTGTTTTAAGGTAATGTCGTTAAAAAAATTTTAACATCCAATCAGAAATTGACACGTGTTTTTATTTTATTTTTTAATTTCTTTTTTTCAAAAACAATGATAAAAAGGAAATATTTTTTAAAAAAATATATAAAACTTCTCAAAATTTTAAAAACAGTCCTAAAATCCCTAAAGCCCCAAACTCCAAACCTTAAAATTGACGTCAATATCGGCGTCGGTAGCCTCGTCAGACCTCACCACCTCCGTCGCCGGAGTCTCCTGCCCATTTCCCCCAACCACCCATCGCCGGTAACCGGCAAAAGGTGTATCGATCGGATGTCAAACAATTGGAGTCTTTCGCGTTCGTCATTTGTCGTCCGATTGACACGCCCCCTGCTGGTTACCGGCAATGGGTGGTTGGGAGAAGTGGGCGAGAGACTTTGGCGACGGTGTTGGTGAGGTCCAGCGAGGCTACCTGCGCTGATAGTGGCGTCAATGTTAGATTTTGGGGCTTTAGGGATGTTGGGACTGTTTTTTAATTTTAAAAAATTTTGGGTATTTTTTATTTTTCAATTTGTTTATGAACATAAAAAAATAAAAGTCATGTGTCAAGCTATAATTGGGGGATGAAATTTTTTTAACAGATTAGCTTTCAAACGGGCAAAAATAAAACGTTGAGCACAGGGACGGACCCAGGACTTTAGGTTAGGGGGGCGAACCTATAAATTTTTAGGGGGGCGAACTTATAAAGGTTTAGTGGGGGCGAAAATAGATTTTTAATAGAAAATACGTAGAAAAATTATAAAATTTTTCTAAATTGTATATGATTTTCAAAATTTTAGGGGGGGCGGTTGCACCCACCAGCACCCCCCTCGGTCCATCCCTGGTTGAGCACATATTTCAGCTAAAAAATAGTTTAAGCAGATATTACAAAAAAAATAGTATAGTTTAGGCACATATTTTATAGTTAAGCCTTTTGTAACCCCCTCGTCCCGGTCTGGCCGGATGACCGGTCCGAGTGAGCTACACGGGGAAAACCGAGTGAAAACTCCCTAAGGAACTCTCCCTCGGTTAGCAACCCTATATTTTTTTTTCATTTTAATCTTGTCTAGATGAAAATTACATCCTAAGTGATCATACAGCAGAACGATATTTACGAAGCAATCAATCGAACCCAAACTAACACTTAAAAGCCCATGTTTAAAGTTAAACTGCAGGCGGTATCGATACCCTTAAGGGGGTATCGATACCCCTTTGACTAGGTCAACAGGGTTTGGTCAACCTGAGGAGACAGTATCGATACCTCCCTCATGGGTATCGATACCCTCTCCAAAAGTTGACTTCCCACGGTCAAAGCTAAGACATCGGTATCGATACCCTAGAGGCCAGTATCGATACCGAAATCGACAGTGGCTCCAGTGGCCAAAAAGGTATCGATACTCTCCTCGAGTATCGATACACGAGGCCTGAAACCAAAGAGGCAGTATCGATACCAAACCAACGGTATCGATACCCCATCTACGAATCTGCAGGTTTGAGCTGATTTAGAGCACAAGGAGGCCCCTAAATCCCTCTAACACATCAACCAACACACTAACATCAATCCCTAAGGCAAACCAACCATAAAAGCATACATATTTAAGCCAAGGGAGCCAATCAAACATGGATTAAAGCATTCATACATAGCATTCTAATTAAAGAGCAATTCATGCATATATGGACATACAAGCATTACATGGAACTCAAAGGCCATAAAGGGCACAAGGAAAGCACGTGAGGTTTGCACCATGACAAGGCAATCTAAACATCTAAAGGCATGCCACCATACCCAAACATTCATCATAGCATTCATGCATTACAAACCATAATCAATCCAAAGCATAAACACAAGGCATTAACAACATGTGGCCAACACAAAGGAGTCTAGATACAAGCTCCTAAAACACGTAGCATTTCCCATTGCTAGACTACTACATTATTTAATAAACCATACTTGAGCAATTACCATATGCTTGGACGCCCTTTTCTTGCTCCTTGCTAACTCCAAGCTAAAGATCTGCATTGTCGGAAAAAGGAGAGCGTAAGCATAAAGCTTAGTGAGCGGAGCTCTAAAACATAACTACGACAATGCAGGGTTCAAAGCTTTCTTTTAAAAATAAAGGTCAACGCATACAACTCATCCAACTACCTAATCCTTCTACTAACATCCGAGTTCAACCAAGGGTCAACACTATAGGCATTTATCATAGCATTACACTTCATGGTATGCATAAAGGCATGATTCTAAATTTAAAGCAACGTCATAATGAGTATGATATAGTGAGGTACAACATGAACATTACATGGCATGCACAAGCATAACCAAAACACACACGGTGGGACTACACATCACCGTTTCGACTAGTAGTTTTCCAATGGGACTACACATCAAAGTACTCTTCTACTAGTCACTACCGGTGGAACTACACATCACCGGAGTCTTATACCATTCGCTACCGGCGGGACTACACATCACCGGAGCAACGACAACCATCACGTGAGGTTCGACACCAACCATGCAACACGATGCACAATTACTACCATACGACATGTACTCACTATATCATGCACAACCAAATCAAGAAGTAACAAAATCCACAATTAGGCATCACTTACTACTTGGAATCTTACCAAACCACAAATGGTCTTACTCACCATTTTCGTGCACAACTTGCACCAACTTACTCACACCTTACAAGGCATATCAACATCCACATTATTACCATCATACATGAGCAACGATATAATGAATAGCAACAAGCTTCTTCCCAAAGTATTGGAATTTCATACATAACTAAATATCATTTCAAGCAATGAAAAACAAATGGTAAAAGGAGAAATTAAAGAGGCAATTCACAACAACTTACTCTTGAGTTTAGTTTTACTTTCAAGCCAAATCTAAATTCTTTCAAAACCATCTTTGAACCAAAACCTTACTTGAAAACATTTTCACCTCCACATGCTAGAACCAACCTTTGAAATCAATTTAAAACATTAACCACTCACCTCATTTCCTTAAGCAAACAAGCAAAGCCGAAACAAGCCTCCTCACTTCCGGATTCGATCCCAAAGCTTTACCAACGCAAATCCTTGCTTCTCATCGCCTCAACACAAGTAAATTAACCTCAAATCAGTCCACAAACAATATAGCAAACCCGAAATACAAATTCAAACTTCAAACACTTATTCTTCGAACCAAGAACAACCCCAAAAAGCCATTTCCGAGCAGCCCTTTAGCACAGTCCAAAACCGATGATTCCAACTCTTTTAACACACCTAATAGCTTCCAAAACAACCCCTAACTATCATACAACCATCAGCCCTCACTTTCCAACATAAAACAGCCCTAAAACTCACTTCTAAACCCTCCTAAGACCCCATTGAAACACAAATCCGAAAATCATTACAAAACCTTGTAAAAATTTGGTACGTTGGACCCTTTGGACAACAAATGACTCATCTAACATCACCAAATCAAAAGCTCAACTTAAAGTTAACAAAGTTAACATTTTTAATTCAAAACTCAAAAACCTCAAAATACAAAATCAAGGGTTTTAATGAAAACTAAAGGTATAGACATGTAGAGGAAAGTGAGGACAAGTTAGAAACGTTTTTACCTTTCAAAAATCACCAATGATAAATGTGTATGGTGATGGAATAGTAGAGAGGGTGAGGGGGGCTCTATTTCACGTTGGTGGAGAAGAAGATGAATAGGGGAGTTGGGTTTTCTCATTTTAATTGTTTTGTTTCATCTTAAAGGTCAAAAGGCCATTTTGCCCTTAATGAAGGGAGACATTTACAAGGGTGGGAATCCATGACTATTGGGTTTAAATCAAAATAGGCCCAACACAATTTATTTTGAAAGCAAAACCCGAACATTGTTTTTAATTATAAAATCGAGCCCAAATAATATTAAAATATTATTTTCACCCGACCCCTAAACCCGGGTGTTACACCTTTAAATAATTAATATTTAGTTTCGCCACCTGTACTTTCCTTCCATAAAATAGGTTACCTCACTCCATTTAATTTTTTATTGTAGAAGTTCACACGAAAACTTGCCCCGCGATAGTAGGGGTGTTCATTGTCGGATATCGGATCGGATCCGATCCGGTTTTTTCGGATATCCGGGTTTTCGGATCGACAAAATAGTGATCCGTATCCGATCCGGAAAAAATCGGATATCCGGTTTTTCGGATACCGGATAATCGGATCGGATATTCGGATATCCGATTATCCGAACATATAATTTGATTCAACTATTTTTTCGAATTTGAAGGTCGTATTTATGAAAATTTCGGAATTTCGAATATAACAAACAACAAATTGTTAAATATAACAAGATTCACATCTATGAAATATTCGATTTTTTAAATTTTCGGACATAACAAGCATCAAATTGTTAAATATAACAAGATTAATAATTAAAAAATATTAGATATTCAGATTTTCGGGTTTTCGGATAATCCGAAACTTGTAATATTGTGATCCGTATCCGATCCGGAAAATCTATAATCGGATCGGATATCCGATCCGAAAATAAAAATCGGATCGGATATCCGAATTTTCGGATCGGATCAACGGATAATCGGATCGGATCGGTCGGATCGGATATTTTTGAACACCCCTAGATATTAGTATATATTAAATTCAATTTTTAAATAAAAATTATAGAAAGATTTGAAAAACTAAAATATAGGAGAAATTCAAAAGAAAATCTCAATATGCCAAGTTCTTAAATGCCATGTGGATTTTTCTTTAAAAAATAGAGTGGATTAATGTATTTCATGAAAGAAATTTAGGTGTCAAACTGAACTAAAATATTCCCCGAGTACCAAAATGATGATAAGGTATAATTTCAAGGATTAATAATAATAATAATAATAATAATAATAATAATAATAATAATAAGTATAAGTACAATGGAGCAGTTGCAGGAAATGGAGCAGTTGCAATGCTAAACATAAATCATGCTGTTGTAGTTTAGTGATTCAAGGCGAACAAACATTACCATACGATACAAATGTCAACTAGCTAACATAAAAGAATTGTTTTATCATAAGCGATAATTAAATGGCCATAAAGGTTCAATTAATATTTAATTTTGTTTAATCTTCAGTAATTAAATGGTCATAAATGTTCAATTAATATTTAATTTCTAGTTGAATATTAAGAATATTCTTAGTGAAAAAGGAATGTTACTATTTTAGTAGATTCAAATTCGAGCAGTTTTAGTTGTCAAGTGTACATGAATTTATCAAGGATGAAAAATAAAACAGATAATATCATAAGACCACGTTACAAATACTCAAAAAATAAATAAACATTTATTCGCTAGTAGAAAACTTTTCCTTCTCCATAATCAACCGATCGATTTAAGACATAGACTTACACGTATAGAATTTTCATTTCTGATTCGACTACAAAATTATATTTAAAAATCGTTTTGATTTATATTGGTTAAGTTTAGTTTGATTGACATTGTCGGTACAAAACACACGTAAAATTAAATATTTTTAAATGTGTAATGTTTTTAAATTTATAGATGGAGAAGAATTTGTGTATTATATGCACTGTATCAAATTAAATATTAAAAAAATTAATTATAAAAGATAATCCAAATATTCATGGATGTAATCATATTCTTCTTTAAAAAATACCATGAAATTACTAATCCAAATCTGCAGCACAGATGGCCACTTTGCGTTATAAGGACAAAAAAATCCAAGTGCTTGTAAAATCATTTACTTTAATTAATACAAATAATTTTATACTAAATTTTATGATTTTTCATTATTTATTTGGATTAAACAAAAGAAATTAGGAGCTTTTCTACAAATGGAAATAAATAAGGGAGGAGTACAAATTGAAAGAAAGTACGCAATCCCACTGACCACTAAAACAAAGTGTTAGGACACTACAGGTTTGGATCGATTTGTTTCGGATGATTATGATATGGCGGCAGTTTGAAGAATCAAATTCATGTAATTAACTATTTGTTCGTTTTCATTGTATGTTATAAAAATTAAAAAATATATAAAACAATTCAATTAATTTTTTAATTATGTTATACAGTAGTTGATGCATATGGATGATGGCTCCTATAGGGAGCATATGCATCCCATTTTTAGGGAAAATTTTAAAATATATTGTAATTTGTAAATAAAAAAATATTTGCATACCCGTTTTTAAGAAAGAAAAAATGTGTAATAAAATTTTAGACCCATTTTTTAGATCCTGCATCCGCCTGATTTTATAATAAATTTTTTAAATTTGAAAGATTATTAACCACAATAATGTTTTATTCATAACTGCTTATGATTTTACGCATAATTTATGGTGATCGTGTAAGAACAAATAACTACCAGACAAAAGGGAGAAAAGTCATATCAAATACGGGCAGCGGGAAGCATGCAAATATGAAATAACCATTCCCGTAGGAGTTCCGCCCGCCCCCCGCCCCAAAAAAACAAAAAAACTACTGTATAAAGATAAAATTAACACCATTACATCATAATATTACTAAATTAACACTCAAAATTCTATATTTTTAAAACTAGCACTATTACCATGAATTCGTCGTAGAAGCATGACGAGTTCAAATAAAATATTATTTTTTTAAAAAAATTTGAAACTCGTCGTAGAACCACGGCAAGTTTCAAACATTTTCAATTTTTTTCTTCGTGTTTTAACTTAATTAATTACATTAATAGATGGTTAGTAAATCCTAATTGGAACTTGTTGTGCATGCTAGGTGAGTTTAATCATTTTTTTCATTTCCGTCCTTTAGTAAAAAAGTTATATTTTAAAAAATTTAATTGAAACTCGCCCCGCATACACGGGAAGTTCCAATTAGGATTTGTTAATTATTCATTAATACGATTAATTAAGTTAAAACACAAAAATTAATTTTTTTTTTGAAACTTGCAGTGGTTCTACGGCGAGTTTTAAAAAATAATAAAAATAAACTTTTATTTGAACTCGCCATACTTCTACGAAAAGTTCGTTGTAATAGAACTAGTCCAGGAAATATAGAATTTTGGGTCCTACTTTAATAAAAATATGACATATTGGTCTTAGATTTATCTTTACCCCCTCTTTATTTATTTTGTTTATTTTAATGGGTAAATTATCCTCATATACCACTAAATTATTGACGGAAAAATAAAGGAGATGAGAATGAGTGAGAAGTGATTTAAATTTGGGTGCCATAGGTGTAGAGATAAGAATGAGAAGAGAAATTCAAATGTGGAAGTGTACCTAAACTGTTAATAAGCTCTCATACTTGGTTAATGGTCGATAATATGTTATACATTAATTAAATTACAGTTAATGCAATATATTTTTTGAATTAAGAACAAATTTAAAATGAAATGAACTTAGAACCTAACAAGTGATTCCAGTAAAAAAATGATAATTTTAATTTTAGGAGACTTCGGTTCGAGCAACCTTTTCTATAAGACGTGTGTGTCTTATGGCCTTATCAAAGGATTTAAAAATAATATAAACAAATTATACTACCTTATAATCACCTCAAGATTATTAAAAAAAAAAAGGAAAATTGAACCTAAGACATTTAACCACTAAACCATGCTAAATGTTTATCTTACAGTTGACGAAATTTTTTTTATATTTAGAGACGAATTCAGATATAAAATTGAGAGACAAAATATAAATATTTGAAAGTGGGAGGAGACAAATTCATAAATAATCTAATTTTAAAAAATATATATATAGAATGACAAAGGTATAATTTTTTTTTTTTGCCACTGTTTATATTATACTCTATTTGATGTAGTTTTTTTTTTTTGTATTTTTAAACTAAAATCAATAACTTTCATTTCTGTAAATATATATATTTATTAAATTAAAATTGTTAACTCAATTAATAATTTTATATTTTTATATAAACCTACTTTCAACTTTCAAGCGGTGGCAATGGTACCTAAACTTCGAAATATTCTGGAGATGACACATTTAAATTGAGGCAGCAAATGACCACGAATGCTAGAAAAGGAAGCAAAAGAGCGATTATTTTCAGTAAGATGAAACACAAAAATTCTTAAGTAATATTAAGGGTTTGAATTTTAATATTGTGATGAAATAAATTATGTTAGAAAAATTGACCTATAATAAACATCTACAATATTAATCCGAATTAATCAACTAATAAATTAAAGGATAAATTACTCTAGTGACCACTGAATTTTAGGGGCGTACCTATTTTGACCACCTAACTATCGAACTCGTCAATCAGACCACCAAACTTATTAAATTGACCTATTTTGACCACCGCCGTTAAAAAACTAACAGAATGGTGACGGCAGGGTGACGTGGTGGCAGGTAACGAAAATTTGTAAAATTACACATTTAGTCTTTGTTATTTACCTATTATATCAATTTGATCCTAATTTTAATTTAATTAAATAAAATTAACGAACCAATCAAATGACGACATGTGTCCCATTTATTTTTAAGTTTTAATTTATTTAATTTAATATATTTAATTAACCAACCAGATGGTGACACATGTCACACCATCTGATTGGACGTAAAGAATTGGAAGAAATAAAATAGAAAAGAGTTTGCTCTCTCAAGGATTGACGAGTTCGATAGTTTGGTGGTTAAAATAAGTATGCTCTTAAAGTTCGGTGGTCACTGGAATAGTTTACCCTAAATTAAATACATATGGTTTAAAGAGAGAAAGATTGTGAATTAAACAATAGGTTTGGTAAAAAAGGCCCAAGGTATATTATCAGACATCAGTGCTTCACTTGGATTGGGTTGGTTTTTACATGGGTTATGCACGACTATTTTCCATGAAAACCCTGCCTCCAAATTGCTACTAATTATTTAATTAATTTATTTGAAAATTTTCATGGTGATTCACATATTCCTAATTGAGATTGCGCTTTAGTATCTCGAACGGGTAAATTTTGGTGCGATAGTTTGAGGTTTAATATAAAATTTTAAAGTTTTCAGAGGTCCAATCAAAATTACTGAAAATTTTGAGGTTTTAATAAGATTTTTTTTGAAAAAAAATGAGAGTAATTAAAATTTTAATTTTTTTGAGAGATTTAATAATTTTTTTATCAATATGTAGAACTTAATTAAAAATATTTAATAAATTTAAGTTTTAATGAAAATTTCTAACAAATTTGAAGGAGTTTAAATAAAAATTTAAAATATTTTAGTAGATTAATTTAAATTTCCTCAAATCTATTGTTTGGAGTTGTCAAACTTCTGATTTTTTTTTTAATATGCTGGTCGATGCAATGGTAACATCTGTTTAACTTTTTAAGTATTTTTAAAGACGGCACACACTGACATTACTGGTACTCGAACCCGGGTCCCAAAGGATGATAAATATCTACCTTTGCCACCAGGACACAAGGAGATGAGTTTGATTATTATTTTAGGCACAAACCAAATATGTAATATATGAAAATTTGAGATCTCTTCCCATTCCTCCTTAGCATCACAACATTTGGGCGTGTGACAGAGATAAATGGTTACAAATTAACCCATCTGGCATAATACACTTACTAGGCATCATTAATCATATTCTCGTAAAACAACTATACAAACTCTTTTTTCACTCAAGAAAATCCAAACCCGACCCATTCGGCATCAGTTGCGAGTCGGGGCGACGACCTAAAAGACGAAAAGGATGAAGCCGGAGAGCTGTAGAATGGCGAAACTGACCTCCGGCTTGACACCGACCACCGCGATCGTGTCTCGAGGTCCGGGACATAATCGGGTTCGGGTTTGAGTTTTTGGGACCTCTTCTTGCTTCCTATTCGCCTAAGCAGTGGTGCAGGGAAGCACCCGGGTGAAACACATTCGGGTCGGAGGCGGGTAGGTTGATTGAACCGGAAACTCTCGGATCGGGCACGTGGGGTGGACCTAAAAGAGTGAGTTCGGGGCTCGGGAGATTGGATGTAGTAGGATCCAGCTGGTGGGGGTTTAAGCTTTTGCTGGGGAGGTCCGGGCGGAGGACTCGGCAATGAACGTGGGTTTATAAAAGGCGACGCGGGTGGTGGCAACTGCGGCGGCGGCTGCCTCTGTTTCAGTTGGTGTTGTTGGAGCTTGGGAACACCGGGTCGGATCTCCCACTTAAAAGGAACAGCTCCGGGCTTTCTGCAGGAATCATCGATTGCCATTTCTTTAACAGAAAAACAAATACTAAGTCAGAAAACAACTGATCGTAAAACAAAGCAGTTTCACTGTCTGGAGTGAGTCGAGGTCTATAATGTATATGTATATATATATATATGTGTGTGTGTGAGAGAGAGAGAGAGAGAGAGATTAGTCTTGGCGGGATTAAAGGCGTGAAGGTGGGGCTGGTGGGGTACATGTAGATGTTGTTGGGTCCATTGACCTATTGGTTCAGTAGATGACAAGCCATAGTTCCAATTTTCAATCATAATAAAAACGATTTAAAAAGGAAAAAAAGAAGAGAAGAGAATGAATGAGGAAGAAGATTCAAACATCCGTCACTTCTTGGGAAATCAGGGAATGTGTTTTTCCTTTGATTCGGGATTTTGAATGGTAAAACCGAATCTGAGTTCATAATGAAGTGTGGAAAATATTGGATACTAAAAAAATAAATGTGGAATATAAATATTTCAAAATTTGAAATGGGATTATATATTTAGGCTCTTCAGAAGCAGACACAATCATGAAGAGGTGCACTGAGATACATTCAAAATATATTTGGATTTGTGATGATAGGCTATGATGCCTGTGGCAAACGGTAGGATTGGGGTATTCTTTCTTCCCCTGTTTTTGACCTAACCAGTTTTAAATGGCTCTAATGAGAAACAAACTCATTGCTTTGAGTCTCAACATTATGATGTGTGACAGTAAAATTAATTTGGTCCCATTCACGCTTAAATTCCCTATACAAAAATAAACATTGTCGTTTTAGCACGAGGCAGCATGCAAGCAAGAACTCAATTAGGGTGATAAAGTTATTAAATTTTGAATTTCAAACCTTAATATTTATAATCTTTTTTTCTGTCAAAGATAAAGGATTGGCTTTAGCTATAGAGTATATAGATAAGTTAAAAGAGAGATCAAACTTAAGATTACAAACCCCATGTTGGGGGTGACAAGAGATTCAAAAAGGATGGGCCCATCCATTTGGCGTGAATAGGCAGATGAACAGAGTTTGAAAAACCCATTATGTTAAAATCTCTCCTTTTTGTCTTGGAAAGCCCCTGCACCCCACTCTAGGTTGTCCCGCTAGGCGCTAACTGTGAAAGGAGAACACGGGTGTGGACTCCATGCTTCAGGCGATTGAGCAAATATAAGAAAGAATCACACCAAATCAGCAATAAAACAATACAGTGTTGCCAGAATGTAATTGAAGATGAAAACTGGTGTCTTTGGTGAAACCCTGCAGGCCTGCATTTAAAAACATAAGGTATTCAGGTAAGATAACCTTTCAGATTAGGAACTAAATTGGACTTTAAACTGTGAACCGAAGAAAATTGGTGAAGAAAGATGTCTACCATCTTTTGGAATTCAACCCATTCACTTTTACACCTCTCGGAATTACTGGTCATTAAAATTCTAGAACGTGAACGGCAGGATTCGAACCTGCGCGGGCAAAGCCCACATGATTTCTAGTCATGCCCGATAACCACTCCGGCACGCCCACAACTGCGTTTCACAAACTCTCAGTTTTAATTTTACAATCAGTAATTTACTTTTCTGGTATTAGCTCGAGTGGCTAGAGCTATTAACTATCTGAATGCAAGTATTCTACTTCCTCAGTAGAATAGCTCGAGAATTTAATAAAGCATTTCCGGTTTGAATGGTCAAATTAGAATAAATTGTTAAATACAGTAATGGTTATTGCCTCATCCGTTTGCTTCACTAACCTTCTTTCCTATGTTGCATCACAAGAAGATTAAGGACTAATGGCGTAATTTTTTTATTTTTCTTTGTTTGTTTACTTACCATTTATGAATATATGTGTTCGTGAATGCTAGACCAACGTGTTGATGAATATATAAACTAATATATTTACGAACACTAAACAAACTGAACACGAACATCTTAAAAAATAAATGAACAAAATACGAACACAATATTAAAATTTTAAATGAACATGAATCAAATATGAACACCTAAAAAATTAAACAAGCGAACACAAACACATCTTTATTCGTTCAGGTCCAATTCATTTACACCCCTAAATACACATGTTGCGTTAACTTGACTTTCACAAAGGGTGTGTAAGTTTTAGGAGTTTAAGTTTTAGTGTAACCCCCTCGTCCCGGTCTAGCCGGATGACCGGTCCGAGTGGGCCACACGGGAAAAACTGAGTGAAACCCGTTAAGGTTTCCTTCGGTTAGCAACCCTATATATATATTTTTTTCTTTTTATTTTAATCTTGTCTAGAGGATAGTTAAGTCCTAAGTGATCATGACAGCGGAAAAACATTCAAAGA
Organism: Hibiscus tridactylites; assembly: GCA_958450335.1. Lineage (NCBI taxonomy): Eukaryota > Viridiplantae > Streptophyta > Magnoliopsida > Malvales > Malvaceae > Hibiscus > Hibiscus tridactylites. The sequence continues at coordinate 82,150,773 of OY288275.1, read as the reverse complement.
GAATCACATTCGAACCACGGCCATGCATAAACAATCCATTTTTAAGCTTACAGGGCAGACAGTATCGGTACCCTAACTATGGGTATCGATACGCCCTGATTAGGTCAACCCAAGGAGTCAACTCCGGGAAGACCGTATCGATACAGCCCTTGAGCGTATCGATACGCCCTTCTCGGTCAACCCTTCTTGGTCAACATAGTAGACACGTACCGATACTCGTGCACCCTGATAAGTATTTATTTTAGTTATGTTTTTAGTCCTTATTTTTATCGAATATATGTTTGAAGGACTTAATTGGGCTGTTTTTATGTTGTTCTCGTGCAGGTTACGTAATGCTGGAAATAAGTTGGAATGCTGCAGAAAATACTGGAGTCGTGGGCAGATTCATGGGCATGAACCAGGGCATGAATGCTGACTGGGCGCCACGTCAGCATCTTCTAGAAGATGACGTCAGCAACCCTGATAACTTATCAGTCCACTTATCAAGATAGCTTATCATCCGATTTTTATCTTAAAATTCAAAACTTGGATATTTATCTTATGTAATTTTATTTAAATTTTTTAGGATTTATCATCTTAGGTTCTTAGGTTTTTTCAACTACTATAAATACCCCACTTTGGGGGTGAATTATTCATCAATCATTTTCCATTGTTCTCTTCTTCCTTGAGTTAATAAAGCTCTCTATTTTTTTCCATTTCTTTATTTATTTTATTAAGTATGGTTTTTTCACAAACCATGCTTAACTAAATTCCCTTTAGCCAAAAGCAACGCCAAACCCGACAAACCTCGTGAGATTAGGAAAATACTTCAATCTTTCAACAACTCCTTTTTAGATTCTCTGTAAAATTGATTAGGCAATCGGCCTAATCTTTAGGCATCACAATTGTTTCATTCCGAGAGCGCGCATCGGCTTAAAGTGGTTTAGATCCATCGTTGGGGACGAGGAAAAGCTTGTAGCCAATTCAACTCCCTAAGAACAAACTTAGTGGCGGTCCACTAAGGGGAATCAAATCGGAAACAATTCTCATCGAGACGAATATCCGAGCACGGGCTTCTCCAGCACTAACTCATATCTGAGTTAGCATCGATTGCCGTGGCTAATTCACTAAAGTTTGACTTCAAGGATTGCCCTGGGAGTCGAATTTACCAACGAGAAGTAAGTTACAAGGGTTGGGCCTTGTAGACTGTAACCTGCAGGAAAGTCGAAGAAAAATCAACTTCAGTGATCGAAGATGTCGTGGCAAAGCGTGGCTTGAGGCTATTTTTATCTATAATTCATTCTCAACATTTATTTTTACGTTTTTACTATTTTTCTCATTCAAATCACTATTCTAAAATCCCCTTTATTTTCTACAGGTTATTGGTCTAAATTAGAAGAAAGGTGTTAGAGTTCCTATTCCCTGTGGATCGACCCTTACTCTCGCTATATTAATTTAAATCTTATTTATTTTGAGTTTAAGGTTTTATTTTTGACACTATACGACGCGTGTCACACCCTGTATCGGTACGCTCTACTCTCACTCAAAACTCCAAATTCCAGTAACTTTGGAGGGTATCGATACCCTTAGGGTATCGGTACGCCAGGCAAAACCTGTGGCCTTTGGGCATGACCGTATCGATACGGCCCTGAGGCGTATCGATACGCCCTGCACTGCAATTCCACAAATTCCAACTTAGACGACCCCAACACGACTCTAAATGCATTACTCGACTCACCTAAGCGTATACAAACATGCAAGCAAACATCCTTAAGCCAAAGGAAGCATTCATACATGGATCAAAGCATTCATACATATCATTCCAATTAAGGAGCAATTTAGGCAATATTAGCATACATAAAGACTCAAAAGGGTCTTAAAAGCACAAGTCATCATAAGAGGTTTGCCCTCATACACGAGGCAACCTAAACAACTAAAGCATGCCATCACACACGCCAACATTCATCATAGCATTACATGCTTACAATCCATAAATCAAACTCAAACATCCACATTCAAATGAGTCATACAAAGCTCATACAAAAACCCTTGCCACATTGCTAGCTAGTACAAAATTGATAACCGTACTTGAGCCACAAACTTGGAATGTAACCCCCTCGTCCCGGTCTGGCCGGATGACCGGTCCGAGTGGGCCACACGGGGAAAACCGAAGCGAAACCCGTTAAGGTTTCCCCTCGGTTAGCAACCCTATTTTTTTCATTTTAATCTTGTCACATTCGAACCCCAAACCACATTCAAACAGCCAAATTTTAATCTTGACTAAAGGCATCTTAATACCTATGGGTTTTTCTCTTTAAAAAGGCCAACAAGAATCAAACAGTGCAGTTTTAAACAAAGGTTTCGAAACCCCCTCAAATGGTTTCGAAACTTAGACTGGCAGTAAGGTCTGGAACCCAGATTTCTGCAAAGGTTTCGAAACCTTCCCCATGGTTTTGAAACCCTCTTCCATGGTTTCGAAACCTCCCTCAAAGGTTTCGAAACTTAGGCCGGCAGTGAGGTCTGAAATCCCAGATTTTGCAAAGGTTTCGAAACCTTCCCTAAAGGTTTCGAAACTTAGGCTGGCAGTAAGGTCTGGAAGCCCAGATTTTTGCAAAGGTTTCGAAACCTTCCCCATGGTTTCGAAACCATAGTGCAGGGGATCACTTACTGCCCAACTCTAAAGACTTCCTAACTATGAAGAACATTAAGATCATGCATAGGCGTATATAAGAGCTTAAAAAGACCAAAGGCATGAATTAACACTCATAAGACTTGCACATATTAACATTTAAGCAATCATACATGAGCCATAGGTAGCCAACAACATGAGTCAAGGCTTTCGAACATGACATTCCAACAAAAGAGCAACTTCAGCATTTAAGGTCATACATGGAAGCTCAAGGGCCCAAATGGCACAATTCAACACAAGAGGTTTGCACTCATACACAAGGCAACCTAAGCAATTAACAAGGCATCCACACATAGCATTCATACAAAAGGGCAATTTATGCATATATGGTCATACAAGCACGTAAGATTTAATGCCTTAGCAACCAAACAAATAGACATTCAAGGCATGCAACAACAACGATATTTATAGATCGAACAAGACATCCAAGAATCAAACCAATATCGACATACATCAAAACTCAATCATCAAAACATATCCCATTGCTTAACTATTACATTCATTTACTCAAAACTCATACATTGAGCTCACCAAAAGCAACACTTGGAGACCTTTCCTTGCCTTTGCCACCCACAGCTATTTATCTGCATTGTCGAACAAAAGAGAGCGTAAGCATAAAAGCTTAGTGAGGGTAGCTCATAAAACAAACCTTCGACAATGCAGGGTCCAAGCACGAGCTATTTCCAAGATGAAATGCATGGTCTTACCTCTGGTCCGCAAGGCCAAAATGAACATGATGCATGAACATATAATCAACATTATGTCATGCTCAACATCTCATAAACTCAACTTACAACGATACATAATTCAAAGCATTAACCACCTCATATATCAATCCATAAAAGGGCATTACATTTCGTATCATATAAGCATATACGCATAATCTCATATTGGTATACACATACAACCTCATATTGGCACCTAGCTATGACCCGAATACGCGGATAACTCGTTGGAACGCATTTCCAACAACAACATTACCTCGGTGGGATTCCACTCATCACCGGTCCTTGCATGTGCGGGATTCCACTCATCGCCACATGCCCTACGGATGGGATTCCACTCATCATCACGTAGAAATATATAAAAGCTTCCGGTGGAATATTACATCATCGTACTCCTCCTTGGTGCCTTAACGCCACCAAGGCCACGTACGTTTTGACTCAATTTGTGTGCACACTCATCCTAATGGTCGATCATTGTACCCAAGCATACTAGTGCCAATATAAATCAAACTACACAACTTTTACAATATCAATTTCAATATAAATTCCATGCCTAGCACGTACTCACCATGATTCTCCAAAATCATGCAATCCACAACACAACCTCATTTCACAAACCAACACCATATGTATGTCAACCGAACAATCATCTCATTATATATCCACATTTTATTTGTCATCAACATGCATATAAAATCAATACAATAAGCCATACTTTCACATACATGTGTATCACATTATACATACTCATCATGAGGCATATCAACGGTTAAAGAGTACATCCAAGGTCTCTAACTAAAGCTTAGGATTAGGCTACCACTCTAATCCTAACTCTAGGTGGGTCTACCAAGCCCAACCTAGTTCACATGCTTGAACCAACCACTTAAAAACCAATTTAAAAACATTAACCACTCACCATACTTCCTTAAGCAATCCAAGCAAAGCCGACTCAAGTCTCCACAACTTCCGAAATCGTGCCCGAACCTCCCAAGGCCAAATCTGATGTCTCTAATCAATCAAAGGCAATGTATTAACCTCTTAATCAACCACAATTTACTGGTACACATCAGCTCTCAATTCTCTAACATTTTATCAACAATTCAAAGCCGAAATCTTCCCAAATAATCCTATTTTCGTACTCCAGCAAAACCCAGCCATTACCTCCCAATTTAAACACTTAAAACACTCCAAAACATGTCCAAAACACCCTCATAATGTTGTACAACCATCAGCCCTTCATTTCCCCACACAAACACTTCAAAAACTCTTAATTTCCACTCCTAAAAACCACCTACAGCAGTAGCTACGGGAATCCCATCAAACTAACATTATAACCTCTCAAAAATCATCACAAAACATCTAAAAACACCCACCCAATGTTGCTATAACATCAACCCAACAATTTCTCACAAAACCCTTCCAAAAACACAATTTTTTGACACTTTAAATACACCCCTAAAACCCATTTCGGAAATTCATCAAAATCCAACCAAATTAACATATAATGTGCATTTTAACATGATTAAGCAAAGCCCCAACTCAATTTATCAAAACCAAATGAAAACCCCCTTAAAAATCCAAACTTTAAATCAAACCCTAATTTTCAAAAGTTCATATTCTTGAAATCTAAAACCATAGATAGATAGAGATTAAAGAGGAGAGTTTAAATATATGATTACCTTTAAAAACACCCTTAAATTGATGAAGAAATCAAAGAGATGGTAATTAGGGTTTGGGGAGATTTTGGGTGCTTTCACATGGGGGAGAGAAATGAGAAAGATGATAGCTTTCTCTTGCTTTTCTTTTTTTTTTTTTGTTTTTTTTTTTTACTTTTCAAAAAGGTGGTCTAGCTTATTTTAAAACATTTGGGTTAAATCACCGCATTGGTCCCTCCTTTTTATTCTAAAACTCAATTAGCCCAAATCAAGGTCAAATTGATTAAACTTTAATTTTTTACCGACTCGGACCACTAACTCGACTAACTCCTAGCCCCAAAACACGGGTGTTACATGGAAAGCCCTTCTTGCCTTGCCTCGAGCTAACACCACGCTAATGATCTGCATTGTTGAACATTGAGAGCGTAAGCTATAAGCTTAGTGAGGGTGCTCTAAAATGAAAAACATCAACAATGCAGGGTTCAAGCATGTAAATCCTAATCTCGCATACAACCTACAATGGCATATAAACGAGTAGACCTAGCTAGTCTTTCAAGTGGCATATATGGTCTTTCAATCCTATCAAGCTCAATCATCAATAGCAACATCATGTAACAACACCATATACCACAATCATATATCACCATCTTATATCACAATACATGGACAAGTTTAATTGGCCACTATTAAATTACCCCGATTGTGCGGATTTAAACCTCAACAACACTTTACCTCGGTGGGATTACACTCATCACCGGACCTTGCATGTGCGGGATTCCACTCATCGTCACATGCCCTACGGATGGGATTTCACTCATCACGCCATCAAGGCCACGTACGTTTTGACTCAATTTGTGTGCACACTAATCCTAATGATCGATCATTTACAACCGGTAATTTATTTAGTGCCAATTATCATAACCACATTATATCATCAACCACACTCCATGCTCATCACACACATATACATTTCATGAATATACAAGTACCAATTAACCACAAGCACAAGAGCATAGTCAACAAGCACATTAGCATTAGAGAGAACAAAGGCTAAATGTAACTACTTGAGTTAATAGGAAGTGGCCTACCAAGCACACTTTACACACACATTACACATACTCGAACCAAACTTTAAATCAAGTTTTGAAACCACTCACCGCCCTTCCTTAGCTACCAAGCGAAACTCCTACGAACCCGGATTCGGTCCCAAAGCTTCTTCGACGACTCCTCTTGTTTCTAGCCAAGCAAAACACATACGTTACTTCACAATTCAATGTTAAAACCCAACCATTAACTTACTTTACAAACACAAGCCAAAATCCACAAATTCTCAATCCACATAATCCCCAAAATGCCAATTTTCGTGCTCCCCAACAACCTTGCTGAAATTTCCATTTCTAAACCTCCAAATGACTCTCAAATGATCCCAAAACATCCTCATAACATAGGTAGACCAACAGCCTTTCAATTTCAACCTTAAACCTCCCTAAAACCCAAGTTTTAATACCTTAAAATTTGCCCTAAGACCATACTACAAATTATGTAAAAATCTTCCGGTGGAATGTTACATCACCGTACTCCTCCTTGATGACTTAACGCCATCAAGGCCACGTACGTTTTGACTCAATTTGTGTGCACACTAATCCTAATGATCGATCATTTACAACCGGTAATTACTTAGTGCCAATTTTCATTATCACATTATATATATATCATCAACCACAACTCATGCTCATCACATACATATACATATCATGACATACATGCACAACTTATCCACATTTCTCAAGAGCATAGATAGGCCAACACAAGTATTCAAAGGAAATCAATAACTAAAATCAACAACATGAATTAAATGGAAATGGCCTACCAAGCACATTTCTCTCACACACTATACACACTCGAACCACACTTTAAAACAAGTTTGAAACCACTCACCGCCCTTCCTTAGATACCAAGCGAAACAATCCTCCTACGAACCCGGATTCGGTCCCAAAGCTCCTTCAACGACTCCTCTTGCTTCTAGCCAAGCCAAAACATATACATTACTTCACAATTCAATGCTAAACTCAACCATCAACTTACTTTACAAACACAAACCAAATTCCACAAATTCCCAAACCACATAATCTCCCAAAATCCCAATTTTCGTGCTCCCCTAAAGCCTTGCTGAAATTTCCATTTCCAAACACCCAAATGACTTCTAAAATGTCCCAAATCACCCTCCTAACATACCTAAACCATCAGCCCTTAGTTTTCACCCTAAAACCCACCAAAAACCCAAGTTTTAATACCTTAAAATTTGCCCTAAGAACCTACTACGAATTTTCATCAAAACTAAACCAAATTGATATATAATGTGTATTTCACCGTGATTAAACAAAGCCTCAACACAATTTATTAAAACCAATTGGAAAACCCCTTAAAAACCCAAACTTTGATATAAACCCTAATTTTCAAAACCCCGTAACTTTGAAATCTAAAACCATGGGTTGATAGAGAATAAAGATGAGAGTAAGAAAACATATTTACCTTCGAAAAACACCTTAGACTGAAGAAAATATTGAATGGAATAGTAACTAGCTTGAGAGGTTTTTGAAAATGGAGTTTACTCCTTTCTAACGTTGGAAAAAGTTTTTTGGAGGAAGATGACAACTTTTGTTTTAAAGTTGTCTTGCTTTTAAAGACTTTAGGGTCAAATTACAACATATGTCCCTCCCCTTTAAACTAAAGTTCGATTAGGTCCAATTTAAGGTTGAATTGTTTTAATTTAAATTTTATTGACTCGAACCATAAACCCGGTTAACTCCTAGGCCCAAAACACGGGTGTTACAACTCTCTCCCACTTAAGGAATTTCGTCCCCGAAATTACCTGACTGAAAGAGATACGGAAACTGCTTTTCCATATCCCTCTTCCTCTCCCAAGTGGCCTCATCCACACCTCTACGTTGCCACCGCACCTTCACTAACTCAATCGATCTACCCCTCAACACCTTACTGTCAGAAGCTAAGATCTCAACGGGCTCTTCTTCATAAGTCAAATCCGGATTCAATTCAATCTCTTCCATGGGCATAACATGTGATGGATCGGACCTATACTTGCGAAGCATCGAAACATAGAACACATCGTGTATCTTTTCAAGCTCGGATGGCAAATGCAACTGATAAGCAACGAGACCAACCCTCTTCACAATCTCATACGGTCCTATGTACCTCGGACTCAACTTCCCTTTTCGGCCAAATCTCATCACTTTCTTCCACGGAGATACCTTCAAGAATACTCTCTCGCCCACTGAGAACTCAACTTCCTTCCTCTTCAAATCGGCATAGGACTTCTGCCTATCCGAAGCAGCTTTCAAACAATCACAAATCAATTTTACCTTGTCGGTTGTCCCCTTGAGCAAATCCGGCATAGGTAACAGTTTTTGCCCTACTTCGGCCCAACACACTAGAGTCCTACACTTCCGGCCATACAAGGTCTCATACGGAACCATCTGAATGCTCGACTGAAAACTATTATTGTACGCAAACTCTACTAGAGGCAAATGCTTCTCCCAAGTACCCTGAAAGTCAATGATACAACATCGCAACATGTCCTCTAAGATCTGAATAACCCTCTCTGACTGCCCATCTGACTGAGGATGATAAGAAGTGCTGAAATTCAAACGGGTACCCAAAGCTGTGTGCAGACACTCCCAAAATCTAGAAGTAAACCGCAGATCTCTATCTGATACAATGGATTTCGGCACACCATGCAGTCTCACAATCTCACCAATGTACAAATCGGCCAATCTATCTAAAGTATAAGTAGTGTTGACCGCCAAGAAGTGAGCACACTTCGTAAATCGATCCACTATCACTCAAAATGAGTTCTTCTTTGTAGGAGTCAAAGGCAAACCCGAAACAAAATCCATAGTGATGTTCTCCCATTTCCATTTCGGAACTCTCAACGGCTGTAACAAACCTGAGGGAACCTGATGTTCCGCCTTCACTCTCTGACACACTAAGCACTTACTCACAAAGTCGGCTACATCTCTCTTCAAGCCAACCCAATAGTACTCATTCTTCAAATCACGGTACATCTTCGTACTTCCAAGATGCATAGCAAACGGACTACTGTGGGCTTCAGTCAAGATCGTACGTCTCAAGTCACTATCCTCTGGCACAACTATTCTATCTTTGATACTCAATCTAATCTAAGATCTACCCTCGGCTATATCTTGCACGTGAGGTGCCAAAGATCTATCTAAGAGCTGTTTCTCTCTAATCAACTGACCTAGAGTAGGTCTAACCTGAAGCTCGGCTACCAAGCCACCATCTCCGGACAAACTCAATCTAGCAAACATAGCTCTCAAGTCCACGACCACCTTCCTACTCAATGCATCGACCACTACATTAGCCTTACCCGGATGATACTCAATAGTAAGATCGTAGTCCTTTAGCAGCTCTAACCACCTACGCTGTCTGAGATTCAAATCTTGCTGAGTCATAATGTACTTCAAACTCTTGTGGTCGGTGTATACTGTGCATTTCTCACTGTACAAATAATGCCTTCAAATCTTCAAAGCAAACACAACTGCAGCTAACTATATGTCATGGGTCGGATAGTTGCGCTCATGGGTCTTCAACTGTCTTGAGGCATAAGCCACTACTCTCCGGTCTTGCATAAGAACACATCCTAGCCCTACATAAGAAGCATCACTGTAGACTACATAGTCATTCCCGGACTCGGGCTGGATCAAGATCGGTGCTTGGGTCAAGGCTTCTTTCAATTTCTCAAAGGCTCTCTGTCTTGCATCTGTCCACTCAAACTAAACACTCTTCTGAAGTAACTGTGTCAATGGAGCGGCTAACTTAGAGAAACCCTCTACAAACCTCCTATAGTATCCGGCTAAGCCTAGGAAGCTACGTACCTCTGTCACAGATTTCGGTTGCTTCCACTCAACAATGGCTTCAATCTTCTTCGGATCAACTCTAATCCCATCGGCTGACACTACATGTCCTAAGAAGACTACCTCACGGATCCAAAACTCACACTTGCTAAGCTTCGCATACAACTGATGATCAAGCAAAGTCTTCAAAACAAGTTTCAAGTGCCGGTCATGGTCTTCTTCAGTTCGCGAATACACCAAAATGTCATCAATAAATACAACTACAAACTGGTCTAGATACTGATGAAAGATCATGTTCATCATGTCCATGAAAGCAGCCGGTGCATTAGTCAACCCAAATGGCATGACTAAAAACTCATAATGACCATACCTAGTCCTAAAGGTCGTCTTCGGTACGTCAACCTCTCTTACCTTTAGCTGGTAGTAACCCGATCTCAAATCAATCTTTGAAAAGACTGATGCTCCTCTCAATTGATCAAACAAGTCGTCAATTCTAGGCAACAGATATTTGTTCTTCACTGTCAACTGATTTAACTGCAGTAATCTATACACATCCTCATGCTTCCATCTTTCTTCTTCACAAACAACACTAGTGCACCCGCAAGGTGAAGAACTAGATCGAATAAAACCTCTATCTGTCAATTCTTGCAACTGAGTCTTCAACTTTTTCAATTCTTTTGGTGCCATACGACGCGGAGCAATCGAAACAGGAGTTGAATCAGAATAAGTCTCAATGCTGAACTCTACCTCTCTGTCCGGTGGTAACCCTGACAATTCTTCCGGAAACACGTTAGGAAAATCACATATTGTCCGGATGTCCTGAGGTCTAACCTCACTCATGTTGGGGTTCATCACATACGCTAAGTATACTTCACACCTCAACTCAACTAATCTCTTAGCTTCTAGTACTGAAACCACATTGGCCAAGAACTTCACGTTCTCACCCACCACTACAATCTCATAATCATCTGTGAGCTTCAAAGAAATCCGCTTAGTTTCAAAATCTATCCTAGCTCTATGCTTCGTGAGCCAGTCCATACCTAGAATCACATCAAAACCATAAAAAGGAAGTTCCATCATATCCACTGGAAACACATGCCCCTGAACCATCAACGGACACCTTCGGTATATCTTCCTAACTACTACCGTGTCCCCAAAGGAACTAGTAACACTAAATCCTACCTCTAACATTTCACAAGGCAAATTCAAAGACTGTGCATGCTCACTCAATATGTAGGAATGTGTAGACCCAGAGTCAATCAAAGAAAGCAAACCCAAAGACTGTATCGAGAAGTTACCTGCGATCACATCGGTGTCATGCTGATCCCCACGCTAAGCATAAACTCTGGCCTGACCTCCGCCCTCTGGCTGAACTGCAACTACATGTGCTACGTTCCTCTGACCATCATTCCTCGGCTGGAAGTTTTCTCTACCGCGCCCGCGGCCTCTCTGAAAGTCATTGGCTCTAGCAGGAGCCTGAGCTGATGCCTGTCCCACCTGATGTGGACAGTCACGCCTAATGTGGTCTCTAGCACAACAACTCCAACAAGAATGATGATTCCCCCAACACTCACCGGTGTGGTTCCTCCCGCAAGTAGTACATGTGGGCAACTTCCCATCAGCTCTTTGACCCTGATGGCCCCTACCGTGGTTACCGCCACCACGCCTATGATCAAAATGATGTCTGTTGTCCCAATGCCTCTTGGCATCACCTCTATCAAAGTTGCTGGACCTCTTACCCGAACTAGATCCACCTGACCGCCTGGTCAAACTCAAACTGTGCTCTAAGTCCTTGGCCCTCGCGACCAAGACATCAAAATCAGTGTAATCTGAAGCTAGGGTATACGTCTTGATCTCTTCACTCAGCCCATAACGGAAGCGGTTACAACGCTCCACCTCAGTAGGTACAAGCTCAGGTGCATACTGACTCAATCTGACAAATCGGATCTCATTATCGGTTACGGACATACTCCCCTGAAGCAATGCCATGAACTCTCTCTTCCTTTCATCGAGGTATCGCAGACCCAAATACTTCTTCCGGAAATTTGTCTCAAAGAACTCCCAAGTGATCTCGGCCTCATCCATACCCGTAGTAATGGTGACCCACCAAGTATAGGCATCACCCTGAAGCAGAGACTCAACACATCCCAACTTGCGCTCACCAGTACATCCCATCTGAGCAAGAATACGGACAATCTTCTCAAACCATAACTCTGATCGCTCTGGAGTAGCACCTCTAAACTCTTCGGCCCCAAGGCCCCGAAGTCTCTCTAAAGGCAATCTAGTGCCCTCACCCTGATGGTGTGCTGCCTGACCTCCAGCTACTGCATCCTGAAATGCCCCGGCAATCGCTTGAACCAACGGAGCTAAGTCAATCCCGGCCGGTCCTTGGCCTCCTTGTGGTCCCTCTCCTTCGGCCCCGGCCTCACCTCCCACTCCAGGTGGAGGAGGTGGTGGTGGTGGTGGAGGTGGTGGAGGAGCTCCAACTCCAACCACATGCTCTCCCACTTGAGCCCCAACCCTAATTACTGGCTCAACTCTCGGAGCCTCTGCCCGTGGTTCCAGTCGAACCATCCTAGGCCTCTCACGTGGTCTCATGCTATAGCTAGCAAGGTATAAACTACAACAACAAACAAATAGGATTACGTTAGCCAAAGCAAGGGTCCAATAGTGCTCAAGTACTCCTCTGTCCAAAAATCTTTTTTTAAATTAAGTAGTAGTAGCAATGGGCACACACTCTACACCAGACACAACAGTTCATGCATTCAAAACATCATACCAACAATCAAACATCAAGATTTCATGGCGAGACATGCATCGAACGATACAATTACTTAACACATCAAGCTTACCTCACTTACCTGCCCGAGGTCTCGGTAACCTCAGGCTCTGATACCAACAAATGTAACCCCCTCGTCCCGGTCTGGCCGGATGACCGGTCTGAGTGGGCCACACGGGGAAAATCGAGTGAAACCCGTTAAGGTTCCCTTCGGTTAGCAACCCTATATATATATTTTTTTCTTTTTATTTTAATCTTGTCTAGAGGATAGTTAAGTCTTAAGTGATCATGACAGCGGAAAAACATTCAAAGAGAATCACATTCCAACCACGGCCATGCATAAACAGTCCATTTTTAAGCTTACAGGACAGACAGTATCGGTACCCTAACTATGGGTATCGATACGCCATGATTAGGTCAACCCAAGGAGTCAACTCCGGGAAGACCGTATCGATACAGCCCTTGAGCGTATCTAAGAGCTGTTTAAAAAACCCCATCAGTACTGAAACTGTAGGGAATAAAGAGGAGAGTAAGAAAACATATTTACCTTCGAAAAACACCTTGGATTGAAGAAAATATTGAATGGAATAGTAACTAGCTTGAGAGGTTTTTGAAAATGGAGTTTACTCCTTTCTAACGTTGGAAAAGGTTTTTAGGAGAAAGATGACAACTTTTGTTTTAAAGTTGTCTTGCTTTTAAAGACTTTAGGGTCAAATTACAACATAAGTCCCTCCCCTTTAAACTAAAGTTCGATTAGGTCCAATTTGAGGTTGAATTGTTTTAATTTAAATTTTATTGACTCGAACCATAAACCCGGTTAACTCCTAGGCCTAAAACACGGGTGTTACATTTAGAGTTTATAAATTATGATTTATATTTAAGGTTTAGAGTGTATGATTCAAGGATATAGAGTTAAAATTTTAAAATTTATAATTTAAATAAAAATACAATATAATATTTTTACATTTGTGTATGAAAATAAGCCAAAAATACAATTAATCCCAAAGTTTAGTGGAAATTCTAACCACCTCATGTGGTTTGAAAATTACTATTTCCCCTACAAATAATGCCTATAATATAAATTTTCCTCTAAAAATTAGCGTCCTAAAAAAGTGCCTATATACAATTATGTTAAATATTAAGCTTAATCATGTTCGAATTTCTTGAACTTTTTATATCTATTTATTGACTTAGTAACTAAGAATGTTTATATTATCTTATTTTGTATAAATTCGAATTCTGATATAGAAATGTAATACATCTCTATCTAATAAAAGAAAAAGGTCTTGGAACTTTTAAAAAATCAATTATGCACTTAATTTTTTGCACTCAATTACGCCTTTAAACAAAAATAATAATTAATCAAGCATTTTTGACCAATTTTTACCATAAATTCTTAACAATTTTTTTCTTGAGATGTTACTGTCACATGACACACTACAGTCTATCATGTGACATTTACATATTTTTTTGAAAAACTACTTTTAATATATTTTTAAGAAATTTTAGAACTCTTAAAGAATTTTTTAAATAAAATAAAAAAGTATAAAAATGCCAAGTGACCACACTATAATACGACATGTTGCACCAACGGATCTAAAAAAATGTTAAATTTAACAATCAACGTTGATCAAAGCGTTAAATAGATAAAACTTTAGAGTATAAGAGTTTAGTTGTGTGAAAAATAAGTTCAAAGGCTTATGATATCCTAAAGTCAAATATTAATAATCGTGTATCCATACGATAACAATAAAGTGTGAATAAAGAACAGACTTTGTTATCAAATCTATTTTATTCCTCATCCACTCAAAAATAAAAATAAAAATTATTTAATACATTTTATAATGATATTTCTCATAATTATTGTGAAATTAAAAATCGTGATGATAAATAAATTTTATTTTATAAGAAAACAATTGTAAATAAATAAAGGATGGAAATGTGGAAATGTGGAAAATTTATTAATCAAATAGTTAAGATTTAAAGTAAGAAAATAATTATGAATCTCCACCATTTAATTAGCAAATTTTATATCTTTCATCATTCTCATCCTTCATACCAAGCAAAATCAAAATATTGATAAAGTAGATAAAAGAATCTCACTTCACTTTTCTTATATGCTATTTTTCAGGTGTTGAATTGTCCTTTGTCGTTCTTTTATTTTGGTGCACTAGGTAGTAAACTGATGTTTGATATTTTTATATTGTTCTGGGTAGGGGTAGGTGTAAATGAACCGAGTCGAGTTCGAGTAATGCTAAGTTTGACTCGGCTCATTAAGAACTTAAGTCGAGTGATGATCGAACTCTGACCGAGTTGGAATCTAGTAGCTCACGATTTGTCTTATCTCATTTATAGTCATATTATTATTATTATTATTATTATTAGTTCACTTTAATTTTAAAAAAATTTACTCATATATTATATTTTCGAGTCGGGTTTTGAATAGCTCGGCTCATTAAGAACTTGAACCGAGTTTGAACTCAGATCAAATTCAATTGAATCGACTGTTGACTGAACTTTGATCAAATCAAACTCGAGTAGTTCGCGATCTGTCTCGTCTCATGTCAATTAATGTAAATAAATTAATGTTCTATTTTAGATGTTAATTTTTTAGATGAAAAAAATTATATTATCACATACTTTATTAAAAAAAATTAAATCTAATCAGAAAATAAAAAGTACACATAATAATAACTAAATAGTTAACTTACAAGGAAAAACCCGTAAAAACAAATAAAACAATCATAAATACAGAGCCAAAACACAATTTTAAGCAAGGATTGTTACTATCTGCAACAAGGCCTCAAAAACCCAGGCGGGGGCGACACAAGCTGAACAATTTTAAGTCTTAACTTTTTTATCAAAGTAGGGATGTAAAAACAGGTAATCAGACAGGTTTCAGGTCGGGTTCTGTCAGGTCGGGTAAAATCAGATATAGGTCATTTCAGGTAAAAAAAAAATTGACTCGACTCGGGTCGGGTGCGGGTCCATTGCAGTCGGGTAATTTGCAGGTCGGGTCCATTTCAGGTCGGGTCAATTTTAGGTCGGGTCCATTTCAGGTCAAACTCGTTGCAGATCGGGTAAAAACAGGTCGGGTAAAATCAGTTAATTGGCAGGTAAAATTGCAGGTCGGGTAAATTTCAGGTCGGATTCATTTCAGGTCGGGTTCATTTCAGGTCGGTTTCATTTCAGGTCGGGTTCATTTCAGGTCGGGTAATTCTAGGTCGTCGGGTTCATTTCAGTTCGGGATAATTCAGGTTCACCATAAATGAAGAATTTTGAATAAAAACAAAGTTTTATGGACTATAGTGAAAAAAAATAATAAATAAGAGTTAATTTGAAGTAAAAATAAAGTTTTAAGGACTCAATTGAATTGAATTAAAACTTAAAGGACTTGAATAAAAAACCTATATAATATAAAGGGCTTTATTTATAATTTACCCTAAATTGAAATTCAATTTGAAAATTTCCCGCCCATATATTATAATTTAATATTATTTATTAATTATTATAATATAATATAACTTATTAATTAATATAATAACTTTATACTTATAAGTATAAATACATGTGATTATGTGTATATATTATATATATATATGTATTTTTATGTATTCACATGTATATAAATTACAATATATAATTATATATTATACAAACATGTATGTATAATGTATAATGTATTTATGTATATGTAATGTATTATACATAAATACATAAATATATAAATTGGATTGAACTCAATTGAATTGAACAAAAACTTAAAGGACTTAACATCTAAAATTTAAAGGGCCACAAAATATTTAGCCCATCTAAAATTTGTAGCCCAAAACCCAACAATTAATAAATATTATCAATTATTATAAATGGGTGGTAGGATAAGAGCTCAAAGGCCCAAGACCCAAACTATTACCAATTATTATTAATTATTATATAAATTATAAGTTATAAGTTTATATATTATATATATATATATATATATATTATAGGTTTTAGGGACCCATCTAAAATAAATGGGTGGTGGGATAAGAGCCCAAAGGCCCAATGCCCAAACTATTACTAATTATTATATAAATTATAAGTTATAAGTTTATATATATATATATATATATATATATTATATTTATACAATATATGTTTTATTGTTTTAGGGCCCATCTAAAATAAATGTGTGGTGGGATATTAGCCCAAAGGCCCAAGGCCCAAACTATTACTAATTATTAATTATTATATTATAAATACATTATATAAATTATAAGTTATAAGTTTATATATATATATATATATATATTATATTTATACAATATAGGTTTTAAGGCTCATCTAAAATAAATGGGTGGTGGGATAAGAGCCCAAAGACCCAAAGCCCAAACTATTACTAATTATTAATTATTATATAAATTATAAGTTATAAGTTTATATATATATATATATTATATTTATACAATATAGGTTTTATTGTTTTAGGGCCCATCTAAAATAAATGTGTGGTGGGATAAGAGCCCAAAGGCCCAAACTATTACTAATTATTAATTATTATATAAATTATAAGTTATAAGTTTATATATATATATATATATATATTATATTTATACAATATAGGTTTTATTGTTTTAGGGCCCATCTAAAATAAATGTGTGGTGGGATAAGAGCCCAAAGGCCCAAACTATTACTAATTATTAATTATTATATTATAAATACATTATATAAATTATAAGTTATAAGTTTATATATATATATATTATATTTATACAATATTGGTTTTAGAGCCCATCTAAAATAAATGGGTGGTGGGATAAGAGCCCAAAGGCCCAAACTATTACTAATTATTAATTATTATATTATAAATACATTATATAAATTATAAGTTATAAGTTTATATATATATATATTATATTTATACAATATTGGTTTTAGGGCCCATCTAAAATAAATGGGTGGTGGGATAAGAGCCCAAAAGCCCAAGGCCCAAACTATTACTAATTATTAATTATTATATTATAAATACATTATATAAATTATATATATATATATATATATATATTATATTATATTTATGAGTTAGTCTTTATATTCGAATCGATGGTTTAGGGTTTAGGGTGCTGCGTTATGATCACGAGCTATCATTATTGTTTATGGTTTAGAGTTGAAGGGTTTAATGTTTATGGTTTAACTTTAAGGTTTAGGGTTTAGGGTTTAGGGTGTTGCATTAGGGTTTATGTGTTATCATTAATTCATTTTTGCAATATTGCTTATGGATTAGAGTACATTCCTACATCAACATGGTTTATAGCTTTAATGTTTAGGGTTTAGGGGACATCGTACATAGTTCACATTTAAATGTTTAGGGTTGTTGTTATTGTTCATGGTTAGGGTTTAGAATCTAATGTGAAAAGTTTAGGGTTTAGGGTTTCTAAGTTATAACTTATAACTTATCATTATTGTTTAGTGGTTATAGTTTAGGGTTTAGGGTTTAGTGTTTAGGGTTTAGGGGTTAGGGGGTATAGATTTGGCTTTATGGGTTTAAGGATTATGGGTTTATGAGATAGGGTATTTAAGTTTTCATTATTGTATAATTTAGGGTTTAGGGTTTAAGGTTAGGATTTATTAGTTTTCATTATTGTTTAGGGTTTAGGATTTAAACCTTAAACCTTAAAACTCAAACACTAATTGAAATAGTAACACTAATCCTTAAACCTTACCCCTAAGTTATAACCTTAAACTATAAATTATAACCCTGACTCTTAAATTAAAACCCCAAACCTTAAATTAAATCCTAACCCTAAACCTAAAGACTTCATAAACACTAAATCAATACCCTAAACCCTAATTGAAATAGTAACACTAATCCTTAAACCTTACCCCTAAGTTATAAGTTATAACCTTAAACTATAAATTATAACCCTAACTCTTAAATTAAAACCCCAAACCTTAAATTAAATCCTAACCCTAAACCTAAAGACTTTATAAACACTAAATCAATACCCTAAACCCTAATTGAAATAGTAACACTAATCCTTAAACCTTACCCCTAAGTTATAAGTTATAACCTTAAACTATAAATTATAACCCTAACTCTTAAATTAAAACCCCAAACCTTAAATTAAATCCTAACCCTAAACCTAAAGACTTCATAAACACTAAATCAATACCCTAAACCCTAATTGAAATAGTAACACTAATCCTTAAACCTTACCCCTAAGTTATAAGTTATAACCTTAAACTATAAATTATAACCCTAACTCTTAAATTAAAACCCCAAACCTTAAATTAAATCCTAACCCTAAACCTAAAGACTTCATAAACACTAAATCAATACCCTAAACCCTAAACATTTAACATAAACCCTAAACCACACACCTTAAATATTTAAACCTTAAACCCCAAAACTCAAACCCTAATTGGAATAGTAGCACTAATCCTTAAACCTTACCCCTAATTTATAACCTTAAACTATAAATTATAACCCTAACTCCTAAATTAAAACCCCAAACCTTAAATTAAATCCTAACCCTAAACCTTAACACCGAAATAAGGACCAAATCGAACATAAAACAAAAGTTTAAGCTGAATTTCACAAAATTTAGGACCAAATTGAAACAATTGAAAGTCAGAGTGCTTGCGGAGCAAGACCCGTGTAACCCATTAAAAACACGCGGATCTTTTTGACCCGGCTCACCCCTATAAATAAACCCTCACCCCCAGCCCTTTTACACCATTTTTACCCTACCGTTACTCTGCCGAAATTTCTCCTCGTTTTCTCTCTCTCTGAAAAACACAATTTCTCCCAGATTTCCTATCTATTCTCGATCAAAACCTCACTTTTTCCCAAAGTTCTTCATTGTTCTTCCCCAAAATCCTTCCAGATCTTATACAAACTTCATACTTCATTCTAAACCTGTTTCCTCTCGATCAAACCCAAACTTTTTCACCAAGTTCTTCATTGTTCTTTCCCAAACCCATTCTAGATCCTATACAAACATCCTACTTCAATCTAAACCTGTTTCCTCTCGATCAAACCCAAACTTTTTACCCAAGTTCTTCACTGTTCTTTCCCAAACCCATTCTAGATCCTATACAAACATCCTACTTCAATCTAAACCTGTTTCCTCTCGATCAAACCCAAACTTTTTCTCAAGAACATCATCTTGTTCTTCCAATTTCTCCTTTTCAATCCTTCAAAACCCTAATCCCCAAATCAAAAATGTTTTACCCTAAACCTCAAATTACTCGATACCCTAACCCATATACCCTAAACCCCAATCCCTAATCCCCAAACCCTAATCCACCAACCCTAAACCCTTATCCCAAAATCGATTCGTATTCAAAAATCTTTTCATCTTCTTCAGAAAACCCTAATATCCCTTCTCCTTCTTCTGACTTCTGAGATCCCTGAAAGCCCTTCTTCTTCTTCTGACTTCTGAGATCCCTGAAAGCCCTTCTCCTTCTTCTTCTCCTGACTTCTGAGTTCTCTGGAAGCCCTTCTCCTTCTCCTGACTTCTGATATCCCTGGAAGCCATAATCTTCTGGGATTTGGTAAGTTTTTTTCTCATCTGTTCTTTTTATTTTTATTTTATTTTTAATTTTTTTAATTTTTTATACTCTGATTTATCCTAACTTTTTTTCTGTTTGGTTTGCATGTTTATTTTCTGGGAGCGGATCTTCTGGAATTTTCAGTTGTTGGTATATTTCTAAATCCCTAACTTCTGTTGGTATATTTCTGTTTATATGTTTCTGGTTTATATTTATGTTTGATATGCATGCTTTTTCATTTGGTTTCTGTTTCTGTTTTGTTTGTTTAGTATGCATGCTAGGATTTCTGTTAAATAAATGTTTTTAAGTTTCTGTTTATGGTTCTGTATCTTGGTTTGGTTGCATGTCTACTTTGTTTGGTTGCATGTTTGTTTTGTTTTGTTTTTCTTTTGGTTTCTGTTTCTGTTGTTGATTTAGTATGCATGCTAGGGTTTCCTTGGTTTAATCCGAGTATATAGGCTGGAATACCAGACCTGCGGGGCTACTGGTGCCAAAGGGGGTTTTTAAAGGACCTTGGGGTTCGGTGTAAACAACGCCACGTACAAGGATTAAACTGAAACCACCCTTTGTTTCTGTATTGTTTGTTTAGTATGCATGTTAGGGTTTCTATTTATTATATATTTATGTTTGCTATGCATGCTTTTTCATTT
The DNA here is from genome assembly GCA_958450335.1 of Hibiscus tridactylites. NCBI lineage: Eukaryota > Viridiplantae > Streptophyta > Magnoliopsida > Malvales > Malvaceae > Hibiscus > Hibiscus tridactylites. The sequence continues at coordinate 82,129,871 of OY288275.1, read as the reverse complement.
GGTTTCTGTTTCTGTTTTGTTTGTTTAGTATGCATGCTAGGGTTTCTGTTAAATAAATGTTTTTAAGTTTCTGTTTATGGTTCTGTATCTTGGTTTGGTTGCATGTCTACTTTGTTTGGTTGCATGTCTGTTTTGTTTTGTTTTTCTTTTGGTTTCTGTTTCTGTGTTGTTGATTTAGTATGCATGCTAGGGTTTCCTTGGTTTAATCCGAGTATATAGGCTGGAATACCAGACCTGCGGGGCTACTGGTGCCAAAGGGGGTTTTTAAAGGACCCTGGGGTTCGGTGTAAACAACGCCACGTACAAGGATTAAACTGAGACCACCCTCTGTTTCTGTATTGTTTGTTTAGTATGCATGTTAGGGTTTCTGTTTATTAAATGTGTTATGTACTTGTTCTTTTTGCTGTTTCATTCATTTTCTGGTATTTCACATATTTTTCTTTTGTTCATTTAGCACAGCTATGCCTATGGATAATATTTCTTACGAGTTGGAGTTTCCCGTTCAAAGAGGTATACTCTTTTAACTTTTTTATTTTCAGAAGATCATTTTTAGTATTTGATCAGTCACTAACTCATTTTTGTTAATGTTTTATTTGAAGCGGATGAAAATGATCAAGCCTCTACTGTTCTTCCTTCCACTAGAAGGAGGGCTTCAACAACTTCAGCCACAGAGTTTGGGAGAAGGACTTCTCCTGTTTGGGATCACTATTGCTTCATTAAGGAGGAGGATGGCATCTTTGCTGAATGTAAGTATTGCAAATCAAAAAGGTATAAAGTTGATTCCTATATTGGTACCTCTAACCCTAAAAGACACACTGAAAAATGCCCTGCCTATAAGGATTTCCTTGTATCCAATCCCAGTAGTTGTTTAGGAAGTTCTTTTGATCAGAAAACCTACTGTGATTTGTTTGCTGAAGCTATTTTGTGTCATGGATATGCATTGAGCATGGTTGAGCATGATAAACTTAGGATTTTGCATCGTTATCTTAATTCTAATGTCAAGGATATCTCTAGGTATATTGTTACTAAGCATTGCATGTTAAAGCATGAGAAGCATAAGAAGTTGTTAATTGATTCAATGCTTTCTGTTTCAAGTCGAATCTGTTTTACATGTGATGGTTGGTCTGCTTGCACTTCACGTTCATATTTTTCTCTGACTGCCCATTATGTTGATAATAATTGGAAACTTCAGTCAAAAATTCTTAACTTTCGTCGTTTCCCCCCACCCCATGATGGTGAGTCTATATATAAGTTTGTTAAGAAGTTGTTATGTGAGTGGGGTCTTGAAAGGAAAGTGTTTACTATAACCCTTGATAATGCATCTGCTAATGATAGAATGGTTAAGCGTCTCAAAGACGATTTGTATGCCATATCTCCCCTTCCTTGCAATGGTAAATACTTTCACATTAGATGTGCTGCTCATATTCTGAACTTGATAGTTCAAAGAGGGTTGAAGGTTATTGATTCTTCTATTGTTAAGTTGCGTGAAATTGTTAAATTTATTGACTCTTCTGATTCTAGACTATGTGGTTTTGATTCTGCTGTTAGAGATTGTGGTTCTGATTTTTCTGGGAAGTTAGTTTTGAATGTCCCTACTAGGTGGAACTCCACTTATTTGATGCTACGTAGGGCTATTGATGCTAAGTTAGCTACCAATTTGTTTGTTAATAGAGAGAATGACCTGGATATTATTTTAGAGGATGAGTGGGAAACTGCAACTTTGATCTGTGATTTTCTTGAGCCATTTTATGAGATTACCACTCTGTTCTCAGGATCCAAGTATCCTACTTCTAATTTATATCTGGCTAATGTTGTTGCAATTGAGAAACTTCTGTGTGATGCTCACAATGATCCTTGTGTTGGAATTTCTGCTATGGCTGGTCCTATGCTTGAGTTGTATGAGAAATACTGGTCTGAACACTCTACTATTCTGTCTTTTGTTGTTTTACTTGATCCCCGTTATAAGTTGCAACTTCTGAAGGAGTTGTATGGTGTCCTCTATGTTGAGGATGAGGTTGAGAGGAGGGTTAGTCTTGTGTACAATGAATTTGTGAATTTGTATATCTATTATTCTAGAACTGTTCTGTGTTCTTCATCTTCTTCTAATTCTTCTGTCCAATGCAATTCATCTCAAAGTACAAGTGTTTCGAGTTCGAATCGGCTTCGAACCTTCAAAAAGTCAAATCTGTTTCAGGTCAGTTTTGTTTTTGTTTATGTTTTCAGTTTTGTTTCTTTTACTTACAATTTTCTAACTAATTTTATGTTTTTTTTGTAGAACTTTGATGCTAATTTGGCCGCTTCTAGGAGTGGTAAATCTGATGTTGACTCTTACATATCTTTGCCCCTTCTCCCTCGGTCTGATGATTCTGAGTTTGATATATTAGAGTATTGGAAGTCACAGTCTGTTTCTTTTCCTACTCTTTCTCTCATGGCTAGAGATGTTTTAGCCATTCCAATTACTTCTATTGCATCCGAATCCTCATTTAGTATGGGGGGTCGGATTTTGAACAAGTTGAGGGCTAGACTTTTGCCCAAAAATGTTGAAATTTTTGTTACAACCCGTAATTGGTTGTATGGATTTGAGCCTGAGGATAAAGATGATGAATATCTGGTTGTTGTGAATGAATCTTCTCTGCCTGATGTTGCTGTTGAAGATCCCATTCCTGAATGAGGTATTCTAATCTCTCTCAGTTTTTACTTTTGTTTTGTTTCTGTTTCTTAGTCTCTGTTTTCACTTTTGTTTTTTTAATTTACAGTTTATGTTGCTGTTATATTTTGATGTTGCTGGACTTGGTCATACAATGCTCCTTTTATGTTGCCCAAAAATGTAAGTTTACCTTTCTCATCTTTTTGTTTCTTTATTTACATGTCTTTTATTTCTTTTAGTGTTGTTTACTTTTTCTTATACCTTGTTTTTTTTTCACTTAGTGTTGTTTTGTTCTGGTTGCTGTTCAATGCTGAGTTTGATGCTGGTTGAAGTTCTTTGCCGGTTGCTGTCTTGCTGGTTGCTGGTTGTTGGTTGCTGGGTATTAAGTACTGTTAGTTTGTTGGTTTTATTTTGTTGCCCTTGTTTTAATTTTGCTGGTTTCTTTGCTTTCATAGCTAAGTTACCCAATATTAAAACTTGTTGGTAGCTATATTGTTGCTCGATGATGATCTTTCTGGTGGCAAACTCTTTTGACTTTGCTATAAGATCTGAGAGCAAAATTACTTATCATTTTGTAAGCTTCTATTCTGTTTGTAAACTTAAAGTTTGTATTCTCTTTGTTATTAACTTATTTTAATTATATGTTTGTAAAATTATTATAATTTAAGTTAACTGTTATTATGAAGTTAACCCGATTTCTTCATTTTGTTCATTGTTCGTTATTAATTTAAGTTAACTGTTAATTTCAAGTTAGCAAAGTGACATAAATATGAAAGACTTAATATATTAATCATTTGAAAGACTTAATTTATATTAATCATTTGATTGACAAAATTGTCATAATACTAACTTAACTTTTAATTTGAAAGACTTAATATATATCAATCTAAGTTATCTGTCATAATACTAACTTAACTGTTAATATGAAAGACTTAATAACTTAGTATATTTTATGTCAATTGTCTTAGTATATATGTTTTATATAATTTAAGTTAACGTAAATATGAAGCATAATAAGTACGAAAAATAAGACAAATTATAAGTTAATAACTTAGTATTTATTATGTCAATATGTTTTATATAATTTAAGTTAACATAAATATGAAGCATAATAAGTACGAAAAATAAGACAAAATATAAGTTAATAACTTAGTATATATTATGACAATTGTCTTTCAATTAATATAATATATAATTACTATAATACTTAAAAGATTTTTCTTATTATGTTAATAACTTTAGTAAAATAAGTTATTATGTCAATTGAAAAACATTTGACATAATAAAGTATACAAGTTTAATATATTATATTAATTATATATTACTAATATATTATATATTTAGTACAAAATAAGTCAAATATTTTAAGTATATAATTTTATTATACATAGTATATATTTTTATACTTAAACAAATTTTTAAGTATATAATTTTAAGTAACGAAATTAACATAATCTATTAAAAATTTATTAAGTTTATAATAAACAGGTCTACATTAGTTCAGGTCAACAACAGTTCAGGTTCAAAACAGGTCGGGTTTAAAACAGGTCGGGTAAAATCGGATCTCGGGTCGTTTCAGTCGGATAATATCAGGTAATTTGCCAGGTCGGTCTCGGGTTCGGGTTCGTTTCAGTCGGATGCAGGTCGGGTTTCAGGTCAAAATTACCAGGTCAGATTCGGGTTCGGGTTGTTTTCAGTCGGACACAGATCGGGTTCGGTTGCTACAGTAACAGGTTCAACTCGGGTTCGGGTCAGCAACAGTCAGTTACAGTTCGGGTTCGGATCATCGAATTCTCGGGTTAAATCAGGTTCTGACTCGAGCAGGTTTCAGGCAGGTTTCCAGATCCTGACTTGTTTTTACATCCCTAATCCAAAGCCTACCAAATTAGATGGTTTGATAGTCCCATGAATACTGAATAGATTTAATAGCCACCATAAGAAATTAAAGGGGGAATCACTAAAACTAATACCTTCACTGGCCAAGTGGCCATTCCACAATCAATAGTTTTTTGGACCATCTCTACGGAGTTCGCTGGAGCCTGGAGGCACAATTAATAGCTTTCTGGACCATCTCCATGTGGTCCATTGGAGGCCCGTTTTTTTATCTTGAAATCAAGATAGTAAAACTTTAACCATTTGGTAAATTTTATATTTATACATACTTTATCACCAAAGGTGTTCAAGGGCGTCTCTAATTATATTCAGACTACACTTATGTATAATATTAATACATTTTATATTTGTACATGTCTCACATAACTCGAAATATAAGTCTCAAATTTTGTCCAAATCCTCTTATAAATGTAAATGATTAACATGGACGGATGCATTAAAAACTTTAAGGTGCAAATGACTTCACTAATTTAACTAAAACATCTTTCAAACTCATTATAAAATATAAAACACTAAAATTTTTCATAAAAAATATAAGAATTAACTCCACTTGATTTTGGGGATACGAGGTCAACAATACTTATTGCATTTCTATAAAAATTTTCTAAATTCTATACCCTAGTATGACCCCAGTATATAGAAATTATGGCTCTGCCACTGATGATTAACCTAAACTCCTATCTGACATGTTCATATTTTTATTTTTTCACAAAAAAATAGTTATGCTATTTCTAATTCAATATTTATCGGTTTTGAATAGTTTTATTTATTTAAATTTTATTTTTCACTATTTTAAACACGGAAAACTTAGTATATTTTGTAATTTTTACATTATAGTATTGTATATTGTTATTATAGATTTAATTTTTGAGAAATAAATTATATAATGCATTCCGAGAAGAATTCACTTACACACTACTAAGTGAGTTTTACACACCTCCATAAATTTTACTACAATAGATATTTTCTAAAAACTATATAATACATGATAGAAATATCATATTAATTAAAATTTTGCATAAATAGTAAGTAGTACAAAGATATTGATAAATTCAGCGGCTATATTGTTAAAAGAGTATTTCTTTTATACGTACATGTTTTATTGAAAAAAAATTATATAAGTATGTATATTTACTCTTTAAAAAATAAAATAGGCTTAATGCACAAAATAGCTCCTAAAGTTTACTACTTTTCTCAACTTGGTACTTAACGTTTCATTTGGGGCGTTAAGCCCCCTAACGTTTTCACCGTTACCCATTTTGCCCCAAACCGTTACTTTTGCCGTTACAAAAAAGTTTTCAACCGTTAAAATTTTTTTCAACCAATGAGATTGCACCACAACAGCTCCTCTTTGATAGAGTAACCCGTCTGATTTTATTAAAAGGGTAAATGTCATGTCAAGTCTCCCATGTTTATTTTTTTATTCAATTTAGTCATTGAAAAGTCTATTTTTACTTAAAATTGACCCCTATTTGTTTCTAATTTTTTAATCTAGTCCAATATTTGTTATTAATAATAATATTATTTTATTTAAATGGTACTATTTAATAAAAAATAAATTAAATATTTTAATATTATATTAGTAACTTTTGATAAATTAATCCTTACTAATTTAATATTATATTATTTTTTTAATTCCAAAATAAATTAGATTTCTAATTTAGACCATCAAAATAAATTAAATGTTAATCTTAAATAGTTTTCAATTACGTCCCAAAATAATAGAAAATTGAACCTTATTTGTTTTTAGTATTACTTATTCGAATTATATTCTTTTTAGTCCAATATTTATTATTATTTATAATATTATTTTATTTAAATGTTAATATTTAATAAAATAAAATAAATATTTTATTATTAAATTTGTAATTTTTTAAATTACTTGAAATCGACCCTAAATAATTACTTATTCAAATTGTATTATTTTTTGAGAAAAATTTGAACTATAATTTTCTATTAGTTTGTTCACTTTCAATTTCAACGAATCTCCCTTCAAATCCCCAACAAAAGAATTAATTTATGTGAATTGCATGCGTCGTAGTTCATGGTATATATATGGTGTCTTGTAACCCCCTCGTCTCGGTCCGGACGCTTGACCGGTCCGAGTGGGCCACACGGGGAAAACCGAAGCGAAACTCGTTAAGGTTCCTCCTCGGTTAACGACCCATAAAAATTATTTGTAAATTAATCTTCTCTAAATGCACATTTAACTCCTATGTGATCACAGCAACGGAAGACAAGCATTCGCAAAGCAATAACTCGAACAACTTATACAAAACAATCAATTTTTATATGATTAAACAGGCCGTTTCGAAACACTCTCAAGGTGTATCGAAACGCTTTGACCTGGTCAACGGATCTAAGCCTACACGAGGAGGTCGTATCGGAACGGGGGTCAACCGTTCCGAAACACCCTCCCTGGTCAACTTCTCGTGGTCAACGAGATTTGACCGTTTCGAAACCCCATAGACCCGTTTCGGAACACCTTCATCTCGCCAATTTCTCAAAATTCCAGCAACGAAAGTGTACCGAAACGGCCTCTACACGTTTCGAAATGCTCGGTCAAAAACAAAGGGACCGTATCGAAACAGGGTAGCCCGTTTCGAAACACCCCCTGTCTGCATACTGATTTAAGGCACAAGGGTGCCCCTAAACCCCACTAAAACCTCCAACATCACACCAAACACAATCCTAATGCAACCCAACAAATAAGCATGCTTGAACATCATTATAACAAGGCTAAACACTAAGGCACAACATCACAAAGCCATACGTCCATACATATCATTAAAGGTGTTAGGCATTAACATAGCCAACACTTAGACAATTCTAGGTAACAAAATACTAACATGGTCACAAGCATAGCATACATCCTAAAAGCCAATTTAACAAGCACAAACGAGGAGTCTAACATGCTCCTAAACAACATCAACAACAACATAAGTCAAAAGCATCATAATACGATTACATGTCCCATTGCTTGACCATTACATCTTAATTTAAAAGTTCATACTTGGTAGCTACACAAGCACCACGAAGCACACTTGGAGGCCCCTTTCTTGCACTTAGCAACCCACGAACTAAGGATCTGCATTGTCGAACAAAGAGAGAGCGTAAGCAATAAAACTTAGTGAGGGTAAGCTCTTTAAAAATAAACCTCGACAATGCAGGGTCCAAGCACGATCTCAACCAAGGTAAATGCATGATTACCAACGATCCTCAAAAGCCAAATGTTGAAGATGCATGAAAAATATTCAATTATATGCCATGCTCATCAAGCTCTATTTCACAACATATGTAATCACATATAAACATCCAAATAAAGATCATATTTCACAACACATTGATACACATATCAATCAATATTGGCACCTAGCTATGACCCGAATACGCGGATAAACCCGTTGGAACTCACATCTAACAACCACTTTACCTCACGGTGGGATTACACTCATCACCGGTCTCGCGGAGGGAATTCCACTCATCCTCACGCCCCGTCGATGGGATTCCACTCATCATCGACTAATATATAACAATTTCCGGGCGAACCTGTACTCCTTCTTGGTGACTGTTGAGTGGATCGCAAGATCGATATTGACCAAGAGGGGGGTGAATTGAAAATTTAAAGTTTTGTGGTGGAAATTGCAAATTAAAAATGATGGACAAGGGATTTAGAGTGGTTCAAGTTCCAAATGAACTCTACATCCACTACTTTAGCTTCACTAAGGATTTGCAACAATTCCACTAACTGCTCTTCCCCTTTTCTAGGACAAGGAGGCAACCCTTTACAATTTCGGTTGATTTTTCTACCCAAAAATCAACCCAATCCTCACACAAGTGAACAAAGAAATTTAATGGCTAATTAGATATCTCTCAATACAAATAATAGCCCAATTACAAGCACTCAACCCAATTGAACAAGATATGAAAGAAAATTACAATTGGGGTTTTTACACAAAATGGGATTTTTGCACAATTGCTTGGATTTGATGTTTGGATGTTTGCTTTTGGATCAATAGTAGTTGCTGGAGCTTTTAGAGGTCTCTTTTATACCTTCTTATTGATTTCTAGCCGTTGTGGTTGTTGCACTCATCAATAGAGCCGTTGGGGATGTTATCTCACCACCATAAATGCAGTCTGCAACAACCCGTTTCGAAACGCGGGGTACCTATTTCGGAACGGACTAAAATAGAAAGAGCCGTTGGGGTGCATTTAAGAGCCCGTTTCGAAACGCCTTAGGGTCGTTTCGAAACACCTTTGCCACTGTCAAGGGTCGTTTCGAAACGATCTTAGCCCGTTTCGAAACACCTTAACGGTTTTCAGAAAATCAGTTAAAAACAACTTCAACGGTCTTATTTTCAAATTAAACTTAAGACCTGTTTCGAAACGCATTGGCTTCATTTCGAAACGGATTTGCTACTGTCAAGGGTCGTTTCGAAACAGCCTTAGCCCGTTTCGAAACAGCCTATTTATCTTTAAATATTCAGAAAAAATATCTCAACCGTTGTGCTTTTTTAAATCAAATATGAAGAACAGTTTCGAAACGTGAGAGCCCGTTTCGAAACGGAGTCAAGTGTTTCGATACATGTTTCGGAACGGTGGTTGACAGTGATGAAAACGTTTCGAAACGCCTAAGGGCCGTTTCGAAACAGGAGCTTGAAAATCACTGTTTTAGCTTGAAACACTTAGAAAAATATTTGAAAAACTTTGTTTTTAACTTAGGCATAATCTTAAAATTATATGGGGATATTTTGAGGACTTAAAATTCGTTTTGACATTTTCAATTTAGTCCTTAGGTTTTTAGTTATATCAAAATTAAAATATTTGTTTCACAGTGACTCAACGCCACCAAGGCCACGCACGAATTTAGACTCATGTGTGCACACTACATCCTAATGATCGATCATTTGTACTCAAGCATACTAGTGCCAACATTTAACTCAATCCACATTACTCATTTCAATCAATTCTGTGCTTAGCACGTACTCACCATGATCACAATCATGAACCATTCACATGCATATCATAATGCATCACAAATCATGCATCATCTCACATGTATAACACATTATACATAAACAATCATATCACAAATATTACGAGGCATATTCATCAAATACAAGTTCAACCAATGGCTCTAGATTAAGTTTAGGATTAGGCTACCACCCCAATCCTAACTCTAGGTGGGTCTACCAAGCCCGACCTAGTCCACATGCTCGAACCAACCATTTAAAACCACTTTAAACATTTGACCACTCACCTAAGCTTCCAAGCTTCAAGCCAAGCAAACAACCACCCTCAAGCTTCCGGATTTCTTCCCGATGCTTCTCCGACACAAGTTCTCGCTTCTAAACAGCCTCAAATCAGCCCAAGCATCAAAGTACTAACCTGGAATACAATTCAAACACAATTCACACAATTTCAAGCCATGAACAAACCCCACATTTTGCAATCTCGGACAGCCCCAAAACTTCTTCCAAAACTCATGTTTCCAACACCTATTGCACCCACAAATGATCCCAAATCAACCCCTAACTATAGTACTACCAATAGCCTATCAATTTCAACCTAAAACAACTCCCAAAACTCACCCAAAACCCTCCAAAAACCCCCCTTTAAACCCAATTTCGAGAATTTGCTTAAAACCAAGAAAAATTCACATATGTGTTACCATTTAACTCCTAAATCTCATAATTAACAACATTGAATCAAAATATTAGGTTTAGCAACACAAAGGCATCATTTTTAATCAAATCTTTTGAAATCCCTATTTCCAAAACTTTAATGAAAATAAAAACTAATGGTACTTTTGAAGAGAGGGAGTTGAGGAGAAGTCAAAAACAATGTTACCTTTCAAAAATGAGTTGAAATGGAGGAATTTTTTGATGGAATAGTGAAAGAGGTGGGAGAGCTCTATTCCACGTGATTTTTGGTTGAAGAAGAGGATGAATAGTGAAAGTGTTGGATAAAGGGGATTTAAAATTAGAACTTATATTATTTACAAGTTTGTCATTAATGAATGGCTACCCCCTTTATTCTTTAAAAACTCTTCAATTTGCAATTCATTCAATTTGGTCCAATGTAAAATATTTATTTTTGAAACCCGAAACTTAAAAGATTATTTTAATTATAAGACCGAACCCAAATAATATTAAAATATTATTTTCACCCGACCCCCAAACTCGGGTGTTGCATGTCTCCTGCAATTTATTTGATGTTGTAGTTGTTTTTAGTAATTTTAAAAGAAAATAATACTAATCTTAAAAAATTAATTTAATTTATCTTTATTTAAAATATTTTAATTTTAAATTATTAAAATGTAATTTATATAAAAAATCGTTTAATGTTAAATTAGATAAATTAAGAGAGTAATTTAATATTAAATTAATATCAAATTATTAATTTAGGACGTAATGGGACTAAATTATAAAATTAATTTATTTTGGGACGTAATTGGAAACTATTTAAGATTAACATTAAATTTATTTTGATGGGTCTAAATTATAAATCTAATTTATTTTGGAATTGCAAAAAATAATATAATATTAAATTAGTAATGATTAATTTATCAAAAATTACTAATTTAATGTTAAAATATTTAATTTGTTTTTTATTAAATAGTAACATTTAAATAAAACAATATTATTATTAATAATAAATATTGGGCTAAATTAAAAAAATAGAAACAAATAGGGGTCAATTTTAGGTAAAAATAGATTTTTCAGTGACTAAATTGAATAAAAAAATAAACATAGGAGACTTGACATGGCATTTACCCTTTTAATAAAATTAGACGAGTTACTCTATCAAAGAGGAGCTGATGTGGCGCAATCTCATTGGTTGAAAATTTTTTTAACGGTTGAAAACTTTTTTGTAACGGCAAAAGTAACGGTTTGAGGCAAAATGGGTAACAGTGAAAACGTTAGGGGCTTAACGTCCCAAATGAAACGTTAAGTACCAAGTTGGGAAAAGTGGTAAACTTTAGGGGCTATTTTGTGCATTAAGCCTAATAAGCCTAATAATAATAATAATAATAATAATAATAATAATAATAATACAAGTACGAAGTAGCAACGTCTCACATTTGAATTTGAATTTTATATGTACAGATGAGCGTAATATTAAAGAAATAACCAATGAACAAAACGCTTCCCATAGAATTTGAATTACTTCATTGCAGACAAAAAGGTAGAGAAAGATACGTTTTTTAAGGACAAAATCCCATCAAAAGCAATTTATATTTACATAAGTCGAAGCATGTAAATATAAACGTGTATATTCATAGCAATAAGGTGATTGAGCATGCATTGTCAAATAGTTGAAAATATATTCAAAACAGATATTACTTCTAATTACCTTAACTTTCAAATATATATGTGTATCAAAAGTGTTATTTTTAATAAAGGACACACATCGTGCACGCATGATGTTCTTTTACCACTGAAACCACTCTACAGGTTCATAAATCAAAAATAGTATTATATGTTGATTTTTGTGACAATTTTATTAAGTTTTTAACATATATTTTAACATAATGTTTATATCATTCAGACTTCGTCACACTCATAAATTAAATAATATTTAAATGTTTAAACATGATGAATCAGATGCTCTTCCAGAGCTATTAGGGGGCAAAGATTTTATTTTTTCACCTTTTGCTTTCTATATAATTTAAAAAAAATTATTTATAAAATTTCCTCTACTTTCAAATATTTATGTTTTGTCCCTCAACCTCAAATTTTGGCTACATCCATATATTCTTCTATGTATTATATCAACAATACTAACAATCGAACTAAACATAATCAATAATCATTATATGTTGATTTTTGTGACAATTTTATTAAGTTTTTAACATATATTTTGACATAATGTTTATATCATTCACACTTTGTCACACTCATAAACTAAATAATATTTAAACGTTTAAACATGTTCAATCAGATACTCTTCCTGAGCTATTAAGGGGGCAAATTTTTTATTTTTTCACCTGTCATTCTAAATAATTTTTTTAAAAAAAAATAATTTATTTATGAATTTATCCTTTTTCAAAATTTTGTCCCCCAACCTCAAATTTTGACTCCGTCCATATACTCTTCTACGTACTATATCAACAATACTAACAATCTAACTAAACATAATTAATAATCATTATTAAGTTTTCGTCCACTCAACAATTTTTCATACTTTGCATTGAATTTTAGTGATATATACTTTCTATGTAAAAAGACCTGCAAAAGTTCAGTTTTTCAAAATTCTTTTGTTTTATTTATTTAATTTTATCATATTTACTAGGTGGTTACCATAGAAGTGAGTAAAAGACAAGACAGATCTTGTGACCGTTTGAAATTCGAATTCAAAAAACCCACCTGAATCCAAAGACACCTAGCTGTGACTTTTGTACACAATCACCCACCAATCAAAATCCTCTCACTCCGTTGAGAAACAAGTCCCCCGATTTTCTGCTGCACACGTGTCATTCCTATATTGGTTTACTGTGACCCATAAACAACTGCGGCTGATAAATAAAACTCGAAACAGGGTCAGCGGTCCCCACACCACGCTCCTAACGATTATCGAGTGGAATCAACGGCTAAGATCTTTGGTTAATTCAAAGTTTCAAATGTCCTTTGCACCGTTAAGGAAATATAAAAACAAGGGAAGGAACATTTCGAATAAAAACCGCAACCAAAGTGCTTATTGCAACAGTCTCTCTTTCGGAAAAAGAAAGCTGATAAAAATGTCGACGCTAAATGGTAGCAATCGGCGATCGTCGTTTTCTTCGTCGACGACGTCGTCTTTAGCCAAACGACATGCATCTTCGTCGTCGGAGAATGTGGGGAAAGCCACGGCTTCTTTGGCTAAAAAGAGAGTCCCTCTCACTAACATTACCAACCAAAGGAATAGCTCAAGAAGCTCTGCTTCGGCCTCTTCTTTGGTGGGTCTTAAGTCTTAACTTCTTTTCTTTATAAATTTGATTTTTTTTCCTCTCTCTTTTTTTTCATCATTGTTTAAAGGATTCTTATTTTCTGAGACAAAGGGAATGTTGAAATGAAGAATTTAGAAGTTTTTGTCCATACATGTTCTTTGAATTTGATGGGGAATTCAAAGCTTTTCCAATGAACTCTTTTACTATTATAGGAATTATAAGCAGAACAAAATTGGGTTATCATTAGTTTTTCCGTTCATTTTTTGTTTAGAGGCCAAGTGAAGAATTAGAGCAAACTTTGAAACTCTGTACTGTACTCAAAATGTTTGATCATAGAACCAAAAAAAAAAACTATATCTGTTAGCTGGTTCTGCTTACATTTAAGTAGAAATCTGTGGTTTTGATTGATTATGGAACTAATGTATATCATTCATGTTTTTCGTTATTGGGTAATCCAGCTTTTGATTTTTTATTTTAAATTTCAAATTTGAAGGTACCGAGTTCAAACAAAATCTCAAAGGCAAGGAAGACACAGTCTGTTACAAATGTAGGTCTCCCAGGACATGTTCTTCCTCCTGCAAACGTAGGTCTCTCGGAACATGTTCCTCCTCCGACAAACTTAAGACACAGTTCAGACCGTTCAGTGTTGCCGCCCAAGGTTGTTTCATCTTTTCCAACAGGAAATGAAGTGGTGTTGCCTCCTCCTACAGTACAGTGTAGCATGGAGTTTTCTCCTAGTAAATCAGAAGGCTTATCGTCAGTTTCCATGGATGAGACAATGTCCACGTGTGATTCTTTCAAAAGCCCCGAGGTGGAATACATGGACAACCATGATGTTTCAGCGATTGGTTCCATTGAGAGAAAGACATTCAGCAATCTCTGCATTTCGGACCATGAAGTGGAAGCAGCAGGTCCAGCATCATGTTCTAAAAAATGTCTACGGTTCTTGGATTTCTCTTGAAATATACTCACTTGGCTTGTAATTGATTTTCTTGCAGGAAAATTCTGCAATAGAGATGCCGTTGCAGAGAAGGAAACTGATGATAAGATGATGGATGTTGATGACAACTACATGAATCCACAGCTTTGTGCAACATACGCTTGTGATATTTACAAGCACCTACGGGCATCTGAGGTATACGTTTGAAGATTTGATTGAATGTATGATATTAAATACTATTTTGACTAAGAAACATTAGTACAAAACATAAACAAATCGGACACACTCGTGTTGGACATATACTTGTATACAAAACTTACATCCGAGTCTAAGTAACAAAAGAATTTGTAAGTATAGGATGTTAAAATTCAAACTTCCATAGAGAAGTGTAGCCTGTTTGATTCTATTTCTTGATTTTGATTTGCTCCTAAACTTTACTGTTTTCCTTTGGTTTTTCAGTTGAAGAAAAGACCTTCCACGGATTTCATGGAGACAACTCAGAAAGACATAAATTCCAGCATGCGTGCAATACTGATTGATTGGCTTGTAGAAGTAATTTTCTGTCTATTTATGGAGTTATATCATATATGGTCATTTAGAATCCAATACACCAAGACTAAACATTTCCAAGATTCAATTTCGAATGTAGGTGGCTGAAGAGTATAGGCTTGTTCCAGATACATTATATTTAACGGTTAACTACATAGATCGGTACCTTTCGGGGAATATGATGAACAGGCAGCGGCTACAGTTGCTTGGTGTTGCCAGCATGATGATTGCTGCGTAAGGAATACCATACTCCTACTTTGTTTTGTTTCTCTTTACATTACCATATCCTATGTTCCCTGTATTCTTCATTCGTTTTAAAGTATTTTGTGTTGTCACATATGTACAAAGTATATTTAACCCAGATGACATAGATTCATATGTAATTTTTCTAATGTTAACGTTATTGTTCAATTTACCAGCAAATATGAGGAGATTTGTGCCCCTCAAGTGGAGGAGTTCTGCTACATCACTGATAATACATATTTCAAGGAGGAGGTTTGGCCTCTTATTTGAACTACAAGTTTCCTTAGATGTCACTTTATCAAATCTGAATATACCATTAAAACTTTCTGCCTTAAAACAGGTTCTAGAGATGGAATCATCTGTTTTGAATTACTTAAAGTTTGAAATGACTGCCCCCACTTCTAAGTGTTTCTTAAGGTAATTCTTTTAGCCGGTTGTTTTCGAATGTAATTTCTGGTTTTCACGATCTCAGTCCTTGTATTAACTTTTTGATCATTCATGTGATATTCAGACGGTTTGTTCGCGCTGCTCAAGGGATCAATGAGGTACTACACAAATACTTGTATCATATACTCGCACCTGAGTCCGAATAACATAAGTTATTTCTATTGGTTTTCTACACCTAACTCCTTGATTTACTCTGGTGTCTGATTAGGTTCCATTAATGCAATTAGAGTGCATGGCCAACTACATTGCTGAGCTCTCTCTCCTTGAGTACAGTATGCTCTGCTATGCTCCATCACTTGTTGCTGCATCAGCTATTTTCCTGGCCAAATTTATACTTGTTCCATCAAAGAAACCCTGGGTATGTTTACTTCTTTAAAAGACCCTTTTTCTTGACATTACTGTTCTGATCTCAGTTTTATTATGGTGCAGAATTCTACCTTGCAGCATTACACACTGTATAAGCCTTCTGATCTATTCGAGTGTGTTAAGGATCTTCATAGACTATGCTGTAACAAGGACAATTCGACGTTGCCCGCAATCAGGGAGAAATACAGCCAGCACAAGGTATAAAACAAAAGATTGGTTACATCATGTTTCTTTGCTGCTGCTTGCATTGCATAGCATAGCTGAAATGTCTGCATTTTTTGGCCACAGTACAAATGTGTTGCAAAGAAGAATTGTCCTCCTTCAATACCTTCGGATTTCTTCCACAACTGAAGAGGGCATTTGAGATCAGCAGCAAACCTGTTCCAATTCTTTGTTGGATAAACTGTTCCACACCAGTTCTGAGATGAGTTTCACTCGTGGTTCTAAATCAGCTGTGCAGATTTTGTCGAGGGCGCGACCGTGTATAATACGAACCACCGATTGCGGCAGATGTCAAGAAATTTGATAGTGTCACAAAGGTTACATAAGGGATTCTATCATGCGAATGTTGTGACGTCTGTTACGTTTGGTGACGGTCGTATTATGGAATGTAGGACATGGTGTAAATTATTTATTATCTACTTAATTTTTAAAATTATTTAGTTAAAATGATAATAGTGGTAAGATCGATTTAGCATTCAATTTGAGTTAAACTACTATTATAAACATTATAAAGGAATTTGTATGAAAAAAAATAAAACAAAAGTATAACAAATGCAGAATAAAATATGTTTCAAAAACGATACATAATATGGTTCGCTCTTCTCTATCTTGAAAAACAAATAATCCATTAAAAACATAATCAGCCGAGAGTACAAATCATTCAACATAAAGAAAAGAAATTAAATTTTGGCTTAATACAACTTTTCCCCCCTAAACTATACCCGATTTCCCAATTTGTCCTCTAAACTTCATTTTGCCTACTTTTTTTCCTTAAACAATTCGCCGTTACCCATTTTGCCCCATTCCGTTACCTTTTTCCGTTAAAAAAATTTCGGCTAATAACATGTTGCCACATCATCAACGGGTTGACTAAGTCAATCCGTCTGGTTATATTTAAAGGGTAAATGACATGTCAAGCATGTCAGGTTTTTTTTGTTCAATTTAGTCACTGAAAAGTCTATTTTTATCTTAAATTGACCCCTATTTGTTTCTAATTTTTATAATTTAGTCCATTATTTGTTATTATTAATAATATTATTTTATTAAAATGTTAATATTTAATAAAAATAAATAAAAACAAATATTTTAATACTAAATTAGTAATTTTTTAGATTCGAATTCCAATTAAATTCTAATTATTAATTCTAATTTCACTCTATTTGAATTATAGTTTTTGAGTAAAATTCAAATTGTAACCCCATCGTCCCGGCCTGGCCGGATGACCGGTCCGAGTGAGCCACACGGGGAAAACCGAGTGAAACTCGTTAAGGTTCCCTTCGGTTAGCAACCCTATATTTTTTTTCTTTTTTTAATCTTGCCTAGATGAACATTAAGTCCTATGTGATTCACAACAGCAGAAAACATTCAAGGGAAAAACACATTCGAACCACGGCCATACATAACAATCTATTTTTTTAGCTTATAGGACAGCCAGTATTGATACCCTAACTAGGGGTATCAATACCAGGGTATCAATACCCTAACCAGGGGTATCAATACCCTAACCAGGGGTATCAATACGCTCTACTCTCATCCACAACACCAGATTCCAGTAACTTTGGAGGGTATCGATATCCTTAGGGTATCGATACCCCAGGCAAAATCTGAGGCCTTTTGGGCAAGAGAATATCGATACCCTAGCTAGGGGTATCGATACCCCCTACACTGCAACTCCTCAATCTCAACTAAAACGACCCCAACATGACCCTAAATGCATTTCTCGACTCACCTAAGCGTATACCAACATGCAAGCACACATATTTAAGCCAAGGAAGTCATTCAAACATGGATTAAAGCATCCATACATAGCATTCCAATTAAAGAGCAATTTATGCATATATGGACATACAAGCACTTAAGATTTCATGCCTTAGCAACCAAAACATGTAGACATTCATGGCATGTAACATAAGTAATATTTACAATCAGACAAGGCATCCACGAACCAAGCCAACAACGACATACATCAAAACTCAAATCAATAACACCTATCCCATTGCTTAACTATTACAATCTATTACTTAAAACTCATACATTGAGCTCACCGAAAGCAACACTTGGGGACCTTTCCTTGCCTGTGCCACCCACGAGCTATTCATCTGCATTGTCGAACAAAAGAGAGCGTAAGCATAAAAGATTAGTGAGGGTAAGCTCGTAAAACAAACCTTCGACAATGCAGGGTCCAAACACGAGTTATTTCCATGATGAGATGCATGGTCTTACCTCCGGTGCGCCAAGCTAAAAATGAACATGATGCATGAACATATAGTCAACATTATGCCATGCTCAACAACTATAAGCTCAATTTACCATGATACATAATCCAAAGCATTAACCACATCATATATCAATTCATAAGGGCATCACATTTCATGTCATATAAGCACATAAGCAAAATCCCACATTGGTATATACATACAACCTCATATTGGCACCTAGCTATGACCTGAATACGCGGATAACCCGTTGAAACGCATTTCCAACAACAACATTACCTCGGTGGGATTCCACTCATCACCGGTCCTTGCATGTGCGGGATTCCACTCATCGCCATATGCCCTACGGATGGGATTCCACTCATCATCACGTAGAAATATATAAAAGCTTCCGGTGGAATATTACATCACCGTACTCCTCCTTGGTGCCTTAACGCCACCAAGGCCACGTACGTTTTGACTCAATTTGTGTGCACACTCATCCTAATGATCGATCATTGTACCCAAGCATACTAGTGCCAATATAAATCAAACTACACAACTTTTTACAATATCAATTTCAATATAAATTCCGTGCCTAGCACGTACTCACCATGATTCTCCAAAATCATGCAATCCACAACATAACCTCATTTCACAAGCCAATACCACATGTATGTCAACCGAACAATTATCTCATCATATATCCACATTTTATTTGTCATCAACATGCATATAAGATCAATACATTAAGCCATACTTTTACATACATGTGTATCACATTATACATACTCATCATGAGGCATAACAATGATTAAAGAGTACATCCAAGGTCTCTAACTAAAGCTTAGGATTAGGCTACCACCCTAATCCTAACTCTAGGTGGGTCTACCAAGCCCAACCTAGTCCACATGCTTGAACCAACCACTTAAAAATCGATTTAAAAACATTAACCACTCACCTCTACCTCCAAGCTCAAACACCAAGCAACCATCACCTCCAAGTTTCCGGATTTCTTCCCGAAGCTTCGCCGACCCCAAATTCTTGCTTCTAAACAACCTCCATACAATTCAAACAACCTCAAATTAGCCCAACCTCAAAATACCAATCCGAAACACAATTCAAATACAATTTACAACACCACAAGACATGACCAAACCCCAAACTTAGCAATTTCGGACAGCCCCAATACCTCTTCCAAAATCCATGTTTCCAACATCCATTGCACCCACAAATAATCCCAAATCAATCCCTAACCATAGTATTACCATTGGGCTATCAATTCCCACCTTAAACAACCCCCAAAACTCACCCAAAACCCTCCAAAACTCTATTTTCGTACTCATATCTTACCCAGCAGAAAATCATGTTTTTAAACACCCAAATGACATCTAAATGGTCCCAAATCATCCCCTTAGCATACATATACCATCAACCCTCTAATTACACCCTAAAACCCATCAAAAATCAACTTTTTGACACCTTAAAAATGGGTCTAAGAACCCACTTCGGATTTTTACCGAAATTCAACCAAATTGACATATGTTACACCTTTTAACATGATTAACTAAAGCCCCAACTCAATTTATCAAAACCAATTGGAAAACCCCCTTAAAAATCCAAACTTGATATAAACCCTAATTTTCAAAAGTTCATGGTTTTAAAAATCAAGACCATGTATGAATAGGAAATGAAGAGGAGAGTTCAAATATGTGATTACCTTTCAAAAACCCCTTGAATCGAAGTTGGAATCAAATGAAATATAAGCTTGAAATTTGAGAGAGTTTGGGGAATGAGGGAGGTGTTTCACGTGGGGGATAATGGGAAAAGAGGGAGAAGATGACAACTTTGAAAGTTGTCATCCTTTTTAAAAGTTTTTGGGAAAATTACAATATAAGTCCTCCCCTTTTTACTAAAGTTCAATTAGGCCACACTTTAGGTTGAATTTATTTTAATTTAATTTTATTGACTCGAACTATAAACCTGACTAACTCCTAGCCCCAAAATACGGGTGTTACACAAATTATATTCGAATCATGTTCGTATTATATTAGAATCATATTCAAATTATATTTGAATCATCTTCTAATTATATTCGAATTATTAATTCGAATTTTTCTATATTCGAAATATATTTTTTGAGCAAAATTCAAATTATATTAGAATTATATTTGAACCATGTCTATATTATATTCGAATCATATTAAAATTATTTTCGAAATATAATTTGAATATGATATTTCGAATGTAATTTGAATATGATATTTCGAATGTAATTTGAATATGATTCGAATATAATATGAACATGATTCGAATGTAATTCTAATATAATTACATGTTTTTTGAACTATTATATTCGAATCATATTCAAATTATATTCGAATCATGTTTAATATGTAATTATATTCGTATCATGTTCATATTATATTCAAATCATGCTCATATTATATTCGAATTATATTTAGAATATAATTTGAATATGATTCGAATATAATATGAACATGATACGAATATAATTACATGTTAAACATGATTCGAATATAATTACCTGTCAAATATGATTCAAATATAATTACATGTTAAACATGATTCGAATATAATAGTTCAAAAAACATGTAATTAAATTAGAATTATATTCGAATCATGTTCATATTATATTCGAATCAGATTTAAATTACATTCGAAATATCATATTCAAATTATATTTCGAAAATAATTTTAATATGATTCGAATATAATATGAACATAATACAGATATAATTACCTGTTAAACAAGATTCGAATATAATTGCATGTTAAACATTATTCGAATATAATAGTTGAAAAAACATGTAATTATATTAGAATTATATTCGAATCATGTTCATATTATATTCGAATTACATTCGAAATATCATATTCAAATTATATTTCGAAAATAATTTGAATATGATTCGAATATAATATTGACATGGTTCAAATATAATTCTAATATAATTTGAATTTTGCTCAAAAAATATATTTCTAATATAGAAAAATTCGAATTAATAATTTGAATATAATTAGAAGATGATTCAAATATAATTTGAATATGATTCGAATATAATACGAACATGATCGACTATAATTTAAATTTTACTCAAAAACTATAATTGAAATATAGTGAAATTAGAATTAATAATTAGAATTTAATTTGAATTCGAATCTAAAAAATTACTAATTTAGTATTAAAATATTTGTTTTTATTTATTTTTATTAAATATTAACATTTTAATAAAATAATATTATTAATAATAAAAAATAATGGACTAAATTATAAAAATTAGAAACAAATAGGGGTCAATTTAAGGTAAAATAGACTTTTCAGTGACTAAATTGAACAAAAAAATAAACCTGGCAGACTTGACATGTAATTTACCCTTTAAATAAAACAAGACATATTGACTTAGTCAACTCGTTGATGACGTGGCAGCATGTTATTGGCCGAAAAATTTTTTTAACGGAAAAGGTAACGAAATGAGGCAAAATAGGTAACGGTGAATTGTTTAAGGCGAAAAAGTGGGAAAATGAAGTTTAGGGGGCAAGTTGGAAAATCGGGTATAGTTTAGGGGGGAAAAGTTGTATTAAGCCTTAAACTTTTAAAAGATTATATTTTGATACACAACCTTTCATATTGAAGCTATACAATCTAAAACTTAAATTATTAGCCAGACACTTTAAAACTTGAACTTTAAACTTTAAACTCTAAATTTTAACCATAAACCTTAAATTTCTACACCTATAACCTTAGTTTACACAAACTTGTGTATTAAAGTATGGGTTAACAACCGAGATGATCACTTATGTTTCCCTCAAGTACAGATTTGGTCACCGATTCTGAAAATCGACCAGTAAGATCACTTGCGTTTTTGGGTGTAAACTTTTGGCCACCCAGCCGTTTGTTGTCGTTAACCTTTGACTGGAGGTTGATCTGAAATAATAATAAAATGATAAATTACCTAAACAATCCCAAAAGTATTATTTCACTCATATTTTGACCACTGAAATAAAAATAATTTGTATAATTACATATTTAATTCTCCACATTTACATTTTTTATTTCCTATCTCCTCCACCATCTTCCATATTCTTCGTCATCTAACTCAATCTCTAATTTTCTATTATATTAATCCTCAATTCACATTGTACATTATAATCCATCACCATATATATCCATGTTTCAAATAATGTTTGTAATTCTTAATATGGTTCAATACAAAATAATGCCCAATTTATGTGAAACAACGTTTACATAGCATATTCAAAAGGCTTAAATGAAAATAGGTGCTTAAAATATACATTTTTGAATTTTAGGTGCCTAATTTTTTTTTTTGTAAAAATAGGTGCCTAAAGTTTCAACCGTTATAATTTTAGGTGTCAGTCCGTTAAAGGGGTGTTAAAAAATTATCAACCAATCAATACTCAACATGTGACACTATTTTTATTTTTTAAAATCAATTTGATGAAAAAAAACTCAAAACTTTTAATCCAAAAAATTTAGAAAATTTACAAAACAGTCTTCAATTCCCAAAAATTACTCAAACCCCCAAATCGCCGCCACTTTCACCGTCAATTGTCGCCCCTAACCACGCCTCTTTGGTCGCCGGAGCATGACGGTCACTTCCCCTAACACAACGTCATCGAAAATGGCGAACGACGTGCAGTCTCGACGGTAAAAGTGGCGGCGATTTGGGGGTTTGGGTAATTTTAGGGGTTTGATGAATGTTTTGTAAAAATTTTAAAATTTCAAGATTTTTTTAAAAGATTAAAAATTTTGAGCTGAGCATTACAAACATTGTTGAAACGTGAATATATACGGTGATGAATTATAATATACGGTGTAAATTGAGGATTAATATAGTAGAAAATTCGAAATTGAGTTAGGTGAAGAAGAAATAAAAAGAATGTAAATATGGAAGATTAAATGTGTAATTATAGAAATTATTTTTATTTCGATGGTTAAAATAGGAGTAAAGTAATAGTTTATGGACTATCTAGGTAATTTATCTTTTTTTATTGCTTCAAATCAACTTCCCGTTAATGTTTGACGGCAACAAACGACCGAATGATTAAAAATTTATGACTCGAAAACGTAATTGACCTTATTAGTGGTTTTTCAAAATCGATAATAAACTTTATATTAGATTGAAACATAATCGATCATTAAAGTAGTTAACTTTTTTTTTTCAAATGCTCACAACATTAAGCTCGCGTCATTGACAATGACGGCATCATTCAACTCCTTTGTTATTCAATGAACAATGAATCTTACTCTCCAAGGCAAAATCTGGTCAAAGAAACCTCATTTACGAAATCCCCCATTTCACATTCACTCTCTTCCTCTTTCTAACTTTAGTTAACTAAACGTTGAAGCTTCAACCATTTCCTGTGTTTGCATTCTGGGACGATGAGTTTCCTGAGACCATGTGCTTTTGTGTCTCTGATAACTTTCCCTTCTCTAAGATGGATGCCTTGCCAGAGTTGGGGTTTCCTTAGGTGGCCTGGCCTTGAGGGCTTCTTTAGGTTCTTAGTCATCGCTCTTTTATGGTCCACGTTTTCTGAGATTCGTTTCATTCCTTCTTCTTCCATGTATCCTACTCTTCGTGTTGGTGATCGGGTCATTGTCGAAAAGGTATAAAAAAACAAACTTTATTCCTTCATTTCTGCTGACGGCTGTGGTTGATTCTGGGATCTTTGCAGCTGTGCTCAGTTTATGGGATTGTAGCTTTAGAAATCAGGGAAATATGTGGCTGGTTTACCCTCATTCTGCCTTGCTTCAGTTTGAATTCTGTGGCTGATCTCGATTTTGGTTAATTATGCTATCGTTTCGTGTTTTTTGAACTTCTGGGTTGCAATTTTTTTTACCGAATTTGCTGGGTACATTGAATAACTTTATCTAGAACGTGATTGGAATTCTTTTATTCATTGTTCGATGGCTTTCTTATTGGAGAATTTCAGTATTGTTTTGTCCAAGATGGATTTGCTTACCCTGCACTTTCCCAGGAAAAGAACAATATTTAACTCTTGTTTTCAAATCATTCGGTTTGCGTGAATGATTCCAGACATCCTACTCCCCAAAGCTTATGATGCCGGACTGACTTTAGATAGAAATGAAAATGACATAAAAATGTCATTTCCTAATTTACAAACGAACCCTATTTTTTCTTAATGTTCTTCACACTAATGCCTCTATTATTATGCAAATTTTAGTAACATATGCATCGTGATTGAGATTGACTTAAGATAAACGATCCTGATTTGCTTATAGGCACCATAATGTTGTTTATTCTCATTTTAGCTCACTTTGTGACTTGTCCAGGCCTCATACTTCTTCAGAAGTCCTGCAATAAATGAGATTGTAACATTTCGAGCTCCAGAACAGGTTTGTTGGTTTTGTATAGCTATGTTACTAGGGACTTGAGTCTGAGTGTCGAATAAGGGAATGTGTCCGACCGGGGTTTGTCCAATGTTTCCCCCTTATGTTTTCCATGTATTAAGACGGTCCTTAGTCGGTCATATTCCCATACCCATGTCTAGGTCTGCGTTGGGCACCGGCGCTTCAAGAAAAATGAAGAGTCTAGCAATATAGTGATATAGAACTACCAAATTGTTAGCAACCAGTCGAAAACCTCATACTGAAGCATTCTTATCTTGATGTTGCTGCTCTAGGATTCTGGATTTGGAAAGGATGCCGTTTTTATTAAGAGAATTGTCGCAAAGGCTGGAGACTTGGTTCAGGTATTATTGATTTTGTTACCATTGTATCTTAATGCCATTTTTATCTCTTCATGGAAAGTTATCTTAGCTATATAGATCAGCACCTAATATCTGCACGACATTATCTCAATTCAAATTGCTAAAACAATCAAATTGAGGCAATTTTAATGTGAAAGGCTCTTCTTCTTCTAAAATGTTTTCCTCTAACACTATGCAGGTTCATCATGGGTCACTCTATGTCAATGGTGTTGCACAACAGGAAAATTTCATAGCTGAACCACCGTCATACACATCAAACTTAACGGTGAGTCCCCTTGGTCGTCTCTCCATGCATTCTCGCGTTTTCCTTCATTTCATTTGCTATTTTGCATTAAATGTGAGTCCCGGTGGACTCCATGATGCTGGCATCCGAGTCTCCACTGTTGTTTCATGCTGACTACATTGTGTTTCTGGATCTGCAGTATGTTCCTGATGGTCATGTTTATGTGTTGGGAGACAACCGTAACAACAGCTACGACTCACATAACTGGTACATCGACTAGATCCTCCTTTTTTTGTATTTTGTTTTATTATCTTCTGTTGTTCAGCTCCATTTTCTTCTGTTCTTTATGATTCTTGATACATGAATATAGTTTAAAACATGCTTTATCCTTGAAAGGCTCCTGCAGAGCTTAATGATCCATGAGAGCATCTTCTTTAATGTTTTGATTTGGCTATATTACTCTTTGTTCCTCTCTTTTTTTTCGTTTGACACGTGAATTTATAATGTAAATGCAATCGTGTCATCGATGTTGATCGGTAACCAGGGGCCCTCTGTCTGTGGAAAACATTGTTGGAAGATATGTGATGTGCTGTTATAGACCTTCCGACCATAGACCTGTTGCAAGTTCAGGGATGAACTAGAGACGCCAAACTTTCTCCAACTCTTGGGAAATCTCATTATAAATGTAGATACATGGAGTTCGATCCGTGTTTTTCTGTGATCTTGTTGCCTGAATTGGCTTCTGGATGCTATCGATATAAGCTTGTTTATATGGTTGTAAATCGAATCCTGGACCATAGTTTCATGACTGTGTATGGTTGAGAGTTCGGAAACACTAATAAAAGTTGTGTTTATTTTATGCTTCTTGAGGTGGATCAAGCATTGGACTCGAGTAGGCTGGGCATTCGATCGAGTCGAGTCAAAAAATTTCGAGTTATTCGAGTTGATGCGTCTAATTTTATCATTTAAACTTTACTTGAAATTTTTTCGAGTCGAATCGAGTTTTGAATTTCTATATAAATTTAATTGTAATTATTTATAATGTTATATTATGGATTGATTCCAATTTAAATGATTTTCTCTAATCAACCATATAAAATATATTTCTTCATGTTTTTTTTCAAGTGTGTAAATAAGATTTTTGATGTTATTAAATAAATCAAATATTGTTATGAATATTTATCTATGTGGATATCTATCATGATTAGAACTTTATCATACCTATAAATAGATGGTTTACTGAAGGCATTGTTGATATAATTCTATATTTGAGAATAATACAAATCTCTCTCTTTCTCTCATCTCTTTGTTCTTCTTGTTCTTATTCTTGTTATTCTTTATTTTATTCACAATACGTTATCAGCACGAATTTGCTCGCAAAAAATATTGAGAAAGATGTGCGTTGAAGCTAAAGTTCAAGACATGTCAATTACAATCTTTTAAAGTCTCCTTCACGATCCTAGAGTATATTTTCAAATAGGTATGTATTTTTTTTATAGGCTACAAATATATAATAAGGTAAATTTCTTCAATTTGTGATTCATAAAGAAAAAGGTACATAAAAAACAGTACTTTAAATTGATTCCTCACACAGTAGTAATAACATGATTTGATTAAGAATTTCTTTGGTGAGATAAAAATATGTTTCGTAACATGATAATAAAAATCGGCATAATTATTAACTTGATTTTCGTTGTCTTGTAATGATAAAAGAATCGAGAAACGAACTTTGTTTGACAAACTTATTGGGTTTTTTTTTTTGTTTTTTTAAAAGGTTAATATTTGTTTATTTTATTATATTGACGAAA
This sequence comes from Hibiscus tridactylites, assembly GCA_958450335.1. Lineage (NCBI taxonomy): Eukaryota > Viridiplantae > Streptophyta > Magnoliopsida > Malvales > Malvaceae > Hibiscus > Hibiscus tridactylites. Next base: position 82,102,635 of record OY288275.1, on the reverse strand, counting down.
GTTGATATTATTAACCGTGTTTTTGAGTTTAGCATGTATTTAAATGATTTGGAAAGAGACATGATATAAAGGAATTATGAGAAGCTGTCTCTGTTATTTGCTATGTCTCCATTGTCCTCGAGAGGAAAACTATTATCGGTAAACTCTACTTTTATTTTTATTCTTTAAACTACAATTTTAAAGTGTGATAAATCAGGTGATTTTTCTTGAAAGCAATAATTCTCATGTGTCGAAAAACTCGACTATAGACTTCTCTCAAGATCAAGTATTGAAATTTTGTCTTGATCCAAAAAAGTTTTATGGGAGGCATTCCCTGAAGTAAATGCAAAGCATGATGTTTATTCCATGCGATTATCAATGATTGGGCATTCCCTGAAGTGAATGCAAAGCATGATGTTTATTCCATGCGATTATCAATGATTGGGTATTCCCTGAAGTGAATGCAAGCATGATGTTTATTCCATGCGATTATTGGACTTATGCCATTCCTTAAAGTGAATGCAAGTATAATAGTTATTCCATGCGATTATTGGATTTGTTTCATTCCTTGATGTGAATGCAAACATGATAATTCACTATATGGTTAGTGAATAAAACTCAGTTATGTGCCAGAGTATCATTGATGAGGTTTTAAAGATCTATTAGCCTCCGCTACATTCCCTGAAGTGAATGTGATATTTTTATAGCGGAAAAATAAATGCCACATTAGAAATTGTGGTTGCGATTGGGGCCATAAAAAATAGACATGGATAAGATGATCATTTTGAGAATGTTTATATCCACCGAAAGTGGGATTATAAGGATGACAAGAATGATAGATATCATATCAAAATCTTTATGTTATCAATACGATGGTACAAACCATTGGTCTCGTACTTGTCAAACGCCAAAGTATTATGGACTTTATCTATAAGCATGAATGATAAATGAAAGAAAACATAAACAAGTTTTGTTTATGGCGAAAATAATTATGGCGTTGTTAGTCCAACTCAATTGGATATTGTTAATTTCTTCATCACCCTGGAAGGGAATAATTCGTCATTTATTTTATTTCCCTTATAACCTCTAAAGAGAATAATTGATCTTTTATTTATTTTGTTTTATGTTAATTTTATTATTTATTTATGTTAATTTACTTTATATTAACTTGTTTTACATATTATTTATTTATACTTTATGTTAATTTATTCTTTGAAGAATATGATTACTTTCGGAATAAAATATACAATAAATTGTGGCTATTTATGCCTAGCAGACAGTGCAAGTACTCATATTATACTTAAGCGTAAGAAATATTTTCCCATTTAAATGCAAGGGAAAAATATGAGTACTATTTCTCAAAGTACTAAAATATCAATGCTTCATAAGAGCAATAAGTTCTTGAGGGTTTATCTCTGATAGATAACCGATTTGATATGATGTGCTATATTTAATATTTTTCATTCCCCGAAGTGAATGAAACAAAGCACATTGTGAAATGTGCATAACTATGCATATTTTCCCATTTAAAATGCAAGGGAATAATGTGAGTATTATATTTAGAAGTACCAATATCACAGAAGGCTTCGACTGAGCAAATATGTTACTGCCAAATGGAACTCTATTCCATTTTCATATTGCGTTATACTCGTCAAAGACGCAAAGAGACTTATTGAATTTTAAAGACATTTACAGAAATATATTGAGAATATTAGTCGGGGGTGCCGACTATCTTAATATTACGAGTATAACTCAAGGCTATAATAAAATCTTGAAAAAATATATGCACTGTAATTCATATTGTACTACACAAGAATTAGTACAAATTGAAGCTCATGCTATTGTAAATCAGAAGTTTACTGATAATTTTATTATTTGGCATGACCGGTTAGGCCATCCCAGTTCAATTATGATGCAAAAAATTTGTTGACACTTTCATGTGGTCATTATTGAAGAACTAAAAATTTCTTCAAGGTAATGTTTTTCATGTGATACTTGCTATTAAAGCAAATCGATTATTCAATCATCATCAGCTAAGATAGATTGTGAAACTATTAATTTTCTGGAACGGATACAAGGTGATATATGTGGGCTCATACACCTTTCTTATAGTCCATCTACATATTTTACGATTTTAATCGATGCATCGAATAGATGGTCATATGTATCCTTGTTATCAACTCGTAACTTGGTGTTTGAGAGGCTACTTGCTCAGTTGATAAAATTATGAACATATTTTTCAGATTACCTTATAAAGACAATCGGTCTTCATAATGCTGGTGACATGTCATTTTACATGTAGTATCACTAATTCGCATCAAGCCAACAAATTATCATAAGTTCTCCCCATTACAAATGGTTTTTGGTCAAAACCAAATATTTCTCATCTTATATTTTTTTTTCTTGTGTGCGTATATGTTCTGATTCCTCCACCACAACGCACAAAGATAAGTTCTCAAAGGAGGTTGTGAATATATGTAAATTCAAATTTCCCTTGATAATTAAATATCTTGAGCTTCTGATAGGGAATTTATTTACGGCTCGATTTACTACTATCATGTTAATGAGCCAGTTTTCCCAACATTAGGGGAGAAAATAAAATAGCTGGAAAAAAATTTGGAATGAATTATCATTATCTTAGTTTGATCCACGTACTCAATCATGTGAACTATAAGTTCAAAGGATAATTCATTTAGCAAATCAATTGTCAGATGATTTTACTGACCCTAGTAGAGTGACTAAGTCACATATATCAGCTATGAATGCTCCGTTTAAATTTGATGTCCCGAAAGGACAAACTCTAGTTGCTAATGAGTCTAACTTACGCCTGTAGCGTGGTAGACAAGTAGGTTCCAAAGATAAAAATCCTCGAAAAAAAAGAATGGAGCTATAGTTATGATGGTCTGATCGAGAAATCAATGAATTATGAAAATCTCAAGAAGAGATTAAAAGGTCTCCAATAGAGGCATTAACATGACTCAGGTACCTGATAATAAAGAGATCTCAATAGATTATGTCATGTCTGGTAATAAGTGGAACTGAAATCAAATCGACGTCGATAATACATTTGCATCCAATGTAGCACTAGAGATTTTATTTGATGATGTGGATCATGAATCATTGTCAACTGGACAATGTAAACAAAGAAATGATTGGTCAATATGAAAAGAGGCAATTGAGGCGAAACTAAGATCTCTTTCGAAAAGAGAAGTATTTTGGCCTATAGCCCGTATATTGAAATGTGTAAAGCTCGTGGATATTAATGAGCCTTTGTTAGAAAGAAAAATTAAAAGGAGAAATCACGAGATATAAGCTCGTTTGGTTGTAAAAATTCTCACAAAAATATGAAATTGATTATGAAGAAAATATATTTCTCGGTGGTGGATGCAGTTACTTTTAGATAGTCTGACAATAAATGAAATAACTTAGTTTCCGCCTAATGGATGTTGTTACATCTTATTTGTATGAGCCTCTTGATAACAACATTTACATGAAGCTTCTGAAAGGATTTAGACTGCCAGAAGCAGTTAATTCAAGTTCCCGAGAACATTATTTAATTGTATTGAATATATCTTTTTATGGATTAAAACATTTTGGGCACATTTAGTATAATCGCCCCATTGAATACTTATTAGCGGAAGGCTATAAGAATGATTTAATTTCCGGAGCATTTTATTAAGAGGTTTAGCTCTGGATTTATCTTTGTTTTTTATTCTGCATGTTGGTGATTCATTGAGACTCATGAAGAGATCTCCTTAACAATAGAATCCTTGTACAGCAATCAACATATACAGAAAAATGTTTAAAGAGACTTTACATGCATAATGCATATTCGTTGATCACTATTTGGTTGTTAGGTCTCTTAATGTAAACAAAGATTCATTCCGCCCTCGAGAAAAAGGTGATGATATTTTTGGTCTAAAAGTACCATATATACATTAATTGATTTGGAAGCATCGTATCTTAGCTGGTCCAGAAATACTATCTAAGTGCTACGAGACCATTGCCTTTAAATAATTGCTATGCATGAGGCAAAACCGAAATATGTGTTTGGCTAAACATATCCAGAAGATATGTGAATTGCTTTCACAAGATAAGATGCAAGCTATCTTATGTAGAGATAATGCAGAATTTATATATCAAGGTGGATACATCAAATGTGATAAAACAAAACATATCTCTTTAAAGTTCGTCTCTCGTAATCTTCAGAAGAATAGTATTTGATGAATCATTTCAAGCAATAATTTGGAAGATTTATCCACTAGTGCATACTCTATTTTTGAAGATTATATTCAAGATTGAATTATGAAGATTCAAAGATCTTCTGTGATGTTTTCATGAGGGGGAGTAAATACGCGTTGCACTCTTTTTCCCTTAACCGAGATTTTGTCCCAATGGGTTTTCCTGGTAAGGTTTTTAATGAGGCAACATATTATGCGTATCAAAGATGTGTGTACTCTTTTTCCTTCACTAAAGAATTGTTTTTCTATTAGGTTTTTATCTTAGTAAGGTTTTAACGAGACACGTTATCTTCATAGACATCCAAGGGGGAGTGTTATGAATATTTATCTTTGTGGATGTCTATCATTATTAGAACTTTATCTAAGGAGTTTGATTTATTTATTATTAGGAATATTATCTCTATTAATTAGAGTTTAATGTATTATGTACTTCTTATGCCTATAAATAGATGGTTTACTGAAGGCATTGTTGATATAATTCTATATTTGAGAATAATATAAATCTCCCTCTTTCTCTCATCTCTTTGTTCTTCTTGTTCTTATTCATGTTCTTCTTTATTTTATTCACAAAAAATATTATATTATATTATATAATATTTATAATCATAATATACATATATGTTCCTTCCTCGACCAATAGTTTTAGAACCCTCGATGATGTCAAAGCTAGAGCTCTAACAAGTCAACAACAGTGTTGATCACAAACTCAGCACTGCCTGTGAAACTGTTGTTACTTGTTCGGGCTCACAATAGTAGAAGAATTCGAAGTATCATATAAATTAGGTTCTAAAATTTTAGGGCCTTTGAGATTTAGGTTAAGGGAATTGTGGATTTTTCATTTAAATTCACGTGAGATGTGAATGGCTGAAAAAGGAAAGTAAGGGATTGGAGAAGGGTATAACATTAACTAAGGCTTAAATTTAAACGACGTGGATTTATATTTTCAAACTATTCGGTTTTTCGAGTCGTAGTTTTATATTTTCAAATTATTCGATTTTTTCGATTATTCAAACTTCTAAAATTCAAACTTAAATCGAACTCAAAATTTCAACGAATTATTTGAGTGATTCGAATAACTCAAATAATTCAAATAACTCAACTCAAATAACTCGAAATTCAAAAAAAAAACATTTTTTTAAGTCTATTTTGCCCACCCTTAGACTCTACCCTTCAAGCCAGGTTAGAAGAACCGGCAAAATCCAGTTGCTGTTTTAAATAGATTAATGTGAAGATTTGTAATCAAATTATCTCATTCTCACTCTTTTTCTCAAAATTTTAATGCTAGCAATCAAAGTTAGGGAGTTAATTAAATTTTCTAGTAAACAAATTCATAGGTGATTGTTTATTTTTTATACAAATAAAATTAAAAAAATACTTTGATACACAAGCTTATTTATAAAAGTTTTTAATTGTAGGGTTTAGAGTTTTAGGCTAGGGTTAGGGGTTTAATATGTATAGTGTAGAATTTAAGGTTTATGGTTAGAATTTAGGGTTTAGTGATAACGGTGTAGGTTTTAGGGTGCTAAAGTCTAAGATTCAGGTTTTAAATTTTATTAAAAGGTTGTGTAATTTTTTTACACAACTTATATATCAAAATATAACACATAAAACTATCCCTAAAATATTACTTATAAATATTTAAAATCAATTTTTCAACTTTTAAAAATTATTTTTTAGGAGAGATGAAGATGTTAGACTTAAATGTTAAATTTATAATTTTATTTTGAATGTATTTGAGGGATAAAAATCATGTGTTTTTTTCGGTGTTCTAATATTAAAAAATACTAAAAAATTATATTTAAAGTCTTAACCTTAAATTATAAACCCTAAACTTTACCCCAAATTCTTTAAACCCTAATTATAAATCTTAGACCTTAAACTTAATTTTTAGTGTGAAGCATAAATAAGTATGCCGAAAAAGAGTAAATGATTTATGTTCGTATTTTAGTATATTAATATTAAATTAATGAGTAATATTTGTCAAACTACAGTCATTTCAATTTTCACGACAGCACTCGCCGTGTTTGAGACCAATTGACTCGTAAGAAACACAAGCCATGTGAAACATGACTCCAAGTGTAGAGTAACCATCGTCAATTCTCAAAGTGACTGAAGTCTAACCCAATCTGCACCCATATAAAAGTATAGGACAAAAATTTTGATACACAACCTTTTAATTTTAAGGATTAGAGTTTAAAATTTAAGGGTTAGGTTGTAGGGTTTATAATTTAAAGTTAGTGATTAGAATTTAGTATGGAGGGATTAGTGTTTAGGTTTAGTTTTTTAGGGTTAGAGTTAGGAATTTAGGATTTGAGTTTTATAGGGTAAATATGTTGGCTTGGTAAAATTCGTTTTACAAAACCTGTGTATCAAAATTTTACTCAAAAGTATATTGGATTCAACTTCTCTCGAGAATAAAATAAATTTTAAAACTATAAATATTTAATCTCTAATTTTTATTAATAAAATAAATATGAAATATTAAAAAAACATTTTAATGCAATGAATTACTATTAATTAGATTTAATTGGCTAATTTAGTGAATATATATTCTTAAATGTAATTAAAAATATAAATGATGGGGAAAAAACTAGAAATTAATTTTTTTTAAGTTGGAAATATTAAGTCCAAAAATTTAAATTCATACGAATAAAATAACAAGTTCTATATTTTATATTAATACTAATATTACAAACGGTTAGTCATTTATTTTTGGGTGATTGTCACTTATGTTTTCTCCCAGTACAGAGTTGATCACCGATTTTTAAAAACGACAAGTAAGGTCACTTACGTTTTCGATTTGTAAACTTTTGGTTAGTGAGACATTTGTTGCCGTTAAAATTATATAAATTATTTTTATTTCGGTGGTCAAAATATAAGTAAAATAATAGTTTAAGGACTATATAAGTAATTTTTTTATTGTGTCATATCATCCTTCCGTTTAAGTTTAACGGCAACAAACGTCTCAGTGACCAAAAACTTACAGATCGAAAATGTAAGTGACCTTACTTGTCGTTTTTAAAAATCGGTGACCAACTTTGTATTGAAGGAAAACATAAGTTACCATCCTAGTAGTTAACCCTTTATTTTTCTTACTCTTATCCATTCTATTCCGATCCTTTAATGCAATCAGAGCCGTCCCTGGGCCTGGGCAACAGGGGCGACGACCCAGGGCCTCAGGGCGGCAGGGCCCATTGACCATTAAGGAAAAAAACTAAGGTTATTAGAGCCCATCAAAATCTGATATATTTTTACTGTTATATTAAGCTTAAAATTATAAGGTGTAAAAGTAGTGTAATTATGAGTTTCTAGGGAAATGGAAATTAAATCCGTCCCCTCCCCTCTTAAATTGCTTCTTCACTTTAATTATTTTTTAAAAGTTTAATTATTTTTCTTATTATTATATTATCAAATAAATTTAAAATATAACCGTTAAAAATATGGTGGTCCACCAATCATAGTTAAGTATAAGTTGTTAATATCTAATTAGCCTAAATATTAGTGTATTATAGGGTCATAATTAAGATTATAATAATATTTTAATTTCTTTTAAATTTAAATTGAGAATAAAAATTTTATATACACTTATAAATATTATTTACATTGTTCTTGTATTTGCTGAAAGAAATTTTTCGAAGTTAAAAATGTTGAAAATCTATTCGAGATTGTCAATGTCACAAGAAAAGTTAAATAGTCTAACCATTTTATATATTGAGAAAAATATGTTAGATCGTATTGATGTAGACACTATTATTAGTGATTTTGCAACTAAAAATGCTTGTAGAAGTTGTTTTGTGTAAGTTGTTCGGTGTTTAATAAAATTTCTTGACGTTTTTCATTTGATAATTATTGAGGATAATAAAAATAGGATTTATATCTTATACACTGGCGGTGGAAAACGGAAAGTTTCCGCAAGTGCCTTAGTTTTAGAGTTTAGGGTCTTAGTTTAGTTGTAGGGTTTAGGAGTTTAGGTGTAGGGGTTTAGAAACTTGGAATGGTGGTTAGAATTTAGTGTTCATGGTTAAAATTTAAGGTTTAGAGGTTGGAGTTTGTTTTAGGGTAATATAGTTATTTTCAGGTTTTAACTTATAAACCTTGAATTATAACCCTAAACCCTAAATTCTTACCACTATCCCTACACCTAAACCCCTAAACTAAACCCCTAAACTAAACCCCTAAACCTTAAAACTAAGACGCTTGTGAAAACTTTTAATTTTCCACCGTTAGTGTATAGGATAATAATCCATAAAAACATAATTTACAAACAAGTTAATTTATTTTTATATTCTTCGAATTTAATTTTTCAATACTTATTATTAGGGGCCCAATTTTTAAATTTGTCCCTAGGCTACCAAAATCTCAGAAACAGCTCTGAATGCAATCAATTTTTAAATTAAAAGCGATTGTATTTAAGTATACTCGAACTCAAAACATCTTAAACGTTACAACGTGAATAATTTCAATCTAACTGATACTCAATATGCTATTGTGATAAATGCTAATAATTCACAACAACAGCCAAAATGAATATACGTAAGCAAAAGAAAGAAAAATTGTATTTAAAACTGCAAAGTTAAGTCATGGCGTTGACAAAAAAACTGGGATTTTTGCTGTGTGGTAAAATAGTCAACGACGCCACCTTTGTTGAAAACATAGGTATTGTAAGAGAGCGGTTAGGCAGTGAGAGTCCATTGTTGCTCCACCTCATCAACGAGTTGCTCGCTTTTCTTTAGTCTTTATAAACAAACAAACAAAAAAAAACATTGCTTCACGAGACAGAAGCACTATTGCAGCGGCGGATTCATAAATATTTTTGAGGTAAGTACACATAATATTTTAAAATTTTATAACGAATCATTGTTCAAAAATTCGATAACTATTGGATGAGAAAGGATTAACGCGGTATGGGAAGCTCTCGACGGGAAGGCGAAGCGTCTCATCAGAAGTCAGACGAGGGTATCAACGGGAGAGAAGACGACTGGATTATCTTCATCGACAAGTTGAGCAGAAGAGTATCTAGAGCAGCGTTATGGGAACTTTGTAACCATTACGGAAGGGTAGTTAGGGTCTTCATACCAGATGCAAACAGTAAAGGAAAATACAGGAATTGCATGTTCGCTTTTGTGACGGTTAAGACCAGGAGGGATATGGTAGCTATCATTGAGAATCTTAACGAGACCAAAATCGACGGAGGGGTGGTTACAGCTTGCAAGGCAAAATACCCAAAGCGTAACCAAAGTCGAATGAATATGGGAAGCGCAAGAAAGGAGAAGAAAGAAGCCAACTATTACAGAAAAAAAAAAACAAGGTCCCTCCACCTCGCAATCATTGGGGAAGGCTGGTGGATGATGAGGTGTCATATAGAGAAGTCCTCACCAAGAACTATCCGCCTGCACCTACGAACAACGCGTCTACGTCAAAACAGAATAACTCAAATGGGAGTCAAAACGAACCTACCAGGGAATCTCTGCAAGTGGAATGTAATGATGGGGATACTTTTGAAGTCAAAGTAAATTCGGATGAAAACGAGTGGCTTCAACACTGTCTTGTGGGGATTCTGAAGAATGGGTATGAGATAGGCATTGTCAACCAAGCATTCACTTTCGAAGGAATTAAAGCCAGGATCTCCAAATGGGGTTCATCTAGCAACTCTGTCGTCATCAGATTTGAGTCTCTATCGGAGATGAACGAATTATGGGATTCGAAAAAGGAGGCCATCAGCTTCTGGTTTGATTATGTGTCCCCCTTATTAATCAACAATACCCCTCACCAATTCTACCAAGTTTCCTTGACTGAAGTCCCTCTTCTTTGTTCGAATGAACAATTCTTCAGAACTTTGGGTAACCGGTGGGGTATATTTGTTTGCCTGGAGGAAAATACAAGAAATATGAGTAAACTGGACACGGCCAACATGCTAATAAGGGCAGCGTGTCAGTCTGACATCCCAGATACAGTGAGAATTATGATCAGGGGTGCTTTACATCGGGTCAGAGTTAGCATTGGGTATTCAGAGGACTGGGAATCGCAGGAGCATCATGAAGGCGAAGATAGTGACTTTGAGGATCCTTGGGACGAAAGTCACTCCGACCACAACTCCGACCGCAACTCCGATCCGCCTCAAAACGCCGTACCGGAAGAGGTTGTGGGGAATGTTTCATCTCCTTTCGACGAAGTCCCCGACCCAGGCTGCGACCCCTCGAAATCCACTCCCAATGGAGTTAATGCTACCTCGGAACCTTGACCACATCTTAATGAAAATTCTGGAATTCCCAGGACGACTATTAACAACACAAATCATATTACGGCGGACCCTATTGAGAATGTGTCAAGTCCACGCAATAATTCGGGCCCACCCGAGACTCCTAACTTAGCAGACTCTGAACCACAGCTCGGACACCAGTTTGGGGCATATTTTGCCTCTGATTTGGGGAATGGGCCTATTCCCGCCGCGGGCCCAACATTGGACCATAACCAGACCCAGACTCATGCCTCATTGGCAGATCCTTTACCCCCCACATCCGCCCTAAATAGCCACATCTCGGCTGAGGATGGTTTTAATTATATCGTCGAGTCTACAGAGGCAGCACCTCTCGAAGACTGTAATTCCGGCTCTTTTGTGCCAGATAGTTTTGAAATTGTGGGTTTCTCTTCCATGGAAGGAGATCGAGTTGATGGAGTGGTAAATGGGTTTTATCGGGCAGAAATTAGAAGAAGATTACGAAGGAATGTCCGTGATGCTTGTGAGAGAACATCTCCAACAAAGGAAGTTACCTCGCCCCCTTCTTTGAAGAATCAGGCTCCCCTAATCAGACAAGAAGCCGAAGCCGTATGGGAAATTAGCAAGGTGCTTGAGTTTTCCTTTATCGGGGGAAAAACGCGAGTTGTCAAAAGATCATGGAGTTAGAACAGGAGGCTAATGGGGGATGTTGAATCCCCTTCTTCTCTTTAAGGGTACTTCTGCATTTTCATTATGAGCTTAAATATTCTTTCTTGGAATATCAGGGGGATTAGAAAGAGGGAGAAAATTAGAGCAGTCCAGAAGAAAATTCATAAGCTTAATCCAAAGGTGGTATTGATTCAAGAAACAAAGTTGGAAAATATTAATGCCTTTCTGGTTCGGAGAGTGTGGAAGAAACAAGGTATAAAATTTGCAGTGTCCCCGACGGTTGGATCATCGGGCGGCCTATTGTGCCTGTGGGATGAAGGCTTCTTCCAGGTTCGAGACATACACATATCAGTCAGGTACGTCGCCTTAATTGGGAAAATTGGTCCCAATAACTTCGAATGCGGAATTGTTAACGTATATGGTCCAGCTGTTGATTCAGATAAAGAGGAATTTTTTAGTGAGATTTTAGCACTAATTCAAAGATTCGACGTGCCATGGTGTTTGGGAGGCGATTGGAACATGTTTATTGATCCGACTGAAAAATTGGGTTTACCTTGAACAATGTCTTGATGAATCTATTTCGCTCCTTTGTGTTTGATGCTGCACTTATGAATCTTCCACTCCAAGGGGGGTCATTCACTTGGAGTAACAATCGTGACCCCCCCACATTCGTCTGACTCGACCGCTTTTTGATTTCAGCTGATTTCGATTCTGCATTTTCAAGTCTAAGGCAACGTGTCCTAGATAAATCCGTATCAGATCACAATGCTATCATTCTTCAAGAAGAGACAAATAGCTGGGGGCCTAAACCTTTCAAAGTCTACAATTTTTGGTTCAATGAGGAAGGCTTTTATGAGACTGTACAGAAATCACTAGCCGAAAGGAGGAAGCAGAAACGCAATATAGGCATCGGGGGTCTTCTGAGGGGTTCTAAATTGGCAATCAAAAGCTGGGGAGCAAACATAAATAGGCCCTCCGCCTCTGCGATCGTACTCCTCGAAAAAGAAATATCTGAGCTTGAATCTAAAGCTCAGGCGGGCATTGATGTAGGCAGCATTGCAAGCAGATTGGAAGCGTTGAGGCGACAATTATGGGAAGCTTATCGGAAAGAAGAAAGTATGTGGCTACAGAAATCGCGACTACAGTGGTTCAAAGAGGGAGATAAAAACACAAAATATTTCCATTCAGTCACGGCAAATAGGCGAAGGTCTAATGCGATTGAATCTTTGTTGATTAATGGTGTGGTTTCAACAGATCCAGAAGTTATTAAAAAAGCCATCAGAGATCACTTCGACAAGGCTTTTAACACCTCCCACGGATTGCAAACCGAGGACTTTAAGCTAAATTTCTCTCGTATCTCTCGTCTTAAAGCAAAGTAGTTGGAGAAGCCATTTACTGTTGAGGAAGTTTGGTCTGCACTTCAGAATTGCGATAGCAACAAAGCGCCGGGGCCCGATGGATTTAATATCGGATTCTTCAAAAAATTCTGGTCTGAGTTACAAGTGGATATAATGAAAATTTTTGATAATTTTTTTCACGGTAGAAGCTGAGAGGCGGGCATCAATCATACATTCATCACACTCATCCCCAAGATTATCAACCCATTGTCCCTTGATGATTTTCGGCCTATAAGCCTAGTTGGGGGAATCTACAAGATCCTAGCAAAGGTACTCTCCAAACGACTAAGCTCGGTTATTGGGGAAATTGTTGGTGATACTCAATATGCTTTCATCCCCGGTCGTCAAATATTGGATTGCTCATTAGTCGCCAACGAAGCGATTAACTACATGTTAAAGGAGAAGAAAAAAGGGGTTGCATTCAAAATAGACCTCCACAAAGCCTACGACTCGATCAAATGGGATTTTTTAATGGATGTTCTTCACAAATGTGGATTTCGTAAGCGATGGTGTAAGTGGATTTACCAATGTATATCAACAGTTTCGGTATCCGTAATGGTGAATGGGGCTCCCACCGAATATTTTCACACCTCTAGAGGAATTAGGCAAGGATGCCCTCTATCTCCGTTGCTATTTAATTTAGTGGGGGAGGCCCTTAGCTTACTTCTCGCCAAAGCAGTGGACAACAACCTCTTCGCAGGCTTTTCAATCGGCCGAGGCATTGACAAGGTACTCATTTCCCACCAATTTGCTGACGACTTGCTAATTTTTTGTGGGGATTCCATTGATCAAGTTAGGAATGTTAAAAAAACTCTACGAGTGTTTGAGTTGGCAGCGGGGTTGAAACTCAATATAAAAGAAAGTAAGATCTACAGCATAAATGTGGAAGAGGAGAGAATAAATGGTTGGGCTGATTTAATTGGTTGTGCGGCCGACAAACTTTCGACTAAATACCTGGGCCTTCCTCTCGGAGCGAGCAGAAATTCAATGACGTTATGGGAACCAATAGTCAGGAAATTTGAATCTAAATTAGAAGGGTGGAAACCGAGTCTACTGTCCATGAGCGGAAGGATTGTTCTCATCAAATCCATTCTCACTAGCTTGCCAACCTACTATCTATCCCTATTTTGGCTTCCCACTGCAGTGTCCGCAAAATTGAATAAGCTAATGTCTCGGTTCCTTTGGGGTGGCGACTCCAACAAAGCCAAAATCCATTGGATTAATTGGGATTCAATATGCATGCCGCCTGGTTTGGGAGGTCTCGGCATCATGAACCTTGACATCTTTAATCGGTCTCTTTTAGGGAAGTGGATTTGGCGCTTCGGTAATGAATCAAAAAGGACTTGGAAGAGGGTCATCTCTAGCAAAACTTCCTCGAATAACAACAGCTTAATCCCAGCAAACACAGCACTGAGAGCTACTTCATGGATTTGGAACGACATTATAAAGTCGCACTACAAAGAGGACACAATCGGAGGATGCCTTCGCCAAAATTTATACTTGCAAGTCGGGGATGGTAAGCACATTTTATTTTGGCTTGACATTTGGTTAATTGCTAGGCCGCTCAAAGACGAGTTCCCTCGCCTGTTTTCTATTGCCATTGATAAAAATGTGTGCATAGCCGAGTATGGGAGTAAAACTGACTCTTCTTGGAATTGGAATGTTAAGTTGAGGAGGGAGCTATTTGAATGGGAACGTCCAGCGTTCACCAAGCTGCTCTCGATGTTAAACAGTTTTAAAGTTACCCCCTTTGAAGCTGACTGGGTTCGCTGGGCCGAATCGGGTGATGGCACGTTCACTGTCAAGTCTTTGAAAACTATGATACACGGCCCCATCCCCACCAACAACTTTTGGGGTAGATTCGTATGGCAAGGAGTGGCTCCCCCTAAAGTAGAGTTGTTCGCATGGTTGGTGTGTAAAGGCCGGATACCCGTTAAATCCGAACTACACAAGAGGGGCGTGAGTCTTGGGAACAATCTCACATGTCCCGTATGTGCCTTACAAGTTGAAACAGTTCATCATTTGTTTTTCTCGTGCTTGGTGGTTTGGCCCTTGTGGAATAAATTTTTGGGGTACACTGGCATTGTATCTGTCCTACCAAATGAACCTATGGCATTCTTTGAAGCTTGGAACACGCTAGCCCCTGTCTCGAACAAGAAAATTTGGGCACTAATACCGTTTGCAGTGATTTGGACAGTGTGGTTGGCAAGAAACGACATTATCTTCAACGAGAGGAAGTTGGACGCCATCCTGATATTTACGCTGATACGACACCGGCTGGCTTTATGGATTAAAGGAAGATTCGATGATTGCAATATTCCGCTCGACTGCATAATCAACGATCCTATGGCTGTTACGGATTCGAGTCTAGTGCACCCAAAACCAGCGATGCGTCAACAGTGGTCCCCCACTTTAGATGGATGGTTAAAGTTAAACTCGGTCGGTGCATCCTCAAGCTACAATGCGAGCGGGGGCATAGGAGGGCTGGTAAGGAATTCGAAGGGTGAGACGCTGGTACAGTTTTCGGAATCTTGTGGCAAAATCCCCCCTTTCATGGCTGAACTCTTAGCTATCAGAGTCGGAATCTCTAGACTGGTATCCACAGGCTGGAACGGTATCCCAAGGTTGATGGTGGAAAGCGATTGTCAGGTTGTTGTCAAGTGGTTAAAAGAGGAGTTATCGGTACCGGAAGCGTATATGGAGTGTGCCGCAGGGGTAACAAGCATGTTGAATTTGTATGATATCCGGGTTCGATGGATACCTCGGTGTTGTAACATGGACGCGGATAGTTTTGCCAAGGCTGGAATTGGCTAAACCGCAGCCCACCTCTGCCCCAGCATTTCATTGAAGGCCTAGTCCTGCGTCACGACCTACGGGTTTATTTTGCATATGGTTAAGTTCTTAGCTGCATATTGTAAGCTCTTTTTTCTTTTTTTGTTTTTGTTTTCTTTATGACACATGATCTATGTAAGCAGGTTTTTCTTTTTAATAAGATCACAATGGGCACTCTTTTCCCCCTACCTAGGTTTAGTGGGGGTTTTAATGAGGCCCCATTTACCCTTCAATTTTTTACAACGAACATAAATTATAAAAATAAAAAATAAGAATTAATTTATAAAAATTATAAATTAAAATTAAATGTATAAACTTTAAAAATTTTACGGTGATCTATGTCCAGCCGACCATTAACCTACCTCCGCCGCTAACCATTGGTAGGGCAAAAACACAGGTACTTTGCTTTGCTTTGCAGCCAAAGTTGACCGGCGTTTCAATCAAATCATTGCCCCTTTCCCCCTTGGTTTTAGCATGGGACCTACGTTTACAACGTGTTTTGACTTTCGTATTTACCATCCATGGAGGGAAACACTCATTTGCACTTTACAATGGCCGACGCCTCCTCACTTCCACTTGGTACACAAAGTGGCGGGTTTTTCTTCGAGAGATATGGATGATGAGTTTTTTTATTATAAAAATACAAAAAAAAATGAATTATTTCGTGAATTAAGGATGTTTTTAGAAGTCGTAAAGAAGTATAGACGACTTTCAAAAATCATCGTAAAATTTAGATAATTTTTTCTTCTTATAGAAGCATACAACTAATAATTGCAAAAGGAAACTGTACTGACGTCATGAAATTCCGTCTACTTCATTTTTATTGTAGCATCATCTCCATACTTCATAAAAAAAATCCCAAGTCATTATTTGGATAAAAAAACCCAAAGTGGTTGTTACATTTAAGATTTTAGAAAATTGACATTTAATAAAAAAGTTAAAAAATAGGAGGAATTTAATTAAAAATATTAAAAATTTAAAACTTAACAAATCGAATGATATTGAATGTTATACTCGGTCTCATGTCATTTTTAATAGTTTAAAGGTGATTATATAGTAATATATGTTCATAGATATTATTAACCATTTGACAATGCACACACACCTTGCAGACATTGTAATTGAACCTAGGTCTCCTACGATGAACGTCATCTGCTTTTTCACTGGTACCACTTATTATGTTCAAAATTATATGGAAATTGTATAAGTATATGACTGAAAATTTATATGATTGAACTTACTAATTAATGTATATTATTGATGAAATCACGGTTAAAAATAGTAAAGTTTGTGTTGGAATTCGTATCTTCTATCACTCGTTTTCTACCCTCAAAATGACGTCATTTGATAGCAATACTGAATAAGATGAAGCAATTCCAGAAGGGATCTTAATAATGGAAATAGACACGTACACGTAATTTAATTAATCGCGTATAGTACTGTACAATATTATCAATTCCGGGCAACAAGAATGACTCAAATTTGACATTCGTGAGTGGGTATAATTGCAGTAGTTCAACTGTCACATATAGTAAACATAAATGTACGAAAAATCAAATTTCAATCCCATGGCCAAGACTAGGAGTAGTACTTAATATTTATTACAATTTAAACTTTGAATTAGTTTCATGGTTGTGTAAATTTCAATGTTTGAATTTGAAATTTGTATGTGCATGTCGCCGCATCTATTAGCATGTCGCTCTCCATAGGAAAAATTAAGAATTTTCCATACACCAACTCTCTTTATTTGATTTAATAATAATAATAATATAGGCATATTTGATTGACTGGTTTTGTGATATTTCTTTCATTCAAATATTGTTTACAATGAGACTAATTAGGCGGTGCACTTTAAAAATGTTGAATACAAGTAGCATTATTTGTTTGTTAAGTAGAGAATGTTTGACCAGTTGTTCCTTTCACACTATGCATTAATTAAATACACAAATATGTGTTGGCCAATAAATATACATACACGTACAAAATTATTCTTAATCTGTTAAAGATAAATAATCAATATTATTTGTTTTAACAACTAGAATTATTGAAGAGTTGGGTAGCTAATAGCCTAATAGGATATACTTTAGTATTTCTTATGGGTGATTTGGGATAGATGTAATGTAATGGTGTGAGTGGCCGCACAAGGTAAAAAAAAATTTAAAATGAGTCAAGTTAAATGTTTGGAGGGATAAAATAAAAGATTAGTTATATATTAATAGTAAAGCAAATGGAAAAGAATGTTGTTATACTTCATGAGTTTGAGCCTTATTATATATTTTTTATTTAAAAGTTGACCTATTACGCACATAACAAGTCAACAAGTATTTTTTTAATTGTGAGAGTTGACAGTGACAGAACAAAAAATTTAAATTATGATGTCAAAATTTAAAAAAATAGTGTTAAATTTAAATTATAATGTCAAAATTTTAAAAGTAGTATAAATACTCTTTTAAAATAATATAAATTTTATCTTCTAATATTTTTATAAAAAAATTCTCTCTATGTATATTTCAAAAAATTTGATCTCGAATTGCTCACCTTACTCTGTCAATCGCATTTTGGTATCTTTAAATCCAATAAACATGTTTTTTTTTGTGATTATTACTAATTTTAAAAGTAAATCATTATGGCATACTTGATAGTTGCTAATAAAAGATTTTTTTACTAGAAAAATGTTAGCGTTGTTAACAATGGAATAAAAGTTTCCATTAATTTTTATTTTTTTTAAAGGCATAATATTAAAAATAGCTCATAATGTTTGACCTTTTTGTCAATTCAACACTTATTCTTTTTTAGTGCAAACAAACACCTAACATTTGATTTTCATTTAACTTTCACCCTCGTTGGATGAATACCGCTAGTCAACAGACGTTGACCGTTTGAAGCTGACGTGGTACTCCAACATGACATATAGAGATGACATGGCAGTGCCACGTGTCAAGTGACATGTAAAAAGTTATTTTTTAAAATTTTTTATAACCAATACATTTGACATTATCCGTTTAGCTTAAATACAAAGACAATGAAATGAAGAAATAAAAGCTTTTGTTGCTTGTGAGAATCAAACACACACTTAACGGATGGTGGACTAAACGACAAACCATCAAGCCAACCTCTCAAGTTGAAATAATATTATTAGTTTATTTAGTTATCATCATCTTTTTAACCGTTGAAAACTTGTTCTCCTTTTCCCTACTCTCTCTGTATCAAACGGAACTTGCAACTCAATCTTTTGTCAGATTCATTCTAATACTAAAATTCACGATTTTATTAAATTTTTGTTGCCTTTTTGTCTCAGAATCAGATTAAATATAGCACTTAAAATTTTGGGGGAGTGAAAAAATAAAAAAAAGGGAAGAAAGAATGAAAATTGTGAAAGGAAAGCTCTTGAAAAAGCTTAAATCAATCAAACTAGTTGGTTACCTGAACTCAGATTGGGTTTTTCAAGTGTTTGCGATAGATAAGTTTACCGATTCTTTTTTAAAGGCACCAATTTTCCACGGGCAATCTAAGTTGTTTACCAAAGAATCAATATCCAAGCAAAAAACATCAATGTAACACCCGTGTTTTGGGGCTAGGAGTTAGCCGGGTTATAGTTCGAGTCAAATAAAATCTAATTAAAATAAATCAACTATAAATAATGACCAAATTGAGCTTTAATAAGGAGGGAGGGACCAATGTTGTAATTTGCCCAAATTTTTAAATAAAGCAAGACAACTTTTAGCAAAAAGTTGTCATCTTCCTCCCAACACCCATTTCCCATGTCAAACCCCTCTTCCATGTTTTCAAACTCTCCTAAAACCTTAGCTACTATTCCATTTTATTGCCATTCGATTTCAACACCAAATTAAGAGGTAAATATATTTTCTTAACCTCCTCTCTATCCTCTATTTATCTATAGTCTTAGATTTCGAAAATATTGAGTTTTGGGAATTAGGGTTCATATGGAAATTTGGGTTTTTAATGGGGTTTTTCAATTTGTTTTGATAAATTGTATTGGGGTTTTGTTTAATCATGTCAAAATACACATTATATGTTGATTTGGTTGGATTTTGATGAATTTCCGAAATGGGTCCTTAAACCCATTTTTGAGGTGTCAAAAAGTTGATTTTTGGTGGGTTTTAGGGTGTAATTAGAGGGCTGATAGTATATGTATGCTAAGGGGATGATTTGGGACCATTTAGATGTCATTTGGGTGTTTAAAAACATGATTTTCTGCTGGGTAAAATATTAGTACGAAAATGGTGTTTTGGAGGGTTTTGGGGGTTGTTTAAGGTGGGGTTTGATAGCCCAATGGTAGTACTATGGTTAGGGATTGATTTGGGATCATTTGTGGGTGCAATGGATGTTGGAAACAAGGTTTTTGGAAGAGGTATTAGGGCTGTCCGAAATTGCTAAGTATGGGGTTTGGTCATGACTTGAAATGTTGGGTCTGATATTTGAATTTGTATTCCGGGGTGATATTTTGATGTTGGGCTGATTTGAGGATTATTTGAATTGTATTGAGGTTGTTTAGAAGCGAGAGTTTGCGTTGGAGGAGCTTCGGGAAGAAATCCGGAAACTTGAAGGTGATGCTTGCTTGGTAGTTGAGCTTGGAGTAGAGGTGAGTGGTTATTGTTTTTAAATGGTTTTAAACATTGGTTCAAGCATGTGGACCTAGGTTGGGCTTGGTAAACCCACCTAGAGTTGAGGTTAGGGTGGTAACCTAATCTCAAGCTTAAGTTTAGGGAACTTTGGTTGAACTTCTAATTGTTTGTTATGCCTCTTAATTATATGTGTTTACGGTAGTTATGTATATTGTGTTATACATGTTGTTGAGGCATGGTTTGATGCATTGCTATGCATGTGGATTGGATTGTGAATTATGCATGATGATGATCATGGTGAGTACATGCTAGGCATGGTATTGGGTTGTGAAATACATGTATGTGAGACATGATATTTGATGCTTTGTCATATGCATGTAGCTATGAAAAATGGATTGTGTTTAATGTTGGCACTAGTATGCTTGGGGTACAATGATCGATCATTAGGATGAGTGTGCACACAAATTGAGTCAAAACGTACGTGGCCTTGGTGGCGTTAAGGCACCAAGGAGGAGTACGGTGATGTAATATTCCACCGGAAGCTTTTATATTTCTACGCGATGATGAGTGGAATCCCATCCGTAGGGCATGTGGCGATGAGTGGAATCCCGCACATGCAAGGACCGGTGATGAGCGGAATCCCACCGAGGTAATGTTGTTGTTGGAAATGCGTTCCAACGGGTTATCCGCGTATTCGGGTCATAGCTAGGTGCCAATATGAGATTGTATGTATATACCAATGTGGGATTATGCTTATGTGCTTATATGACATGAAATGTGATGTCCTTATGAATTGATATATGATGTGGCTAATGCTTTGGATTATGTATCATGCTAAGTTGAGCTTATGGTTGTTGAGCATGGCATAATGTTGACTATATGTTCATGCATCATGTTCATTTTGGCTTATGCGGATCGGAGGTAAGAACATGCATTTCATTATGGAAATTTCTCGTGCTTGGACCCTGCATTGTCGAAGGTTTGTTTTATGAGCTTACCCTCACTAAGCTTTTATGCTTACGCTCTCTTTTGTTCGACAATGCAGATAAATAACTTATGGGTGGCAAGGGCAAGGAAAGGTCTCCAAGTGTTGCTTTTGGTGAGCTCAATGTATGAGTTTTAAGTAATAGATTGTAATAGTTAAGCAATGGGATAGGTGTTATTGATTTGAGCTTTGATGTATATCGTTGTTGGCTTGGTTAGTGGATGCCTTGTCTAATTGTAAATATTGCTTATGTTACATGTCATGAATGTCTACGTGTTTTGGTTGCTAAGGCATGAAATCTTAAATGCTTGTATGTCCATATATGCATGAATTGCTCTTTGTATGAATGCTATGTATGGATGCCTTGTTAATTGCTTGGTTGCTATCTATGGTTCATGTATGGTTGTTTAAATGATAGTATGTGCAAGTCTTATGAGTGTTAATTCATGCCTTTGGTCCTTTTTAAGCTTTTATTTGTGTCTATGCATGATCTTAGTGTTCTTCATAGTTAGGGAATCATTAGAGTTAAGCAGTAAGTGCTCCCTGCACCTAGGTTTCGAAACCTTTGCAAATCTTGGGATTTCTGGACATTCTGCCAACCAAAGTTTCGAAACCTTTGGGGAAGGTTTCAAAACTATGGTCAAAGGTTTCGAAACCTTACCCAAGGTTTCGAAACTTTTGGTGAAAATTGAGTTCCAAAGGTCACTGCCAGCCAAAGTTTCGAAACCTTCCCCAAAGGTTTCGAAACCTTGACCCAAAACTGCACTGTTTGACCCTTGTTGGCCTGTTTGAAGAGAAAAACACATAGGTACTAAGATGCCTTTAGTCAAGATTAAAATTGGGTTGTTTGAATGTGGTTTGAGGGTTTGAATGTTGTCTCGTGTGATATGTTCCGCTGTTTGATCACTTGGAATTTAATACTCGAACGTGACAAGATTAAAATGAGAAAAAAATAGGGTTGCTAACCGAGGGGGAACCTTAACGGGTTTCGCTTCGGTTTTCCCCGTGTGACCCACTCGGACCGGTCATCCGGCCAGACCGTGACGAGGGGGTTACATTTGTTGGTATCAGAGCCTAAGGTTTCCGAGACCTTGGGCAGGTAAGTGAGGTAAGTTTAAGTTTTGAATTGATATGCACGGTGTTTGCTTGCTTTGTAAGTATGATTGCTTGTATGACAAGTATGTTGATTGTTCGTTTAAAAGCATGTTGCTCGTTACCCGTGTATGATGTGATGTGTGATTGTTTGATTGAGAACGTATTTTGTTTGATCGTACACATATGTTTACTTGTTTAGCAAGTAAGCCTTGTTATACGCTTGGTTGAGCATGTATGTGTGTTGATTTGTTTGAAACGTGTTTAGTAGAGTCCCATTGCTACTATTACATCGAAAAAGAGATTTTTAAGTGAGGGAAACATACTTGAGCCACTTGGAAGCCTTGCCTTGCTAACCCAATCTTGTATGTTTTACTGTTGATATTGTTGTTGATTTAATTACTTTTCGGTAAGTAGAAGTCGTAGTTTCTAAAAGGGTGGACTAGGTTGAGGGAGTCCATCACCTCAGTTAGAGAGGTATGGTTGTACCAGAATTGAGGTACAATTCGTCCGTTTGAGACAGTGTGTATATGGGTTGATTCTGGTGGATGAGGGACGGTGTGATCAACTCTGGCATTAGTTAGTAAGAAGAAGTGAAGGCATATGGGCGGGGGTCAGAGTGGTGTCAATGTTTTATCGAATGAGCCCTTGGTACAGTATTAAGTTGGTTTCCTCCAGTTGATTCTAAATTCGTGCTTTTGTATATCGTTAGCAAGTATGCAAGTTGAACATGCCTGGTGAAGTGTTAGTTGGTGACCGTTGGGATTCGGCCTACTATTTTAATGCAAGACAGCCGGTTAGTGTCCGTGAGTGTGAGCTAGTTTGTGTAATTGGGCCAGTGTACGTTGAGTTGTTTTCCAGCAAGCGGAAGAGAAGAAGTCACTTCTGATATAGTTGAGCCGAGAAGGGAGCCTTGAGCTTTGACTTCAGGATTGTTTGGTAGGGGTAGAACAGTTCCAGCTAGATTGTTTGTGTGCGATCAGAATTGAGTCTTGAAGTTACGAGATGCTCTAAGAAAAATTTAGAAGAGTCAGATTTTGTTGAAGAACCAGTCTGGAAACAAGAGGACCGAAGACTATCAGTTGTGTACATGTGAAGCTGTAATTTCCTCGAATACCTTCTTTTGTGTGAGCATGTAAGAAATTAGATATCCTTGCTGAGACTTTAGAAGTAGGGACACATGTGACTAGCCTTTGGGAGACAGTAGTGATCAGAAAGATGTACAGAAGATGTTCGTTGGTGGTTCAGAGTTACTAGTTTCTAGTAGATGTGAAGTGATCGTCTTCCTACGGTTTTGATGTACCTTTTGTCAAGGTTTGGCTTGAAGTGCACAGAATTAGTGTATACGTTGAGACAAAGAGAGAGTTGCTTTGAAGACACAGATTTTTGTGAGACTATAGTGGTAGGTGAGGATGTGAGCTTCTTATTGAATGTTGATCCAGTTTTAGAGATCAAAGGTCGATTGAGTTTAGTTGACAGGTGTTGCGTGTAAAAGAGTCTATCGCAATTGTAGTGCAAGTGTACACGACGCAAGTAGTAAAGTGATACGAAGTATCGGATATCGTCTCCACAGGGATTGGGCTAATGACTTCACCTTAGTTTACTGCACGAAGTAAAAGAAATAGTTTAGAAGATTATCACGAGAATAATAAGAAAAACGTAAATAAAAGATTGAGTTATCAAGAATGAGAGAAGGGGCTGGTATTGAATTGCTCGGTAGTGCAGGTATTGAATTGCTTAGGATCTCCAGTTCTGTCGTCGCTCCCGTCGTCGACAGCACCTGTCGCGGCGACTGTCTGTTAACTGTCGCGGCAACAGACACACCAACTCCGTACTTCAAGCTTGGCAAGAATCCCAGATCTGCCTTGGCCTATCCCTAGGTCCAAGTCTGTCGATGAACACGTCTTTGATGATACCTCCCGGCGTGAATCGAAGGATGAACACCGATGTGTATGAATTCTTCCTTAGCCACTTAACCTCGCCCTATCCCTAGGCACGAGATGGTTCAACTATAAACTAGAGAACGCGCTCTTATTTCTTTCGTATACTTAACTCTCCCGATGCTAAGTAAATGGATAACCTCACAATGCTCTCCCGATGCTCTTGCAAGATATTAATAACCAAAATAAGAGAACTTGAAGTTTATTTTATTGAACTGAAAAATCCTAAAACAAAGCAACCCTTGCAACTATTTTACAAAACAACCCGTGGCCCTAGGGGGAATTTAGAACATGTCGGTGACGGGTAAACGGCAGGGGTTTTTGGTTTCGGTTATGGGTAATCGGTTGTGCCTCCTAGGTTAAATCTATGCCCTTATATAAGCTTTAGGCTCAAGTCTTCTAAGGTAACAAGGATTACAACTTTAATTAAAAGTAAGATTCTAATAAAGACTAAATCTCTAAAGACTCCTACTTTCCAGCCGCATCCTTGCTTTTAGGAATTTCCTCTCCTTGAGCTTTGGCTTGACATATCTTTTGATCCGGGGCTTGGAAAAATATGTGGCTTTCACACGACAGACGAGCAGATTTTTCTCTATCTATCGAGGTCCACTTTGCTTTTCATCTTCATAAGTCTGCTGTCACCATGCTATCACGACAGGTCCATGGCAGCTTCGTCTTCTTCGTCTGCTTGTCCAGTTCAGCTCTCCTGCTTTTCTGCCCTGCGCCTGCCTTCAACGTCTACTATGGCAGATACCTGCAAAAATAGCCATCTTTTAGTAGAATCCGTGCTTTTAATCCATTTGTGATGTTTTACTGAAAACTAACCTAAATGCAATGCAATGATGCTTGAATGCAGTAGAAATATGGGTTAAAAAGGTGTAAATAATATAACTTTTACACACTCAACAACAGGCTTGCTAAGCAATGGTGATGGATTTGATTTTTGAACGAAGATTAGACCGCAGAATGTTAAAATAGTTTGTGTTTTTCTAGAAGTGTTTGGAAGATTTACCGGTTTGTCTCTTGATAGAGAAGAAGAGTTCGTTATTGAGACCGTCTCCGAGGTTGCTTCAGTTTTGTTGCTCTGTAACTTATGAATTCCGGAAGAATCGAGAACGTTGAAGAAATAACTTCGAGGTTAGTTGGATTTTAGACTCATTAGGCCTAGTGCATTATCTCAGAGTTCTACAGTGTAACTTGTGTCGAAGAAAGAGTGACAGTACGAGAATGTGTTTAGATTTCAGGCAGTTGAAACAAGTGTCAGTGATTTGTTGATCAGTTAGTGTGTACTCCAGTCAAATTGAAGATTAATTTGGATTCGATTATTACCAGTTGAAAGTGAGAGAATTTGAAGTACCGAAGACAGCTTTAGGGGCAAGACGTGATCACCTTGAGCTCTGAGTTATGCCGTTTTGTTTGATTAGTGTATTAGTTACCTTCATAGAAATGTTGAGCAGAATATTTTCCTGAGTTTCTTGATCAGTTGTAGTAGCTCTTCTAGATGTCACGTGAGTATATTCAGGTACCGAGGAAGATCATGACAAGTTTTGAAGTTAGTGTGGTAGATTCTATTAGAGAATTAATTGTACACCAAGTTGCGCAACATGAACTACGAGTTAATGAAGACGTTCTCCTAGAACATACAGATCATCCGAGTGTATAAGGGTAAATCCCAAGTAGGCAAAAGAAGACATGAGTTGGAAGAAATTGAAGACTGTGACAGATATCTATAGTTCCTAGGTCTAGCATTGTGACTTTCAGAAAATTGTAAATGGTCTTTTGAAGATAGTTGCTCCATTGATAGATTGCTACAGAAGAATGTTCAGTTGTGTGGTTAAATGCGAGATAATGAGCCCTTGAGAAACCGAAAGAAATGTTGAAGAGTGCTTCGACCTTGATCCAGCCAATGTCAGAGAAAGAATTTGTGAACCATAGTGATGTGTTACATGTAGAGTTAGGTTGTGTGCCTATGCAAGACAGAAGATTGTGGCTTGTTCATCAAGATAGTTTAAAGACCGTGAGAAGAGTTATCCGATATGAGACATTGAGTTAATCACAGTTGTGTTTGCTTCGAAGACTTAGAGACAAAGTTTGTATAGTAAGAATGCACAATGTGAACGTACATATTATCAGAAATTGAATTGTTAGACAACTTAGGAAGGGTTGAAACTTGAACAGCATAAGTGTTAGAAATGCTTGAAGACTGTAATATCAAGAGTGAGTACCATCTGAAGATAGTCAATGTAGTAACCGATGTTCCGAGTTGAAATTGTTGTTAGATTAGTAGTTGAGTTGCGAGTTGTATTTTCCGAATTCAGTTGCCGAATGACAGTGTTCTTGTGGCTGCGTTTCATGTTGAACCTACATTGAGTCAGAATGCTTGAAGAGAAACAGTTGCAAGACAGATTCTTGGCACCTCATGTGCGAGGCATAATAGAAGGAAGACCTTCAGAATACAGTTTCAGAGATGATAGAGTTTTGCATTTCAGAGACAGAATAGTTGTACCGACTGACCTAGTGTTTTGAGATGTATTGTTTTGGCCAAAGCGCACGGTGGTTCATTTGTATTGCATATGAGTTGTATGAAGACGTATCGTGGGTTGAAGACGAGCACTTCTGGAGTGAGTTGATGAATAATGTGGTTCAGTATGAGAGTAAGTATGTAAATTGCCAGCGTGTCAAGACTGAGCTTCAGTTTTCTTCAAGTGTTCAAGCAGTATTGTATGAGTTGGTGAATCGGGCTAGTTCTGTTGTTATCTGTTGCGGTTACCACCAGAGTTAGAAAGGGGTTTGAGATGTGTTCCATGTATCTATGATTCAGAAATGTGAGTCAGATCTGTTCCGTGCTATATTTGCTGAAGAGATTGAGTTGAGTTTAGAATTGGCATGCCTTGAAGAATCAGTTGAGATCATAGTGTAAGATAGCAAGTGTTGCGTGGTAAGTCTTTCGAGTTGGTTAGTATGTTGTGGAGAGAGAGGAATGCGTGGAGGTGCATGTTTCAGTGGCCCTCCGTGATCGATGAATTTCGGGGACGAAATTTCCTTAAGTGGGGGAGAGTTGTAACACCCGTGTTTTGGGGCTAGGAGTTAGCCGGGTTATAGTTCGAGTCAAATAAAATCTAATTAAAATAAATCAACTATAAATAATGACCAAATTGAGCTTTAATAAGGAGGGAGGGACCAATGTTGTAATTTGCCCAAATTTTTAAATAAAGCAAGACAACTTTTAGCAAAAAGTTGTCATCTTCCTCCCAACACCCATTTCGCATGTCAAACCCCTCTTCCATGTTTTCAAACTCTCCTAAAACCTTAGCTACTATTCCATTTTATTGCCATTCGATTTCAACACCAAATTAAGAGGTAAATATATTTTCTTAACCTCCTCTCTATCCTCTATTTATCTATAGTCTTAGATTTCGAAAATATTGAG